>OZ035866.1:2589602-3263204 GCA_964034905.1 Itoplectis maculator | reverse complement strand
CTCCTCGAGCGTCATCTCTTCGTGAAGTTTTTGACTTCCGGACAGTTCCGCTGCGACGAGACCCAGAAGGGTCACGCCTAACATTAAAATAAACGCTGCAAAAAATGATGACAAAGTTGTAATTCTATTTTTTTTTATGGTCGACATAAGATTTATCAAATTTACTTCTCATCTTTCTCCACGTCGAAGTTTCACGAGCCGAAGATCTACGGATGCTGATGTCTGCGTTGGAAGATCGACGAATTGTGAGATAAATATCCGAATCCAGACGGTCATTTATATATGATCGAGTGGCCGGTTAGTCGCGTTATAAAAAACACTTGTACTTGCATCCTTGACCAACGGACAATAGGAAAAAACATTTCATTGTCTGTCATATGCAGCAACGCCCTGTTCCTGAACAATTCCGGAACACCTGGAACGCTTACGTTCATTGATAACGGAGATGATTTATAAGCTAAACTATACGACCAATTATAAGCTCGCAAGATAATTAGATCAGGTGAGTCTCTTGTGTGTACGCTTGAGCAGATACTCATTCATCGCGACTGATGAATGGGAAAGACAAAGGGGGTCGGAAAATGTTTGATCTGTTACTATCACTTACTCGTTGTATATAATGCAATTAATATACGTAATTATATGTAGGGTATGTGTCATAGATATTATACATTTATAATAGATATAGCAATGTATAACAATTTATTTATTTTATTTATTCACATGTTACAATTAGATCTATGCATTTTGTATTTTTCAAATAAACCGCATCTCGCAGTTATGCCATGATGCTGAGATAGTGCAGTGGCTTTGTTACAGACTGACGCATTGCATGTGCAGACAAAACTGAAAGTACGAAAAAACGTGTTACGTCAATTTATTTCCGGCGGTAATCAATTATCACGTAAATATTAAATAGACCAATCTCACCTTATTTTTGTCACCTTGACAGGTTGTTCCATCGAGGGCGCCAGTTCCAGTTTCCTTGCATTTGCCAGATTCATCCCGGCAGTATATGTTGACACAGACGTCATTAGGGCCATCCTCGTTCTGGTTAAAATTTAACTACTGTAAACATTGTTTTGATTCATTGAAAACTACAAAAATCATCCGTTACGGTACCTCGCACGGTTCTAAACCGCCCAGAGCTTTGCATTGTTCCACAATGTTTTTTATCCTTCCGGGCATCAATTCGGGAATAGGCTTTCCCGCAGATGCCGGCCGATTGGTCAAGCAATCAAGTTTATTTTTCCTTCAAGAAACAACAAATTAATTTTCATTTATAATAGAAAGAATAAAACGGTGTTAATGAAAAAAATAAATTCGTACTCCAAGGTGTCATGGATTTGTTTGAGCGAGCAACTCGAGAAGTCCGACGAGTTCGTTGTGTACCACGGAGTGAATGACATGAGGAATCCTTCGCTGTATATGCAATTTCCTTTGTCGAGGTCGTGATAAGCACCGAATCTGCCGACGTGAATGTGTTTTATGAATTGAGGAAATTTCAGCTTCGTGGAAATAAACAGCTTGTAAAAAATGTCACTTACAGATGACCCAATTCGTGGGCAGCAACAAAGACACCGCTGAAAGCACCATCATCTTTGACTATCGTAGGAGCGTATGTGATCTCGCCGCCGTCAGAATACGAGCAGGCTAAACCTGGATATGCTTGACCCAAAATACTAGCAGCACCATTGAGTCCGAATTTATACCTACAATAGTGACATATAAAAAACTATGTTAACACTGGCGCAGAACAAGATTTTTTTGTATTTCTTAATTAATTTTGTTTACCTTGTCATCGTGACGGGAATATCGTAGCCCATTGGAGACGTCGTGTTGAAAGGGAATACATCTTTTATGGCGTAGTAAAACTTACCAGCGGCAGGCATAGCTTTGGTTGTATCGAACGCGTCAGAACTAACCATGTTATTGTAGATATATGGAGTGGCTTGAGGATCCTGTTAATTCAGCACAACGTTAAGCGAGTTATTTATATATGTATTTGCTTTTATGTGAACGCAATCTTAAACTCACCTCAGCAAGGATTATGCCGGCGATGTGGAACCTAAATTTCGGAGACTCGATACTTCGATATTTGAGATCGACACCGTTCCAATAAGCCAGAACGTATTCCAGCAGAGCGTAAATGTCACGTCCGTATTCCCTGAATCATCAATTTTATTATTATTCAAATTAATATAATGAATTTACAATTTTGATCAATCAATTTTAAGATATGTCACAATGATAACCTACTTGTAGATACTGTTTTCAACCACTACGAGAATCTCCGGGTAGAGAGTATCTGGAAATCCAGAACCAATATCAGCAGCCCTCTTTTGAAGTGCCACCTCATCAACAGCTGTAATAAAAAATACATATATCAATTTTTTTAACAAATGCTGCAATGTGTGTCCACGGGGATGAATATAACTCACGCATTATTGGATAATTTTTCGAGAAATCTTCGTCAGCCTCGAAAACAATGTGATAGGATGAATCCTCATCATCGACATCGCTGACTGAACGACGTCTTCTGTACTCTTCAGCAACGCGAGGAGGCAATGACCTAACGGCTAATTTTTTTGAACCGATCAATCCATTCTAAAAAAAAGAGACATCATAAATGTATTGAACTACAAGATGCACGGTCCATACAAATTGAAAATGTAATGTTTGACGTACGACTCTGGTTGCTCCGGATTCGGTGGTGCCGATAACGAAGGCAGCCTGCCAGTAGGGATCCTCGAAAATTCGTCCGACCATGCCCATCAACTGAAATGAACGTATAAAAGTCAAATGATCGAAGCCAACTAATGGGCAGAAACATGAAAATCATTTTTTTAAATACTGACCCCATCTCGACGGCTGTATTCCACTTTTTGCGGTTGGTTCGGCGAATACTTCGCATAGTAAACCGGTGTATTCACTCCGGCGAGAACGGAGTCGCTGGGATGAAGCCAGAGGTTGATGTTTTCACCGAAAGCTCTGATGTGCATTTCACTTCCACCCGAAACATCCCTCTTGTGCAGTCTCTTGGGAAAATGAACTTTCACGACCTCGTATTTTGGTACTACAAAAGAAAAAACACGCACTGGCATTAGTTTGTGCACTTGAATGCTGATATATTATTTATCTAAAATTTCACATAGTTACCGGAATCGTGATCCTTGTGAAACACCTGCTTGACCTCATCGTGGGACATGAACGTGTGGACCTGTTGTTGCAAGACAAAAGTCGATGTTTGTAAAAGACATGTGTATAAAAAAAGTCGAAATCAAAGAAAAATATCAATACAGAGTTCACTGTCTTACATCGTCGTTGGAGAAGGAACCGGGCACCAGGGCCAAGCAAAGAAGCGCTACACCCAGATACACCATCGTCGCTAGATCAAGCTAGATGAGCGAACAATGCCGAATGTCCTACAACTGAACGTAGAAGGACGACGATTGAAAGACCATTAAATACTCCGTTCGACACCTGAAATAGACTCGTGTGTGCGGAGCAAATATATGATCAAAATTGTGTCAAGCTTGTGAAAGACCAAGAGTTATCGACCGTTCTTCAGGGTCAGAATTATACTCAAAACCAATTGCTCGCTCACTGCATGAGCAAACCGAGAAGATAACGCAACGACGTCATACACTTTCTGTCTATGCTAGTTTGCACCCCGAAAAATTTTCCTTTGGCACACGTGGGATCTGACGAAAGAATAAATATTATCGAATCTTTCGTGTTGGCACAGCTGCCCGGTTTTAAAGTGATTATGATACATAAGATTTTGTCGTCAACGAATTTCGACGTGCGTGGGGGAACAGAAGGTTCCCTATCCAATAAAATCGCCACTAACGCATCCGGAATGATCAGTCGGATTAATGAATTATCATATAATCAGGCACATACATAACAGATGTATAATATGTATTGCCGCACGAATTTCTTTAAATTAATAGAGGGAGGGGTCGTTCATAGCCAATTCGATTACTAATTAATTCATTTAATTTATTAAGATTTAACTCTTTGTTCATACATTATTAATTGATGAATACATTTGTATGAAAAATAATAATATAAAATATTTTTTGCTGCAGAGACCCGGATAACCGATGCTGCGATCCTGACGAATTACAACTTGACACATCGCATGTGCAGACAAAACTGAAACAGAAAAAGAAGTTTGTTCGTTGTCAATTAATTTTGTTGTTGGGTAAGTCAATTATTTTTCTTCATAAAATAAATCATCGATAGCTCTTACCCCGCCGTCTTCCCCACAACTCGTACCGGCCAGCGCGCCTTCTCCAGTTTCTTGGCATTCGCCGTTCTCGTTCATGCAATAAATATTCGTACAGACATCGTGATCAATGACAGGTTTTTTCTGAGATAAAAAAAAACATTAATACCTCTATAGACTGTTATCGCTAAACACGGAGAATTTTTATCGAGATACCTGACACGGTGCGAGCAGATGGAAAGCTTTGCACTGCTCCTCCAGACTCTTCATCTTTCCGGGCATCAATTTGGGGAGGGCTTTCCCGGATACTGTTGGTTTGTTGTATAGACACTCGAGCGAACCCGCCCTTTACGAAAGAGAGCGATTAATGTTATATAATAAAAATAGAATCGGTAATAAAAATAATAAAATAATTCCTCGTAGAAAAGGGATAAATTCATACTTGAGGGAATCTTCAAATGCTTTGATCGAGCATGGCGAAAAAATCGACGAGTTTGTCGTGTACCACGGAGTGTATGCCATGATAAATCCAGAGTGGGTCACGCAGTCACCGCCGCTCTCGTCGTGCGAAGAACCGAATCTGTCGACGTCAAATCCAGTCGTGATAAGTATATATTTTTGCTGCTTCGAATGCAGTTGCGTTTGCAGAAATGTAACTCACAGGTGACCCAATTCGTGGGCCGTTAGCATGGAACCCATGAAAGCACCGTTATCCCAGACTATAGCGATGTTTAGGAAGGGATCATCCGGATTCTGTTGACAAGCGGTACCCACGAATGCTTTGCCTTACAAAATTCGACGAACAACATTGAATCCCCAATATTTGACAGCATGTTACAAAAATTACATAAAAATATATAGGAGAAAAGATTTACCCTTAGAACTTGAATCTTTATTGAGTCCGAAGCTCTTTCTACAAAATGAGCAGACGAGTTAGAATTGGATGAAACAATGATGTATTTTCTACGTCGAATTTTTTTTGTACCTCGTTATCGTGACGGACACGTCGTAACTATCGCGAGGGAAAGTGGCTCTCACGGCGTGGAAAAATGTTCCGGCGTCATATATAGCCTTGCTGGAATTAAAAATGTCCGGGCCGAGCTCGTTTTTGGAGATGTACGGAGTGGCTTCGGGATACTGTTGATTGAACGGAACGTCAGATTGAATGTCTCGTCGTTCGCCAGGGACAATAAACACGATCCGAGACTCACCATTCCCAGAACAAAGCCGGATATGTGAATTCGGAAGTTCGGCGACTCGAGAGCTCGGTACTTGAGATCGACGCCGTTCCAGAAGGCCAGCATGTACCGCAGCAGGCCGTAAATGTCGTTGTTGAATGCCCTGAAACGTCACAAATGTCATTCAAGTCTCGGATGAGAGTTGGACCCAGGTCGACTTGGTTTGAATGATTAGCATTTTAGAATGACGACTCACTTGACGACACTGTGTTCCACTACAACGAGAACTTCCGGGTAGAGAGTGTCCGGAATTGTGATGACATTGTTGGCATCTCTTTTCTGTAATCTTGCCGTGTTCAGGGCTGTGGCAGATTATTTAAAAAAATTATTAATATGTTTGCACACTGTGTGTGCAGCTGAAGAATAGTTTAAAAAAATTCGAGAACGGCAGAAACTAACGTAGCTCAGGGTAACTCTCGAGGTACTTCTCGTCGGTCTTGAACACAACGTGATAGGGCGAGTCCACGTCGTCCAAGTCATCAAAATCGCCGACCGATCGACGTCTCCTTTTGTACTCCTCCGCGACGCGAGTCGGGATAGACCTAACGGCTAAATTCTTAGATGCTATGTGACCGTTCTAGTAAAAGAAAAAAAAATGATAAACTGACTTGGAGCAATAAAGCATCATCGGTGAGAATTGGAAGTAAAATATTTTAACGTACGACTGTAGTTTTTCCGGAAGGATCCGTGCCGATTACCATGGAAGCCAGACGTCGCGGGTCCGTGAAAAGTCGACCGACCAAATCCATCATGACCTACATAAAAACGCAGCAACATTTTTTTATTTAATTTTTAATTTGGGGGAGAATTTAAAGATTAAATAATACTTACACCACCCCATTTGTAGAAATCGATCCCTTCAGTCTTGCTAGGGTCGGGCTTGGCATAATAAACGGGTGTCTCGTCTCCGGCTAGAATGTTATCGTTCGGATGTAGCCAGAGATTGATGTCGTTGCCGAAAGCTCTGAGATGAAGTTTACGTCCCGTTACCACATCTCGCTTGTGGAATTTCTCGGGAAAATGAACTTTCGTGATCTCGTATTCCGGTACTAAAAGGAAAGGCATTTAATTCAAGAAGTTCAATCTTCGGACGCGATTCCAAAACTACTGTACAGAGAATCGTCGTATAGTTACCCTGATCCGTGTGAAACACCTGTTGAATCTCCTTGCGGGACATGTATTCGTGGATCTGTTCATTGAATAAAAAATTATTTTTCTGTAATTCCAATTGTAGAATTGAACTGAAACTGAAAAATATGCAAAGTGGACTGTCTTACGTTATTGGAAAAAGAACCAGGCACTATGGCCAGGCACAAAAGTGCGACACTCAGAGACTTCATCATCGTTCGATGATTAATCCGCGACTGACAAACGATCAGCGATGCTCAACCGGGAGACCGACGACTTGAGTCTATTAAATATCCGTGCAGTCAACACCGGATGCAAATAATTTTAGCCCGGCGTCGAACAGAATTTAGTATTTTTTTGGAAATCATCATTTGGCAGGAAACTGACACAACCGTGACTATAATAAATAAATGAAATAAAGATAAGCTATCGGTGTAGCTACGTCACTTCGCACGTAAATATTTTTTTCGCGGCCGCACGTGGAAAAAGCTAAGCGTTGTACATTGTACAATTGTTCAGTACATACTGGATAATAAATATACGTACGATAATAAATAAGTTTATTGTATTCGGCTTGAGTATAAAACATGGACATTTTTTCGTTTACATGCGTCACAAATTTTTATGACAAGACCGTTTGACGTAATGAATTTTTGTAATGTTCTGTCCTATACACTTCCGGTCCTTTCCAGCACGTTCCTAGCGACTGCTGTGCGATACTGAGAACATTACAAACTGACACATTTCGCGTGCAGGCAGAACTGTAAAAGTAGAAAAAAATGATTTATTACGATCACGTTGATTTAGCGAGATTTTCGCGTAATTCATAATCGTTGGCTCTTACATTGTTCCCTGTTCCGCAACTTGTACCATCGAGGGCGTTCACCTTGGATTCTCTGCATTCGCCACTCTCAGTCAGGCAGTGAAAGTTGACGCAGACATCGGTTGTGTCAGTCTTTTTTCGAGAAAAAAAAAATATATATGACTTCAATTTCACCAAATTCTACGAGACAGATTTTTTTTCTCCGTACCTGACACGGTGCCACCATGTCCACGTCTTTGCACTGTTCTTCCAGGCTCTTCATCCTTCCGGGCATCAATCTAGGGAGAGCTTTACCGACGGTTTTTGGCCGATTGAAGAAACAGTCCAGTTTGTTTTTTCTTGCAGAAAAAAAAATTGAGAAAAAATTAGAGTATTCGACAGGATAACGAATAAAGATCAGGCAGGCAGGGATTTATTCGTACTTGAAGTTCGTGTCGAATGCGTTGACCGAGCAGCTCGAGAAATCCGACGAGTTTGACGTGTACCACGGAGTGTAGGCCATGATGAATCCACTCTGGGTTACGCAGTCTCCGCCGAAGAAGTCGTGATTAGCACCGATACTGTCGGTGGCAATGATAATATTAACGATCGTATAGATTTGTTCTATCTGTAAACGTTTTTTATATTAAAATTCTTATTTTCTGAATTTTGTTTTTCTTACAGATGACCCAATTCGTGAGCTGCTACATGGACACTCCTGAACGAACCGTCGTCCTGGACCAATCCGACACTTGAGGTAGCGTAATAACCGTCGAAATGCTTACAGGCAGCTGCGGTATTAGCGATGCCTGAAAAAAAAAAAAATCAGGTTTCTAATTTCATGTAGACTTTTTTTTGTTTTTCATAGTAAAAGATTTTTTATAAGTGTACCTAAAATTCCTTCAGCTCCATTGATTCCGAACTTCAACCTGTAAAACAGCGGACAAATCACAGGTTGAAAATTTGCCAAAAAATATATCGTAGGATGGATCAGAACATTTTTTTTTTGCGAAAAACTGCCGCCTACCTTGTCATCGTGATGGCTACGTCGTAACTGTCCGCAGGAAATTCGTCCTTCACGGCATAAAAAAATTCGCCAGCGCCTGGCAACGCTTCGCTCGAGTTGAAAGCCTTGTCGGTCAGCGTGAAATTCGAGATGTACGGAGTGGCTCGAGGATCCTGTTGATCAATCGAAACGTCAACATTTGAATACTCTATCTTTCTCTCCGTGTGACGCGTGACTGGAAAACTCACCTCCGCGAGAATAATGCCGGCAATGTGGAGTCTCACGCTGGGTGACTCGAGACTTCGGTACCTGAGGTCGACGCCGTTCCAGAAAGCCAGAAGATACTCCAGCAGACCGTAAATGTCACGTCCGTAAGCGCTGAATCACCGCAATTGCAATTTTATTATCAATATTTATTTAATTTTTTGCGATGTATTTAATTCTGGTAAAATTTGTTCCCCGATAAACTGATATGTCGACGAAAGACTTACTTGTACACAGTGTACTCCACGACCACGAGAATCTCGGGATAAAGGGTATCCGGAAACCCAGAAGCGGATTCAGAAACCTGGTTTCGCAGGGTCGTCACGTTCACGGCTGTAATTTTCCCGATGTTTCTTAATTATGACTCGAATATCGGAAGCGCGCGAAACCACTCAAATGAATGTAACTCACGTAATGCCGGATAATTTTCCTCGTACGTCTCGGGGGTCTCGAAGACGACATGAAAGACTGAGTTAAAATCGTCGGAATCATCAACCGATCGACGACTTCTGTACTCCTCGGCCACTCGAGGCGGCAGCGACCTGACGACCAATTTTTTCGATGCGATGTGACCGTTCTGGGAAAACAATTGTTCGATACATTAATGGAAAAGGGGATTTGGTCATTCCGATTGAATTTGTGACTTCAACGTACGACAGTAGTCGCCCCGGAATCGTCGGTGCCGATCACGAAAGAAGCCAGCCAATAGGGGTCCTCGAAGATTCGTCCGACCATCGCCATCAACTGTGCAGCAGGGGAATGGAGGTAGTTAGGATCGACGGAAAGATTCGCGGAATATCGGAGAAACCAACAATACAAAAAATACTAACGCCATCCCTACGTGAGTATTCGACACCCTGCGGTTTGTCGGGCGAGTATTTGGCGTAATAAACGGGTGTGTCTTCACCAGCGAGAACGGCGTCTCTGGGATGGAGCCAGAGGTTGATATCCTCCCCGAAAGCCTTGACGTGCATTTTACTTCCAGCCGGGAGATCCCTTTTATGCAATCTCTCCGGCAAATCAATCTTCACGATTTCGTATTTTGGCACTAAAAAATCATATTCAGATGGTCTTAAAATTACGGATGGAATTTCACATGGAGACCATGCAATGAATACTCGTTTTGCTTTCTCCCAAAAATTAAAAAATAAAATAAAACTTCACCAGTATCATGATCGGTGTGAAACACCCGGTGGACCTCCTCGTGGGACATGAACTTGTGAATCTGTTAGTGAAATTGCAACTCATGTTTCTAGAATGCTTCAGTGAAAAATAAAAAAAAATGATACTGAAAAAATTGAACAGCACACTATAACTGTCTTACGTCGTGATTGGCGATTGAACCGGCCACCATGGTCAAGCACAAGAGTGCAACTTTCAGGCACGTCATCGTTACCAGCCGAATCCGTGATAACCGAACAATTGGAACGCACCACCAACGCGATTTGTCCTACGGCGGACAATGTTGCAGGACGACGGTCCGCAGTCTAATAAATATCCGCGTGCAAAAACTTAAATTTGCGGGATACTAATATGGATTCTGTGTGCAGAGCAAACAGGTGTCGATAACACCTGTCGTCGACCCGGGATATCCGAGTTAGTTCGTTTTGCCACAACATCTCTTTCGTCAAACTCATCTGAAGTTGCGAAAAATGTTATTGAACTCCTTCTATGTGCACAGCCGACGAATTGAATATCCTCAGCGAAATTGCGCGTGGAGAACGGATGAGGATTAGATGAACTCACTGGTTTCCATAACTCAATCTGCGCAGGCAATGAAAGGTAATAAAATCCTGAGCCTTTTTCGATATTCCATTCAACTATTTTATTCTCCAGATTTTTTTTTGTTTTCATATTTATTACGCAATTATTACCTGTATTTGAGACCCAGCACGATGATATTTATCATACAATTAAACGACGACATAATTATAATTATACAAAAATGTTCTTACACCCTCTTGGCGGTTTCAACTAAGGGATAAAATGTATGTTTTTATTTTTACTTTATTCTCTCCTCCACTGATATTTTCTTTTGGCATTCGTTAACGATTCACACGCACAGCACACACGAGTCTTAATTCATTATTTTGTTAAACTTAAATGATAATGCGCATTTTTAAAACGAAAAAAAAAGATGTTCGATTATGTTGTAATATGTTTTCGTAAACGCACGGATAAACACAGCCTCGTATTGTTCATACGACATTTTCGCAGATTAAAATATCTTTTAAAACTAACGATTACTCGCTACCTATGCGACGTCGCGTGTCACGCTAATGACGTCCTTAAAATCACGTCTCTTTCAACTTTACCACCCGATATGTAAACCCCGGAGTATTCGCGGGGGCGATATTTCTTTCGCATTAGCTTTATGCAAGGGAAACAAAACAATAAACATTTTACATTATTAAACACTAATCGTTATCTACGTAACAAAAATCCCTCGTTGAGCGACTCTTCGACGCCTGTGAAACGAGCGATTTCTTCATTTATCTTTACATCGAATTGCGACAACGAATCGTTCATTTCCTTTCGATTTTCACATTCATATCAATTTTCTTCTACTTAAAAGTGGAGTGAAAGCTCCCGCCTTACTGACTGCTAACCCCGTTCATGATTTTTTACTCGAATCTGCAATATCATCTCAGGAAAAGGACGGGCTGCGAGTGAGTCGGTAAAACAGAGCTCTTCACCGGCCACTGAATTAATTAAACTCTTAAAAATCAGAGATTGCGGACATTTCCTTATTTCAAAAATCTTTCGCACAATTAACTCGCCATAAATTTCGTAAATTTAAAAAACAGCTGACAAAAAATTGCACTTATTCACCGGATAACAGGAATCAACGATATCAACACTCCGAAATAATTCACTTAAAAATATCGACAACGAGACCAAATTTCATTATCCAATTTTGTTTCTAATTAATGAAACAAAAAAAGTATATATATACGTAGTGGCTAAAAAACGCACCTAGTACAAATCTCAAGATAACGACCGATGCATCTTGCCCCTGTTAAAAATAAGTACACGCGCTGTACAACCCCGTTCATTCTCTCCTCTCGCACTCAGTTAAGATCATCAAGACGCTTCGTTCATTCGTGGTCCTTGGCAAGGATATAATTGGCCCAAAGTCGGGTCGTCCGAGCTACAGCCGGAAAATCCGATTTTCTTTTTTTTTCGTCCTCTAAATTAAATACTTCAGCCCCTCTGCAATATTCCTGCACTGCGCGGGCTCAATTCGCGAGGGATTCGCGAGGGATTCGCTCGCTATAATTTCAGCGCGGATTCTTCCTGGCTTGGCCGTTGTTGGATAGGTGCTTCCAGAGACCGGTGATGAGCGGGACGTCCCGGAAGCTGTCAGCCTTGGGCTACGTGTGCTACGAGCACATGAGGTCGACCGAGTGGGACTCTCCCCAGGCGTTCTGGACCTTGAAGCCCGGCGTCGGTCGCGGCACCACGTGGTGACTCGGCGTCGAGTTGCTCGCGTGCCTGATGGTCGTCATGGGAATGCTGTTGCCCGTCGACGATTTTTTCGTCATTTTCTTCGCCGCCAGCGAGTGACCGCTGTCTTCCTCGAAGCAAACCTTAAAAAAATATATTTTTATTACAAAATGTGTGACAAAAAACTTAATAAATGTTTTCATTTGATTAAAAAAATGGGATAAAATAATGTTACCCAAGAATTTTCCGACTTCTTCGGCTCGTTCGACAGGTCGATGAGTAGATTCTTTTGCAACTCGTTGTCCTCCTGTTCGTTCTGCTTTCCCGTGACCGGGACCTGCTGTTCGATGACCCGCTTCTTCTCGTCGCCTATTTTCTCCTTGGCTTCTACGAGCAAAGCAACGTGGAAACGTTATTATACATGTATATATCGCTCGCCGGTTTATTCCGGGACGGACGGGTAATAGGATACGATGTTTTTGCATAATTAAAGCACGGTGCGGGTTGGGTGGATCGTTAAAATTTGCCTGCGATGCCGAAACGAATAATTCGACGAAAAAATAATTACACTTCCGTCGCGATCACCCGAACGCCTCGATACTTTCCTCGAACGATGGGTGATTACACTTGTAAGGTGTTTGCGCACGTGTTTCGTGCTAGTAACACGAATTTTATTGCGTCTCGCGAGGGAAGAGACTTCGGCTGATTTCAGCAACAGTTGCACGTGGTTTTGCAATCGATTAATCGTTATCAGCGCCGATAGCGAAACCGAGCGAGAGATGCGGGTACGCGACGCGTGATAGGGGCTTTTTTTGCATGACGAATTTAAAGGTGACCCCATTTTTTTCCAAAAATAGAAAAAACCTTTCTGAAATAACATTTTATTAAAAAATAAAATTGTTGTCAGCTTTTCAAAATTTAATTTAAGCTGAAATCCCTAAATACGTCGACTGTCAATTTTCGTGGAGGCTAAACATGCGAACACGAGTGTTTAATCGATGCGTTTAATTGACAGTCACTCGTCGAGTCGTTTCATTAATCTCGATCGACGAGAATCAGCCGAATTGAATGGGAAGGAAAAAACTATCGAGACCGAGTGAGCTGGATTTAATTGGATGCATATTCCGCGCGTATGGTTGGCTCAATTAAATTTAATTTGCGACAGGTAAAACCAGCCGACTCCACGCAAATAATTCGTTCTCAGTGCGGAGTACTTTTTTTTCATCACAGGTGATAAGCGAATTATCACTTCGATCGACATCGTCGGCGAGTTTCCGTCGTATCATTTTTCATCGTGTTCGGAAATTCTCGACCCGGGACGGGAATGAATTATGCAAATTTGTCAATTCGGTTGAGAGCGCTCTCTCTGTAATCAATTTTCCGTCGTACAGTGTCGCCTCTCTCATTGATTTAGCGGCACTCGAAATTTGCATGCGCTTTGAAGTGCCTGTAATGCATCGCAGAGGAGCACCGATGCATCTTCTCTGTGCCATATATACCGCACGGCAGGTATCCGGTAAAACGATATAACATATACTATACATATATGTGTACATATGTCCCCGTTTGAATTTCTCCATGGATGTGCACATTGACGATTAATGGTTCGAATATAATTCTCTAAAATATATATTCGCCAAAAATATATAAACTAGGCTATATATATAAATTAGGCTAATCACACGCGCTAGCGCGCGTGCCCGAGGTACTTTTGCGCTGCTGCGCTCTTATAAAGTTTTAAAAGGGTAAATCGCAACTGAAAAAACCTTGCTCAGTTACTTTTGATTGTTTTTTGTCAAAATATCGGTTTTTAACCTATACCATCGTTGTCAAGTCGCATATTCTACCCCTGAAAACCATGGTTACAACCCTTTTTTCGTTGACTTTGAAAAAAAAATAATTTTGGCTGAACAGTTTGTCAGAAATCGTAGATCTGGCCGCTGGGCCGAAAACCTCCCAAATCGGGGTCACGAAATTTATTTTTTCAAAATATTGACTTTTAACCTATACCATCGTTCTCAAGTCGCATATTCTACCCCTGAAAACACTGCCATCAACCTTTTTTTAGTGGATTAAAAAAAAATACGATATTTGACAGAACTGTCAAAGTTATCAAGGACAAATGAACCTGGAATCGGTCTGAGAGTCCCAGCCAATCACAGCTCGAATAGTTTGCTAACAATGCTTTCCGTTACTCATGAACTTTTTAAAAGAGGGATATATAAAACGAATTCTCTGTACCTGCCACATCAATGCTTTTTTAATCCACCACAAAAGTGATTTTCGATAATATGAATCAATTATTTCTGGGAAACAACTATTTTTTCTGGGTGTGGACCGATCAATATTGATTTTGATACGCGTCGTATTTGTCGATGCATTAGAAAAAAAAAAAAAAAAAAAAAAAAACGTAAAAATAATAATCTCTCTGGGTTGGGTTGTAATTTAATTCATATCCTTTTCAATGTACCGAGGACCGATTGGAAATGATTGGAAAACTCGTGATCTCGAGTCGCGATTGAAATATAACGTGATGTAATTTCAGCGTGACAGCGACCATAGATCCCGGAGGAAGGGTCGGTGTATATACCCACCTATCCTGTCTTGATTCAGGGGGGGACTCTTGTCCTGGGCGTGATGGATTCTGGGATCAGCCTGCGACAGTTGCCAGGCCTCGTAAGCCGTGTTGAAGGCCCGCGCCACGGTGAGCGTCACCGTCTGAGCCATCTTCCGCTTCGGGCAGAGAAAAGCGTGACACTCCATCGTCTCGTTCATATTGGTCGCTATGAACGCGAAAACGTGATCGTGCGTAGCGTCGGCGGAGCAATAAGAGATTCTGCAAATGAAAAACGTAGGGAAGAGAAATTATTAAACTGTTTTGTCGTTAAAAAAAAAAAAAAATAATAAAACTAGTCAGTTGATACAAAAAAAATCAAAGATAATCGAACTCTCAAAAATAGCAAATATGCGTTTTTTGCGAAAAAAAAAAGAAATGTTCACCATTTTCCCGCTGATTCGGAAGTTGCATGTCCGAAAAACAGAAAATCCGTGACAAAAACTTGTAAAACTTTTTTGAGCGATTTTTATTTTTTTATATATTTCTTTTTCGATTCCCGTATTTTTCTTCGTCCCACGTCCAGATCCGGTTAACACAGCCTGTGGGAACCGTCGCGATGTGCAACGCGCGCGTTTAATTAATCTCGGGGGCGCGCGAGCGCGAATGAAACGTTCGCGCTGCCGCCGATGGCGCAGGGTATATATTTACCTGTATATCGAGACCTGCAGTTGATCTTCCTCCGTCGCTAAATCGGTCATTCTGATTCCCCGTAAGCTCACCGCCAGCGAGACCCGCTGAAGCTTTTTTCCACTGGCTTTTGCCTGAAAAAAAAACACACACACAAAATAAAATTAATTTGCTAATTCCAACGATTCATTTATTGGTCACGAGCTTTTCGCACCAATTGACACCGGTAGAAAAAATTCTCTTTGCCCTGCTGACATTTCCCCGAAGGGAATTATTTGTCTCGGGGGATTTAACAGTAGCTGTGAAAATCAGTCGACAGCCACGTGAATTTTCGTATAATAACAATTGATTGAACAATAGGTTTTTTAGGTTAGTCACCCGAATATTTTTTTTAGTAATAAACAGAAAAAAATGTAAAAGATGTAACTTAAATTTCCAGGTTAGTCACCCCGACGTTTTTTTAGTCCTCGACAGAAAAAAAAAGTTTCAGGAGTGTTTGATAATTAGTCATTGAGTAGCACGGATATTTAGACCCCGGTTGGTCGTCGCTCCGAGCTAAAGGGTTCAAAGGGTTCGTCCGAACCGCGCGAGACGTCCCTTTTAGTCGCTCTGACGCGGCCAGACGCTTCTCGCCCACCGTAAAACTCTCGGGGAGCGTGAAACGCGTCGTCCGCGTCTCTCGGGTTCCTCCGGGCGTCGCAACATCAACGGTAAATCCACCCTCGCCGAGAGAGTCCCGTGCATATACAACACAACCGACGCCGCGCGAGAACGAAATTCTTGCTCGTCGATGAGAAGTGAAAAGCTCCCCCGCCGGGGAGCTTATTGGAATATGAAAGTATCGCGAGGGGTTTCAATTGAATCCCGAGGATTTACCACTTCACCGCTCGCCGAACGTCATCCCAGTTCTCCCGTCTCCTATTTCTGCACCGCCGGCTTTTTATTATACACCCAATCGATACCCCAGCGTTTTCAATGCGGCGGCTTCGTTTGCGGGTATCGAATTATAATTTATATTCAATCTGCGACAAATAAAATGCATCGCGAGAGCCGCCGAGTGCAACTGGAAAAGTGGCGATAATGGAAATAATATTAACGGGCTTTGATGGAAATTCGTGCATTCATGCATTTTCTTTCAGCCGTTCGATCTGCTTTTCTTCCTGAATGTTTCATTTTTTCTGAACATTTTTCAAGAACAACAGATGTTATTGACGATGCATCAATGTCGAAAAAAAAAAAAAAAAAAAAAATGCTTTTATACCTCGCGAGATAAAACATCGGACCCGCGGGATTTTTTTAACAATGCGCCGGAATTTCGCGAGACGATATTACAAAAAAATTCACTTGGCACAGTTTTTGCCGATCGAATACGCTGAATGGATTTTCATATTTCGAAGTCTCATTGTGTTTCAGACAAAGTGCTTTCCGATGCGTGTGGAGCAGGAATTTTTGATGCAGCGAAAATTGGATCAACCATTGGCCCATTGTTCGCTTTTTTTTTGCAAATAAATGATTTTTAGAAATCAGACCTGGAGGCCCATAAAAAATGACTGCGAGGACGTCAGGCGTCTCCATGAATTCAAACAACAAATTAGGTGAACTATTTAAGCAATTTATTTGTTCCGACGAATTTCCGCATAATTTATCGACGCTAACAATTTAATAGCCCGTCGCCTGTTCGACCGATTATTTTTCCTTGTTTTCCTTGAAATCCTTTAATTCCGCGAAAATCCCTGTAATTAACGCGACTAGGCTGCTAATTAGGGTGCACATCATTATATTGTCATGAAGCTCTCGCGCGCGGCTTCGCGTTCACCCGCCGCCGCGACACTTCTATTGTCGCGCTCGCGAGCTTCAATCTAATTATAATTATTTATCCAACAGCGACCCGGTCGTCGCCTCCGCTTCCTGTCGCTCCTCGCGCAGTCACGATTTACGATCTAATTATTCCACAATGTCAAACGGAAACGAGGCGCATCCCTAAATAAAAAAATTAAAAAATTAAACTTCCACAATTTCTTATAATTTAATTTATCCGCCACATGAAAAATGTAAAAAAAAAATCCCTAGGATCACCAAAAACATTTTTTCTTTTTTCAAACACAAATTCCTCAAGATCCCTGATAACATCAAACAGCCGTTTAATTGGCCCAATTGGCTTCGCGCAGTCACTATTTGCGATCTAATTATTCGACAATATCAAACGGAAACGAGGCGCATCCCTAAATAAAAAATTTTAAAAATTAGACTTCCACAATTTCTTATAAGTTAATTTATCCGCCACATGAAAAACGTGAAAAAAAATCCCTAGGATCACCAAAAACATTTTTTCTTTTTACAAACACGAATTCCTCAAGATCCCTGATAACATCAAACAGCCGTCTAATTGGCCGACGCTCGTCGTCGAGATCACGGAAAGAGCTCACGACGTCCGCCGCGACAATTCCGTCGTCGCGGCCCCACGAGCTCAAATCTAATTATAATTATTTATCCAACAGCATCCCGGTCGCTCTCCTCGCGTAGTCTCGATTTATGATCTAATTATTCCGTAGTGTTACGCGGGGTAGATGAGGGGAGGGGGAGGGCGAGGGGATTGTTGTACACCCGTCCCCCTAACCCCTCGGGTTAGGGGGGCGGGGGGGAGGGTGAGGCATACACCGCGTGTAACAGGCATCCTGGCTGTAGCAACGCTAACGAGTGGAGCACGAGTACATCCCCGACGATTTACAGCCTCGGATGTGTAGCAGGTAACGTGGAGCTCGGAGCTCGCCAGCAAGATTCCCGCAGCGACGACGAAATTCCCTCAAAGTTGCCGTCACTGCGCTCCGCGTTGGGCTGCACGTGCAACGGTGCAGAAGCAACGTGAATATATATATTGCATATATATATGTATGTACTGTGTACTGAGTGCTGCCACCGCTGCTGCTGCTGAGGGAAAGGCGGGGGAGGGGGGAGGGGGTGCGGCTGGTCCGCACCGAAAAGCTCGAGAATAATATTTGTTCCCTGGGAAAGTAATATCCCCGCGCGTGTAGTAACAACGATCCTAGACGCGACGCGCCTCTCCCGGTTTCTCGTTTCTCTCCTCGCATTCACAGGAAAATTCTCATGTCATCGTTCTTTCTCTCTTTTTTTCCACCCCCCTCCTCTTCTCCCGAGCGAGCGAGCGAGAAGAGACACCGGGAAGCACACCACCGACTACCCCCTCTGCGTCGTTCTGCCAACGCTTTCCGGGCTTCACAGCTACGAACAATCTCGCGAAAACCCACGTTATAAAGTTTCACTCTCGTAACGCGCGTGGGGGAAAAAAAGGAGGGAATTTTTATGACACAAAATGCACTTTCCACGGCCAATTTTTTTTTTTTTATTTTAGTTGCACGAGTCGACACCGGCTATCACAGTCGCTGTTGTCCGCGGCGCTGTCGTGTTTTACCGCTTCCTCGCGTTGAGAAAAGTTTGTTTCGTCGTGGGTGGAAATTTCAATGTCAGTCGCTGGGTGTCTGGGTATAAGATTATTTTTTTCATGTTCCTACGATTTATTTTGTTGATTTTTTTTTTCATGGACTTACAATATATATTTTTTTAATCCTGGTCCTACGCTATATATATATATATATATTTGTTTCACGTTCCAACAATTCATTTGGCGGTTGGAACTCGCCCACTCGATAACTGGCTTCGCAGCGACAATACAAATATTTTTTTTTTATTTCGAATAATGAGGACTCGAAACAGTGGATGTATCTTTAATAAACATCGTTTGACGTGCACTTCATTTTCACGCGAGCTGCGCGTTGGCGGAGCCCGATTGTCGGTAAACTCGAATGGGGATATATTCCATCAACGGGTGCTATATAGTAATAGCCGGGGTTAGAACTGCGCGCGCCCACTCGATGCAGTCGCTGTACAGCCACTCGCCGAAGCACTTGTATGAAGTTTGTACTTTGCCGCGGTGGCCCGTTTGTTCGGCTCCCGGAGCACTTTGCCCCGGGTCGACCGGAGCAGCCGAGATACCCGAGGGTTGTATGTACCCGACTCTCGCGTTGTACAGCTTGCTTCGCCGTTGCAGCAGCAGCAGCAGCAGCAGCCGCGCGGGGGTCGCCCGTGAATTATACAGAATTAGCGAGACGCCGGATAACCAACGGCGAAATTAGAAGCCACGTTGTAATTCTCGCTGCCGGAATTTCGCGACATAATTCGTACTTGTTTGGGATTCTCGAGATTGTTGCTTGATATTCGGTGCATGTGCATTTTTTAAATTCTTTAACGCGGAAAATCGTCTGACAAGAAATTTTTTTAAATGTACTTTATTCGAATATATTTGAATTTCGTTTTATAAAATAATCCTCATTACTCATTAATTTTTCATTGATATTAGAAACAAGAAAAAAATCACGAATTTTCAGCAAATTTTCAGATCTGTCGCACGTTTTGTCGCAGATTTTCCAGCATTTTAAAGGTTTTTTTTTTTTTCGATCCCAGTTTATAATGTTCTTAAATGAGCCCAGAAGTTAAATATCCAATTACACCGCCTGTGGCATTACGGGGGGCTATTCTCCTCCGTAATTACATCAAGGCCGGAGGAGTCGAGAGCAAAGTACCAACTCGATGAGCAGCCGCGAAATTTAATTAATACAAACTATTCGGCAAAGACCGAATTAGAACAACTGAATTATATTCCGCGATTCCTTTGATCGTCGCTGCGCAATTGTCCTGGCGTTTGTCGTATAATCGAATTTGCCGGTTTGTCGAGCGTCGCGATGTGCCCGAGCTCGATCGACGCGTCGTGCACATAACTTTCCAATTCTACCTAATCGGGAGACGGAACCCGGGGACCCTCGCGACGCTCCGGCGATGAGAACAAAAAACTCGTTTCGATTTCCATCGACGTTAAGACCGGCACCTGCCGACGTCGTTGCCGGACGATTTTCTGCCTGGATTCCAGCGGCGATGAACGTCGCCACAATCGATTCTACCGATTCAACGTCATTGTCTTTAGTAGTCAAACAAATTATTAGAAAAAAATATAAATGGAACATTTATGACGCGAATATTTTTATATGCGCCATAAAAATGATTTAGAACCGCCCAGAAAAAAAAAATCTGCGAAAAATATGCAAAATATATTTGTTTAAGTCTTTAAAATAAATGGAACAATTAATTTTGTATATAAAAAAAATGAAATCCAAATATTTTTAATCAAATTTATTTGTAAACCCGTGTGACCTTAATTTTCGAGAATAATATTTGAAGTCACTCGATTCCCACCAGATGCACGTTTTGTGTGTTTATTTTTTTTTATTTTGGGACGTTTAAATTGATGTCTGTATATAACGGCGTGTGTTTGTCGTGTAACCGGCGTGTTCGCATTGTGTATTTAGCGTGTCTTTGTAGGGGGAGGGGAACGGGGGTCGGCACCTGGATGTCCATTAATTATATTCGTCGTTTTCATGTGTCGACGGGACCCGTGTACAGCGCACCTGACGCGCACTCGGCCGAGCGGAATTTTCTTTCACGGCTCGCAATTGCGTTTTCTACTGTTTGTTTTCTTTCCGTCGAAACGAAAATGAAACCGGTGAAAATTCATTGAGACATCGCCGACGAATTGATGTCTTATCAGGCGTAAGTCCCGACGTCCTGGACGCGAATTCGACTGAAATTGACGAAATTATTTCGGCGACAATTCACTCGACTGCATATTGGATTTATGCAGGTTAGTTATATCTGACGAAATCGACTCGCGATTAAACCGAATTATTGCACCGAATATTTCTTCCACGCTCCATCGATCGGTGATCGGTTAATAATTCTCAGGTTAAATATTGAAACGGCGAAAAAAATTATTGCGACGTTCCTCGTCGTCTGTTTTTTGTTGTATAAAATGTGACGTGTGTTTAGGTATTCTATAAGTCGGATAATTATTGCAACACCGTCCGATCGCTGTTTTGTTATTATAGACGTGCGTCGATCTCAGACATTTGCTCGTTACGTCGGATGTTTGTACACGCTGTTTCCTCCAGATGTCGCGATCGACACTCGCGGATCTTTTGCAAGCAACTCACGAAAGTTGATCTTCCGTTTCGTCACGGAAAAGTTGACGATGCGCAAACAAGATTTTTGCGCATCAGAAAAAAAAAGTCTCGACTGTTCAAATATTAGATTTTCACGATCGGTTTATTTCCATTTTCGGGCTTGAAATGTCGAAATATATATATGTATATATTATTTCACCAAAAATTGATGTGAATAATATTTTTTCTTTGTTATTCATTTATCACAAAATTTTACATATTTTAGATTAACGTGTAACGTTCGATTGGCGTCAATCGATTTCCACGAATCTCAGAATATTTTTTATCTATGTGATTCTATTTTTATGGCGGATATCGAAATATGCGTCACAGATTTTACAAATATTTTCAGCCACGTCTCCAATTTACGTATGACGTTCGAATCTGTTATCAGCTGATTTCCACGAATGCCCGAAATATATTATATATTTTTTATGTCGTTCTATTTTTATGACGGATAAAAAAATGAGCCACAGATTTTACATATAATTCCTACCACGTCTTCAATTTACGTATGACGTTTAATTGGCATCTGTCATCAGCCGCGCTCGTATATATCGGAGGCTCGTCGTGCGCTTCAGCGTTGACAATATAATTATTCCGTGTACGTACCATGGTAATGACCGTCTTGATTGCTTCGGCGGTGGCCTCCTCGCTCGAGGGCGTCTCGACGAGGGTGCTCCCGAGATATTTGAGGGTGAACGTCGCCTCGGATGTCGTCGACGCGGCGACGTCGTCGTGATCCTCGTGGCCGGCGCCCGGGCCGGCGACCCCGCCGACGACGCCCTCCACGCACTCACGACTATTCGCCAGGGCCCATTCCTCGCAGAGCTCTGTGGGGTAAAAGCGGAAATATCGATTCGCCACCGGTTAGACTCGCTCTCCTCGTCGGTTCCTCGCCGCACGCGCGTCTCCACCTCGCGCCTCCTCGTCTTTTCTCGCCTCTTTGGCGTGATTGATTGTTCGTAACGGTGTTTTCATCGTGTACACGAAAAAAAGTCGATCATCGAGAAACGATGGTTGGAATTTTTTTTTAATTTCTGGGGGATGATATCGAAAAAAAAAATATATATATATCTTCTACGATCAAAATTTAATCTTGAACATTGAGAACATCGTTACGAATCATCAGTCGTTGTGGCATTTTACTTAATCAATAAAATGTTGAATTCAATTTTATACTTTATCATCACATTGTTCCCGACGTTTTCATTTTTACAACGCAATCAGGGCTAATAACGGCAAAGTACTTTTTTCTCCCGCCCTCTCAGAACGTCACATCATTAATTCCACTCTGCGTTGGATCAACTTTTTCCAGGTTTTTTTTTCGCCTTGTTATGCGGCGTATAAAACCAGCGGAGACTGCCCACTTTATGCGGCAAATTACCAATTTTCGTTGTTGCTAAAAAATACATCTTCATAAAAAAAAATAAATAAATAAAACTTCATTAAAAAAAAAAGTCATCCCCTCGTTTCACGTTGAGTCAACGCGAATTAAAAAAACGCCTCCCTCCTCTTTGATGTTGAATTAGCGCGACGAGAGATAAAGAGCCAACGATAAATGAGTAACCACTGCACGTAATAGATTAGCTCTCGAGGATATTAGCACTCACGGGGCACTAAGACGCGACGCAACGAGTGGCCGGAGCGGCGGCCGACGTCAGAGGGCAAAGCGCGTCGTCCCGCAGGATCGCGGAAGTGAAGGTGGGTTCGTTCGCGCAGCGTCTCATAAATTCTCCCTTTGGACAGCCTTCACCGCGCGCGAAGCAGACGCGCGGCGAGTGTAGAGCGGGTAGTATTACGAGCGGACTACGCGCGCGGCGCACCAGCCGGGTGTCGCCGTCAGTTGAAATATTAAAACTCCCAACAGCAGCAGCAGCAGCAGCAGCAGCAGCAGCACCGGCGCCGGCGCCGGCTCTCATTAATCTTTCTCGAGCCACACGAGCTGACGCGCGCGGCCCTCGTCTCTCGGATGTTCAGGTGCACTCGGTCTAACATTTAATAAGAGCAAACATCCCTCTTCCCCTCAGACCCCACCCCTTAACCTCACTTTTAGCGATACTCTCGATACTTCGCACTTTTGTGATTACCGAGCGAGTCATCTTTTTCACCGGATGAGTTCCGAAATCTGCGAACTTATCCACGTTTTTTTTTCGCTGGTGATTTATAATTTTTTTTTTCTGAGGATTAGAAAAATTAATTTTCTGTTTTATTTTTACAGGGATAAAATTGTTCGTCTGTCGTCCCATTAATCTGCGAATTGGTCCTTGATTTTTTTCGCTGGTGATTTATGATTTTTTTTTCTGAGGATTAGAAACATTAATTTTCTAAGGTTTTTTTGCAGGGAAATTTGTTGGCCTCATCAATCTGCGAACTGATCCTCGATTTTTTCCGCTGGTGTTTTATGATTTTTTTTTCTTTTGAGTATTACAATAATTCATTTTCTATATATTTTTTTACAGGGATAAAAATGTTGGTCTGTCGTCTCATCAATATTTGGTGATGCTTTAAGACCGAGGAAATTCACGAGAATTCTCCGCGACTCAACGGTCACGTGAGGAAGATGGCTGTCTTGAGCACGATCGGCGCGGCGGCGCAACAATCAGCGCTGATTCGACAATAGACGATAACGAGACTTTGCCGCTTGTGCCGAAGCTTCTCGGCGAATTCTCGGGGAAAGGGATCGACGTTGAGGGGGTTAGCAGTGGAAACGGTCGGCGCTCGATTGTCTCTTTAGCAGCTCGCCCACGTAGCGTGCGCTTTAACGCACAATGAAGCGCTGCCGGATTGTCATCGATTAACTCAAGCGTTCTCGGAGGTTTCTCGCTGCTCTGTATCGGCGCCACCGACAATCGGACTCGTGGCAGCAAAAACGTTGCACCGTGATTTTTTTTTTTTTTTTTTTTTCAGGTTTCGGGTGCGTTTTTTATTACCATCTCCATTGATTTTTTATTTATTTCTATCTTCAGCGTTGGGACAACCAGTCACCGAGCATTTCCAAGCAGACACGAGCGGATTCGCGGGGCCTGTTTTACTTTTACCCTCGACTGGGTCGCCGAGCGACACTCAGACTAATTGCGGCAAATTATCAAATAATTAATTATTCCGAGGAAAATTGTGTTAGTCAAACGATCGCCACGGAATATTTAATTGGTGTTCTCAATTAGTTGCCCATGATTCGTTTATTTGGGGTTGATTGAACGACGAAATGTTTTTGCAATTAAAATAATGTTGAGTTAATTGGCGTGAAATTATTTTGCCGAATAAACCAAATAAACATCGAAGATGATAACAAACCTGCGTCGAAATGGGTCAGAAGACAAATGAACCTTAAATAATCTCGAAACAACAAACCCGTTTTCTTCTTTTCATGATTTCAACTAATTTTGTTTCCCAAATTGAAAGAAAATCTAAATTCATCTCGCCATATCCCAAATCCGAAATTCGACGAATGAAATTTCACCGCAAGTTAAAGCTCGCCGTTCGCCGTACATTTTCCTTCGAAGATGCAACCACGTAGAGTGGAAGACGCTGCACGAGAGAGTCGAAGATTCCAATCTCGTACAAGATACTCTCGAGAAACTTGTTCGTTTCTTTTTTTTTTCTCCTATTCCTCTTCCACTTTCTTCGTCGTCCGCCACCGTCGCCGGGAAACGGAGGACGGCTGCAGTCGCAGCTTCGCCGTCGACGAAGTGGCGGATCCCATGGGGGAAATAGGAAAAGCGCGAGGACGCGACACGCCGAGGTCGTCGTCGCCGTCGGCCGGTTCGCGCGGCTGGGGCGCGGCGTCTTTCCCCGGGGAGGAGGGGGGAGGGGGGAGGGGAGCAGACGCGCGAGGCGAGGAAATGTCCGACGACGCGCGACACCGGGACGACACGAGTTGGAAAGTGGTTCCTGCCTCTGCCGTCGCCGCTGCCGCCGCGCGTCTCTCGCAATATAACAGCGAAGAGATTGTGCGGCGGATGAGGGTTGAAGGGTGCGCCGAGACGGGCAACGAAACGCCAGCTGACGGCCAACTTCCCCTTTACACGAGACACACACACGAGACTTCCGGTTCTCGTCCTTTTCGTACTGAGAAAAAATTCGAAAAAAAAACACCCATTGCCTATAACTCGACAGATTTATTTTTCGACCTTCCGTACGAAAGTTTCTCGGAACGACGCAGACTTTTTTTTTCGGTAGGGAAATTTGCAACCCGCGTTATTTTTCGATAATATATTTTATCATATTTTTTTTATCATAAAAAAATGCTTTGTCGTGAGGTAAAATGCATCTTTAATTATTATTACTATGGGACACTTGGAGTATAATTGTTACGCCGTTGCAATTTTAATTCTCGACGGCAGCAAAGTGCCATTAAAAAATTACGATTAATCCAGAAACGGTGGTGCCTTCGCTCCACTGAAATACGTGTAAATAATTACGCAAATACATCTGCCCACTTTACGGTGTCAACCTGAGTTATCGGTCGTTTTTTTTTAAACCCCGGTGGCTCGGTAGCCGTGCGACACTGTCTCAACCGCTGACGTCCAATTCCACCGAACGCGGACCAATAAAACTGTCGCCCATCGTGCGCTCATTGTCGACGGCCCGCGTCAACCGCAATTCCCACGGTAACCGCGCCCTCCGACCCCGACGATCCAATTACGTAATCGGGAAGATTGTTGAAAACTTGGTTCTGCCGACCAAACGGCTACAAGTTTTCGAGAAGCCGAAGGGTCAGACCCTTTCTGCCATCATTTTCGACTTGTCTTCCAAAATTGGCTGCGATTCGATTTACCGTTTCGAAGAAAATAGCTTTCAAAAATTCGCGGTGGGGGGGGAGGTACTCCCCTACCCCTTCCCGTGCCTTCTGAACGTCGGGCGAGTCTGGCACGAGGTTTGGGCGGTTTTGCGTCCCAACAACGGCGAATACTCGGGGCGCTCAACATTTTAATTGGATGCCAAAGTTTGCCGAGTGGATTTCGAGCGCTCTGGGGTGAGTGGAGGGTGCGAGGCGGGCGGGGGAAGGGGGGAGGGGAAGGAGAGGAAACTCTCGACAATCTTGGCAAACTATTGTGTGAGTTTGAGGGCCGCGACGGTAAACGAGGAGACACGCGAGATCCCCGAAGCTCTCGGCTGTTGTATGTGAAACGATGCGAGTGGTAAGAGTCGGATATGGTCAGACAATTTTTTTTTGTCTCGAGTGTCTCGCAATCCGCGGGGAACGGGAATCAAATAACGAAGCTCGCGAGAATTAAGCGAGAGGCAGATGCACTCGCAACCCCTCGTAGCTTCGGTTCTGCATTTTTTCAATTACATAATTTCTTTTTCATCGAAAGCCACAGTGGTTTGACTTGAAACGAAAGACCAATTAATCAAGATTTTATTTATTCGTTCAGCTGCTCATTATTACTTGCAATTATTGTTATTTGATACGCTGCGATAAGTAAAAAGCGGAGACAAGTAGTGCGGGTCGTTTTTGGCCAGACACGACTCGACCGTCCGTGTCTCGAGGAAATATGAGTTGCAAAGCGAGGGAAAAATACGGCGGAGAGAATTAGACAAGCGGGAGCTGACGTGGATCTCACGGAAACTTTCGCAGTTTTTTTTAGGGTCTTCCCCGTTTTACATATTTCCGTGCGAAAGTCTCACGACGGAAGTTGACGTGAAAAAGAAAATTCCCTCATCAAAGTTCTGCGAAACTTTTTCCCAGAGTCTCCGACGGAGGATTCGACGCCGCGTGTTAATCCGCGCAAGTAGTAAGAGTCATTCGCGGTCAGACGCGGATTTACATCCAACCGTCGTGTCGCGTCCGAACGGAATACGAATAATCCGGAGCTGACGTTTCGTTGTCTTTTTTTCGAAAGGCTTTTTTTCCTCAATCAACGCCAGTTTCACCGAGGTCGACGTATTGAATTAAAGATTCAATTATTACGGCCGCAGCGACGTTGCGCCAAAGCGTGCGAAACGGTACAAGGAGGTAATTGTCATTCGTGGTCAGGCCGGCGTTTAATCAGACCGCAGTGTCACCGCCGAACGGAAAGCGAATAATGAAGCGCGCGAGGGCGGAGAATTAAGCAGCCCGGGGCTGACGTGACTCTCGTGACATCATGTCCCGACATTTTTTTTTTTTTTGCAAATGTTCTGTCCCCAAATTTTATTACAAAAATTGTAGTGTGACCCTAGTTGACTGAATGACGCATAAAAAAATTCAATTACAACAATTGCGCATGACCTAAACCTCCAGCGAGGCGCAGGAGACGATGCAAGTAGTAACTGTCCGTCACGGTCAGACCGAGTCAGCTGGGCTCATAAATTAAACAGGCCGACGCTGACGTCACTCTCATGCATCCCTTATTTCTTTTTTCCTCCCCAAACTTTTTAACCCAGTCTGACCCGAGTCAACAGATGCATAAAAATTCAATTATTGCTGCCTGCACAAGACCCTAGCCTCTGCTGCGGCGGTGCAAGTAGTAACTGTCATTCGTGGTCAGACTGACGTTTGATCGGACCGGAATGTCACTCGCGGCCCAAGAGAGAGGCGAATAATGAAGCGAGCGAGGGTGATGAATTAAGCAGACTGACGTGGCTCTCGTGGCATCAACCCGCTCGTTTATTCTCCGGGTTCGCCTTTAGCAATTTTTTTCCATCACAACCAGCGGCAGCAGCGATGCGCTTCGACTTGACTCGACGGACCGAAATAAAAATTCAGTTATTCAAGCCCCCCCCCCCTTCACCCCGGCCGCACTCTCGCCGCTGCTGCCTCGGCACTTCCACCACACTCGCGTTTCTTTCAGAGCTCACGAGTTACGCGCGTTCGAGTGGTTACGAAAGAAGAAGTGGGAAGAAAAAAAAATGAAGAAACTCTCTCGCAGTCTCGGGACACCTCGACAGTCGGAAAACTCTCTCTGGGCTCTCCGGTTAACTCCGCACATCGAGGACCGTCGTGGCTGAACTGCGGGGCGAAATTACCCCCCCCCCCCTTCCCCTCCTCCAGCTCTCCGAGTTCCTTCGGCCCTTCGGCTCGAACCGTATTTCTCGCCGCGGAATAAAATTGCGAAAATTCCCGCCGACTCTCGATCCTCCATTTATACACATCAAGAGCGATAACGCTCCTGACTCGTCCGTCCCACGTGGGCGAAACGACGCGATATATCGTTCCTACCTTTATCAAATTATCATTCCGCCTCCGAGCTCGCGGGCGGCCAACGAAATCGCCTCGAAACGAGCTGCACCGCCGAATCGAACGGCAAAACGGATAAATTATTCGATTGCAAGAGAAAATTCGTTCGCATGAACGAAGCTGCAAATAGAACGAAAAGTGATTAAATCGTCTTCTTTCTTTTTGATTTTTTTTTATTCTGCTTCCATCCCCGTAATTAATTGAATAAAAAAAAAAATTCGTTACCGAATTCGCGAATCTCCGTTAAATTCGCATTAAAAAAATCGTTAATCCCATTTTTCCATATTTCCACTCATTCCAATTCTGCCCAGCGTCCTCCTCCCTCCCTCTGCCATTGAAAATTGTAATCTCGAGACAAAACAGTGGCATTCATTTTTCGCGTTCGACTCTTTCGACTCGTTCCTGTAATTTTCATCAGCGATGGAAAGTCGCCGGTGTCGGTGTCAACGTTGGCGACGACGAAGGGATGAGCGGATCCCGAGGGGCGAGTAGCCGGGACCACGAAGACGCAGCGCACAGGCCATTCACGAGCGAGTTACCCGCGGCAACCTGTACAACTTGGCCGAAACTAATCCACGGGTCCACAGCGCCGAACAGGAGGGGGAGCAAGGGGGCGGGGGGGGAGTGAACCATGCGCGCCTGTTATCCACGCGATGAAATCCTATTACGAGGTAAAGAGAACGGATTACCAGTGGCTGGATGATGGGAGGGAGGCAGAGGGAGGGAGAGGGTGGACCTGGCAGAGGGAGGAATGGCTAGTGGTAGCGGCGAAGCCGCCGCTTCTGCTTATCCGCTATGGATCGATGCCTCGCTACTCTGACTCGACTCAACCGTCTCACTCCCACCCCATATCGTTTCACACGTAATACCGATTTCCGAGCTTTTCGCCCTTCTCCCTGACTTCGAGCCCTTTGAACCCTTTTTGGCGTCCCTCGCGTCTTTTTATTTTTTCAAATTCTAATCCGATTATTTGAGGAATAATAACGATGAGTTTTGATTTAATTACGAGAGTTTTGTTTGTTGACAGCTCAAAAATCCGTTGACTTTGAACAGTGAAAAATCTGAAAAAAAAATATATTGAAGGTTTTTCCTCGAAATTGCGATTATCTCGATCTTCCCGGGACCTCGCTGAACTTTTTGGGCGACGATTCGCTTTTATCCCCCACCTCTTCGTCATCCCTTAAATGCTTCGTTTCTCGCTGTTCCTCGCTGCTTTCGCTAGTGCCACGTGTCATATAGCGTTCGGCCGCCACTCGCGAAATTGCGATTCGCTTCATTCGGTAAATTTACCTGGAGCTGACTGGCCCAGAACGGAGAGAACGAGGATTGCGAGAAAAAAAAAAGACTGCCGGCAGTCGGAGGGTTGGAAACCTCTCGGCAGCTTTTTACTCTCCCCGAATGAAAGGAAAGGATAAAAAAGTTGTGCGGGGTCGAAAAAAAAAAAGCCAGACGCGAAAGAGAGCGCAGAGTCGAGTGGCGGGTGCGATGCGCGCGCCGGGAGGCGGAAGAAAACTTGCCCGGGAGTATCCACTGTGGCGGCCGCGAGCGCGCGGTAACATCGGCGAACCGTATAAAAAAAAAGAAAAGTTTTAGTGCGCGAAGAGAAAGCAACGCTCCTCCGCTCTCTTCTCGTTGGCTTTATGGCCTCCCTGGACCCTCCCCGCGACGTCCCCGGCAGCAGCCGTCGGAGGGTCGTTTCGTGCTCAGTGCACCGGCCATAACGAACCGAGAACGAGATCTTTGCTTTGTGCCCCCCGACGTAAGACGGCAATCAGGACGCGCGGCCCGGCGCCCATTTCTCTCCTCCCCTCGATGCCTCTGCCGGAGTAAATGGAAAAATTTGCATAATGGTGAAAAAAAAGAAAGAAAAAAAAATCGTTCCCAAAAAAATTAGCGGTAACTTCGACGATGTCCGCTGTGACAAATTGATGCATGACACTTTGAGCAACTTCGTTCGCTCGGAAATCCTCTGTTAAAAAGTGCATGAGGAACCATTGTTATCAATATCACTCGGCCTCTGATTGGTCGTGGACCGTCAGATTGGCCGTTCGTTGTTTAAGAGCACGAGATTTAACAGTTTGCCGTAATGAGCGCTGCAGCGCTGTTTAACCTAGGGTTGCGCGCGTAAGCGCGCGTATTTGCTTCCTAGTCCACTAAAAAAGGGTTGTAACCATTGTTTTCAGGGGTAGAATATGCGACTTGAGAACGATGGTATAGGTTAAAAGTCCATATTTTGAAAAATAAATTTTCGTGACCCCGATTTGGGCGGTTTTCGGCCCGGCGGCCAGATCTACGATTTCTGACAAACTGTTCGGTCAAAATTTTTTTTTTGCAAAATCAACTAAAAAAGGGTTGTAACCATTGTTTTCAGGGGTGGAATATGCGACTTGAAAACGATGGTATAGGTTAAAAGTCCATATTTTGAAAAATAAAATTTCGTGACCCCGATTTGGGCGGTTTTCGGCCCGGCGGCCAGATCTACGATTTCTGACAAACTGTTCGGTCAAAAATTTTTTTTTTGCAAAATCAACTAAAAAAGGGTTGTAACCGGTGTTTTCAGGGGTAGAATATGCGACTTGAGAACGATGGTATAGGTTAAAAGTCGATATTTTGAAAAAATAAATTCCGTGACCCCGATTTGGGCGGTTTTCGGCCCGGCGGCCAGATCTACGATTTCTGACAAACTGTTCGGCCAAAATTTTTTTTTTTCAAAATCAACTAAAAAAGGGTTGTAACCGGTGTTTTCAGGGGTAGAATATGCGACTTGAAAACGATGGTAAAGGTTAAAAGTCCATCTTTTGAAAAAAAAAATTTCGTGACCCCGATTTGGGCGGTTTTCAGCCCGGCAGCCAGATCTACGATTTCTGACAAACTGTTCAGACAAAAAATTTTTTTTTTCAAAATCAACGAAAAAAGGGTTGTAACCATTGTTTTCAGGGGTAGAATATGCGACTTGAGAACGATGGTATAGGTTAAAAGTCGATATTTCGAAAAATAAAATTGCGTGACCCCGATTTGGGCGGTTTTCGGCCCGGCGGCCAGATCTACGATTTCTGACAAGCAAAACGACGACATGATTAGCCTAGTATAAATAAAAAACGAATGAGCAATCGAACCAATAGAAAATAATAAAAATAAAAATAAAAATTGCCGCGCCTTAAATTTTTCCTCCGCAGAAATGTTTCAAACCCTGGAGCTGAATTTATTTTTCGATCTGCATGTAATTAATTTCTCTCCGAAGGGCAACGCCCTTCAGAGATTATTATTATTACCCTACTATTACGATAATAATAATTATTAATATTATCGTATTATTGTAATAAAACCGAGTGCGCCCTCCCTCTTCTGCCGCCTCGCCGATGCATCGACGGAGCCGCAACAAAAGGATGCAACAAAATCCTGGCGATGGGTGCGTTTTCCCGGCGATCGGCGGGACTCTCGCTCGGGTTATTCGTTTATTCAACCGCGTTTCCGTGGCCCCTTGCGCGCGTCGCCCTTCCGCCCTCGTGGCCAGCGCTGCGCGCCACTTCGCAGTGAATTACACGGACGGTCGAGCAGCCGCGGCGTATCGAAAGTTCGCCCCGGCTCTCGTGTGTGCGTAATTGCATTATGCAGATACATACGGCGAGAGCGATAGAGGGCGATAGAGTGAGCGAGCCAGCGCGAACACACGAGTCCGCTGTTGCGGGGAAGCAGCAGCTATAACGCGAGTGAACCGCCGAGTCCCCTTCGTGCGCCGTATTGGCGTAGCCGCCGCCTAACCGTACGGTATGCCCCATTCACACGGACGCACACGAACGCCGAGACACCTATATAGCGCACACTGGGGCTAAATGGACCACCGGGAGTAAAATAGATTTTCTCTCGTGTTTTGGCAAAAAAAAAAAGAAATTTTGATTTCGTAAAGTTTGAAAAGACTAATGGAAAATTTCTGCTGATTTTGAAAAGTAGACAGCAATATAGCGCACACCGGGGCAAAATGAACCACCAGAAGTGAAATATATTTACCTCGCGTTATTTGCAAAAAAAAATGTTGATTTCGTAAAGTTTGAAAAACTTATTTGACGGAAAATTTCTGCTGATTTCCAAAAGTACTTTTTCCCAAAAAAACGACGTGAAAGACCCAGAAAAATGATTTTGTACGAATTAAATAAAAATCGAGTTCTCGAAAAATGAAAAATACTGTTTAAGTGTCTAAATTCGCTTTTCGCTTAACTGGCCGTTTTGCCTTGATACACATAACCTGTACGCGATATATATGTGGGTGTCTCGGTAGTATCCACACGTTGCAGTAGGTACGTGCTCGCATCGTTCAGACCGTAGCGAGTATCCACACTATGGAGTATTTAGCGTGTGCCGCGCTCTGTGCACGTTGGCAACACAACGGGGCGTGTACTACACGTTCGTATGTACATCTCGTGTTGCACTGTGCACACGTTGACCAGGTGCGCGCGAGGAGAAACGCAGTTTACACGGGTAAAGCGCTCGCGCGTTGCATACGAAGAGAATCTTGTCGCGATGAAAATTCATAACGAATTTGTATATCGAGATAACGCGACGGATTGAAAATTCCTCGAACGTGGACAAATGTTTGTCAGTTTGTCCGCGGCGGCTTCGTAATCGGTCGACGCGCGCGCTTCCGGCGAATATTCCGACTGCGAATATTCGAGCAGCCAAAACGCGGCGAGGAATTTGTTTGAATGTAAAATCGAGTTCGAGCGTAGGAACGGAAAATCGGCGGAAAATAGCCGGACGAGAAAATTTCGTTTTGGCTCGGAGTTTAATAGGCAATCGCGATGTATACTTCGAGTTGCGGATCCGCAGCGTATCGTAAAATTTTTCGGGTTTGGTTGAAAAATTGTTAGGAAAATTGGAATTTCGTTTTTATTTCGTATCTTTTGCAATGAAAACGTTGGCTAAGTGTTATTCGATCTTGGAATCGAAACGTTCATTGCTCGGAGTAATTCGCAGAAAAAAAAAATGTTAACCGTGACGTTAAGGGAAAAGCTGCGTCGACCTACTTTGCCCAGCTTCTCGATACTCAGAAGCAGCGGCATCATGAGGAATTTTTTCCCATCGCTATTATTTCTCTTTCATCCGAAGAGATAAAACAGTGTTTTCCCGCTGCAAATATTTCCCGGCAAAAAAATATACCTCCCATAGAAAAAATATACTTCTCATCGAACAATCCTGCTGTTTTTCAACCAGGGACCGTAAATTCCCGGAAATCTATTTGTTTGATCGTACAGATACGTAAAAATGTGTTCTTACAACAAAAAATCAAATACTCTCGCTAAAATATTGTTATAATCCTCTTTTCTCTCTTCTTCTTTTCTCTCGTTTCTCTGTTCTTCTTTTCTCTCGTTCGACCGGACGCGACGAACCCACCGAGAATCGTATCAGCGTATCGAAAAGTCTGCGGTTAGACGTCGAATCCGAGAGACAGGAGCAAAAACAAAAAAAGAATATCGCAACCAAGTTAGAATTTATTGCCGACAGGAAATAAAGTTGGCAGAGCGCGATGAACTTATATTCCGGCGAAATTCCTTTAAGACTCGGTGTACGGAAGTTCGGGTCGGAAGTAGCAGTTGCAGGTCGCATTGATCGAAAGCAAATTGAGTCGGGGACCCCGAACGAGAGACGCGACGAACAATGGGAACGTGCCCTACGTACGAGGCACCACTTTCCCCCTACTCCCCCCCCCCCCCCCTTTCTCTCTCCATCGGCACTGAAACTTTACTGGTACTCCTCTTCGGGGTATCGTTTAATTTGTATTTAAATTGAGTTTTCCCAAGTCACAAGCAGCAGCGGAGTTTGTCATTCCTTCCTCCCGGCTTTTCCTGGTTGGATCCCCGAGTAAATCAGTGCAGAGCTCGGCGGGTCCAACGGAACAACTTCACGAACGCGACGCAAAAAGAAAAGGCGGAGAAAAGGTAAAAGGGCCATTGTATATATGTATATAATACGAGATTACGTCTCAGGAAATCGAAAAAGAAACGTACACGTCATCAGCCGTGACGTGACTGTCGTAGACTCGACAAAATTAATCCTCCCCTCTCTTTCTCCGTTGCTCTCGCTTCGTGTAATTAATTCAGTCTTGTGTCTCGCGGAAAGAGGAATTCGCAGCAGCCTTGGTAATTCGAAGGGAATCGTAAATCAGGCGAAACTCGGGTCTCGAAGCGCCGGAGTCGGATCACAGTGGCTGAGCTAATCCTCGCATTCAAGTGTCCCGACTGACACCTTTTTTGTCGAGCTTAGAATAATCCCGGCACGAGGAAGACTTAGTGGAATTAGAATAATCCGCGCCTAAACATTTATCAGGTTTGAGGGGAATTGGGTCTGGAATAACTGTTCAAATTCGGAGGTTCGAGATCCAGGCACTGAGGGACTTGAAAAAATCAGGCCCTGAGGTTGAGGGACTTGGAAAAAAACAATTCCTGACTCCTGATAAAATCCAACCCGCTTTCACTTAACGTGAACCACCCTCTCAAAAAAAAAAAAAAGAAAAAAAAATCTTCATTTGGGAAATTTAGCCCATGAATGTTTTTGTTTTTCTTGGATTCTCTCAACAGACTGAAAGCATTGCAATAGAGGACAGTCGGATTAGACAGATGTTCGGGCAAAGTAAAACCTCTATGGCATTTAGAGAAAAAAAAAATTATCCCAATTACGCATGAGCTAAATTTTCTGAATGCTAAGTTTTTCGTCTGCTGTGTCCGTCGCAAACTCGTCAACATTTTCCCTCTGTCTTTCTCTCTGCCGTAATTAATTCAGCGTCTTGAGTTTCCCAGGACGAATTCGGTGCAGCCAGAGGGTAATTCGAAGGGAATCGTAAATCAGGAGGAACACAGTGGGACCCGAATGAAAGAGAGGCGGAGGCTGCACTCAGGGTGGCTGGATGGCTGGATGGCTGCTGCTAGTCGCAGTATAGGAAAGTTCTCGTCAGCGTCCACCTCCTTCCACCTTTCTCCTTTCGCCCTCCCTTTCGCCTCCCCCCAGGCCGCGTCCTGGTCGCGGGGATCCACTGCCTGCGAGATAGATAGAGCGCCCGCGCACTCGACTCCTCTCTTAATTGCGTCGGGGTATAGAGGGATCCGCGGAGTAACGACCAACGACTGGAACAAAGCCGGTGGAAGCTATACGATTCCCCGGGAGTAATGGCACGTGGAAAAGAGACCCGAGGATCCACCCTCCGCTAAAAAGAGAGAGACAGATGAGAGAACGTAGAGAAAAGCGTTGGGAGAGCGAAAAAGATAGTCAAGCGAAATGCGAGAAACGTCGAATAGCAGCTTCGACGTTTTTGCTCTTCGGTCGCTCTCGACGCTTTAAAAGCCCTGCACACATCGCGCCCGATGGAAGAAAAGAGATAACCGGTAAATGCAAGATAGAAAAAAAAACGGAGGGAGAACAATAACCTGGTTCGTGGAGCGAATAATCTCGAGATCCTAATTTTGAAGTGGAATAATTGCAATTGGGGTTCTCTTTGTGGAGGCGAGTCTTTTTAGAGGAAATTATGTTTTGCGATTTGCGCTGGAATTCGGAACATTTATTTTCCTGGAAATGTGTACCAGACGTCGGCTGGCGGTACAGTTGGGTCACTGGGGGGGTAAATAGTTGGCTGGTTCTCAGGAAGGAGAAACACGGTCGCATTTGAGCGTTGAATATTCTCGTGATACTCGTTGTTTTTTTTATTTATTTTTTATTCCGGCAAAACTATTGTAACAATTCTCGCTTCGGGTGTCTTTGACGATGGAATTACGTTCAGGAATTGCTCGCAATGAATTTGGAGAATTTATTCTCCAATGCTTTTTGGCATTTTATTTCCTGAAACTCATTGGATACCAAAGGATGCAAATAAAAAAGCAGAAACATTATTCTAACCAACTTGATCGTCAGGCAAGTGAATTATTTCCCGCTTGAATAAAACGACCTGAACATTCGGTTTTGTTCGGTTGTTCCGAACCGGTTCGCGATTGTCATTCCGGAAGATAAAAAAATAAAACCAGCCAATCGTGTACGATTGGCCGGATTAAAAAGCGCTTCGGTCCCGGGAGGAAACGACATTTTCCTCGCTTTCGACGTTGGGAACGAATCGCGTGGGAGGCTTCGCAGCGGCATCTCGACGCTCGGAACGTGCTTCGGGAGCGAGCGCGTCGGCTCCTCGTGGAAAATTCGTTAGGAGCCACTCACCGGAGATAAATTCAATCGCGCGTTAGCCACGGTAGCTTTCCCGGTGCATCAGCACCTATCTCGTTTCCCGGTGCACGCGCACCCACCCCACCCTCTCCCCTTCCTGGTTCCCCTGATTCCCCCTCGTCGTTCTTCATGAATATTTATGGCCGGCGCATGTACAACAATAGACGACGGGAGTTGCCAAAGTTGCCCGGGAAAATTGTGTACTACACGGAAAGGAACACGAGGAAAACGATGGAATTTGTCAGCCGCCGCTGCTGCTGCTGCTGCTGCAGCGGACGAACTCGACTCGACTCACCCAACGCGTCCGACAATTGTTGCTCTGTTTGTAAATCCCGAACGACGGGAAATTCACGCCAACGCGCTTTTTCCATTGATTCGCCACCCGATTCGGATTCGCCAATCTGAAACGACTCTCGCGAAGCTTCGGATTCTCCTCCGACCCGCTGGGGTCAAAGTTCGCGAGTCGTTTCATTCGGGACGAAGACGCGACTTGGTGACTTTTGAACTTTGGTCTGTCGCCGAGTCCGTACGATTTTTTTTTCTTTTATGTCGCACGGTGCAGGGCATTCCGATATTTTGTCTTAAAAACTTTAAAAAAATGCTTGCTCTCAAAAAATGTCATCGATAAATAAATACAAAATAAACTTTACTGACCGCAAGTTCAAAATAATAGTTCATGCGTCAAGCCGCAATAAAAATGCAACAATGGACAATCAATACGAACTTAACCTGAAGTGACATTTGGGTCCTAAGCCAATTAAGATCGAAACGCCGGACGTTCGCGCGGTTCCCGCAAACCTCGGGAATGTCCAATAAGCCGGGCCGCGTGGCTCGAGGTGAAAATTCCCTGGCTAATTGCGCGTAATTAAGTCGCTCCCGAGGCTCGAGCCGGGACGGCCGAGATTGCGTCAAAGGTGCGAGTGATAATGCCGTCAAAGCTGCCGCGACGCACGTCACCCGCTAATCGGTTACCGAAAATGTCCGGGGGATTTCGTGGCATTGACAACAAGTCCGCGTTAAATTGCCCCTCCCCCGCCCCCTCCTCTCTCGTTATATAGGTCCGTCCGGGGAGGGGAAATACCGCACAGCGTTTGATCGTCTCAGGCTTTGATCTCCTATTGGCCCGGAGCAAATACGATCTCCGGTGCTGCGCGCATTCCCCACCGCCTGGACGTTTCCGTGGAAAAGGAGCTTTGGCTTTTCCTAAGTTCGCCGCTCCAAGAAACTTTCATTGACGGTCCTGACACCGAGACGTCTCGTTTGCCGCGCCTAGATCTCGCCGCTATGAAAAAGCAAACGCGTGTCAAAGAGCTTCCGCGAATGGAACCTCACAGACGGTTCCGCCAACAGCAAGACGCGTTTTCGCAAAGTGTAAAACGTGTTCCGCGCCGTCGTTCAAAAATGAGAAGAACTTTCGAAGTATCGGTAAGTTTGATATTAAGTGAAAACTAATCGTGTACCAATCTAAACGGTGACTGACATGAAAATGTGTTACGAAGTTTGAAACCCGTCAATTTTCCGCACGCGATATTGTTTATCGTCGGTCGCATAAAGTCGCGACATCAAAATTGTCACGGAAGGTAATTGATAGCTGTCACACAGTCGCCAGGACCATACCGATCACTCCCTGACCGTGTAGAAGCGACGGAAACAGCATTCGGACATGTTCGAACCTATCCGGACCTGTCCGAACCAGTTCAAACCTGTTGGGGCCTGCCTAGATCAGTTCGAACCTGTCCAAACCCCTGCAAGCAAAGTTCGCACCTGTTCCCAACCTGCCCGAAGCCGTCCGAACGCGTTGGCAACCTGTCCGAACTCGTCCGAACCAGTCCAAACCACTTCAAAAGTCGACCCAAACGCCCGGAAACCGCGGATATCCAATCGCCGGGTGCTCGCAACTCGCGTGTCGTTCACTCATGTCACGAAGCATTTTCGCAATCGCACGTTTCAGGGCATCATTCGAAAATCGTCGACCGCACGACGGTCGAACGTTTCGGGAAGGATACAGAGTCGATCTGTGGCACATTCGCCGAGCGTACAGCAGCGAGAAAGGGGTGGGGGAGAGGGGAGTGAGTCCCCCTCCTCCCCCCTCGTCTGCGTGTGCGAGCCGTACAGAGGGCAATTGCCAAATCGATAACGGCGCCCGATAACCGGATCCCATTCGTTCGGTATCCACGCGGGAACGCAGGTGTGCTATTCAGGTAATCGAATGCATTAGGGACGTGTATATAGCGCGATAGAATGCGCCGACCGAGAGGAGAAGCGGAGTGTGTATATTCGGTGCGTTTCTGCGCGTTCGGCCTGCCAACCAACCGCGCGCGCCGCGCGCCGAGTCGGTTCGCGGTTGGCGTGGATGTAATACACCGGGGGTTCGCGAAACCCGCGGGGACACAAAGAGAATTGAGAATTCCAAGAGCCCGGTTGCGCCGAGGCAACTTTACTGCACGAGATATACGTACATTGGACCTATGTTTATACGTATGGATATAGAAATGCCGGGGTACATTGAGAGATCTCTATGTGCACCGGTTGTAGGGGTGCTCGAGATATCTCAGGGTGTTGCGCAGCTTGGTTCGCAGAATTTCTGTGGATTATACATAAAGGTCGAGTTATTGGCCCTTTACGTTGGAAGTGTAGCTGCACTTGAGCCGCACGAAGAAGTTTAACGCCACCGAGGAGCACTCGAAACGACCCGGCCAATGGGAATGAACTTCGTTAAAATTGTAGACTTAACGAAGGCTTCTGAAGCCATTCGGGGAATTTGACTCAGTTGGGATTTGTCGTAATTCAGGGGTTGACTCGAGGGCCTCAAGATGTCAATTACAACGTTGTTATTCGAACGGTGAGTTGCGAGTTGTTTGTGAAAATGGGAGAAATTAATTGTCAAATTGTTGACAGACGTTGGTTGGGTTATTTAGTTACATGCTGATAAATTGAATGAAGGCGAAAATTATTTTGCACGAGGCAACGCGAGGGTTACGTTGAGGCTCTTTGAAGGCTGCATAAGAACTCGAGACGCAGGAAGAAGTTTAACACCGTTACGAAGCACTTGAAGTCTTCGAGGCGGTGGAACAAATTTCATAAAATTGCAGACTGTAGCGAAGTTCAAAGTTCTTGGAACCAATCACGAAGCAGGAACTTCATCGGCGTTGCACTGAATTTTGGGGCTTGTTTGACTTCGTGTTTCGGCGAATCTTGTGTCGTCGATTTTTCAAGTAACGTAAGCAGTAAAATTAGAACAAAAAAATCGAAAATTATTTGACTATTAATGGTTTTGAATTTCTGGCTAATCGGGAATAAACACAAGATCTATGTCTGCTGTGTTATTTTCGGGTCGCGCCTCTAGAATAGTAATCTCGTTACTCCGGCATAAAGCCATCTTGAGTGACACGAAGAATGGAAATATTCTTAGATTTGCTAAAATATCTCAGCTATTTTTGTAACCCTCATATTTTTTCTACATTTTCACCCCAACTCACATCAAACGGAAAATCGTCCAGGACACAACATTTTTCAAAAACCTACTACGTATAATTGTTTATAAAAAAAAATCTATTGCATCATTGATCGTCGAGATTAGATTTAATTCGTATCAACTCCCTTCCCCAATAGTTTTTTAATAAAACTAATTTATTAAAAAAAAAAAAATCTTTCGCATCGATCGTCAAGATTTTGAGACTAAAACAAAATAATGCCCCAACCCCCTCCCCCTTTTTCCGTCCCATCCTCAGCTTTTCTCCTCCACCAACGGCGGCAGAAGACATTCAAATGCCAACGACTGTGCGCCCAGGAAAATTCGCGGCATAACCAAGGTGCTGGCGCGCAGCTGCCGCGCGGCGGCATAACCCGCGGGCGAGTGCCACTTTCGTTCCGTTGCATTCAACTCGGCTCGGCCCCAGGTGTAATATAAATGACAATGCAGCTGGGCAAATGCATTCTATCGGTGCTCGCTTTCCCTCCGCATATACACGTGTGTATTTTTCTTTATTTCCATTTTTATTTCCCTCCAGTTTCCCTCGGCTCCGGCGAATCTCGCGCCAGATATTGCGCTGAATTACGAGACTCTCGCGCTGCGAGCGATCGCCGTCGACTCAATGAACCATTCATTGTGCAAGTTACATTACTTCGCCTCGCTCGAGATTATTCAGATTTAACGATCGATAATCAGGGGGGTCGCGAGTTGCAGCCGCGACGACGAGGAGCTGCTGCCGGTAACGCGAGCCGACTTCGGACCATTACCATAATCTTCGAAGGCGACGCGGGGCTCCATTATATCTCGTTTACCGCAAGTAATCGCGTTAGACGCTGCACGCGGGCTTCAATGAGAATCGCAATGTACATTTTTTTTTGTTTTTTAATTTCCTTTTTTTTTTCTGATTTATATCGGCGGCGCAATCAGCAGCCCGGCGTCGCCGCGGGTACCGAGATATATCGAGATATATCGATCGCACACCTCCCCTATTATCGGTAATTAACGTGGGGAGGAAAAAAATGGAGGAGGAAAAAAAAAATAAGTCCTTCAATCAGCCGTAACCGGATCGAGGCTCCTCGTCCGGCGGACCCGCAATTAACCCTGCAATGTCAATTGCCCCACGCATTCTCACTGATCAATTTTGCTCGGAATATCATTTTGTGATTTCGATCTTTTTTTTTGCGGAAATTAAATGCAAGGTTAAGTCGGTGGGGGGAAGGAAAAATCCTTGAGGGGGTTCCAGTAATTTGCGAAAATGGGAAGCAATTGTCCTCGACTCGTGCGGCCTTCCCTCGAGGCTGACTGAGGTTGGGGGAAAAAATTCCGCGCTATCGCCTCAATTCTCCGCAATGAGATTATCGTGATTATCTTGAATGTGTCCCGTGATTATTTTTTTTATTTTTCGGAACGAAATTCGTCTAATCGGTCTCCACGGATTTTGGGAGTCAAACAGAAATATTACATTTTTTATAAAAATTAAAAAGAATAATGATTTTGTGTTTTATTTACTTTTTTAATTTTGAGTAGAAAGATTGATTTATAATCAACCGATAAAATAAACTTTTACTCCAAACTGTGACGCGACTCGATATTTCGCGAGCCTCATCCAGAATCGATCGACCGTGACGCGACGAGACAAGATAAAAGGCAATTAAAAAAAGAGATAGAGTGAGATAGAGCCGAGGGCGACGACGTGGACCGGAAACTTGAGAGACCGAGCGAAGGCGAGGGAAGAAAAATAAAACGAGAGAGAGAGAGTGAAGGAGGGACGAAAAAACGTGCGTGTCCGGCACGTTCGCGAATCCATGAATAATAAAACGCGTCGAGCGTCCTCGGCGTCTTGGTCGAAGGGTCCAAGTCACGAGGAGCAAAGTTCGAATCACGCGCGCGCGTTCGAATTCCCACTCTCTTTTATTTTTATTTATTTTTTCTATTTTTTATATATTTTTATTTCGTTGCATCGATAATCGCCGCAATCTTTTGTCTCTGTTTATTCCTCGTCCGGCGCGTCCTCGTCATCGATGCGCTCGATGCACTCGATGCACACGTGCAGCGAGAGAGCAAACTTTCAGACGCCCGTTTGGGAGGAGGGAGCGACAAAAAAAAAAGAAGCGTCCCTGAACCCAAGCGCGACCTCTTTCGTCCGACGCTTAAATATATGTGTGTCGGTTTGTATTATAGTGCGCGTTATTACGGTGTCGCGTAATATTGTTATTCGGCAGCTCGCGGCTCGATGATTATCAAGTCGATGCCTGACTAACTGTACTTCACTCTGACGATCAGTATGATGATGTTATTAATACCATTATTATTATTCGATAGAGTCCCGACGGAAAATAAAAGTAAATAATATATTCTCAATAAAAGTAAATAATATATTCTCTTGTTGACAGTCACAACCCTCATAGAAAATAATAAAAAAATACAGGAATACAAAATTTTATTGTTATTATTATTATCACGAGGTCAACGTGTATAGAAAAAATTTCAACCCGTATATTCGATGCATTTTATGTACCATTTCATATATAAAAAATATGCTATTGATAGGATTGTTTGTGTTTTTTTTTTGCTTCAAAGCAGAGGAATTGTTTTCATGAAATTTTTTTTACATTTTCATGTCAATTTTTTTTACAAATACAGTCAGTCGCCATAATTGAAAAACTTACTCTTGTGCTTAGAGCTGCTTTTCCACAAACCCCGGAAGAACGACATGACGGATATTCCACTGTTATTACCACCTCAGCGGAAGTTCGGACCAAACGAATTATTCGGTTTTACATTCACTCGGCTCGGGTTCGGAGAGGGGCGCAACAGTCCGCACGCTGCGAAATCCCGGAAGATGTTTCGTTCGACAGTCTCGCGCGATATTCGAGGGGAGCTCGGGCAACGCGTGTTGACGTGATCGCGACGCGCCACGATGTGAACGTTTCGCCGCGGATATTCGACGCCCGCCCGCCCGCCCGACCCCCGCGGCGACGGCGACGGCGGCGGTGGCGGCGGCGGCGGCGGCGGTCGGTCCCGCGTTTGCGCGCATCCCCCGCGCGCGCCCCGAGAGAGATCCAGGCGCGGTTGCCCGCTTTCGAACAGGATACTCTTTCCAGGCTCCCGCGCGGCAGCAGCAGCAGCCACCACCGGAGTAATATAGTAATAGCTTCCAGCGCACACGGGCGAACGCAATAAAAGGAGTAACGGAGGAAAAAGGTCTTTTCGCTCGCGCGGAGAACGCGAACCGGGTTGCAACCTGGCAACCTGCGTGCAACGTTCGCTGCGTATTTCTTTTTTTTTCCGCCCCCGCAGACTTTTAACCGACGAGTCACAGAATTCGTCGTGGGAACATTTTTTTTAAAGACATTTTATTTGAATATGTAACTCGAATTATTTATTTTTTAATATTGATGGAACATTGCCAAAAATTTAAAAAAAAATCTGTGGTTTATGATTAATGATTTATAATACGGATTAATTTTTTTCGCCCATGCAGACTTTTGACCCACATTTTTTTATATTTATAGTATATTGTGAAAAATTCCTTTTTATATCTGTGGCTTACGTTTAATGATTTATAATACGGATTGATTTGCGAGAGAATGAAATTTTTGACGACCGACCGAATGAATCCAGTTTGCGCGCCTAAGGGTACAAAAAATTCTCATTTCCCCCGGAGATTTCTTTTTTCTCACCCGTAAATCTCAGTGTTTTTTATGGGATTATTAGGGCCCGGCGCACCAGTTACCTCGAGATATAGAGGAGATATTCCGCGGGTGCGAATATCAGGAGCTTTTTTTACGCGACTCCGATCCATCCTCCCGACTATGACTCGAACTGAGCCGAGGAGCCGAGAGATATTTCTTCGCCGAGCAAATATTGAAATCCGGGATATACGCTCGTCAAAAAAAAAGAATGATAAAATCTGGTCATCCGAAAGAACGACAGAAAATGCAACAAAACTTCATCATAAATTCCAAATATTTTTTATCTCCCACAAAAAAACCTAAAATTACAAATAAATCACCAATCAATCACTGTAGCAAAAAAATATCTTTGATTTCCAAAAATTACGAATATTTTTTAATATGCTTCGTAAGGCGTATCGACTTCACATTAATTAATTACGCGAAATCGAAACGTGTCACAGTAGAGCAAAAACAGCATCACGAAAAACAAATAAAAAAAAACTGGGCCGTCCAGCCTGTCGTAAACATAATAACGCCCATAAAACGTGAGCATCAACTCGGAGTAGGGGAGGGGGGAGGGGGGATGGGAGCGAGATTTACGGATTGATCAATGGATTCGCGGACCATGAACGGTTCGGACATTTGTACACGAGCGATATATCTCGGGAGCACGTTGCACCTCTGCCTTCGCGCTCGATGCGCCACGGCACAACTGTGCGTCATATACGGATATACATATATATGTATAACTATCATATACCGATATATAGCGAGACGGTATCGATGCTCGACGAGAGACAGCAGCCCATTGAACGTATTCGGACAAAGCGGTTCAATGTAGCGAGCGATCGTGCAGCATGCGTCCATTATTGCTATATATATATGTCCTCGTGAGTTGCATATATATATATAAATGGAAAGACAGAACAGCGTTGATACATACCCACTATACATATATAGCATAACGTCTGTAACCATATAAACGATATAATCCACCGAACAATGCGATTCCATTACACGTGATTTCGATTCGCAGACACGAAGCTTCGGTTCGGTTGCGCGCCTCGAATTTCCACCCTCATTTACATCGCCCGTTTGAGCCCAGAATCGAGGAGCAGACGCGCGTCCCGCCGCGCCGCGACGCCGCGGGCATATCTCGACGACGTTCCGAAGCCGAGGCGCAGCGCCGAAGCAGATTTAATTAGCGCAGATGGCGATTGATCAATTAACGTCGCCGTCGCTCAGCGCGCGACGGAATTGCCAGTCGCGCCGAAATCCGAACCCCGCGGCGCGACGCGCGCTCGGTTTTGCGTTACATTCGACCTTCGGGTGCATTTTTTTGACGCAAATAATTCTAAGTTTTTTTTTACGCAAATAATTCTATGTTTTTTTTTACGCAAATAATTCTAAGTTTTTTTTACAAAATTTCGACGAAATAGTATTTTTTTTATTTGTTTTTTTTTCGATCTCAAAAACCGAAAATTCCTTGCAAAAAAATTGCACCAAAATTCGAAAACTCGTAATTCGTCGAATAATTTTCCATCCGCGACGACCGCGGATTCACTGACTCCCGTCGGCTCGTCACTGGCGGCCGCGCGCGTTTCCGCAAATTCGTTTATAATTTTGCGGCGGGAAGCGAATAATTCGAGCGCTCGCGGTGACCACTCGCAAACCACTGTTACACCCCCACCTCCCCTCCTTCCCCCTGAACAGTCGCGCGCGACCGGATCGCGCGACTGAAATTCCCGGCCGATCAGCTGGGAACAAACGCGAATTTCGGTCCGGGTCGACGTTTACAATCGAGCTGGGAGGTAAAAAGCCGTAATAACCCGGAGCGTGGCCGCCAGGGCGCGCCACGGGAAACTCTTTTCTGGAAAATTTATCGCGCCCGCCGGAGAGCCGAGAAGGTGTCGGCCGCCGCTCTCGGGGGTCTCAGGTTTCTACCCCTTCCCCTCCCCCCCTCACCCACCGCCACTCGGCTATTCTTTTCTCGCTATATACGCAGAGAGCTCCGTAGTTCCCGAGCAGCGAGTATGTTGTATGTAGCTTGGTGAGGGAAAGAGAGAGAGAGTAAGAAAAGTCAGAGAAGGAGGAGAGTCAACGAAAAAGAGAAAGAAAGGCAGAGGGAGAGAGACAGTGAAAAAATTCAGAGGCGTAGAAGGGACAACGACGAAGGGTCTGAGAGAGAGAGAGAGAGAGAGAAAAGTCAGAGACGTAGAAGGGACAACGACGAAGGATCTGAGAGAGAGAAAAGTCAGAGACATGGAAGGGACAACGACGAATGATCTGAGAGAGAGAAAAGTCAGAGACGTAGAAGGGACAACGACGACGAATTTTGGGGCTTGTTGGACTTCGAGTTTCGGCGAATCTTGTATCGTTGATTTTTCAAATGACGTAAGCAGTAAAATTAGAAAAAAAAAAAATCGAAAATTATTTAACTATTTATGGTTTTGAATTCCACGACGAAGGGTCTGAGAGAGAGAGAAAAGTCAGCGACGTAGAAGGGACAACGCCGAAGGATCTGCGCGAGAGAAAAGTCAGAGACGTAGAAGGGACAACGACGAAGGATCTGAGAGAGAGAAAAGTCAGAGACGTAGAAGGGACAACGACGAAGGATCTGAGAGAGAGAAAAGTCAGAGACGTAGAAGGGACAACGACGAAGGATCTGAACAGCTATGAACAAGAAAGGGAGAGAGAAAGAAAGAAAAGTCAGAGAGGTCGAAGGGACGACGACGACGGTCGGACGCAATGGATCAGGGGGTGGGAGGGGGAGGGGGGGGGGGGGCAGCATAGTGCGCGTGGAACAAGCAGCGCGGGTGGAAAGGATGGCGCGAACGTGCGGAAAGCACACATCGTCGTTCTCGTCCCAGTTGGCGCTGTAACGTAAACCTTCGTCGCTCGTTTTCTCCCCCCTCCCACCTACCCCTCCCCGCCCCCCTCTGCCGGCGCCCTTCTTTCTCGCCGAGACGTTATACACCTTAACTCGGATCTAGGCGAAAGGTCGCAAGTGGACCCGATGCCCTCGGCTCTTCCGCTTCGACCTTATCCCGCTTCCCCCTCACCCCTCCCCCCTCCCCGCTGCTGTCTTTCTTCTCTTTCCGCTTCTCCTTAAGATCCGAGGAGTGGAGGAGGGGGAAGAGTTCCCCCCCCCCCCCCCCCCGTCTCGTCTCGTCCCTCTACGACTGTTATCTTCATCCTCTCTGCACGACGTGTCTCGAGTCTCTCTCGGTACGTGAATCGTTGTTCCTCGCTGAAAGGACAAGACGAGAATTCGAGATTTTTCGATAGACTCTCCGGTGGCGACGGCGGCCGTCGAGAGGTCGGCCACGGGATCGGCGAGGAATCGATCTCACCGCCGTCGATCGAATAGGCTCTTATGTCTCTCAACCGGGAGGGAGGGGGGGGGGGGGGGGTGAACCCCCCCCCCCCCTTCGCCGGTTCAGGGGATAACTCTTCCAGGGAGCGACGACGGATTTTGTCCGGAGTGTTTTATGACCTTTGAGTTTTTTTTTCGGAAAAAAAAAAAAAAATTCGATTTCGTACAGAATGGAAATCCTATCGTGGAAAATGATGACAAATTTTCCGCTAATCCGAAAAGCACCGTTGTTTGCCCGAAAAATATGAATTTCGATGACAAATAAAAAAAGATAAAAAATAGATAAATGTTGAAAAAATTTCTGGATTGGCAATATCAGCAATTACTCCCCCACTCTTCGCTCCGCGCGAGCTGAATATATGATTCGTCGTGCAATTCGAAACAGGATTGCAAAGCGAAAATCGACGCGTTATTTTTTAACGAATTTATCGGCGCGTGTAAATGGGGTCGCTTTGTCCCGGGGATCCCGAAGGTTCTGAATAATTCGCGGGATATTCGGTGTCAGGGAAAGTGCGGTGGGATACGATTCGACCGATACTGTATCATGATTTTTTTAAGGCGAATCGAATCTCGCTCGATACAAATAAAAATGATAAAAAAAAATCAGAAATAAATAAATGTAAATGGAATTTTGTAAATGTAATCAAACACAGTCGCCATAGTCGACTGCCGCACGCGTAATGCACTCTCAGTCGTCGAGACGTCGCAGTATCAGCTCTGTGCGCAGCCGCACAGAGCGAAACGAGCGTATTTGACGGAATAAATATAAAAAAATAAAATAAATACAAAACGAGAGGAAAAAAAAATGTTTGCCCCGGTACGTCACGTGTTATGACGAGTATCACTGTGCTTTTCCGGCGAGCCGGATGGCGCGCTGCTGCATCGATCGTGCGGTTTTCCTGCGTGCGGTTGCGACAGGGTGCGAGCATACCGAGCTGTTTCCCAGAGGTGGAAGAGGCCATAACTATAGCTGCTATATCATTGGGATATATTCCCATATAAATACATATAACCAGGTAAGTCGCACTCCTATTATTATTATTATATATAAAATAGACATACATATGTTGCCCATATATACAAATAAAAATATTGATATACTATATATATACAGGGTGGCAAGAAAAGCTAAACGATCTAGACAACAAAAAAAAACGCGTGAAAAAAATCACGGCTTCTGCGTCGCAGACTCAGTGTTTACATATATTTATGTATAAATATACATTTACAAAATGTGCCCATATATATGTTAAGCGTTCTGTAACATTTTGACCCGGCTGTGAGCTTCGCCAAATATTGATTTACCTTCGAACATATTATGCAAATAAATATAATAATGTTAAATAATGAATATATAGTGCACAAATAGGAATATGTGTACAGGGAGCCGAGAAAAGGTGGACGACGCGAACGGCGGGAAACGCGTGAAAAGAATCTCGGTCTCCGCGTCGCCGGACTCTGTTGTGTGTAATCACGACAGTCGGAGAGCAGCTCGGCGTTCTCGCGCGGAGGGAACGCGAAACCGAGCGAGGGACTTGCGTCAGTCTGGCGCGCGGTGTGGAAAGTTTCGTAAAGTTAAACGACCTCATCTCCTGCAAAAGCGAGAAATTGCAAGGTAACGAGAAGAGAGGGGTGAGGGCGAAAGAGTGGGGGGCGGAGAGGGGTAGCGCAGGTAGACGAAGCTGAATAAGTAGTCAAGTCGTCTCGAAGTAATATTCGAGTCTTAACACTTGCACAAAGACATAAGAAGCTCCAAGGGCGCTTAGTTCCTTTAATAATCTTCATCTCTATCTCCGCGCGAGACTCCTCAATGTCCCGACGACGTCTCCAGGCAACTTGGTGCATGTTCACCTTCGCGCCCGAAGCGACATTTCGTCTCTTATCATTTATTCGCAAAATGTCTGCAGTCTGCAGGCTGAAACTGCGAATTACGCGATTTGACGATTTCACGGTTTCGAGGGTCACGATTTTTTTTTGCGAATTCGAGATTTCATTTTTTTATTATGAAACTTGCTTTATACCGATCAGCAGGTTCGTCGGTCGATCGTTAGTATTTTTATTTTTGAAATTTCAATCAACGTAAAAATCGAACGGCGATTTAAAAAAATCGCTAAGGATCTCATCCAGGTTCATCAGTCGATCGTTGCTATTTTTCCTTTTTAACGATTTCAATCATCTTAAAAATCGAACGGCGATAAAAAAAAATCGCTGAGGATCTCATCGAGGTTCGTCAGTCGATCATTAATATTTTTTCATTAAAAAAAAATGTCAATCATCGTAAAAATCGAATAGCGATTACAAAAAAAAATCGTTGAGAAACTCATCCAGGGTCGTCAGCACATCGTTGCTATTTTTCCCTTTTAAAAGTTTCTATCATCTAAAAAATCGAACAACGATTTAAAAAAAAATTGCCGAGAATTTCATCCAGGTTCGTCAGTCGGCCGCAGTTTCCCCCAATCGCCTCCACGTCTTCCGTCGCGGCCGCAGTAGGACGAACGCGGGAATCGCGTCGACCGGTGCAACTGCACCGCACGCGTTTGGCCTTGATCCACAGTCGTCGTATATGTCCGAACGCGCTCGCACGCGCTCGAGGCGTTCGTGGCGACCTCGAGTTGCTGCTTCGAACGCACGAGAGCCGACGAGGGCTCTACTGCACGCACGCACGCGCCTCGTGTCTTCCTCTCGTGCGTCGTCGGGAAGACGAGGAGCCCGCGAGAGACGGATGACAAACGGGGAGACGGAAAAAGCGGGAGAGCCGAGGAGCGAGAAGGTAGGAGCGAGAAAGAAAGAGAGAAAGGAGCGGAGACTCCGTTCGAGAATTCCGCACGTCTCGTCGACCTGCAATCGATGCCACCGGCAGCCGGCGAAACGTCGATACGGCGGGCATCGAGCCCTTTGTCCATCATCTCTCCGTCGGTCCGGCCAATTGGCTGATGCAATTTTTACCGATGGTGGTTGCAGCCTCGAGGCCGCGTTGCTGCAGGCGGCCTACGTTCGCTGAGCAGCAGAATCAGCAGCGGCAGCAGCAGCAGCAAGAAACTGGCGCACTGGTTCGCGGCATCGACGCACCGTGAATTCAGGGTGAAAGAGTGGCTGCGCACGCGGCAGACGAGTGTAACTTTAACGAGTGGAGTCTCGCTGTGGCCCTTGAGGCGAAAAAAAGAAAAAGAGCGACCGAGGGAACGGTAAGAGGGGAAGAAGGAGAAGAAAAATGCTGAAAAATAAAAGCAAAAGGTACGAGACGCGGAAAGACCGGGCGAGGGGGCGCCCGGGATGGAAGGGATAATTGATGCGCGGACGGCAGTAAAAGCGGCTGATGTAAGACCCGCTGATTCTTGGCTCTCTCTTGAATAGCTCCACACACGCCGGGGATATACGCGCCGTACCCACTTATTATAAAGGTATTACAGTATCTCTTTCTCCCTGGTCTTACTGTCTCCTTTTTTTTCTCCCTGCGTCTTTTTCGCTTTTGGCGAACATTTCTTTTTTGTGCGACCCGATTTTCCGGTTCGCGGTTAATGAAACAATAAACCCTAAATCGGATTCACGATGACGACGGCAAATAAAGGGGAATTGAATAGAAATAGATATAGTTCATAATAGGGTAGCATCATTTTTTTTTTTTTTTTGTAAATATGCGATACATTTTTATATTCGAACCTTTAGATAAGTTATTTGTGAATATTTTGAATTGCATGAAGAAAATAAATAGGAAGTCGCGCTTCCTATTTACTTTTCTCTCAGGAAAGTCATCGCCGCGAGGAAAATGACGACCTATATATATGTTATACGATGACGAATAATGTTGCGGCTTCCGCGCCGACGAAGCTGCGCGAAAGGTGAGCAATAACGCGGGGTCCGTAATAATAAGGCGACTCTGTTGCTTCTTTGCAGTCTCGGGCGTTAAAAAGTTTGAGAATAAATTACTACCAGAGGTTTGAGCACCGCGGTTTATCCGCATCGCGGTTACTTTCGCAAAAGGACAAGGGGAAAAAAAAAAAAATGAAAAACCTTGTCCACTAAAAAATAAAAAGTAGCGTAGCAGTAACTAAATATTCTCTCGTCTCCTTATGGTCGATATACCGTTCGCATCCTGCAGGAACCAAAGGAAAAAAATAAAATATAAAAACTCTTCTCTCTTTCGCGGGTGGAATTCTCGGTGTTTGAGGGAAGACGAGACGCACGAGAAGCGCTCGTTCGAGGGGAAAAACGCGACGTCGATTGAGTGAAAAATGCGCGGAGAGGTCAGACAGAGAATTTAGTGTTTCCCACGACGTCGTCGTCTCGACGTATCCACGTCCAGGATCGACGAAAATCGTGCGAAGTGGAATTAGAAAAAAAAAAAATGCAGACAAATTACAGAAAAAAAAATAAAAAAAATTCGACGAGCTATAGGCATCAGTTGCACGTGCGACGAATGAGAGGGGGACGCGCAGAGGGCGCGAGATGTAGGGCAGAGGTGGATGGACGGACGGAGTCTGACTCGCGGTCTCGCGGTTGTTCGGAGCTCGAGATGCGCGACCGAACGTGGGCCCTCTTCTTCTCCGCTCTCGGCTTTTCACGTGGCTTTTCTTCGGCGTCGAGACCGCCGCCTTAAGACCGCTCGAGGGAAGCAATTTCCTCGGTGGTGCACTTTCCTCCCTTTTCGTCTCTGTCCCTCAATCTGTCCCTCCGCCTGTTACGCTCTGTCTCTTTTTCTCTCCGTCTGTCTGTCTCAGTCCCACCGTCTGTCCTTCTCCGTCTCTCCGTCTCTGTTCCTCCGTATGTGTGTCTCTGTCCCATCGTCTGGCTCCTCCTTGTCTCTCCTTCTCTCCGTCTCTGTCCCACCGTCTACCCTCTCCGTCTCTCCATTTCTCTATCTCTGTCCCACCGTGTCTGTCCCTCTCCTTATCGCCTTCTCTCCGTCTCTGTCTCTCTATATGTCTGTCTCTGTCCCACCGTCTGTCCCTCTTCGACTCTCTTATCTCCGTCTCTGTCCCACCGTCTGTCCGGAGGAGAGACAGAGAGCTGTCTCTCGTTCTCTCCGTCTCTGTTCCATCGTCTGTCTCTCTCCGTCTTTTCGTCTCTGTCCCACCGTCTCTCTCACTCTCTATCCCTCCGTCTCTCCTTCTCTATTCGCCCTCGCATATACCTGGTACCTATTCGACCCTCCCCCGCGGCAGTCTGGGTGCATTCATGCATTTCCAAGGTCCGTCGACGTCACGAGGTCACCCGAGCTTTTTCGTCCTCCCTCCCCCACCGGTTAAATTACATTTTACCGCGGTGGAAGACACCGGGAAAAGCCTCGGTCTCTCGGTCCGTCTTCCGGACGCTCGAGACCCAAGATAAATCGAGCGGCGACCGGCCGAGCATGAGCGATGCCCCGCGCGCGCGACGCGCGTTACATTCTCTCATATTTATTAGCTCTCGTCGTTCGTCCCTCGAACAGCCACCGAAGACGGTTCAATTTGTTTGCATGGAAATTGCATTCTCGACCAACGTTATTCAATGCAGAGACACTGAATAACTCTTCTCGAAATAGACGCTGAACACGGTGGAAATATTTAAAACATTTTTTAACTCGATTCGCACAGTTTATATTTGTTTTCGCTCTGTGTAAAAAATTATCCACTTTTAATGGAGAAATCAAAATATTAAAAAAAATGATAAATGTGTTTTTGATTTAAGAGTAAAATAATTTGTTATATTTCAGGTGGAACTGAAACCGTCGATCAGAGGTCGATACGTTCGACCTCTCGTTTAATAAATTAAAATGTTGCCATCGAATTAATATCGTTCATTCAAAATAATCCAACGGACGAATAAGCCGCGAGCCACTGTCACGCAGCGGGTCGTAGTTTACAACGAAAATACTGTAACAACGCTCCGGGTGATCCGTTGCGGCTGACGCGCGCGCGTCGAGCGACGTCAAACTTTGCCCTCGGACGTTCGATCCGTCGACACGTCTCTTTCGCGTCGTAAACGAGATCTGTCGGAAGCTGAGACGGCGCCTGCGATGCATATAATCGTCCGACTGCCCCGCGAGCATACAGATATACAAAAGCAGCGTAAAGTCTGTGTCGTCTATAGATATATAAACGTATCGTCTATAGATATGTAAACGTATCGTCTATAGATATGTAAACGTATCGTCTATAGATACAAACGTGGCACGTGTCTCGGTGAAAGGAGAACGCGTAGCGCACTGCGACATGCATATAACGACGGCAAATATCGGCGCGCTCTATAATTACGTAGACTTATTTCCTCTCGCGAGACGAATCGGTCGACGCATGGATTATAACAGATTGAAAAATCATCCATAATAATGCAACGGCGCCATGACGCAATATCAATGCGCCCGGAGAATTGTTAATCCGCATAACGGCCACTGATAACCGATGCACACATAAAACCCGCAGTATCTCGTCGGCTTTTGACGTGAAAGTCGTTTCCAATAACCGTCAATTTTCCACCCGTTCGTAATAATCATGGCGAGCAATTTTTTTTTCTCTGAGTGTCAATATTTACATCTGGTGATAAAATTTTATTGCTGTTTTTATTATTATTATGGCGGGATTAATGAGGCGGCAAATGACGGTGTTATCATTGCTATCGATGGAATTAATTTTATCTGTTTTATATTTTAACTATGTTTTTGCGATTTAATTGCATTTTTTTGTTCTAGACAACGACATAGTATTTTATCTTTGAACGATAATGCGACTAAAAAAAATCAAAATAATAATAATTCCAATGCTCACGTGATTTTTTTTAGAAATTATTTTGCCCGTTCGTCCGGCCAATCCGGAAGTGAGCGATTGACTCCGCTCCAGAGTCATAATTATCATTATGTCGCTGCATGAAAATTGCTCTGAGATTTTTAATAGTCCTCAAGAAAGTGCAATGAACCCGTTTTTCCTGTTGCAGCTGACGCCGCTCGGTGCAAGTCGCGCGACGTGGGGGGAGGGCTCGGGGGGGAGGGGGGGAACTGTCGAATGCTGCACCGGAAGTCCGCGTCGCTGGGATTACTATACACGGGGAATCGGGATTCTCGGCGACCACAGAGCCGATCTCCATTTTCGCGAATCCGAGACGAGAAGTCGTCGTCGACAGTCGACTGATCGACGTTTGCTCGAAGCAGCAGCAGCCGTCACGGCGTCGACCCGCACGTCCGCGTGCCCCACTTAGGCCCCGCGACGCCGCTGGCTGTCCGGGGTTAACGAGGCAAAAACGACGTCGATGTTTCGGGTCGCGTATCGGTTTACGAATTCGAAACTCCGGACCCACGAAAATTAAATTTTAATAATTATTAGCGTCAATTAAAAAAAAGATTCAGCTTTAATTTTTTTCTACTGTAATAACGTAGATATTTAATTTTTTTTTTCAGTAAATAATGTTTTTTATATTTTTTTCTATAAAAGTCTTTAAGCTGCGAAACCCGGAACAGACTCAGTGCACTAGCCGCAGCATCGATTCCATTCGAGTCGGATGCACCGCTAAAATTATTCGCCGGGCTGAGAATCGCTGTGGATTCCTCGACGACTTTTGACACTCGGACTCTTCGCGTCGAGCGAAATGCGATCGCGGAAAAAATGTTTCGTCCGCGTGAAAATCACGCGCGCGAATTCAGCGTAACTCGAGCTCGTAACTATACATTCGTGAAGATTCCGCGCGGCATATTTATACGCTATCACGACTTATCGAATTTTTGCTTCGCGCATCAGGGCTGCGACACCCTCGCGTGTATATTAAGATTATAATAACAGGAGCGTGGGCACCGCGATAAGATAGTGGAACTTTCTATTCGCGCTTTGACCACTATTTCTTCATCTCTCGCGGCGTGTTTCCAAACACAGTTGATTCTACTACGTCGCGCGATAATAGCGAGCAATATTCTGCGACTTTAAGTTCCAATCCGGAAATTTATCTACTGTAATTGTATTTTTGGATTTTATGCAAACAAAATGATTGATAATAACAATCGTGACGATAACAATAATAAATTAAATAGCCACCGGTCCCATTACATTTAAAAAAACGCCAAACGACTTAAAATTGATTTCCCAAAATATCAAATCTCAAAAAAAATATATCTCGAGAAAAATGTCAGCACTTACTTTTGTGTCTGGAGAAAATGCGGAGTTTCTTGAAGATAGGCATGGTCCTTTTTCTCGTGTCTGTCAAATCCGCCTTCAAATACGTCCACCAGTCGACCCTGCGTTGTTCCTCGTTCCTCCTCGCGACTCGTGCGACCACCGAGCAGCCCTCGCGTCCGCGAACTTTGCGATCGTCAGTTCCGCAAATTGGAAATCAATGACAACGGAACCGAGAGTATCAGGCGAAAAATAGAAACCTTTTTTCACCCCGGGCAGTTAGACCCGGAAGGGACACAAGCCGCGTTTTTTTTATCGATGGGATGCGAGCAGCGCTTTTTTTCCCGTCGATTTGCGCCGCGAGGATCGACACGACGTGAGCGATCGATGCGAGTGGTCCGAGTGGCTGGTCCGCGCTATCGAACGTGCGAGCGCCAAGTGCTTCGCGCCGCGTTACCTCACGAACGGTGGACCCGTATAGCTGCGTCCCTCTCGCTGCACTCGGACACAGTGGCCAACGCGCGGGGAGAGCAAGCAGCGTTCGGACTTTTACCGCTGAACCGCAACGCGCTCCGCGTTTCACTGCGTAGATTCAGTCCGAGATGGAGCGGACATTTCGGAGCTTCGATTCTCCCGCGTGCTCGATCGCCCCGGGGACGTCATCGAGCGCGGAAATAATTATAAAACGACAGGGCATTGAATTCGCCGAGTCTACAGAACTAACCGACTTAAAACCGACCAAAATATCGACTTTTAACCTATACCATCGTTCTCAAGTCGCATATTCTACCCCTGAAAACACCGGTTACAACCCTTTTTTAGTTGATTTTGAAAAAAAAAATGTTTGGCCGAACGGTTTGTCAGAAATCGTAGATCTGGCCGCCGGGCCGAAAACCGCCCAAATCGGGGTCACGAAATTTATTTTTTCAAAATATCGACTTTTAACCTATGCCATCGTTCTCAAGTCGCATATTCTACCCCTGAAAACACTGGTTACAACCCTTTTTTAGTTGATTTTGAAAAAAAAAAATTTTTGGCCGAACAGTTTGTCAGAAATCGTAGATCTGGCCGCCGGCCTGAAAACCGCCCAAATCGGGGTCACGAAATTTATTTTTTCAAAATATCGACTTTTAACCTATACCATCGTTCTCAAGTCGCATATTCTACCCCTGAAAACAGTGGTTACAACCCTTTTTTAGTTGATTTTGAAAAAAAAAATTTTTGGCCGAACAGTTTGTCAGAAATCGTAGATCTGGCCGCCGGCCTGAAAACCGCCCAAATCGGGGTCACGAAATTTATTTTTTCAAAATATCGACTTTTAACCTATACCATCGTTCTCAACTCGCATATTCTACCCCTGAAAACAGTGGTTACAACCCTTTTTTAGTTGATTTTGAAAAAAACAATTTTTGGCCGAACAGTTTGTCAGAAATCGTAGATCTGGCCGCCGGGCCGAAAACCGCCTAAATCGGGGTCACGAAAAGAGGGATTTCAACAAATAATATCATAATAAGAAATATTTTAAAAAATTGGCTGCAAATGGCTCAAATCCAAGTGGGATTTGACGTTAAAATTCGCGAGAATCGTCGCGAGAATAAGATAAAGAAAGGGTCGCCCGAGGGTCTTGCCGTTTTTCCGGCTGAGCGACGAAAAGGGTCTCGTCGAAAAGGAGCGACGAAAACACTTTGAGCGAAGGAACCAAGTCGGATATTGCTCGGCCCCGGCATTTCCCGGTCTTTCTTTCCCTCTCTCTCTCCTTTTCTCTCTTTCGCCCATTTTCTCCCTCGCTCCGTCTTTATCCTGGCCCGCGGATAATTGGCGGAGAAAACTCAATTGGGTCGCGTGCGGAGTCCCGGGGAAAACTTAGTTGGCGGTGAGTTAGAGCGTGTCCCCGGGGCACAGGAAGAGGGTGGTTTCCACCCTCGATGTTGCTGCCGCTCGACCGCCACGTCTCGCTCGGAGCTCTCTGGCCGGCATCCAGAAGTTTGTCGGAAAACCGTCGAGCCCATGAGAATTGCTCGCAGGCCTCGCAGTTCTGCCGCTTGATGTTCGCCACGACTCAACTGTACACATTAGTACATCTATACTGTATACAAGTAGATATATATATATATATATATATGTATACGTATTAGAGAGGAAGGGAGATGTAAATACACACTGAGTTGTATATCGTCGACGGCCAAACTTTGGGCGATACGTTGCATGTTACCTGACGCGTTATCTTTGGCACGACGAACCGTCGAAATGTCGTGATAAAAGTATTAAAAAAATATAACTTTTTTAAAAATCCTTTTTATTTTTATTTAATGAGAAAATGTAATTTTTGGTGATTTAACGAATGGGGTTTAAAGGTTTTTTCGAATCGGAATGAAACTTTAGTCGGTTTTAAGGGTTTTTTCAAAGTTCCAAAGGTTTGATATTTCAGACTTAAATATGTCTCAGGGATCATGCGTAACGCACCCGAAATCTGGTTGAGAGTGGTTGAAAAATAAGAAGGAAAGATGAGGGAAAAAAATCGTCGCAGCGCTGGTTCAGAATTTAATTTGAAGGAAAAAAGTCCCGAAAGGGCGATAAATTTTTCCCGCGTCGTAATACAATGCGGAGTATCATCGCACGACGGTGACGTAGCCTCGCGAGAAGCTTTCGCGCTTTCACCCAAATTGAGAATTCTCGTCACGCGTCTCCGGCGCTCGTCTTATCCCATTTCCTCGTCGCATTTCCACTCCCGTCGCGCACCTTCCGTAAAGATTTCATTAGACTGCCCTCCTACCTATCTGAACCCCCTCCCCCCCTTCCCCCTGTGAGTGCGATAGGACGAGTCGCATCCCTCTTTTTCCAGTCCCTTTTCCAGTCCCCCGCTGGGAAAAAGTTTTTATCCCACACGACAGTCGAACGCCGCCCCGGAGAATTTTATTTCACTCGAGGGTGTCTTCCCACCGCTTCCTCTCGGTTCCAATATGCCCTTCGCGGACTCGAACGCCCTTCCCATCCATCCGTCCGCCCATCCATCCATTTCTGATTCCGCCCCTCGCCGCCGCATATGCAAATGCATGACTCGCGGCGCTTCTCGCTGTCACTTCGCCTCGGCGCGGCGAGCGAGTGGATCGAGCGGTGAGATTCTTTGGGACAGACGCACCTGTCAAATTGTTTTTGATGCTGTCATTATTTTTATTTTTATTTATATTTCTATTTTTATCATTTGTTTTAGTCTAGTTTTTTTTATTTACTCTGCTTGTGTTTTGGATTTTTAGAAACAATCTAATGAGCTATTAGATAACTGTTTGTATTATTTTTTTAACGTAGATTACAAAGGAACTTTTTTTAAAAATAATAAACAGAATTTTTCTTTATGCAAAAAAAATTGATTAATTATTTTCAGTGAAACTTTTGGTACCCGACCAGCATTGTTAGGCGAGGTTCAGCTCGCTTGTAGCTTGCACGGTAATTTTTTTTTCTCTCCCACCGAATTTCACCTTCCGACGAATTTCATTAGAGAATCCTGTGAATTTCGCACTCTCTTTCAGTCATCAGTGAAATTTGAATATCGCCGGGTGCGAGTCTCGCGTGGAGCGTTGAGGAAAACTTCCCGGAGTCCGGCAAAGCGCAGCGGGAAACTTAGCGCGAAGAAATCGCCGGGAAAGTGGGTGAAAAAGCGACGCGGTGCTTTTGGTCGAAATTAGCTCGAACTCCGGTTATACCGCTCGGCCGGGGGAGAGAAAAGTCGCGCGGAAAAGGGACGAGAGAAACGAGATTTCACATCAGCGACAGCCGGTGATAAGCCAGATTTAATAACCGGAGGGGGATAACATTGAGGAACTCGGCGAACACGCACGAATAACCGGAAACCAGAGACGAGGTTTGCCAGACGAAACCCACGCTGAATTTATCGCATCTGTTGCGGGGACACAAATTTCGCATTGCGGTGACAAATATTGTACGACCTGACCAAAAATCTCTGCAACGTCACACTATATATATAAAATAAATAAAATAAATAAAATATTGACAGAATATAATTCATTTCCCATCATCAATCCAACCGAAACGTCGATTCAATAATGTCAAAAAATAAACTGCATCCGAAATGCAAAACAAAAAAAGATTTAATCGATCCGTTGCACATTAATCTCGCATTATATTCTCCCTGTCACAATCACAATTCGTGGCAAACAACACAAACACAATTTCCAAGTGGCCTCGATAAAAAAATAAAAAAATAAAAAAACGCATAGACGTCGATTATTTTGCTCTCGTAGCGCGCACCCGAGCTCTCATTATTTCCCCGCTTCGCGTTCGTCTACAAATCCGTCGCACTTTGAGATGCGTCCCCGCCGCCCCGGCGCCGCTCTCGTAATCGCTTAAGTAATAATTCCAACTGCGTACGCGCGCGACGCGCGTGACACAAGCTCGGCTTTATCGCTATTACAACATTGGCGGAAAACGCGGGGTGTTATAAAATTAAACAAAGCTGCGAAGCCACTTTGCGAGCCACGATGCAATACACTAAATTTCGCAGAAATGTTATTACAGTGATAAAAACAACAAAATAATAACAACATTAATCATAATAATAAAAAAATAGTTGATCGAACAGGCGAGCATGTTGCTATTTTATAGACGCAACCGGAGTTATCGAATCAGCCGGGAAAAGCACCCCTCCCCCCTCCCTCCCGACCGGATATAGAGAACGCCGCGAATATATCGTCCGTGTGTGCTCGGCGAAACTTCGCCGCTCGAGTGTTCCCATAGAAATGGAAATACATCGCCTCCTCTCGTATTTACACTGCACATCCGGGCGAATACATAAATTGTTTACCAATTGAAATGGAGCGCGCCCGATCCTCGTAGCGAACTCGCTGCGATCATCGCCCCCTCCTCCCTCCCCCGCCGCCCCAGGCGCATAAAATCCCTTGACTCGTGTGTACCGCGGTATATTTTGTATATTTTCTACGGCGGAAAGTCACGCGAACACCCGAGGGAAGCTTACATACGAGACATACGTGGAATTTTTATTTCTGGATAAAATAACGTTAATTTTTCTTTTCTTCCTGAGTTAATTAAAATGACGTTCAAATATGAAATATAAAAATTCCCATCGTGATATTCGACAGTGGAGCATTTTTTAATTAATATATTAGAGACTGAAAAATTCTTTCATCAATGCCCGGACTAACGTAGTGACTTTATAAATTCACTACGGAACTTTATTGGCTTAGAAGTAACAAACGATTTCGCGAATCGTTGAAAATTCAACGAGATCAGCTTTCGATTCGACGAGTGTCGCACTCTCGTTGCGGGGGTGGCTATTCACTATTGTACGACGAATCCACGCTTCTCGACACTCCACGCCGCATATATATCACCCAACCTCCCGTTTCACCCTCGGCTGGATTTAATAAAGCCGTCGAGTCTCATCCCAGGGCGAATCTTCCCTTTTCTCCCTTCCACCGACGACTGTACACACGCAGCGCGGAAGATTACCGAGCGCACTGTGGCAGCATCCACCACGCCCCAGCGAGTTCATAACTTTGTGCTCGGCGGTTTATACAGCGCGAAATATCGCTCTTCCCTCCCGTTCTCTCTTCCTCAGTCTCTCCCGGCGCTTCGGGGAACCCTCGGGCGTTTTGCGAAACGACAGGCGGAGCGCCGGGGATGATACCGAAATGCCTCATAATACATATGTCCCGCCGTAATCTCTGGAAAACCTTTTACTCCGCATTCGAGAAAGAGAGAAAGCGAGAGGGAATCGGAAAAGCTGTTTATCCAGCGAATTTCCCATCCTTGTAACTCTAAGCATATATATATATATGTAACTATACACGAACCGCGGTCGAAGCTCCGCCGAGATTTACAAAATTCTCTTTGATTTATTTTTAATCTGTACAGTCGTTTATTTTTTTTTTTGCTACAAATTTATTAATTACTCATTAATCAATTAATAATACAATTACAGTGTATATTTTTCTTTACTCATAGTAGCGTTTTCATTGAATCGATGTTGCGTCAGCTCGTCGTCGTCGTCGTCGTCGTCGCCTTTGGGGCTCGCGTCTCGTTGGCCGCTGATTGAAGCGAGAAAACGAGAGTACAGATACGAAAGTGTCCGGCCGCAGCAGCGCGCACGACGCAATTTTCCCCGCACGCAGGACAATAATTTATCATAGCCACCGGTCGTCCTTCGGGTTAATCATAATTTACAGAGACTTGTTTTCATCTTTTTTTTTTCGGAGGAATTACAGAAGCCACGTTGATTGTGGTAACGCGTCGGTAACGATGTGTATCCGTCGCCGAAGTGGCAGGTAACAGGGGCGAGAGGAAACTCGAGAGGGTCTCTCGGAGTTCTTCTCGCTCGATTGATCCACCTCGAATCGTCGTTCGACGATTTAATCGCTAAGTTCGACAAGCGACGGGGCTAGTTTTCTCATCGGGCGCGGCCGTCGTCGCTTTTTATTTCGCCGGGGAGAAGTGCTTAATCAGCTTAACGAGTTTTCCCGTCGTCGTCGTCGGTCGAATAACGGACGACCAGCATCCCTCGGATCTCTCTTTCTCGTCGTCACTTTGCGCGTTAGCGCGAGAGTTTGCCGCACAACTTGTTTGCTTCTTTTTTTTTTCGCGAGACCACGAGAGGTGCTTAGCTTGACGAAAAAAAAACAACGCCCGAAGGTTCTCGCTACTTTTTCGCCGACTCCACTTTTCATCCCGCGCAATTAACGCCGCGAACATACCCGAACAATTACAAGAGCGACGTGCTCCTAACGAGCGGCGGGAAAATAAAAATAAGAGACCCCCGACGCTCGAGAAAACTAATCGCGCGCTTCACTCGACCGGACGTGGATTTAACAAAAGCCGAAAGCTCGCTCGAAGTCTCGCGAAGCAGACGACGACTGCGCGACGACGATCAATCATCTCTACAGTGACTCTCCTCCCTCTCCCGTCGATCGATCGTCCACCGATCGTTCACCGCGCGCGCGACGAAACGATCCCCCCGATAAATACTGTGTCGTAGTTGGCGAAAGAGCTATAAGGATAAATCTCCATTCTAGACGCCTATTTTCTTTTAAATTCATTCCTTTAACTGCTAAATTCGTATCTTTCGTACACTTTTATATTTATAATATATATATTATATATAAACATAATACATAAAACGTTTTCGCGTTCATTCTCGCTCGCTCGTTACGCGCGCGCGCACAATTATAACTTGTTGACTAAGCATTTATAATTAGTGAATGTACAGTTTGTTGTTGTTTTTTTTTTTTCGTGTGTGTCTGTATGTGTGAGTGTCTCGTCGTTGCAGTTGAAGTAATTGCCGAACTCCCTCGAGAGAGATCGGCAAGTACAAACGAAAAAATTCAAAGCTTTCCACTCCCGCTCGCTCGCTTTTTGTCTTAACGATCGATATACATTTATAGCTTTTCATATATCATATATATATGAGCATACATTTTCATACGCATATATATACAATATATATATTATCATTGTCGCGTTAATCAACCAACATCGATGAAAAATAAATCACAATTACAGTTTCTCCGCGTTCCGGGAAATAATCGTACAAACGCCCACGCTACATACGTTAAATTCCGTCCTTACGTCCTAACATAATATTCATAGATCTCGGACATCCCGGTGCAATTACACTCTTAAACGTTTAACGGAGTATTTTGGTTTTTCGAAGTTCTGTGTATTGTTTTTTTAATTCATTCATTTACTTTTATCCATTCTCTGCGTTATCTGTAATAGTTCAGATTTTCATCGTCATACGACGCATCCTCGCACGATTGGATTAATAGGTACATACTTTCTCACGGATAATATCGATCGAAGGACGACACGTTAATCCCTCATTTAATTATCAATGTATTACACGAAGCGATTTTTTCTTTTTTTTTTGCTTTTTGTTTCTTTCTTTTGCCTACACGTTAATATACTCGTAGCTTTATTATGAACAATTAAATACGAATGGAGATTCGTTAGAAAGCAAAACGCTATCGTTTGTCTCTTCGTTTCCTTCGGTTTCGCTACGATTCGCGTGCTACGCGCGATTCGTAGATATTGCGGAATGTTCCGGTTAAAAGGTATATTCGCGCTCCGGGGAATTTTTCGCGTAGAGAGTCCAGTGACAATCTAACGACCGGTCCAATAATTCGTCGGCGCTGTCTTACCCCGCTGCGCACATTCTTCTCCCGTTTCTCGGCGATACATTTGGCGGTTAACGAGTGTGTAGAGAAAAATGGAAAATCGCTTGGAAGATGCACCGGCGATCGTCAAAGGTCACACATCTGATTCGCCGGCCGGCGAAGGAGCAATCTGCGTCTGCGACAAAGGTCATCGTCGTGTCTAGGAAGCAGTCGTGGCGGTTGGCAGAAATGGCGCGGGTCACGCGAGACTCGACTCTTGCTCGCCCCAACCCTCGCTGTCGCACTCGCTCTCCGACGCAGAGTCGCTGTCGCTGAACTCGACGGCGACGCGTCGCGCCAGGATCGACGCCACGTCGTTGAGCGCGTTCACGCGTTCGACTTCCTTCTGCTCGATCTTTTCCACCTTGCGCAGCTTTATACCTGTCGTTGGGCATTTCAAAAGAACTATGAAGAACAGGCTTATTTTTTTTTATGAATTAGTACATAACATTCAAGGTTTCTGAAAAATAATTTATAAATTTAGACACGATAACAAAAACCCAAGGAAAATCGTTACCGTCTCTGATGGCCTTGAGAAGATCATTCCGCGGATCGACGATCGGTATGTTCGGATTCTGCGACTTCCGCACTTGGCCGTCAACCATATTCTTGACTGGCTTGAGCTTCGGCGGATTCGTGGCGATCATCTTGGCGATATCGCCGTTCGTCAGCGGCATCGGCGGAGTCGGACCGTTCATAATCGGTGGCGGCGGTGGAGGCGGTGGCGGGGGTGGAATGTTGCACGGCGGGGAGATCGGCCGTTGAGGTATCGGATCGGGGGTCGGAGGAGGCGGTGGAAGATCCTGAGGAGCTGGATCCGGCTCGTCGACTCCCATTGCCATCGAGTGGTTCGGCGGCGTCGGCGTCGAGTGATGACTCGGCAACGGACTGTTCGAACGGCTTCCGTTTCTGTTCAGCAAGTGCGACGGAATATTTCCTGCGAGTAAAAAAGAAATAAGAATCACATTTACGCTTTTGCAGACGGAAACTAATGAGAATAATCTGGCGAATCATCAGAATTCATTTTGTACCGTTCATAGGTGGCGGCGACAAGACTTCGCCCGGCGGCGGAGGCGGAGGCGGCAAAGTATCGCGCCCGGTGCTCATGGACCGTCCCCTGGTTGGCGTATTATTGGCTGACGCGATCGTCGGTGTAGAATTGCTGGAAGCGTTGCTCGGTGGCGCGGGCGGCGGCTGCGACGGTCTGGACCGGCCGCCCCGACTGGGAGTACTTTGGCCGCCGGGACTCTGGTACGTTTCGCTGCCCGGTTGTCCCTGTCCGGGCGCGTAGTGCGAGCTGTAGAGGCTACCGTCGTCGTAGCCTTGCGCTGCATAATTCGCGGCTCTGTAAAAAAAATTTTAAATCGTTAAAAAAAATCGTTAATAAAAAGCTACGTCGATAAGTAACGTTTCCACTTGAGGAAAAAAAATACCTGTAGTGATCCGAAGTCGGTGGACTGTACAGATGCTGCTCCTCCGAGGGGTAACTTCGTCTCAGCTCGATGCTGTTCGGCCTCGGTGGCCGCGGCTCCGTCATCACCATTCCCAGCAGCGACTCGTCCGGAATATTGTGCGGCGCCCGGTACTGCACACCCTGAGTCGGCATTATGTACTCGCCGTGACCGACGGCCAATTGTCGTTGCCTCTCGCGCGTATTGTGAGGCTGCCTCACGCGCCTCTTGTGCCGTCCGCCGCCTCCGCTGCCGCCCTCGTTCCGAGGCCTGTGAGGCTGTAGCACAGAAGAAACATTTAGCGAACAACGTCATCGTCGTGCTTCGCCGAGGTAACAGCGAAGCGTTTCGCAACGAGGTGCATTTTAAGTAATATCAAAAGGCAAGCGAAAATTCTGTCCTGAATGAGATTCGTAATGATGATCGCGCGGGTGCTGAAATTTGTTTGGTTTTTTTTTTTGTAACTGTTTTTGTTCATCGTCACTGTCCAAGGGATTTTGATGACCTGCGCGCTTCGTCGGGCAGTGACACTGAGTGAACTTTCCTAGCGATTAAACTACGTATAATCTGAAAAGCGAGCCAGCTATAGAGCAAACTCTAACAGCGCAAGGAGGATAATATTCGGTGTTAATTGATGAGCGGATGATATGAACAACAACGAAAAAATCCACACCACGCACACCACAGACACACTGACGTGAGTTCGATTACGTGTGAGAGTGAGCGACGGAGATGAGGTTTGTCTTTGGCAACGATTAATAAATTATCGATTTGTATGCTGGACATATTTGTACAGGGCGGAGGGTTTGTCGGAGGTGGTAATCATATCATAAGAGCAGAGAGATAGATGGAGGAGATTATTATATATAATAATAATATATAATGTATGTATAAAAGAGATAACTACAAAGATCCAAACCATCGACTTGCCTCTCTGAACGGTTCGGCATATTCAGACTCGGTCTATAACCAAGGGGACAGTATCGGCAGTTAGAATTATTTCGTTTCGTGGCAGATTATCAGATGTAGATTCAAGAGAGTAAAAAAAAACAATCAGAGCCTAGATGTTTCGTCGACTGAGCGGCGCGTTCTGGAACTTGCGCTGAGATGTTTGTCGATACGCTCCAGGACGCGCCGCGTCAAGTATCGAAAAAGTCGGACGACCGCCTCCTTTACCTTCTTCCCTCTGTCGTGAAGCTTCTTTTCCGTGTCCTTGAGCATCTCCTGACTCCACAGATCGAAGAAGTAGTTCGGATCCGTGTAGAACTTGAGACCATCTTTGCCGTCCTCCCTTGAAAAAAAAAATCAACGATAAGTTTTATTGACCGCGGGGACGCTGTGTAAATAGTCAGTCGTCTCGTAATCAAACCTGTAAACGTTGAGCTTGTCGAGCGGCGGAGGCGTGTCGCACTGCTGATAAGTCTCGAGCATCGCCGTCGGCATCGTGTCCCGGGAGACGACTTGCTGATCGAACACCACGGAACTCTTGAAAGCCTTTCGCATGTGAATGTCTTGCAGCGAGACTGCAAATAAAAAAAAATAGATTATTCATACAATCGATTTTCGACATCACGAATCTTTTTACGAGCGACAGAATATTCTGAACGTCAAACGTGACTTGAATGCACAACGACAAATTGGACAAATCAGACATATCATTTCATTGCAATTGATCTCCCAATTTTATTTCAATTGGCTGCAATCATTCAGCCAAAGTCACGATTGACGAATCGAATATTTTGCTGCCGTCGCAAAGGCTACGAGAAAATAAATCGTGGAAAAAAATGCCACCTTCTTCAACGTTGCTGTCGAGCTGCGTGACTTTAACCGCGAGCCTGTCTATCCTCGCCTGCAGCGAATTCGCCCGGTCGCTCAGCGTCACGGCTTCCCTGGCGAGCTCGCCGAAGAGATCCTCGGCGTGCCTCGACAGACTCGACAGTTGTCTTATCGTGTTGGCGAGCGTGCCATTCGTCGCGGCTTCCAGCTCCGACGGAAGCGGAAAGGCCTCGGGGATGGTGCCGCGTGCGACGTGCACCGGCTCGACCAGCCTCTTGGGAAGCGGCATCTTCTTCTCGCTGGTTCGCGAGCCTCAGGCTCGCGCTACTCTGCCTCCTCCTGGAGTCGACTCACCGTTCTCTCGAGACCTACAACAAATAAATAAAATCATTCAAATAAATATAATGAAAATATACAAAGAAATTAATTAAAATATTCTCCTAATTCGTCCTGACATTTGTGTCGACATAAAATTAACGAGGTGCTCGCCACTTATTATTTGCTATTAAAGGGCGTTGACTTCGACGCCGTATCAAGCAGTGCAGAATATATTTAATGAAATAAATAATAAAAATAAAAATAATAGAAATAAGCTAACAAATTCATTTAAATATTCTCCTAATTCGTTCTGACATTTGTGTCGACATAAAATTAACGAGGTGCTCGTTACTTATTATTCGCTATTAAAGGGCGTTAACTTCGACGCCGTATCAATAAGTGCAAAATATATTTAATGACAAAAAATTACAAAAATAAAAATAATAGAAATAAGCTATCAAAGTAATAAAAATATTCTCTTAATTCGTCCTGACTTTTGTGTCGACATAAATTTAACGAGGTGCTCGCCACTTATTATTCGCTATTAAAGGGCGTTAACTTCGACGCCGTATCAATAAGTGCAGAATATATTTAATGACTCGCCGAGAGACAATGACGCAAGTCAGCGTCGTTTGGCTAATCGCGCCGACAGACTTCGCTCCGCTCGTCGGCGAGAAGTCACCGAGCGGCGGTTCAACGTTGCATGAATACAAAGTGGATATTGAATTCCATCCGTGAGCGGCCTGAGTGCCTCGCGAGCCGGATCGCACATTCGCCCAGCGACGATCCGGAGAACAAACGGCGTCAGTGATTCGCCGGTCGAAGAGGACGACTCGGAGCAGCCGCGATTTTTTCCCGAAGCAATTTCGCATCTGTCGAGTGCGGAAATTTTTCTCACGAGAATCTTGACTGATGATTAGTTGGTTTTTAATTAATTCGAAAAAACCCTTGGCCGTCATTTATCAAAGAACATTGCTAGAAGGTTATTTGTCGACGAAAGGACAAAAAAATTGTTATCCTCGCGCAGGAAAACCGCAGCGACCGAGATTAGAATTCGGCTCGGAATGTCGGCCTAATTCCACATCCAACGTGTTCAACACACTCAAAGCCAAATAAAAACCCTCTGGTTTGCTATTTCCTCTCCCTGATTTTGTTTTATTTGCTCCAATTTTTAATTGACCAAAATTTTAAGTACGACAAACGAATCAATAGTTAATGATTACGACACACATTATTTTCCATTAAAAAAATAATTTCTTTTTACAAGACGAAACGTTCGTCGATTACGTAATCCAGAAACTCGAGACTCGACTAGACTCTCGATAAGAGCGCCTCTTATCTCGGCTACCAGCGTAAATACGAGAAATACGATACGAAGGGGGCAAGAGACGAGAGTTCGGGGGGGGGGGGGGGGGAGGGTACAGCGAAATGATTTGTCAGTTATAAAAGCGCGAGATAGTTTTCCTTTTATCAGAGCCGAAGTGAGATGTGCAAACGCAGAGTGGGAGCAGCTCGCCGCCCGGTGTGGTAATATCGTACGAGCCCGGAGCTTCGTTTCCTGTACCCCCTCGGTAATCCCATTGCCCTCAATTAGTCCGCAGCGTTCCCCGGTGTTCTTATCGTGGGACAGCGAGAACAAGGTCGACGGACACAGCTCGGCAAACGAACTCGCGATTTTACTACCTGTCAACAATTCAAATCAGCATCGAGGAAAATATATTTTCACTGAAGAAAAATATTTGCTCCCTGCATAGAAAATTTATGAAGATGCAGATCTTCATTAATTTTCCATGCCAACAATTTTCCATCTACTTTCCAATAATTAAAAAACATATGAAAAAATGTGCTCCTGTAGATTTTTTTTTATAAAAAAATTAATCCGTTAAATTTGTAGAATTTTTATTTTATTTTTTGTGAAGTACGAGAAAATGAAGGGATGTGTCAATGGGGCTCGAATCGATCGTCTTTGGCCGTCGAAGCACACGACGCATTATTTTATCAAGGGGATTATATTCGAGGGCAAGTAAAACGCTCGTGAGTCATCTAAGGCAATCGTTGCGAATGCAACGTGCATTCGCGGCCCATGCGGCGAGCGTACAGAGGCGAACGAGTGGCCCAACCGAGGGGAACCTCTCGTTTATCCCTGTCTCTCTCACTCTCTCGCCCTGTCGACCTCTCACCGCGACTCCCATCTGCATTTTATATATAGTATGCAACGGTCTCTCCCACGCGCTCTCGTAACGCAAAAGCCTGAGGCCAATTTGTCGGCTCTCGCGTAGCTCACGCCCGGCAGGCGTTGAATGGAAACGATAGCGTTGAAGGGGAGATTAATATTTCCCTGAAATTACTAACTCAAAAAAGTCTCAGTTAATAAACTCTTGAATTTCTCTCTTTTTTTTAATCAAATATTAGAAATAATTACGCAAACGAAGGCCTTGCGTTTTTTGCCAAAAAAAAAAGTCGTTTGAATCGATTTTTTTCAGAACCGATTCGCCTTGCGTTTTTTTTTTTTTTTTTGCAAAAAAAATGTCGTTTGAATCGATTTTTTTCAGAACCGATTCACCTCTGTTTATCAACGCTCCCTCCATCTTGTCTTATCCTCGTTTCAACGAGGCTTGCTTGCTCGAGCTAAGTAGTGTTTAAGGAGTAAAGAAGGTCACTACTACGCTCGAATCGAGAGCTGCAATGTGGTACTCAAAGGTTGTAGACGGCGCGGCCATTGGATTCCGCGGAGTACGGAGAGTAGTAATTCTGCGCGTTGTACAAGTTCATTTCACGTGGTTCGCGACGGTCTCGGTGTGTCGTGTGTGTTTGTAGGGGGGAATTCATGACTCTGTACGTGTATCAAGGGGGAATTCATGACACTGTACGTGTATTGAGGGGGAATTCATGACTCTCCATGTGCACTGAGGGGGGGATTCCTCATTCTGCATTTGTATATAGGTTTTCATGCTTCTGTGTGTTGCATGTGTATAGGGGAAGGGGAGGGGGGAATTCGTGACTCTGTGTGCGCACGCTTCGCCTGCCGTGATCGTCGTCACCAGCGCGACAACCGGTGCACGTGCGCCTCAGCGAAAACCTAACAGTGCTCTCGGTGGCACATGCTGACCATATGGTCGGGGCATGGTCGCCACTGAATACGTATTGCGCGCGCCATGGTCACACATTCGAGGCCAATGCACGCGGACTCGATCGCTTTGGACTCTGCGACACTCGACAGCAATTTATATCAATGGTAACGTTTTATTTAATAAAAAAAAAAATCTGCACATTATTTTATTTAGTTATTGTTTTATTTATTTATTTTTATTAAATTATTTTGCATATATACACTGAAAAAAATGAATAGTTGAGATTACCAATCGTTGGTCAGAGCTACCAATATTTTAGTAACTGCAACCAATGATTGGTAATCGCAACTACTCATTTTTCTCACATTCTCAAACCTTTATTTTATTTAAAAAAAAAATGGAGAACGTGGAAATGCTTCGCGCCGTTGGAAGGAAGAACAAGGCCAGGAAGATCGGGGGAGGTGGGAGAGGGGGAGGAGGAGGTGGTCGCGGTCTGTGCCAGTGGTGCGTCGCCCGAGCCGCCTCTCGTGCGGTTCTCTCGGCGCGATATTGATCAAGCACGAGCAACCCTGTCGCGAGGAGGAAGGGTCGCCCCGCCTCGGTCGCCGCAAGCGCACTGACGGGAGAGGCGCGCGCGTGGCGCTTTTGCCAAGCCGGTTTGGCAAACCCGTGCGGAGCGAGAGAGAGAAGAGAGATTTCGAGGCGAGCAGCCCCGGCGACGTCTCGACTGCCCCACCGGGAGTCATCGCTGTGGCCGGTGACTCACGCGGACCCGCTCCGCTCGTAAATCGTCCGACGAGCGGCCGAACGGGAAATCTCGCACCGGAAAAGCAGCGTCACGAGGCAAAACATTGTATCTCGTAATCGCGAGTCCACACATTTTTTGTTAATAACCAAAACAAGCAAAACAAGATATTAACTTTTAAAAAATTGCTTTACACTGAGAAAAATTAGTAGTTGTGATTACCAATCATTGGTTCGATCTACTATAATATTGGTAGCTCTGACAACGATTGGTCATCGAAACTATTAATTTTTTTCAGTGAAGATTCAAACCAATTTATCCTATATTTTTTTTTCGATGCAATTGATTACAGTAATTTACAGGAATATTTTCTAGGCTCGTCTGGCGATTTTTGTCACTCTGACTATGAGATGGAAAAAAAGAGCTGCTGGAAAAAGCGAACGGTCGACTCAATAGCGGCCAGTTTGCCGTTTCCTGTTTCTGTGTCACGCGACACGAAAGCGGATCGCGAGGAACTCGCTGCGAAACCGCGCGGTCCGTGTGTGTCGGTACAGTATAATAACGAGGATGAGAAAAGAGGTGGAGCCCGACGATTGTAGAATCGTGGAAGAGAAGAGACCTAAATCAAACCGGTTGCTCGTGCGTCTATTAAACTACTTGTTTTGCGCCGCAGCCGCTCAGAACTGAAACTGACTGACTGAACGTCGGCTGATGTATAAAATATAACGTGACACTGCGAGAATTTAATTAAAAAAATAGTCAACAAAAAATTCGTAGATGTGATCTCATCTGTCGTCAAGACGAACCCACTACGAATTTTCCGCGTGCAAAATGCGACGCGTTTGCTGCTTTCGACACGAGTCAACAGCCGTTTCGGACCATTTCGACGAGTCAACAGCTGTTCCGGACCCTTTCGACTCTCATTTGAAATTCCGCTGTCGCTTTTGCGTCGTAAATGCAAAATCGAGTCTGCGCGAAGTCTCGAGACAGTCCGGCCGGCATTCGTCATGGTGCGTGAGGAGACGTCGACCTCGACGACGAGAGCCGCGCAGTGGTCTAGGCGCTCGGATTCCAGAACGTGCTCCAGCAGCGGCAGAAGCAGAAGTAGCAACAGCAACGGCCACAGCAGGAGAAGTGGCAACGGCAGAAGTAGCAACAGCCTCGGTGGCAGAAGCAGCGAGTCGAGAGAAATTCTCGGAGAGTGAGAGAGACAGAAGGAAAACGAAACGAAAACGTAGAACGAGAAAAAAAGGAAGCAGAGCAAAATAGTCGAGAAGTTGCTGCTGCTGCTTCTGCTGCTGAAGGCGGACGACGTTGGAGGTGGTTGACGACGCTGGTAACAACTACAGGCGTCGTATTTGCCAAGAGGCGGAGAGAACCGAAGGGGAAGAGAGGAGGAGGAAGGGGGAAGGGAACGAGCGGTACAGACGCAGAAGACAAATTTAATACAGCGCGGCGAACGACCCGATCTCGTTTCGCAAGACCGACGTCGATGCACCGCAGTGCACCAAAAGCTGAGAGAGACTCAGCCGACGCAGCGAGAAGTTGGGAGAAGCTGCCCGATGCGCTCTTCCGTTTCCAACTTCCTGAAGATGAGGAGGAAGAGGGTGGGGGAAATCGAAAGCACTGCACACTTCCTGCCGAAGTGATGAAGCTTCCTCGCAGGCTGTTGGAGCGATAAGGTGACGATAAGGTGACTGCTGGTGACGTAGGGTCACGATGAATCACCCCGCCCATCGATAATGGCAATTATCGGGGATTTCGCGGTATATATAGTATGTATGTTTTATGTACGTAGTGAGAATTGATATAGTGGGTACAGTGTTTATTAATGTGTTTATTAATTAATATTGATGTGTTTATTAATGTGCGCTTTTAGCAGATATTGGAGCTTTGGAAGTGCGGAGTTTGAAGATAAGGATGATAAGAACCGTCGAATTACGATTCGCCTTAAGGACGACTGGAAATGAGAGAAAAAGGGTTTTTGTTATCGCTAAAAATTTGATTTCTTAAAATACTTCTTAAATCCTCCTCCTCCCCCCCCCAACTGTAAAATCTCTCGCTCCACTCTCCAACAAAAATGATCATCCCAAAAAAAAAAAATCAGCATCCCACTTCGACGAAGGACGACTCAATTACTTTTAACGTGCGTTGGACGAAGCCCAAAAAAATTTGAATAAAAAGAAAACTAGACCGGAATTGTTCCCCGCGATGCAGTTTATCACCCGATAAAACTTCTATCCAGTTTTATTTTTTTTCTGCACTCTCGCAGGAAAATAATTCACGGGTCTTCGCTGCCGGAGCTTCACTATCTCCTCTATTCGGATTAAGCTCTGCAACCATACAAGCAAATTCTCGTATTATCGACATCTCAGCTCTTTACACAACAGTCGATCGCCTCTATTTTTCCGCTGGCAACGTATTTACGTCCTCGTTCCTTCGCGCACGTAATACTATTCGCGTGAATACACAACAAAAAAAAATAATAAAAAAGGAGGATGCATTTACACGAGTGACCGAATATTCCTTCCTGTTCGTCTTCCGCCTCCTCTTTTTCTTCCTCCTCTTCGTCTTCGACTATATAATAGTTATATATATACAAAGGCTGCTGGGATAGGTCGTGGTTGCGGTCTCGCGAGGAGGAAGAGAACCCGAGGGTTGCGCGCGTGCATGAACTGCCTAACGCGATGCACTATACACGGTTTCCGTGCTTCTCTCTCGCTCCGACGCGGCGACCGATCGCGCTGTCTCTCTCGCAGCGACTCGGTCGGTATAGTCGGTCGCCTTAACCCATTAACGTCCAAGCGTCCCGATTTTATACCAAACTTTCAACGCGATTATTTTTTATGTTATCGGCGTCGATATATCTGAAAACAAATTTTTTTCAACGCCGATAACATAAAAAATAATCGCGTTGAAGGTTTGGTAAGAAATCGGGACGCTTGGACGTTTATGGGTTAAGGGAATCCACGCGCTTGCTGCAACGCTTCGGCCCGGAGAATTTGCCGCATTCGGCGCGGGCGCGTTCGGCTGGCCCGGAGCCAGCAGGGTCATTGCGACATCCACCGCTGCACCCGATTCCCCTTCTTTCGCCATTTTCCATTTGTACGTGACGTTTTCTTTTTCATTTTTTTTTATTCTATTTTATTCTGGAAAGAAAATAGGCGAGTGAGAAGAGAAGGGTCGAACGGTTTCTGTGCTGGGATTGGCGCAGACTGAGGGATGGAAAAATGCGGATGAAAGAAAATAAAGCTACGTTTTATTGTTACTCGCGTCTCGATAGACGCGCGCATCGAACGCCGCGGATTATTTGTGTCTGTGTGTCGGTGCTTGTGGCGCATCACCAACAGGCCCCAGGCGCACCTCTCAAGATTCCAGATACCTTTGAAATGTCATCACTGACTCTTTTCTCGGTGACTCGACGCTCGCGTCTGATGCCGCGACTCGAGTAACATCGATTCCATGGGTTCGCGTTGTGACTTTTGTTAAAAAATAGGATATACGAGATATGAGATAAAAAAGATTAAGATTAAGATGAGAAAACAAATAATAAAAGACGCAGCCAAATGTTTATCAGAATTAATTATCTTGGTCAAATATTTGTTGGTAAAAAAAATGAAACGAGAATATTTTTCGTCGCATCTTTTTTTGCGTATCGATAATGTGCAAAAAAAATCATCTACATCATCGCAGCGAATGAAATCGTATAGTCGTGACATAGTGCGACAAGTAGGATGGCAAAGTGAACGCAGATATACCGAACGCGTTCCAAGAGAGCTGCCGGCGTCGCCACCTTCGATATTGCATGCCGAGGCGTTTCATTATTATTATTATCATCATTCCTTTTTTTAAACGCCCGAGCAAAGTGACTGCGGCACGCGTGCCCGAGTGTCGTAAACTCGCGTTGGACGTTCGACTCGTGCGTGAAAAAATCACGTACAATGAAACGCAGGCCTCGCGGAGAACCAAAGGAACAACGAGGCGTCCCGGAGAAGAAAGATTACAAAATCGCGGCAACTATCGTGGGTTTTTACTCACTCGGTGAAAATATCGCGACGGAAACTTTCACGCGAGCGGAAGGACAAAAAACCACGAAACAAGGGGAAAATTGATCGGTCGACGCTGTAGGAATTTTTTGCGGTAATAATAGAAAATGATTTACGAAAAAAAAATCGTTAAAGGCGAGGGAAATAATGTTACGGAATCGCAGCAGCGGAGGTCAACCGTTCACCGCGATAATCAGCAAAAAAACACTCCAGAAAAATTCTCGCAACGGAAACGCGAACAAAGGACAGCAGATAAAAAAAAATAAACAAGGAAACAAAGGTGTCCAACTGTAAAAATGTATCTAGCAAAAAAAATAGTCGTCGAACGAATAGAAAGTATCGAAATCCGGGGTAAGAATCAAGCATTGGAGGAACATCGCAGAAGCCACGACTCGAGGCAACGAACGGGAGGCAGAAGGAACCAAAGATAACCAAAGTAAACATGTTCGGACGCTTCGAGGAATTTGGACAGCGAAACTTCGCTCTTTTCGCTTTTCTTGACACTTTTGATGATGTTCAAGTTTGCATCGTTGGAACGCAACGAAAATAAAAAAAATATATATATATTCTAATGAGCCCAAAGTTCGGACCGGGTATAAAATGTTATTATAACGATTAATCGTCATAATAACTTTTTAGAATCGTTAGAATAATTTTATTTTTTATATTTTTGTTGCTTTCCAACGATGCAAACTTCAACATCATCACTTCAGTGACCGATAAAAGAGAATTCGATGCGACGTGAATGTTATTATAACGATTAATCATCATAATAACTTTTTAGAATCGTTCGAATAATTTTTATTTTTTTTTTATTTTCGTTGCATTCCAACGATGCAAACTTCAACATCATCACTTCAGTGACCAATAAAAGAGAATCCGATGCGACGTGAAATTCGCAGGTCAGGCGAAAATGGTCGGTGCGTTCGCTGAGTGGGAATTACAGGCGCCACACGGCAATAATGAACTCCTTGTGACGCCGAGCGCGATCGGTCACGCTCTCTGCTGTCGTTGATTCCGGCCGTCGAGTATTTATAATTCTCGGTGTCCGCACACAGCGAGGACTTTGTTTCGCGTGCCTCGACGATAGAGTTCGCTCTCTCTGTCTCTCTGTCTCTCTCTCTCCTTCTGCTTCACCCCATATTGCGTTTTGTAGTGGAAGTGTAGTAGCGGCTCTTATCGCGAATCTCCAAGGTCACCAAGCGAAGTTAATATATGAATGGGTCAGGGAGAAGCACGTGAGGCTCTGGCCGCTGCTCTGCTCGCCGGAAAGAAACAAACCGGCAGCGTCACGACGAGCTTTCTCAAACCACGTTCTCTCCTCCTCTCACTCACTCGTCTCTTTCCACTCTATCTCCGACGTTACACTCTGTGCAAACAACCGACTGGATGCACTAGTTTCATTTTTCCTCCTCGCAATTAAAATTATTTATTATTCTGTTTGCGACTCGGATGACGTAGCACGAGTACCGCGCGATAGGAAATAATGTAGAGCGATGTGTGTAAATACGCGAATGTTACGGTCAGCGTCGAGCCGTTATCGCGGTTGCACTGATAGCGCGGCGAGCGAGTCGCCGTTGCCGCACCGACAATTATCGCGTCTTGCGTCTAACTGCGGTGCACTTGGCACCTTGTCAAATGCTGTCGCGTTGAGCTGGTTTTTTATTTGCTGTTAAAAAAAAATGATTTTTTATTTGCAGTTAAAAAAATGTTTTTTTTATTTGCAGTTAAAAAAAAATTAATTTGCAGTTAAAAAAAATTGTTTCTTATTTGCTGTTAAAAAAAACTACTCTGGGTTTTCCAAGAAAATAAAAAATTATTTACAACGTCGCTACAACTGCTTTTCCAGAATTGTTTAGTGACAACAAAAAAATTGCGCTCTCGCTTCGAACAATTGAATTTTTTTTAACCCACCGTTCGGTTCGAAACCAACCGCAGGTGCCTGGGACGCAATCGCCTTAAACGATTTCCCGTCTTTTTCCCATCTTGGAAAATACAGACGTTAACGACGACGCCGATATTCCCGCCGCTCGCGGTACTCGAGATGGGAGGACAGGGGGAGGGAGGGGGGGGGGGGAGGTACAGTAGAACCGCGACGACTTTCACGCGGCTGGAAAAGGAAATTGAAGCGAGGGAATGACCGAAAGAGCCGAGGGACACGGAGGAGCGACGGGGGAGTGGAAAAAAGCGAGTGAAAAAAAAACGACACGATGATCCGAGATTAGCCCGAGGCCAAACCGGGGAGAGGACGGAACTCGGTTACCGGATCCTGTGCTCCGCGCGCCACCGACTCTGCCTGACTAGCGCACACATGAGCGCTCGCTCTCTATCTCTCTCTCTCTCTTTCCACTGTGCGCGATGCAATGTGCGAAGGGGGCGCGCGGAATGTCAACGAGCAGAGCGAAGGATGACGGAAGAAGGAACGAGGACAAAGAGAAAACGAGACACCCCCCGCGGCAGACGGTGCGAGGGGTTGACTGCACGGTTAATTGGCGACCGGTTGACCGGAAAATGGAATTATCTCGATACCCGACACGACTTCGCGACTCGCGCGCCGGAGCTTCGACGGATATTCCGAAGTACGAAAATACACTGAGAAAAATTTGTAGTTGCGATTACCAATCATTGCTTCGATCTACCAAAATATTGGTTGTAGTTACTAAAATATTGGTGGCTCTGACCAACGATTGGTAATCGCGACAATTAATTTTTTTCAGTGTACATGATGTTGAAGTTTTCATCGTTGGAATGCAACAAAAATAAAAAAAAAAACTGATTCCAATGAACCGAAAAAATCGTACTGGGTACAAAATGTTATTACGATTAATCCGTCATAATAACTTTTTCGAATCGTTCAAATAATTTTAGAGTCGTTGGAATAATTATTTTTTAAAAATTCGTTGCATTCCAACCATGCAAACTTTAACATAATGAAAATACAGTATTTTGGAATATTTTCCTGTAGCAGGATTTTTTTGGCAATTTTATTTTACAGCGACTGAGCCAACGATTCGTTTATCGGTCTTAATCGCGATTTCGTCGGTATCGGACCGTCAGTATCTCAGTCATTTTTGCCGGCGATAAACTGCGGAGCAGCGGAATTCTCCCTCCTCCGTCTTGATCCGTAAACGTCGGTGTGAACGCGTCTCGCACCGATCGGCCAGGGAGCCGAAGCTGCCGAGTTTTAAAAATAAAACCAGCATCGACTACCCCCCGCAGAGAGCCAAACGAGCCTGCGTAAACACAGGCAACGCGCGCATGGCTCGCGCTGCGTTTTTCTTCTCGCCATTTTCGCTTTTCTTCCCACCTCATCCTCGTTTCATCCCTCGCTATGTACGTCACACGTCTGTGCGAAACAATAAAAAGGCGCAGCGTCGAAATATCAATATTGAACCGCAGCCGGCCGGCGCGACAAAAAAAATTCCAAGAAAACAAAAAACCAAAAAAGAAGACCGAAACCAACAAAAAATTCAAAAAAATTCACAATTCCCTGATTACAAATAAATAAATTGCGTCTATACTGCAAATATTTTCTCCGAATATCATCTTCACGTCGACGACAAGAATAATTTAAATCAGCCATATTTCCCACCTCTCACAATATTCCGGATTTTACTATATTATTATTCTGTTATCAGTTTCTTCGTTTTATTATTATTTCCTCAGTGCACTGAGAATTATATTTTACGTACATTAAGTACACTGATAATTATATACACTGAGAAAAATTAATAGTTGTGATTACCAATCGTTGGTAAGAGCTACCAATATTTTATTAACTGCAACCAATTTTTTGGTAGATGTCACCAATGATTGGTAGCCGCAACTGCTGATATTTTTCAGTGTACAGTTTTGTCTAGAAACAGCGATTCGCCTCATCGAACCCGAGTCGCTACTGTCTCTCTCTCTCCCCGTCCGCCACACCTACATCGCCCGAGGGAGGCGAAAAGCCCACCACCCCCTGCACAGAGCCGGCTCTCTCGTGGTGCGACGGCCATGTGCAGTACACGAAGTCGTCGTCGTCGTCGTCGTGAACCGCCGCCCTTATTCCGGGGTTCTCGGGCCGACTCTGTGCGCGCCACACCTACGCCCGGCCGGTGGCATTCAACCCCCGTTTCGTGCCGCCGCTACTTTGTTATTCCGATGACGAATGCGCGGGACGAGTTACTTGCACGCAATGTCAGCGCCGTTTGGATCGCGAGTAATCGTCGGCGTAGAAACACAACTGGCAGCACCACCACTACAACCAGCAGCAGCAGCAGCAGCAGCAGCAGTAGCAGCAGTAGCAGCAGCAGCGAAGACAGAGACAGCAATGCTGATCAATGTCCCGCGAGACGAGGAGAGGCAGCGCCGATCGAACGAGCGAGAGACAAGCGACTCTCGCGCGGCGAACGGATGCGAATATAAAAACAGCCGTTAGTCCGTTACGCGGGTTTGTAGTACTACACGCAGCGGCGAGATACGGGAGGAAAGAGCGAGAGAGACAGAACCGAAGAGGACAGAACGAAGAGAGTGGGAGCAGGCGAAAGAGCCGACAGAGACGGAGAAACCGAGGCAGCGAGCGAGCGAATGAGCGATAACTCCGAGAGAGTCCCGTCATCCGTGCGACCCATCCCATAGGTCTCGAGTCTCGCGTGCGAGACTCTCGGATCCGCCGGGGGACCACCGGATCGGCGGCGCCCCCGTGACAAGACGTCACAGCGGCGTCTTCCGGGTGCCTCGATTCGGACGATTTTTTCGACGAAAAAAAAATACATAAAACATTTGAGCCCGCAAGACACTTACCATGTTCGTAGCGTAGGCCGCCGCGTGTCCTCGCGTTTAGTCCAACAAAACGCCCTTCTAATTTTTCACAATGCTCTCTCCTCCCTCTCTCTCTCCCTCTTTATTGCCCCCCGCGCACCTCACTTCGCAGCCCACCCGCCGCCCCCCGCCGCAGTGGTGGTCGTCGGTTCCCCGGCGCTCTTTTCGCCCGCAGCTTCGGAATTTTTGATCCCTCTTTTCCTTTCCTTCACGCATACGTTCGGACCGATAACGCGACGACGAACAGCTGCATTATAGGACTCACGACACACTTGCACAATGGATGCGCGCGGCCGCGTGCTCGCGGTTGACACTCGTCGTCGTCGTCCTCGTCGTAGGGGCCGCCGCGGCTGCCCTGGAGCGAGTTTCGGCAAACAACACACACAGCGCGCGAGAGACGGCCGACCGAGATCACAGGAGAAAATGGCGTTCCACGGCTCACGCTCCTCCGACTCGTACTGGTGCTGCCGGACGCAGCTACCGACGGACGAGCGAACGTGGCGCCGGCTGCGCGCATGTCGCGCTTGCGGACGCTCGACGCATTAGGGACACTCGAGAGACGAAGCGGCAGCTCGGCGCGAAGCCCTCTCTCCCCCCTGCCCCCCTCCCCCCTTATGCCGCTACACCCACACGTTGCGAATGAACGCGTCAGCGAGTTTCAATTGATTAATTATCTATCTGGAACGGCTCCTGGTTACGATGGAATCCACGTGACAAATGAGGCAATCGGGTTGCAGGCCGATTTTTGCCAGGTTTAGGGATTTGTTTGGGGATCTGGAAGATGTGGCTATTTCGGCGCCACTCGGTAGATAGGCTAGAAGGGTCTCGCGTGTCCATTCACACTCAGTCGGCGCTCGGACTCGGCGCGAGTGACGAGGAGGAGAATCGTAAAACGTAGGCGCACGTTTGAGTCACACGGCAATTCATACGACAGTCACCTTTCGCGACAATAGCGAACCCTATGATCTCTGTTTCAGTAATTATCGTTTGGGGAATTGTAACTGGGATATGTTGAGATGTCGATGCTTTGCTGGAGGATTTTTTTTTTATTTCAGCGATGTTGGAAAAAGGATTTGTAACGGAGGGAGCGATGATTATCGGACTCGCAGCCGGCGAGTAGCGTTGGGCATTAGCATCGAAATTGTCACGAGACGAGTATTATGAATAAAAACAAGTTTGCAAAAAAAAGCAGTGAGTGAGCCGCCGGTAGTAGGGGCGCCACTTGGCGGGACTCGTCGTGCGTTTTCGCTGCTAGTTGGACACCCGGTAGACGTCAGTCGGTTCTATCGATTGACGCGCGATTACAGTTTAATTATTTAGTCGCTAACGACTGGCAATTCACAATTTGTGTAATTTAACGTTTCACTGACGGACACTCGATATGGCGGACGAAGCTGAGCAGGTTAGAAATGCCGAGGCTGTTTTGTTTGGTTATGTTGTTGTTGCTTTTGGAGGTTATGCTCGAACATAACCTCCAAACCGCCTTTTATTGTTGTTAACACTGTTTTTCGATTGATCAGGTTCCGGCAATCAATGTGAAAGAGCCACTGGACTTGATTCGGCTGAGTTTGGACGAGCGGATATATGTGAAGATGCGAAATGAACGCGAGCTCCGTGGACGTTTGCACGTAAGTGTAACAAATCGGATTGAGCCAAAACTGGCAATAAGCGAAGGGTAGCGCAACAATCTTGCCTGACGTTTGTATTCTTGTTATTCAGGCGTACGACCAGCACTTGAACATGGTTCTCGGCGAGGCGGAGGAAACCGTGACGACGGTGGAGATCGACGAGGAAACATACGAGGAGGTTTATCGCACCACCAAGAGAAATATTCCAATGTTGTTTGTCAGAGGCGACGGAGTCATTCTCGTGTCGCCGCCCAGTATGCGCGCTCAGATATAAAAAGAATATCTCCACAGGTTACTGTAAATTAGATCATAAGTCATCGCAAGTCTGGACAACGCTTTGGGAGAAAATAAATTACTTTTTATAGTTAAAAAAATATATATCTGATTGCGGTTTCATTAAATCTGCAGCTACTTGGATGTCGATTGTCAATTTCTCGAGCTAGCATTGCCGGATAGACTCTGACGCGGTGTTACGATTTTTTCAGCCGATCCCGTGATCTGCGCCGTGAGGTCGGCGATTCTCTGGTCCTTCAGTTTCATCAGACTCTCGAGATGCTCGACTTTCTCGCTTAGTGTGCTTATCACGCTCTTCTTCTCCTGCAACTCGTGCTTCAGCTTGACGAACGCCTGACGCGGTACCGTCTTGTTCGCCACTTCCTCGGGATTCAGCACGGACTTTATCGTCTCTGGAGAGTAACTTGCGATATTAATAATCCGAGAAGCGGCAGCGAAATTGGCCGGAGCCTAATTTTGGCAATTTTTACCGCCTTTTCCGCTGTCCTCGTAATCAAAGTACAGCGAATCCCGGTCAGCGTTCGAGTCTTTCAATATCTTCGCACGCAGATCAGTGAGAACGGACTCTATCGCTCCGGGCTCGGAATTGGCGAGTTTCCCGATCATATCCTTGCTGAGCTTCAAACCGATTTTCGAGAGAACCTTTCGATTAAGGGTACTCCAATTGTCGACCTTGCAGGCGACGCTGTTTCTCGACATGTAATTATGCAAATCCACGTGGCGTGGATAATAGCGTTTCAGTAATTCCGCCATCAGTACTGTAAAAGTCACAGTTCTCGTAGATAATGATTCCTAAAAAAAAAAAATTTATCTAATATAAAAATCACCGGCGTCCGAAAAGTCTCGAGCTATATTTTTCCTCGGCTTGGAGAGCGGTGTCTCGTCTATCCACGTGTAAATCTCCTCCAGACAGTCGTTCCCACGTGCTGACACGTTGACAATCTTGTTCGGTGACACGCAGGACCCTAAATTCTCGTCGACCTTCTTGGAAGATTCGCTATCGTCGGGCGACGTCATTGCGTTGATTTCCAGCTGTCCGGGGTCAACGCTCTCGCTCCTCGATGGCCTCAGGAGATTCAGTGCTTTCAGCATTTTTGGAGCACTTCAATAAAAAAAAAAAAACTTGCCAATTTGCCTGACGCGACTGGGACTCAAAAACTGCGCTGTGAAAGCAGCGACAACATAAGATCAGTATCGAAAGCTTTTTCCCAATACGATAATTCAGTCGCCTGACTTCGCCGCATTTATTATTATTATCATTATTAGTACGTCAATATCGTAGCGCCCCTTCGTCCAGTTCAAATAGCGAGTGATTCAGAGTTTGCAGAAGCGCGAAACCGACGAGCAACTGATTTCCGTAGGTTATTGCGCAATTGCGTCAGCGAGTTGCCCGACGCATCGATGCAAGCGCTGGATCGCTGGTTGCCCAACGAGCGGCGAGTCTTGCATGTCCCTGCGTCACGTAGCCCGAAACTCGCTTTCGCTGGAAGATTCGAGCTTTCCGAGGAACGACGATTGCGCTTATCAGTGACCTTTCGCAATCGTAAACTCAAAGCTTTCGTTACCCTCTCCTTTTCATAATTTTTTTTTCATCAGAATCGGGGAATCTCATATTCATACATTACCCGATGTATATTATTAAAAAATAACAAACAAACATTTCTGCGTTTTGTTATTTCCAATTTCTTTTAATTTCGTGTCTTAAAAATATTTATTATTGCTTTTTTTTAAGTCCGGTGTCAACCATTTAGTTTTTTATTTTTCAAGTTTAATTTTCCGTTTTGATTTTTTTTTTTTTTTTCGATGCCATTGTGGCTGAAATTGTACCAAAGCTCTCGATAAATCCCTGGAATGTCCAGAGGCTTTCGACGCCGAAGTGTCAATACCTTTTACGGAGGCGAAGCCCGAAACGAGTTTCCCAATGGGGGATCGAGCCCTTCGCCAGGATCCGAGCGCTCGGTTTCGGGGATCGATGGACTCTTGTGGAGCGTCCGTGCTCGCAGTCACGGGACGCGACAACAGGTATCGGGGGGAGCCGAACTCCGAACGACGAGCGGTTGGCTGTCCGGGCGGGCGCGCGCTAAAGCGGCGGGGAGCATTTATAGAAGCGTCGCGCGCGCTGACGCCGCCCCGCAGTATATTCCAAAACTCTCACGGAGAGACGAGAAACTCACGCCGAAACCTCCTGCGCTCCTCCTTCGGCCGCGCAGTCCGTTATCCGAGTTAGCTGCGTCAACACGCGTCGTTCGCGCGCGCGAAATATTTCCGAATTTCCCGGTTATGAATTAAAACAGAGCTGAATTAAAAAAAACTCGTTGTTGAAAATACGAAGCCGAGTTTCCACTATTTTATCTTCGGTTCGACGGCGTCAATCGATATCGACGAGGGAGATAGTGAGGCGTCGAAAATAATCAAACACAGAGAAGACTCGGACTGATAAGTCTCCGAAAAAATCAGTCGACTCTTCGCGGTGAAAGTGGTGGAAAATAATTTAAAAAAAAATATAGTACCATAGATACGAATTTTCGAAGGCTGACGCAATGGCGATTGGAGATGTTCCGAAAGGTGAGTTTATTTATAACAACAATAAAATAACGCTTCTATATTTTATATTCAGAAATATAAATATTTTTTTTCGGCGTTGATGATAATTTTTTGACAAAAGTTGCGAAAGTCTTCTGGAAGTCGGCGCGCGCAGGCGGGCGTCAAGGTCATCGGGGATCAAAGACGCCGCGACCTTTTGACATTGGGAGGACGCTGCTGGGGTCGATGTCCCAGGCTCTCGATGAAATCGCTGTACAAATGCAAAATCGTTGTCGAATTTTTTTTACAACATTCTTAAACGCTGTATATTGTCTCGGTGACTCGATTTGTCTCGGTTCGGTTTCCCGCGGTCAATTGATTACACGGAATCAAAGGTCCGAGTGATTTAATAAATCATAATAAATCTCGATGAACCGAATGAACCGAAATAGGGGCCCGGTGGCCCAGATCTTTGACTGAGAATCACGACCGTTTTACTTGGCGTCTTTATCGCTAGCTACACTTTCGCGGCGTTATTTATTTCGTCTCCCCTCTCAAGAATCTTACCGCACGTGGAGACGCGTGGGTGTGTTACGGGGGAACCTCTTTTCGCAGGCCCAATTTCAGCCAATGTAAACCCGCACGATTGGTTTGGCCCACGAACTTCCTCTTATCCCTTCGTGTGTCAGCGCTCTTGGCAAATCTCTTCAAGGTCTTCCATGATGCTTCAATGTGATTTCAAGGTCACAGCAGGAGTCATCCTTTTCTTATAATTAAAACAAATATTTATTTAATTTATTCTTTATATATTCCTGCAAGTGTCAAATCGACTGGCAAATCTCGTCAAGGTCTTCTATGACCCTTCAAAGTGATTTCAAGGTCACGACAGGAGTGATCCTTCTTTTATAACTGAATAAAACATTTTTTTTTTTTTATTTTTTTTTTTTTTAGTACGATCGACTTTCAAAGTAGCTTTCATTCCTTCGAGTGACAGATCTATTAGAAAATCACTTCAAAGACTTCCACGATGTCTTAAAACGTTTTGAAGGTCACGACAAAAGGACCGAAGAAGTTTAGAAATCTTTTAAAAAAATACTATAAATAAAAATGCAGTCTCGGAAGATCAGCTGATTAAATCTAACGATTACCGAAGATCCATTTGACGTCCCCACGTCAGCTGGTTTCAGTGGAATCGTCTCGGTACCCAGAGACGCCCGGCGAGACGCGGGATTGACGGCACAATCGAACTCTTTTCAACCGCGACGTCCGGCGTCCTCGATACGAAAATAAATGTTAGCACTGGAGACCGACGAACAGTCGTCGAGACTCGCTGGTTATTTTGGACATTCGCAAGGTGGCTGAAGCTCGATACCTCGAATCGAGTGTTCGCCGGTCTCCCGCGAAGACCGCGTGAGAGCTTCGCGCCGCAGTAGTTAAGGTCAGCGGACGCGCGGACGTGCGAACGTGCGAACGTCCGCGTGCGCTCGGCCGGGGATCTGCAGGTGGATCTGGACACATGCGGGACACGTATTCGCGCTCGCGGTTTTACGTCACGCGACCCGCTGCAGCGCGCGCGTCACGACGCGGAAAGTCAAAGACCGCTGCCGTCTCGAGTCACGTGGACATCTCGAGCCGATTGGCACGATGCCCTTTTTAATAAATTCTCTTTCTATGTTATGATAATTATAATAATTGATTAATTAATTTCGGACCACTTAAAAAATCAATCGCTCGAGTCACACGTGGACGTCTCGAGCCGATTTGCACGATGGCCTTTATAATGATTAAGTGGGCTAATCACACGCGCTGGCTCGCGTGCCCGAGGTGCTTTTGCGCTTCTGCGCTCTTATAAAACTTTAAAAGGGTAAATCGCATCTAAAAAAACCCTTGTTCAGTTATTTAAAAAGAAAAAAAAAATTGCCGAACAGTTTGAAATAAATCGTCGATCTGGCTACCCGGGCCGAAAACCGCCCAAATCGGGGTCACGAAATTTACTTTTTCAAAATATCGACTTTTCACCTATACCATCGTTCTCAAGTCGCATATTCTACCCCTGAAAACAATGGTCACAACCCTTTTTTAGTTGATTTTGAAAAACCGGGCTTTTGGCCCGGCGGCCAGATCTACGATTTCTGACAAACTGTTCGGCGAAAATTTTTTTTTTTTCAAAATCAACTAAAAAAAGGTTTTAACCATTGTTTTCAGGGGTAGAATATGCGACTTAAGAACGATGGTATAGGTTAAAAGTCGATATTTTGAAAAAATAAATTTCGTGACCCCGATTTGGGCGGTTTTCGGCCCGGCGGCCAGATCTACGATTTCTGACAAACTGTTCGGCGAAAATTTTTTTTTTTCAGAATCAACTAAAAAAAGGTTTTAACCATTGTTTTCAGGGGTAGAATATGCGACTTAAGAACGATGGTATAGGTTAAAAGTCGATATTTTGAAAAAATAAATTTCGTGACCCCGATTTGGGCGGTTTTCGGCCCGGCGGCCAGATCTACGATTTCTGACAAACTGTTCGGCGAAAATTTTTTTTTTTCAAAATCAACTAAAAAAGCCTGCAAAGTAGAACCTTGCAAATTGCTTCCTCTAAATTTTGCACTTTTAACGAAGCTACATCTATGAGGAAGGGTTTTGATCGGTTTTGGCTTCCTCATAGAGGAAGCTTCGTTAAAAGTGCAAAATTTAGAGGAAGCAATTTGCAAGGTTCTACTTTGCAGGCTTGTTTGAACTCAATATATTCGCGTGAATAGATATATGCGCGTGAACGAGATTTTTCAAAATATTAAAAATGCCATAAAATTTGAACGGCTTGACAGATCCGCGTCAAATTTCGACTCAAAACGTAGTCTATCGTTGTCCATATGTGAACCAAATTTGAGGTAGTTCTGCAAAAATTTTTTCCTCATTTTTTTTTTCGTGTCGTTTTTTTTTAGTTTCTCATGCCGCAAAATCTAAATTTACCGATATAATGACCGTTTCCTTGACGAAACTCTTCATTAATAATCAATAAACGTAATGACACGTTCGAAATTGGAATCGGATGTCTTATTATTTACAGGAGCTAAATTTACTTCCAGATATTCGAAAAAAATTGAAATTGCAATAACATGGGAACTGCTTTACCGATTTTCTCCAAATTTGGTACAGATCATGATTTGATGGTGGTCTATTAACGTACAAAATTTCATCCCTATATCTCTCAATTTATGGAAGTTACATCGTGAAAACAATTTTTGCCAAATTTTCAAAATGCTGCGAAATCTGAATTTATTAACCGATTCGCGTCAACTACAATCCCAAACAGTGTTGCATGATAGCCCACTCACATGCCAAATTTGAATAAGATTCATCGAAAATTGCGACAGTTATCGTGTAAACAACGAAACGTGCACATACACACACACACACATACATACATACATACATTTCGCACAAACCACTTTTCTCGACGTTTTGGACCATTCTGAGTCTACTGACATCAAAATCTCGAAAAAAAATTTTTTCACGAAAACAAAGCTTCCTCTATGAGGAAGCAAAAGGGTTGCAACCAGTGTTTTCAGGGGTAGAATATGCGACTTGAGAACGATGGTATAGGTTAAAAGTCGATATTTTGAAAAAATAAATTTCGTGACCCCGATTTGGGCCGTTTTCGGCCCGGCGGTCAGATCTACGATTTCTGACAAACTGTTCGGCCAAAATTTTTTTTTTTCAAAATCAACTAAAAAAAGGTTTTAACCATTGTTTTCAGGGGTAGAATATGCGACTTAAGAACGATGGTATAGGTTAAAAGTCGATATTTTGAAAACATAAATTTCGTGACCCCGATTTGGGCCGTTTTCGGCCCGGCGGCCAGATCTACGATTTCTGACAAGCAAAACGACATTTTTTTTTAAAATCAACTAAACAAGGGTTTTTTAGTGGCGATTTACCCTTTTAAAGCTTTATAAGAGCGCAGCAGCACGAAGGTAAATCAGGCACGCGCGCCAGCGCGTGTGATTAGTCTACTGCACTTTTTAAAAAAGGGATTATCTTCCTATGTTATGATAATGATAATACTATAATAAATTTCGAACCACTTGACAAACGATGCAATTTCGTTGCAGGACCCGGAGACAGCGGAGGCCGAGGCAAAACTCTGATCCCGATTCGCTATCTCATGGCGATTATGGGATCCATAGGCCTGGCGATAATCTACGGTTTCAAGGTCAACGTGAGCGTGGCAATTGTCGCGATGGTGAACAAGACCGCGGTGAATCTCATGTCCGAGCACAAGAACGAGAGCGCCGCCAACGACGACATCTGCGGCTTCGGTGGTATTTCGGATAATACCACCGAAACGCAGTCCGAGGTAAACTTCTCTTCTTATTTTTATTTTCGTTTTTTTTCTCTCTCCCTCTGCTTTTTTTATTTTCGTTTAGCCGAAAGCAAAAAAATGCGACCAGTAGGTCGAGGAGTATTTTTACGAGGCAGTCCGAGGCTACGAAAATACTTTGCAGTTTGTCGGGGCCGATTCTTCGTCGAATGCTCGCTGTGCGCGAATTTACGTCAAATTGTTTATGCCGATGTTTTATTTTTTATTCTTCGTCCTCGAATTTTCAGGACGGTCCGTTCGTGTGGAACGAGTCTCTTCGCGGCTACATTCTCGGCGCCTATTTCTGGGGGTACTTGGTGTCTCTGATACCCGGCGGAAGAATGGCCGAGCTCGCGTCGGCCAAATGGGTGATGAACGCGTCGGTCTTGCTGAACGTCGTCGCCTCGTTGCTGTCGCCGGTCGCCGCGAGAATTCACTATTCCCTCTTCATCATCATGAGAGTCCTTCAGGGCATCGGAGGCGTAAGTGACCTGAACAAAATAATCACTTTAATCATTTGCAAAAAAAAAAAAACAAAAAAAATTGCTGACGACAAAACGCGAATTTTTACCTCGAGTCGTCGCACCCGTTTAATCGACTAATTGATCAAGTGCAATTAAATTAAAACAGGGCGTGACATTCCCGGCGATGCACGTGATGATCTCCAAGTGGGCCCCGCCGAACGAGAGGAGCGTCCTGGTATCCATCGTCTACGCTGGAACGGCTCTGGGCACCGTAATATCGATTCTGCTGTCCGGTCTGCTGGCCGACAACCTCGGCTGGGTCTGGGTTTTCTACATCGAGGGTGCCCTCTGTCTCATCTGGTGCACCGCCTGGTGGCTCATGATCGAGGACTCGCCCGAGCAGCAGACAAGGTTCATCAGTCAGGAGGAGAAGGACTATATCCTGAATTCGCTCGGACAGAAGAGGAACGACGGTCACGACGAAAAGCCGCCGGTTCCCTGGAAGAAGATCTTCACGTCGCCTCCGTTCCTCGCCATTCTCTTGGCTCACGTCTGCAGCAACGTCGGCTGGTACATGCTGCTCATCGAGTTGCCGACCTTCATGAACGAAATCCTCAAGTTCAAAATGAGCTCGGTAGGCAAATACTCTCGCTCGAAATAATCGACGTGCCTTTTTTCCAGCATTTCAGAAAACTTTTCGTATTCATCTGGCGTCTTCTGTACATTTTTCAGAACGCTGGACTCTCGTCGATGCCTTTCCTCTGCATGTGGGTCTTCACGATGGTCCTCAGCAAGACTCTGTCGATTCTGCAAGACAAGAAAGTCATATCCGTTACATTGTCGAGAAAGATCGGCACGTGGATCGGTGAGTCGAATAAATTGCATCTGAAAATAATTCGCGACTGACGTACGTTTTTCGTTTTCTCAGCTTCCGTCATCCCGGCGATCTGTCTGATTGGCGTGTCGTTCGTCGGATGCAACCGAGCGCTCGCGGTTGTCTTCATGACGATCGGCGTGACCTGCATCGGCGGAATGTACTGCGGTTTTCTCGCCAATCACATCGACATCGCGCCCAAGTTCGCCGGCACGTTGGTCGCGATAACCAACTGCGCCGCCACGATACCGGGAATTCTCGTGCCGATTTTCGTCGGTGAACTCACCGAGGGAAATGTAAGAACAACCTTTGTTTTTTTCTTCCGATTTTTACGAAGAGCTCACGAGTTCTCCGATAATTCTTTATATTAACGTTCTCGTCTGTACAAAGTATTACACTGGTTTTTTTTCGTTCTATTTACACTAACAGCAAACGATAGGAGCGTGGCGGATCGTCTTCCTCGTCGCTGTGGCTATCTACGTCGTGGAAATCGTGGTTTACACGATATTCGGGTCCGGCGAGGAACAACCGTGGAACACGGTGAAATTGACGGACGAGCAGTCGTCACCCGAACAGGCGTTGCCGCTCAAAGAAAACAACGCGTGTTAAACGCCGCCATCCACTACTCTTCATCTATGTTTATCTGTGTACCTGTCAATCGGAGCCCGAAAATGACAATTTCACGCGAGAGCTAATAACGTATTTACAGATGATTATTATCAATGACGTAAGCCGTGCGAGGCGATCGCGTGTACGAGTTTAAGTGACATATTCGAACTTGTAAATAATAATAAAAATTGACGTTTTTTTTTTTTTGTAAATATTTGATTACGAAATCAACGCGTTCTCACGATCTTGCAGAAGTACATGGGACCCCAATTGTTGGCCTTCGCCGGGATGACGATGTGGCCGTACTTGAGACCGTAGTCGCCAAATTTGTACAGACAACGAAGCGGCTCCAATGCTTCCATCATGTCCCTGAAAACATTTCTCAATTAGTTTGTATTTTTTTAAATTAGTTGCATTGTAAGAAATTTCCGAGGACTCACATCACGATCATCATCGACTGCGTCTCTTCCCAAGTCTTCTTGAGTGCCATCTGAACGACTCCATCGTTCTGAATAGGACTGAGCGAGCACGTGGAGTAAACGACGGTGCCGCCGGGTTTCACCATTTTCAGCGCCTGTGTCAGGAGCTCCGCCTGCAACTCCGGAAGCTGCAGCCGCTCGCGCATTCGGGTGGCCTTGAACAGGTTGTTATCATCCTCGTGAAGCACGTGACGATCCGTCGTGCACGGAACGTCGACGAGAATCTGAAGCCCAAAGAAAAATAATGTACATTTCGTTGCCAAACATTTTTCGCCTCGACTCTCTCATCAAAACAGCGATGAGTCCCGCACCTTGTTGTACATATCCATGTCCGTCAAGTATCGTCCGTCATTCTGCGTTACGAAGAGCCTTCCGTCCCAGACGCCGAGATCCGCGAAATACTCTTGCAGCACGTCGTTTATTCTGTCAACTCGCGATTTTGAGACGTCGTTCGCCACGAGAACTCGCGGCAGCAGCGTCTGCAGTGCCGCGAGAGACTTTCCGCCGGGCGCGGCGCACATGTCGAGCATCGTGTCGCCGGGCTGAAGATCCAGGGCCAGCACCGGAAGTAACGAGCCGCCGTCCATGAGATAATAGTTGAAGACGCCCAATTCGCCGAGTCCCGGCGACGCGAAACGGCTGTCGTTCGCCGCCTCGAACGTGTAGACCTTCAGGTGCTCCGGAATATTGAGAATCGCCTCCTTCTCAACGGTCACCGTGAAATCGGCGCCGCGATTGTAGAAACCGTAGTGATCGGACTCGAGAAGCCAGTCGTCCATTCCCTTTATTTTCGTCGCGGGTATATACTCGTGGAGCGTGGAACTCGTCAGACCTATCGACGGTTTTATCACGCGGCTGCTGTCCTGCGTCCCCGCCGCGAGATCTTCCTCCAGTGGCCGCAACTGCACGGACTCCATAGGCTTGTCCAGTTTCGTACGACCCTCGTCTTCCTCCGCTGCTGCCTCTTCCAGCGAGCTTTGCGGCGCATCGTAATTTGGCGGATACACCGACTTCAGCTCCTCCGATTTGATGCCATCGACCATGTCTTTGATTCTCTGCCTGGAAGCAGATTTTTCTTCGCTCTCCGCCTCCTCCCCTTTCTGCTTCTCCCTGACTTTTTGCTTGCGTTGCGGAAGTATAGCTTTCTGCGCCTCGTAGAGCGATCGCAGATTCATCGCACCCATCAACTCGAACTGCTCTATCGTCTTCTCTGTATCCCCAAAGTTATTTACTATGGCTACGTATTTGCTGCGTTTCTTCAGGAGAGCCGATCTGATGTTGGGCCACGAGTCTCCGTAGACCGTTTTGTAGAAGTCGTCGAAGTGCTCCAGCGCTTTGTCCTTTGCGGCGACCTTTTTCTTGAGCACACTCTGTGATACGTAAAAAATATTGGCAGGTTATTTACTTTCTATGTCATTGAAATGGGATGTTGATAACGATTGAAAATACGTCGTTCACTGTCAATGACAAATTCGCCGGCTCAAATGACGCAACACGTACCCAGTGATTCGGACCATTTCTGTATCTCCTTGGCACCCTGACCAAGTCATCGAATTTGAGTCTTCTCAATAGCAGCGTCATTGTCATCAAATTTACAATATGAATTATCAAACTTATTTATTTACACGTGATTCTCTCATGTTCGCTTGTGTCATACGAAAAATATAGGTTATAAAGCGTGCGCAGCCATTTAAACAATTCCGTGTGTTAATAATATCACAGACAGCCGTTCGGTGGCGCCACTGATCGCTACCTCCGGGTTTTCGCCTTTTCAGGCCGCGTTTGATCTGCCGAAGGAAATGCATAAAGTATATAAATCCTCACAGCGAAAATGACAAAAATGTACCATTAATTCGCCTCAAGTTCCCAAATCACTTCATAGCCCCTTCACCTTAATTCCAACCTAATTCAAATCGTATTTCGCGGCAAAATTCCTACATCAACCGCACCCAATCAGATCGCGAGATTCACGTCACTAGTGGCTTCCGATTGGCGTTCGACGCACATCGAAAAAAATCGCAGTACGCCGCGCGCATGCGCCGCTAAATTCGATAAGAAGAAGCTCATCGGCAGCAGCGGCGTCGGCGGCTCGGCTAGTGAAATAGCGTCGCCCGACATTGGCGGCAGTGGCGACTGCTGTGTGTACCCGAGTCGCCCGTCGTCTGCATCAAAGGGCAAAGTGACAGCTCGGGCCGCGGCGCGTTGTTGACATTAGCTCGCGCGTCGAAGCCTCGGCGTCGCTCTCTCGCGGGGGGTGGACGCGGCGTTTCCGAGCGATCGAGTGCCGGGAGGGTTGGTGTCATCAACATTAAAACCTCACCGGAGGCGGCTGATCGTCGGTCGACGAGATCGTAAGCCAAGTGCTATTTTATACACCGTGAAACTTGCGGTACGCGCGGAGTTCGGTGCAGCCGCGGCGACTGTACCAGCGACTCCGACCGAGATTACCGAGTGCACGCAAACGCCGTCGTAGTGAGTCCGAGTGAGACGGAGAATCTAACGAGCGTACGCGCTCTCGCTCTAACGCGCACGAGAGAGAGATCGTGAAAAGAGAAGTGGCCGCGCGAGGCGAGAGTACAAACGCTCTTGAAGGGGGGGGGGGGGGATTGAATCGCCGAGACGTCAATCTCCGTCTCTTTCTCTCCGGGGTAATCGCCGCGCGCGCCGTTGAATATATCGCTCGGTACTCGAGACGTCGGGGACACTCGTCGCACACGGCTCGGCGGACGGCTTAGAAAACGGGAGCGAGCGGAGGAGTGTATTGTGCGCGTTTATTGTAATCGTCGTCATTGTCATCGCGCGATGTTTATCTTATTCCACGAAAACGCCGGAGGGCAAGGTAGCTCGACACACACATACACACAAATACACACTTACACTCACACTCACACAGAGAGACACACACGCCCTTCAATTGTTTCCATATTGATCGATATCGTAACGAGTTCTCGTGAAGCTACGAGACGAGAAGCTCACTGCCTCGGGAGGTCAGCAGGACGATGTTTTCAATGATTCGCGATACAAGTGTCGTGTATATAGAAGCATATATACGAAAAGTAAATGTATATGTATGTATATATGCAGGCTGTAGATACTGGAAACGCTTAGATAGTGCATTGTAGGCCCGGAAGTCACGGCCTAGCCCCGGCTTGTTTGCACCGACGTCGAGAGCTCAGCTCCTACTCCTCCCCCCCCTCCCCTCCCTCCTCCCCCACCTCCTGCTCCTCCTCCTCCGAGTCCTACGATTTCCAGCTCGTTCGCCAGGCTGCACCAGACGCAATGCATCGCGCAGAGACGCGAAAGATGAAGCGTCGCGACGCCTCCCTCCAATCCCCCCCCCCCTCCCCCTTCTCCCACCCTCGCCGCAAATCCCAGCGCGGCTTTCTACAACAAAGCGCGTCAAATTTGCTCTCCCGAGGCGCATTTCGCCGACAGCCGGTGCGTCGCCGTCGTCGACGCTTGTCTCTCCTCTTCGTCGCCGTCGTCCACGTTTGTCTCTCCTCTTCGTCGCCGTCGTCGACGTTTGTCTCTCCTCTTCGTCGCCCTCTCTCTCTCTCTTCGCCGCATCGACTTCGCCCGGAAGCAATCGAGAACGCGAGGACCCGACCGAAGAGGACTCTTCCCTCCCGGCTTGCACCGGGAAACCCGATAGCCCGCTGAGAATCTAAGTTTTCGGGGGGACGACGACGACGCCGACGACTCTCGGCCGCCGCAGCTGAGCCGCAAATCGACGACGGGCGACACTCTTCGGCCCGAGCATCGCGTCTATAGCGGTGAACGCTGATTCTAACCGGGAGAGATCGATTCCCTCTCGTAAAACTCAGTCAAGCCGACGTATAATCTGCTACGAGGTTCGCCTCTCGCTTTATCCGACGACTTTTCTTCTCTCGCGTCAATCGCATTGCTGCGGCTCTTTCGACGGTTTCCGCTTTCCGGCTTTATTCGATAATCGATCTCTCGCGCCGGTCGTGTCTCTCTCGATCGATTCGTCGGCTGCCCCGGCCTCCGAATGCGATTCACGCGATGAGGACACAATACGGCGGTGCATATTTCGGCGGACCCTTTCTGTTTGGAATATTTTCGTAACGCTCGGCGAACTCGTCGAACGTTTTTTTGTTTCCTATAATTTATTAGTTCTGCTTTTTTTGTTTTCCACGAAACACGGACCACCCTCCGAGCTCCGCGCACCCGGCTCGGCTCTTACCGCCTGTGTGGACACTTTGTGCCTGTTTCTCAGTGTCTGTGTCTGTGTCTATGCGTGTGTGCATATATTTACGGTCGCCCTGCAGTGCGCGCGACGCTCTCTCCACGGGCATCGCGAAAAAGGGACGAGAGAACGTGACACCTGTTAGCAATTCCATGCATCGGCACACAAAAAGCCCTCCGGCGGGACTTGTAACTCCGAGCAAAGTGGACGGGAAATCAATGCCGCCGCCGTCGCCGCCGCCGCGACGGCCGAGAGCGACAGCACATGCCGCCGCTCTGCTCTCTCTCTTTCACTCTCTCGATATGTACGCCGGGCGTCTACGTGTGTACCGTGCACTCTACGTGCGCCACGAATATACGGATCAATCCCTGGCTAGACGCACACAGAGACCGCGGGGCTCGCCGCGCGATATTGTCACTCGTCCGCCGCCGACTCGCCGGCTCGACGTGTGTCTCGCCCTCCGCGCGTCGGTGTTTTGTCATTTTTTTTTACCTCCGAAAGATAAATTCCGGGGAATTTTCGCGTCGATGAAGTTTTCGGCCGGGCGAATATCGAATTATTAATTGAATTGACACGCCGAAAATTGTGCGAAAATTTCTGGCGATTTTTTTTATCACATTTTTATTTATAATTGAATTTGTAACCGCGGAAATAGTGCGAAAAATTCCGACCATTTTTTTCTATTAAATTTTTATTTATAATTGAATTTTTAATCGGGGAAATTGTGTGAAAAGTTCCGGCCATTTTTTTTTTCGATCAAATTGTTATTTATAATTGAATTTTTTACCGCGAAAATTGTGTGAAAAGTTCCGGCCATTTTTTTTTCGATCAAATTTTGATTTATAATTGAATTTTTAACCGCGGAAATTGTGTGAGAAGTTCCTGCCATTTTTTTTTCGAGCAAATTTTTATTAATTTAATTTAATTTTTGTGTTTCTTATTTTTATTTTTTATTTCGTGTTCACAGATGAATCTTCGGTGTTCGATCGAAAGACTGAAAGTCACGTTTCGCTGTGATAACTGATAAGCGTGTGGGGACGGTGATATAGCGACGCTTCGACGGCGAACGCGACGACGAGGAATTTTCGTGGAAGGCGAAGTGACACCGGACGACGCGGCGGGACCAACGGGCATCGGCATGATCCGTCGCGACGGCGCGGGTTCGGCAGAAAAATCGGGCGGGGAGGCATGGAAGCTGCTGAAGACGCGCGACTGGCTCATCAGGGCCTCCACCAGCTCGTCGGCCTGCCGGCGCCGGGAATTCCCGGCCTCGACGTCGTAAGAGCGCTGCATCAGGTTCGGATTAAATCGTCTGCTACGTTCACCAACGATTTTACAACGCGAGAAGACGGACGGTGCTGGATAGACGGACGCGCACAACGTTGGAGCTGCAAGCAGGCGACTTGGCTATTTTTGTTGCTCGAACGAGCAGCGCCCGCATTCGCTGGGCTCAGTCGCTCGTCGCCAACGAGACTCTTATCATTTTCCCCTATGCAACCCGGGCGTTTATTGAGCTCAAACGCACGGCCGAGCGGCAGCTGTCGGTTCAAACGTCGGGCGAACATTCTCACGGAGTCCGCTGAATGCGATGAATTTTCCGGCTTCGGCGGAAAAAGCCGGCTTTTTCGCCGAAATTGTAGTAGCAACGGCGGAGAAGGAATTACTCTGGACGGGGAAGAGATTGGATAATCGAATCATCGTCGAGGAGATTTTTCGAGGATACTTCAGCAAGCCTCGTAGACTCCCCCACGGTGCTTCAGATTTTTTTATTTTCTTTTTTATCTCGCGTTCTCTTCCTCGTCTATCGGTTCTCTCGGCTCGCTACTCTCGCCCGGAGAAACTCGACGCCGCTCGCTCGCCACTCGAGAATCAAAGTAGCCAAGGCCTTCTTCGCAGCGAATCGCGGTATCCGCGTTGTGCGCGCTCCGCAGCGGCGAATAGGAGTGGAGAGGAAGAGTGGAAGATACACGCTTTTAGAGGAGTGTTTGATTATCGGAGCTGATCGCGTTTAAGCTCGGCGATTGCGTTGCGGCTTTGGTGGGTGTTGCGAAAAAAAATTGGGCGTTTTATTGGGAACTGAGATTACATTTAGATTTTTTTCTCCGACTGAAGTTAAAGATCAAAATTAGGCAGAAAAAGGTCCATCTACTCTTCACTATTTTTTTATTATTCTAATAGCTTTTCAATTTTTTTTCATTTAAATAGCAACTCATAAGATTGAAATGTGAAAACAAAACAAATTGATTTCTCGAGCAGACAGTGATATAGGGACTGAGATTACATTTAGATTTTTTTCTCCGGCTAAAGTTAAAGATCAAAATTAGGCAGAAAAAGGTCCATCTACTCTTAACTATTTTTTTTTATCATTCTAATAGCTTTTCAAATTTTTTTCTTCTAAATAGCAACTCATAAGATTGAAATGTGAAAACAAGCAAATTGATTTCTCGAGCAGACAATGATATGGGGACTGAGATAACATTTAGATTTTTTTTTCCAACTGAAGTTAAAGATCAAAGTTAGACAAAAAAGGTCCATCTACTCTTCACTATTTTTTTTTATTATTCTAATAGCTTTCCAAATTTTTTTCTTCCAAATAGCAACTCATAAGATAAAAATGTGAAAACAAAACAAATTGATTTCTCGAGCAGACAGTGATATCACTGAGATCGGCGCTGGACTCATCGCGCGAGGAGCTGCGTCGTCTTCGCGAGACAGTCGGCGACTTTCACGGCGAGAGCTACGCGGACGCGGTGGAGCGTCTGTCCCTGGAGAATCACGTATTGCGTCGACGTATACTGGACAATCACGGTGGTGGCGGCGCCGTGGAGACGTCGTTCGGCGATGCTGCGTCCGCAGAACCGAGTCCCTCGGCAGTCCCTCGGTCCGAGGTCCAGCAACAGCGTCGCACTTCGGCCGTCGATTCACTAGCTCGTCGCGGGGACCGAGTGTGAGTTTTCCAGCCACACGTTTTTCCCCAGCTGCCGGCTCGTCACGTTCGAACGAACCGAGAGCGACCGAGGCCTTCGCTGCACAAACGAATTAACGAGCGTGAAACTGAAAAACACGCGGTGGGAGCGAGAAACTGTGCAACGCGACGAGTGTTCAACGCGCCGTCGGCTTCATTCTACTTTCTTTATTTTTTCTTATTTTTTTCTTATTTTTTTATAATATTCGGTTAAAATAAGGAGACCGGTCTCTCGATCCGTTTTCAAGAAAAAAAAATAATCGCGCTCCTCGCCTATGCAGTTGTCTCTCAGTCGCGTTGCGCTCGCCTCCGGCAGCAAATGGAGCAAAAAAAAATGCACTCAAACAAACGCACTGCGCAGAGTCACGCGAAGCCGCCCGCGCGATACCAACGCTCGCGCTCGGTACCTACACGCCGAGTCCAGGCAACGACAATTAAAATTATGCTACAGCTTTGTGTACGCTTTGGAATCTATAAATAAACCCGCGCGCGCGCCTGCGTGTGTACGTACGGGCGAGCGAGAGCGCGGTTTCCATCCGCGGTCGGCTCAGCCGAGCGAGCGAGATGAAAAAACTAACAGTAGTCGTGTAACGTGTTCGCACACACAGTTCGTCAGAGGCAGCAGCAGCAGCAGCGGCGGCAGCAGTTCCGAAGATCGCGATGGGCGACGCGGAGGCGAGCGGGAAGCCCGCCGAGGACGTCGTCGGAGAAGTGGCTGCGGATCAGCAGTCGTCAACGAGCGTCGCCGACGTCGAGCCGGAAGGCTCCTCAGCAGCAGCAGCAGCGTCATCTCAGCAGTCCAACGTCGAGGCAGCAATAGTAGCAGCAGCTAAGACTTCGACGTCGTCGGGAGACTCGGAGGAAAAATCCGAGGTCGCCGCGTCGAGTAACACAGCGAGGGACCAGCAGCCGACGGCATCCGAGGGCAATCAGGATCATCTCGACGTGCCGGACCGCGACCCGGAAGACCTGAGCCTGCGAAGCGTGTCCGACGGCGATAATTCCGTGTTCAGCGACAATCCGGACTGCGGGAATCAGCAGCAGTCGGCTCCTGAGGGCGGCAACAAGCAGCAGCAGCAGCATCCGGAGTCGGAGAACGAGTCCGAGGAGCTCGACGACATCGAGCTGATATTCACGACCGACGAGACGTGTCGCGACGTTGGGCTTCAGGAGGATCTCGTGTCGATCACTGAGACTGAAAGCTGGCAGAACAACGGCGGCGGGCAGCCGATACTCCTGAAGTACACGAAGACCGCGGACAGCAGTGGTGGTGGTGGCGGCGGCGAGCCGCCGGTCTGCAACGGCGAGAAAACGAGCTCGGTCGAGGAGGCCGCGTCGTCGCAGAGCTCGAGCATCGACCGCGAGGAGAGCGTCGACAGATTCGACGAGAGCTCGAGCACGCGGCTCAACAAGATGTGGTCGCAATGCTCGGTCCTCGTGGAGACGGACATCAGCAAGTGCGGCGTCGTCGAGGAGTCCGATCACTCGGCGAGGCACGCGGCGAGGAGAAACACGCTCGCTGCACCGCCGACCGCTTACAGGTAACGACAGCAACGACAACTGTACACTGTACGATTGGGGAATGCAATCGAGGGTCCTGACTAATTTAATTCCGCCAAAAAAAAAATACTCGCGGCAGTTAGCTTCATCAAAAGTATCATTAAATTCCAATTCGAGCGATTAGTAATCATAAAAAAGATCACAATTGTATTTTTCAAATTTCCATTGAACTGTCCGAAGATGACCGAGCGGCGGAAGATAAGTGAACTCCTCGGCACTTAGCTTCATCTATAGAATCAAAAGTATCTTTAAATTACAATTTGAGCGATTCGTCGCAATCACAAAAAAGATCACGATTATATTTTTCAAATTTTTATTGAACTGTCCGAAGATGACCGAGCGGCGGAAGATAAGTGAACTCCTCGGCACTTAGCTTCATCCATAGAATCAAAAGTATCTTTAAATTACAATTTAAATTACAATTACAAAAAAAATCACAATTACATTTTTCAAATCTGCATTGAACTGTCCAAAGATGACCGAGCGGCAAAAGATAAGCGAACACGTACGCAGGACGCACGAGCGTTCGTACGTGGACGTCCAATCAAGGCAATCAAGCGGAAGGTGAGCGCTGCAAATGCAGCGCGACATGGAGCTCGGCGCGGCGGCGCGAGCGGTGTTGAATTTTCGCGAATTGATCTCTCGACGCGCACTTGTCTTCTGCGGCCGGCTCTGTGCAATTGATATTCCGTTACCGGCGAGTTTCGTGCTACTAATCATTATGCGCGTATATGCGCCGCGTTGCCCGGCTTATCGCGCCGCCGAGGCTCCGATATACTCGGGCAGCAGCCGCCTGAGCACAGGCAAAGCCCGATGTTAGTATATGTGAGCGTCCGTGTATAATCCCCGGTGTACACGTGGTGTTCTCCGGGGTACATATCCGTGGGCGCGCGTTAACGTTCTTCCTCGCTCCCTCGCGCGATATCGATTCGCTTCTCGACGCGAGCGAGCGAGCGAGACCGGCTAAACGCCGACGCCGTTGCCCATGGAGAAGAGATAACGAGCTCGAGCTTCTCCGAGACTCCTGGGTTTTCGCACTTAATTGCTTTTCGCGCAAACGCGGCGCGGCTGTATTCCCTTCCCTTTCTGTTCACGTAGAGCGATAAATCGTTTTTTCCAGGATTTTCCATGTAACGCTTGTTATTTTATTTTTTTCCAGGCCGATAATACACCGCGAGGCGCTGGCCGCTGGACGCAGGAAGAGCTCGGCGCCCCTTCGACCGGTAATGGACCGAAGCTGCGGCGCGAGACGGGAATCCGGCGCGCAAACCGACATCTCGGCGCTTCCGGCGCAGTGGCGATCGGAGAGTTACCTGGCGCACAAAGTCGCGCACACGTTCACCACGCTGCCGAGCAAATTTGCACTTCCGGCCGGTGTGGCTGGGAGGCTGAGACTGTCGGACAAGACTCGCGAGGCCAGGAGGGTCATGCTCTCCGACATCAGCTTCACGAGCATGGTGCCCGAGCTGTCGAGGAGCGCCGATCATCTGTGTCACGATCCGCACTCGCAGGTGACGACGCAGGCTGTTTGTCTCGTAGCAATTTGCGATTCTAGGGCTGAATGGAGTCCGCAGGCTACCGGGTTTGTCCGACGAAGGCCAACGAGAGCCGCCGCGAAGCAATCGCGCTATTCGCTTTGTGCAAACGACAAACACGTCTTCCTTCTTCGCCTTCGCCGTCTCCTCCGCCTCCGCCTATTTCTGCTCTTCAAGCCAGACCAGATGACTAATTACCGCGCTCGTTTTTATCTCCTTTTTTGTTTCTGTCTCTCTCTCTCTCTCGTCGTCTCTCGTTTTCAATGGTTTACGTGCGAGCCGCTCGGGCTATTGCGTCAGCCTTTAGCGGTGTGTAACACGTTGTACACATATAACTGCACCGCGGCATCGAGTATCGCCGAGAGCGCGAGGCTTCGCTCGGCGCGCAAAACGACAGAGAAACGCGCTTAACGGAGACGCGAGCGAGGATATAATTGCAATGAACACACAGCTGTCGCTCGGTTAACCCATTTTTTTCCGCTCGATTGCCATCGCCGGAGAGTATTGTGACGGGAGATTATTATGAAAAGTACGTAAGGAAATTATTACTGCGCAGCGGCAACGGTGACGAGGAAAAAGTTGGGAATTTTCGAATTGTCCTGGCGTGTGAAAAGCTGTAGGACAATTCATAGGCAGCTTCTTTTTTTTTGCTGGCTGGAGATGGGAGATTCGAAACAATTTTCACTGCGCGTGCCACCAAAAACGCAGTGGTACAAAAAAAAATACATGGCCGGGTGCCAGCTTTTAACTGCGAAACAAAAAGTAGTATATTAATGTCCGCGTCGTTCGGTTGTTCTTGCAGAATTGTTTCAATTCGCGCGGATGCGGTCTCCGCACGCCCGAGGTCAATCGTCGCGAGTCGCTCGGTTCGCCGGCCGGTTACTGGCCGACGACGCGTTGCAATCCTGGTACGGGGCTGCCGAGTCCCTGCGACTGCCGGCTGTCGACGGATCTCTACTCGTCGCGTTATCGCGGCTCCCTGACGTCGATACCGTCGCCGGGGCTCGAGGTCGTGGGTGGACCACCGCGGCGGCACTCGTGGCGCGCCAACGCTGCATCCTTCGACACGTGGAGGGTACCGATGGCGACTTCGACGCCGAGGCCAACCTGGTCGTCGATGCCGTCGTCGCCGACTCACGTTCATCCACCGTCGGCGTCCTCGAGAGCAGCGAAGAATCCGCCCAAGCGGACTCGCTCCAAAGTTACTTTTCAAGGTGATTATCATTTTTTTCCCCTCCGAAATTTTTTATTTTCTCCGGTAAAAATAATTTGTTTATTTTTGTATTTTTTTCCTCCTCCGTGGAAATCATTCTCTCCGTTGCCGCTCCTGTCGCAGAGTGCCCGATGACGCGCGGAAGTTTGCCGAATCTACGATCGGACCTCGTGGCCGGTGATAACAGCGGCGACTCGACGGAGTCGCTGATCGACGAGGCCGAGGATTATCTCAGACGGAGCATCGACTCGATGCTCACGATCTCGAGCACGGATTACTGGAGCCGCCAGTCCGCGAGACGGCGGAGAACGCGGAGGCACTCGGAGCCCGATCTGTTTCGCGAGTGGAATCCGCCGCAGGACGCGAGGCCCTATTTGCCAAAGGTGAGTAATTCCTTCACATTTTTTTTAATTTTTTTATTTCAGAACGGAGTCGCGGTAAAAGCCGCTTCGACGTACTAGCGACCGAAGCGTATTATTTTTTATTAGAATTTTTTTCTCCCCCGCTCAGATACCGCGAGATCTCAAGCTTGACCACCTCGTCAAAGTGATATCGCCGGAAGGACGGGTGCTGCAGGGTAGAGTGAGATACGTGGGACCCGTTCCGGGCCGAGAAGACGTTCACGTTGGCGTTGAACTGCCGACGGAGAGCGGCTGCTCCGACGGCACTTTTCACGGACGGCGCTTCTTCGATTGGTGAGCGGCGGCGGCAATTTTTGTTCAATCTTTCCGCCTCGAAGTTCGTGCGAAAGAACATTGCGCCGTATTACGTTCGTATCTCGTAACGTTAAACAGAGGGAGGAAAAAAAAATGAAAAGGGAGAAAGAAATGAAAATTTCGCCCTTCCGGATTCGTCGAGTCGAGTCGGTGTTGTATTTAATTTTGTAATTGCATCGTGTTTTAGAGGTAATGGCCCGTGGCTCGGAGCTGCGTGACAAAAGCAATTTTCCCTCGCGATAACCTCGCGCTTACGTGCGTCGAAGGGCTCCGAGGCGGCGTCGGCGGCGGCGGCGGCGGCGGCGGCGGCGGCGGCGCCTGAAGCCGCTCGGTTGCTCGCTTTGAACCAACACAAGAACGCTCAGTGCTCTGCTCTCGCGCTCCACACGTTAACACAGCTCTCTAACTAGACGTTCTCGACGATTCACTGGCGCGCGACGACGAACGCACTTATAACTGCATCGCGCACGCTCGCGAGATTCGCGAATTCCGCACGAACTCGCACGAACGCCCGAAAACACGTTCCTCTCCCCCGACGGGGAACTCAGTTCGCGATTTTGCACGTGAACGTTTGGAGTACGAAACCCAAGACGCCCGAATTTAGCGTCCGTCGGTCCCCTCGGAATTCCCGATGGGTTTCTTCGCGTTACAACGATTCGTGGGGGGGAGGGAACGATTCACTCGTAATGGTTACAAAATACATCACGTGGGCGCGACGAAACCCTCGTCGCGTGTTCGAGCCCAACGACCGTAAGCTTTTATGTCATCATCGTACCAATCGTCTGTTGTTGTTTTATTTTTTTCGCAGCGAGCCCGAGCGCGCGATCTTCGTCCCGTTCAAGAAAGTCGTGCTGGCCTGGTGCACCACCTGACCCGAGCCAACGATCGGCTCGACCGGCTCAACGTCGTCTTTCGCAACGCCGAGGATTCTTCTCTCCCAGTACACCATGTAAGCTGATCGATTACCGAGTTTCCATTGCGAAACACACACCTTTTGGCCGTACATTGTATCCGCGCATCGTGTAGCAAAATACTGGCTGAATGATTCGCTCGTGCCGCGTGAATTTTATTTCTCACACGGAAATTTCGATTCGTCGCGTCTCCGATGCCGGTTTCCAGCGATTCGACACTGTCGAACGGAAGGCAACCGTGAATTATACGAGGGAAACTGCTGATAATCAAAAGTATATTAACGGGAATTGCGTCTGGCTTCTTCGGAATGCTTTTGAGAGGGAGAGAAGACTATTTGGGAAGAGGAGGATTCGCGCGAGGGAGAGGAGGAAATATTAACGAGGCGAGAATTCGGGGAGCACCGTGAGTGACATCGCGTGACGTCACTGCTTTCGGGAAACCCATTATTTTAGGGGTGGCACGGAGAACGGCAAAGCTTGCTGAATGCATCGCGAGAATTTCGCGTGACGAGTATGGGGCGTTCTACGTCAGCTTGGCCACTTTTATTTATATAGATATAAAGTATCGGTGGTAATTGACGATGCTCTATTGTCCTTTTGAGACATCATTTGTTGTACATATAACTGGGAATTTTTTTTATCTCGTTTTTTTTTTAATGCTAATTACGGTTTTTTAACGCACTTCAATCCCTCTTCGAATATTTTCAGCGGGACGGAAATTTGAAGCAGCCGATTACAATCAACTTCGACGAAGGTTCGGCGGTAAAGTTGCCGAATCGACGTAGAACGCCCCATATTGCGCTGAGCTTTCTTGATAAATCATATCAAATGGCTGTACATTGTGAGAATAAGGAAGAGAAGATGAACTGAACGAGGGGCCGAGGAACGTTGCGGTGTTCGCTTGACGACCGCTCGCGGTTCTTATTCCTTGACAAAAAAAAGAAAATGCAACAACAAAAAAACTGTATCGTTCCTTCGATATACATAATATAGATGCATAATATGTACATGTACGATAATTGATGATAACCGACACAGGATGTCGACGAAGAATTGATGTTCTAACGATCGCAGTGAATTTCAACGTCTATTTAAAGGTAAAAAATAACATATTCCGTGGGGACACGCGCCACAATTGTCCAGCTCGATTGACGCGTCCCGAGTATTATCGATATGAATACGGCGAATGCTTGATTTTTGCCATTCACGATTTGGTACCTGTTTAAAATTACGATCTTTAAATGCCGCTTCTTTCTCTCTTTACAAGGATACGCCGGTTTTAATGAATTCGGTTTACCTCCAATCGGAGGAGCCTGTGTGATAAGGACTAATTCCAATTTATTATTGAATCCACGATTCTCATGGCATATCAGTATTTCAGTCGTTTCGTTAGCTTTATCGCGAATAAACCATTGGTTTTTAGTTCTTTGTTTTTTTTCTCTTTGTTTTACTTCGTGAAGCTCGTGTCTGCTGCCGCCAAAAATATTAAAACAATTTATGTCTCGGATGGTCTTCACTATACGTTTGTACCTGTTTTAGAGTCTCATTTTTTACCCACGGTCTTTCGTTGATGAAAAAAAAAAAGCAAAAGGAAAAAATGTTCATTGGGCCGGTTGACGAGGAAGAAAATTGTTTGACACGGCCGGCTGATGTTGCCAAATGCATGAATATTGATGACTCGATGTAAAAATTAAGAACGAGCTCGGAGGGCATGAATATTCGTGGGTCCCTCGACAAACTCGATTAATCGAAACACCCCGACGCCGCCGACGCCGTCGTAGTCGCTCAAACTTTAATCGACTCGTCGACTTCCCGGCGAAGTTGTTATCGCGCGCACGAGTTCGAGGGAAAGGATCGAGCGACTTCGTCGCCCGGCATGTTTGCCGTGCACATTCGCGGCGTAAACAACAGCCGTCGCCGAACGCGTATACGCCAATCAATGTTAGTTAACGCCATTTCAGTACAACCGACAACAATGTGTCTAATACAGCACCAATTAGCTCGTTAATTTCATTCAGTACAATAATCTTCGATTGTGATCGTGTCCAATACAATAACGATATTATTATTATTATTATTACTATTACTATTATTATTATTACGCCGATACTTTATTTTGTTATCGTTAAAACAATTTAACGGAAACGCTATGCGAAACGCAGTATTCATCGTCGACTTACAAAGATTACCGAATAATCTTAGATTTTTATTTTATTCGAAAAGAAAGGGGGGAAGAAAGCCCCAAATAAACGCGTCCGCCTGGATTCCTGCGTGGTTTAATTTATTTTTTATAACAATCTCGTCGCGTTTCGTTTCCGACAATCTTTTCGCGTCTCCGTCGTGGTGCATAATTCATGATTTCCAAAGTAATCGCTTTATTGCCAGGGAAATAGCGGAATATAAATGAAGGAACAAAAAAAGAACACACAATAATTCCGCCGAGTTTGCGGTTGCAATCCGCGCGTTGCAGCAAATGCGATTAACGTGTCGCGAGAGTAGGACGTCCCCGGCACTGATATTTATATTATTCGATAAGCCAGCTTCGAGGGGAAAAAAAAAGAGAAATGAAGAACAAACGAACCGAGGAGGAAAATCTCTGTTTTTGATGTAACTCCAGAATAATAATAATATAATATATATATATAAATGTGTAATGTACCTGTACTGCGCTGTAGACCGGAGGCCAGACACCAGTGAGGCCCGTGGGCGGCCACTCTGACGACACGTTTCCCACCGTCTCGCTCGCATATTATATTTTTACGTACTTATCGCGGTTTCTCCGCAATACAATTTGAAGGAAAAGAAAAAATGGATTATTATTATTACGAGTAAACTAAAAGAAAAAAACTGTGTCGTAGACGGAAGATTACGCGAACGTACCTGCTGTCGCGGTTGTACCTACATGATTAATGATTATAATACGTCTGAAGAGATCTATACTATATTGTAAAAAAAAACTACCGGAGGGACAGGAATTAAACGCGGAGGCGTTTGTACGCGCGAATTATAGCCGAGCTCTGTGCAGATATATAAATAAATATATATATATACATAATATACATAAATACAGTATATACATGTGTATATGGATTGCGAACGTTTAATCGATGTTATATCATTGCTATGATTAATTATTTAAGTTTTAAGTGTTTCGATGTCAAGTAGTTAGAAAAAATTGCCGATGTGTAAATACCGGTGCGAGGAGTCGACGAAGGTGTAAACGGAGAATAATAACGAAACGGAGAAAGAAAAAAGAAGAAAAAAAAATGCCACCGGTGTTACCTAAACACAATTATTAATTGTAGATTCCGACGCGCGCGTTCGCGTCGACGCCGTCTCGGTGCGCCGCTATTTATTGTACTGTAACGATTGAGGAGAGGGGAGGGAGTATGAGACGATGTACCGGAGAAATAAAAACTATTATTACCGTACAAAAATGAAACGAGTTAGCAATGTTTTTTTTTTCTTGTAATTTTATTATTCACTTAAACGTTAATGCGCAGCTCGTACGGTATTTACAGTAGTTAACAACGTTGGTAGCTCAGGCTGTCGGCGAAACGAATTTGTTTTTTTTTTTTCACCCCCCGAGTGAGGGTTGGAAAGCCGAAAAAAAAAATCAATGATGAGTCGGATAATCGGCGTACCAGCTGTAAGCTCCGTTGTTGCCGGTGTGGGCGCCGAAGTCGACGTAGTCGAGGATGTGGGAGTCGGAACGGGCGATCCGAGGAGCAGCCGCATTCTCGAGATCGTCGCGGTGAACGCCGGACACGAGAGTCGCCGGCACGTACGTCGCCTCGGTCTGTCGTGGGTAACGCGGCGGCGCCGGCTGCGGTGCCACCGGGTTCACCTCGATGATGTCTATCTCGTCGATGGGAATGGCGATGTATCGCGAGGCACCGGCGACCAGGGTCGCGCCGAGGACGAGGACGGTGACGAGATTCTGCAAGGAAATTAATTAATACGTAGAGAGCGCGGGAATTGCACGACGTCAAATCGAGTTATTCGCTTTAATGGATGAAGCGGGGCGAGAGTGGAGGAGGGGGGAATCGAGGGTTGGGAGGGTTGGGGGAAAGCCCACGACGACGAAGGAGAGGTCAAGGCGACCCTCGAAGCGACCCACCGAACGACCCTTCGAGGCGCCCTTTCCAACGACCAGACGCGTCGAAACCACCGTCTCGCACACAAATCGCCTTCACGGATCCGCGAAGATTTCGCTTTGAGCTTCGTTCGCTCGATCCTGTTGCGCTGCTCCTGGATCAACAGACCCGTCTCTCGCTTTCTGTTCTCTTTGCTTAAACGTCTCGTTCTGTGTAGCCGCACGCAAATTACACGTCAATGTTGTCGAACGACAGCTGCACAGCTTCGTCGCAACGACGCCTGCGACGTACATAGATATACAATGTAAACTGTTGCATCGGCTGACGGAGCTTCGGGTATGTCGCTATTATCGAGCTCGTTACAATAGTCGCTCGCAGATTGCACTCGGCCCACGTACCGGGGGGGTCTACATATTTTGACGAGCGTCCAGCTACGTAGCTGTGTGCGCAGAGTAGGTACACGAAGGACGTTCCAGGCTAAGTCAACGGTATCGCAGAGTTTGCTATTTTTTTAGTCTTTATAGAACATGAAAGAGTAACGCAAGATGCATATAACAGGATGTTCAAATTTTGTTGAAAATTATTAAGTTTTCCTTGGGAGCAAAAAATATTAAGTAAAAGTTGATGAAATAAAATGTAAAAAATTAATAAACGTACTTTTTTTTTGTAATAGCGACTAAAACATTTTTTTTTAACGACTGACGCATATTTTTTTGTAACGCAAGATGCAGATTACAGGATGTCCAAATTTTGTTGAAAATGATTATATTTTCTATGGAGGCAAAAAATATTAAGTAAACGGTGATGAAAAAAAAATGTTAAAAAATAATTAACGTACTTTTTTTTTGTAACAGCGATTAAAACATTTTTTTAAAAAACTCAGAAATTAGTATTACGTATTTGTACGAAACGCTCAGGAAGATGCATTGCCTGTTATGCCTGGACTACGACCCAGTCGACCCGACCTCGAACGTCCTGTAACCAGCGAAGCGAATGCTCGATGTAGGTATCGCGGAGGCGCATTTTGCGTCCAGACATACCGGTGGCCCGAGAGAAGTGACCCAATTGCGACTCGAAATATCGAAACCATCCGAGCCGATGGAGCGCGCCGAGATTTTACACGAGATGTGCGACGGACCGCGCGGATTTCGCATTCGCGGGGACGAAATCTCCATCGTGGACATGCAACAGCAACGGAGAAGGACGAGCGATGGGGCCGCCGGTGGTTACACATGTGCGGCCGGATGGAACACACGAGGAATATCGGGAAAATGTAAATTGCAAAGTTACACGAGGGGACACAGCTGAGCGAGCGAGAGAGACGGAGATAGAGAGACGCGAGACGAGACCTTGATGAATACTAAAATCGATGACTCTATCGCGCTCAACTCCGGGCGATACAAGACTCGGGCCGGGCAAACGCTGCCGCGCGGCCCGGTAACTTAAATTGACTTATTGCAAACGAGCGCTCGCGTCTAATGGGTCCCATAACGTTGCAATTACGCGATCCCTCACTCGTCGAGGCGGTTAAACGGCACCGACGGAAATATTTACAGCGCGGTTTATTGTCGCGTTCTCTCCGAAACACCCGACGGGGTCGTTCGTGTCGTTGTCACCGCGAGGCGGTATCGAGTTTCCAATACAATTATCAAATTATTTATATATAGCGTACAAAAGTAACGTGAGAATAAAAAAAATCGCGTTTTATAGTATCGTCGCGTTTGACGGATTAATTACCAATAAATTCATGGTGAAGCCGTGCGAGATCCGTCCAAGTGGCGAATCCTCAACTGAACTGAACGAACGACGCCGTTCGACAAGATTTTATATACGCTTTCGTGGAGCCGCAGCTTTCACAGAGTCCGGCGCGGGTGTCGGGCGCTCTCGACGCCTCGGAGGGACGAGCAATTTCCCTCTCGACGCGGGCTTCTTGTCGTCGTGCGCTCGCCTCTCGTCGCGCGCGGCACAATCATCGACGAGGCACGAACTCTCGCCGAGAGCGACGAGAGAGAAAAAAAAACAATACCAAAGGAACGAACGCGCGAAAAAAACGCAACTAAACAACGGCTAAGGCGCGCTCGGTGCCTCGCGAAGATTGCGTCTCACGCCGCTGGAGACTTCCGATCACGTTCTCGCGCTTTTTTTCGCTCGCGGCCCGCTCGTTCGGTGAGACGGAGAGAGATCTCGCGCGCTCGCTCTGCGGTGGACTCTTACTTCGGCGGAAAAACCGCCGGACACTCCCTCAAGCCATCCCGACGACGGCTCTCGGCGGTATCAACCACGCGAAATAACAACAGACACTCGAGCTAACTTACAATTTGTATATTTTTTTTTTCGCAACGTCTATCGCGCGATTGCGGGATCTTACAGCGCTGCGAAGTTCGAAGTAGCGTTCGATTGGCTTAAAAACTAGAGATTCGTACGAGCTAATATGTCGATCGTTCGGCGCGACTCGCCGTACAGCCCAGCTTGTGGGAATCTGCCGACTCGACGGAAGCGACCGGGAGTTTCAACGTAATTAGGAATGACCAGTCGTATCTCCCGTAAAACAAAAAAAAAATATATCAAATATATAGCGTCGTGGATGGTTACAATAATGATGGAAGAAGTCGTTGTGTGCGAAACTAATCTTAAATTAATCTATATTAGGTAAACCTATGCAAACAGTCTGGTCGAAAGAAATAAAGAATAACGAAAATATATAACAATGTCGCAATTGAAGAAATTACTTCGGCGCTATCGTCGCTAGCGAATCGTTGCGTAATGTAATAGTTGGCCCAGTCAACGAGCACTCTCGATTCTATATAGAAATACTTGAATAACGCTGATAAACTTTCTTGAAAAACCGCAACAACGCTCGTTTCCCTGTCCATTGGAAAAAATACACGTGCAAGCGAGAATCAGCGGTGGTGGCATTCGCGCGAGGAAACTCAAGTGATTCGTACGCGGAAGCCTTCTCAGACGCTGCGCAAAAAGGTCGTTTGTATGCATAAACTCGAATACTAAATTTAATATACACATTCGATGTAAAATTAATGAATCGTGCAGTGAAAAAGCTACAAGCGGGTTACTTTTGATAGTCTACCTACATTGTACTGCAAAAATATATTCATTTTACATCGCAATTGTGCTTGAGATTTAATTTCCCAGTTTATGCATCGAAACTTCCACATATTTTTAACAGCCTAACGCCTACACTATAACGGAGGCATCAATTGTTAAGGCACGAGTATCTCTCATTCGAGGAACGACAAGAGACGTCAGATCGCGAGGCATTGATCCACCGCGAACCCTGCAATCTCATCACAGACGGGGAAACGCCACAAATATTTCTCTTTCGCGACAATTACTGCCATCCGAGGCGACGACGGAAGAGCTCATTCGACCGGCGAACTTTAGAAGCGATTCAAAAAATAAATTGTTTCTCTCTAGGTACGATATTTTTCGTTTCTTTTGATTATGTAAGATTCGAGTTGCAAGCGACGAACGATTATCCCAGCGTGAATCCTCCGTCGTTCGATGAGTCGTCGGACACGTCGCTCTCGTATCCAGCCGGAAGGATATTTTTTCCGGGGTTGCTGCCGACGGAGTTGGAGTTTCCGTTGCTGTTGCCGTAATTTCCATCGCCGTTTGCGCGCAAACGAGCGGCGTCGCCGCCGCCGTTCTCGAGACCTTCGATTTTCTCCGCGTCAATGAACTGGCGCGTTGCACTCTTCACCGGTGTCACAAGATCGACTTCCTCGATTACTTTCGTGGATTTCTACGACAGAAGAAACCGCTGAAGAATACTACTTTGCATTTCCAGGCATTCAGCGTTCTCACGCCAAAGGCGTTGGACACGTAATAGCGTGAGAAAACAGTGAAACGCGGGTATGAGACATTCGGGTTCTTACTCGTGGTGTGGTCAAATCAATTTCCTCGATAATCTCAGCACCCGACGAAGGCTTAACGTTATTCCGAGCCTCTGGTGGCGTCGTGAGGATCTTCGCGTTAGCCGACGGTGGCGATCTCACGGGTGTCGGACTCCTGGGATTGTCGTTGCTGCGCCGCGACAGGGAAAGAGTCGAACTGGCCGCCGACCAGGCTCCCTCCTCGGCCTCAGCGAAATTTTCCGCCACCAGCTGCTTTCCAATGTTAATATCCTTGAAAAGAAATACATAAAAATATATGAGTAACACATTAAATATTTAATCAGCGTTGGACAATAAAAATTCAGTTTCTCACCAGATCGTCATTTTTATTGTAAAGATCGACGCATGGAATCGGAGATCCTTCGCGACGCGAGCTGCCATGTCCCAAGGCGCGTTCCTTGTAACCCCTGACCTTAGCCACCAGGACCTTCCACTGTGCGACCCAGGTGAGCTCGCCGAATCTGTCGCAAGCCTCGGTCGTCCATTCCCCATCGCTGAAACGATAAAAAAAAAACATGTCTCAAAATTGCATTATCATTTCGTTATTTATCCCGTGCAAATATCGCCGGAGCCGAAAGAGTCGAAACACGAGGCGCCAGTGGATATAAAATCTGGGACTGCTCCAACAACGTCACGCACTTGACGAAATCAATAATCCATCCCCAGAGTGACGTTGGATCCCGACTATTGTTGCACAAATTATGCATGCGCACCCTTATTATCCTTGGATTACAGTCACGAATATCGTAAATCCGCGCGTGAGACATTGACCCACTTTTTATCGACTCGCAGCCGATGAAAAAGTTTTCAATCTCAATCCACGAGAATTGCCGGTCACGTGTCGTCTCTCTCCCACTTTCGAGAATTCGTGCCGACGTCTTCGTCAATGCCAGAGGTACTCGCGGTGAAATTTACGAGTTTGGCTCGCGGTCGCCGAACGCTTCTTCCAAATCCGCGCGTCTCCGTCGATCGAAAAACAAGAACGAAAATATCTCCGACGATTAGATTTTTCGATTCGATTAACTCCGATGATTATCTCGCGATGAGACTAATCGCAACGCCGAGGATAATGACTCGCGACGACAACGAGGCCGCAGCAGCGTCTCATTCTCATTGTCTCCCTGGTCAAGCGGGGCAAAGACATTCGAGGCTGCAGTTCCATTTATAAATTACACACAGAGACCGTGGAGTATCAGAACGCGAGTGGAGAACGCGTGCCGCGAGAGAGACACTGGCGTCTATCGAGAAGCTCGAAGGTTCTGCATCCGAACTCGAAAGTCTCAGTCTTCTCTCCGCGCCTCGTGTGCGTTAACGCAACCTCTCGTCGGACGTTCTAATATTTTTCTACCCGATACAATTTTACAATCCGACGTGCTTCGTGATTTTTGCTGAGTTCCCTCACTGCAGCAGAGAATTAAATTTTTTTTAAATCGATTAGGTCGCGAGCGGAATATAAATTCAAAATCATACGCGCATCGTGAGACGTGATATTATGTGAATCAATCAACTGGTGATTAAATCGTTGACGCGTCGTTTCTACGTCGTTACAATTGTAATACACAGGTGAGTCGAGGCTCGAGCGCGCGACCTTCGAAAACCCGTCAAGCATTTAACCGTGGAGTTTCACTCGAACCGCGGTGTGCGCGCCGCGGGTCCCGCTAATAAGCTGGCGTATTGAGAATAATCGATCGCCTGGCAAATCCCATTTCTGAGATAGTTTCCGGCGCGTCGAGTAGGTACCCAGGGTCCGCTGATCGATACTCGAAGAGCCGCTGCTGCTTGGACCGTTATTAGATCGTTGATTACGCTGCTGCTCGCTAATGTCCTCTGCGTGGAATTCCGCAATATTCACGAGGGGTACGGATTTCCCGGAATATTATAATTCAATTATCGGACTCCGGTGTCACGGAGGACTACACTGAAACTGAAATATCGTCAAGTTAATAGCTGTCATGAGTAATTAAAAAATACTGTTATTTCCACTATTTTCTAATCCTTTTTAGATATTTAAAAAATTGGATTTTCCATATTTTTATAGTTAAAAAATGAACGATGATGCAACGAGTTGATCGGACCAGCGAAACGTTTGTGGCCGAGCAGCTCGCATCGCCGTGAAAGTAGAAAATCAACGCGGGCCATCAGCAGCCACTCATTGACTAAACACCCATCAGCGTCAATTAAAAGATCGTGGGAGAAGCCGCGATTAACAGTTTAATTGTTCTGTTTGTGATGTTCCGTTCGTTCAACGATGGACAACGGCCAAGCCGAAAAATCGACTCGACGAAAATAACAGGGAACGACAATTCGTCCGCCGAATTGGTTTACGATTTAACGTCGCGAGACAGAGTTATCCGAGTATTTCTTGGTATTCGAGAGAAGTACACGAAAACCTTCCGCGCCACCCGGAAACTATTGCGAGTCGCTGGTCTGGCCGAACGCCAGAATCGCTCTCGTTCCACCCATTGAAATCCGCGATTTATAATTCAACCTGGGACTGGTGAGCACGTGAACCGCGATTACGACCACGCGAAGCACGAAAATTTTGCGCATTTCCGGGTGGCTACCCGGCGGGTGACGCGCGGTCCTGTTACCCGCGGCACTCTCCGAGCCACTTCCTAAATTCTTCAACGAATTCGACGAATGTAGGGCGAGAACCCGCAACAAAAAAAAAACGAAGAAACTTTTCAACCACTCGCCGAGTGGACGATTCTATCAACTGTAGTGTGAATCTCTCTTCTCTTTTTTCTAGAAAATCAATACTTTTAATGCTGGGTAGCAAACTCAAACTCCGGAAACTTATTTACAAAAAGAAAAATAGCAACGAAAGCAGATACAGATGAAATAGGTTTCCAGAAGTTACGTCGCTCGTAAAACTCGAATTTTCTCTGATGCAAATTAGTCTCTGGTGGAACAATGAGTCCAGCGACAAATTAGTGTCGAAACGTTCGATTGCCCGAGTCGAGGCACTCGGGACCGCGTGGCGGGAAGCCAGATGCACGAGTAACCGCCGCGATAGGCTCGGAAAGCATTACTGTTAATTGCCGTGCGTCCGAAAAGCGTCTACCGCGACGACAAAACAAAATTAGAATCGTTTACGAACGCCGCCGGGTCCCGTCAACGCCCTCACGTTTTTTTTTTTTTTTCGTCGCATGATATTATTGACGTAACTGCGCGCCTCGTTGCCCATTGTTTACGAGCTGTCCGACAAAAGCCCCGGACACGGCGAAGCCGCAGCGTCAACGTCGAAGCTTTATATTTGGCACGCGAGATAATTAATGACGATACGTGCCGCAGCGTTGGCAGAGCGATAGACGTTGTATTCGTCATCCGTGCATCGTCTTTTGCATATATCGAGCAACGTCGCACTTGCCACCTCGTTTCATGGTAAACGAAAGTGAAGAACCCGTCTAGAATAAAAGAAAAATAAATTTAGAAAATAATAATAGCGCTGCGACGGTGAATGCACCGTTCCACAATCTCGAGGAAAGAAAAAGTTATGTTTCTGATGTTTCACAACGGACGGCTGATTCAGCGGCCTCCAGAAAAACCGGATTTTCTATCTCGTCAACGAGACGCACACGCTTGCCGCGCGGAATTTTATGTCAAGCGGAAAACATAAACGGTTTGTCCACATTGCAGGTGGCGTCGATCTGCGACGAAGATCCGTTGAGACGCGACAGAATGGAGCTGCTGGTGCCGACCGTGTCCGACATCGTCTTCAAGTACTCGTGGCCGATTCAGCATTACAAGAAGACGATATCCAAGAGCAGTTCGATCGACAGCTCGCCGTTCGAGGTCAACGTCAATGGCATCCGCAGCTCGTGGAATCTGTCGATAAGATTCTGGAAGGGACCTGAAGGCAAGTAAACTCGTTTTAAATTACACGTCGCATTAACAATAAAAACAGCCCGAAAAATTAACATAAACCCTAATAAATCCACAGGCAAGAGAATAACGAATCCAGTGGTGCTGTGTCTGAATATGCTGAGCTGCACGGTCGAGGAGGTCGAGCAGGCGAAAATTCGCTTTCAATTCGCGGTGTACAACGCGGAGGTCAATCACTGGGAATACTGCCAAGTGAGCCGAACGATACTCGAGCTCAAGTCAACCACAGACATCATTTCGCTGGGTTACCGAGATCTGTCGATCGTCGATCGACACTTCAAGAAGAACGGCGAGGTCGTCGTGATGGTGAAAATCCAGATAATTCAGGGCGAGTGCGAGAAGCACAGTTTGTCGCAGGTGAGACGCCTGAAAGTCACGACGGATTGAAATCAATCGAATCAATGTTCGAACTTGCGTCCCCTTTGATTTCCAGGACATGGCCAGATTGCTAAAACATCCGAGAGCAGCTGACACGAAACTGATCTGCGGGGGAACCAACGTCACGGAGATTCCGGTTCACGGTAGCGTGATCGCAGCTCGCAGCAGCGTTCTCGCCGACATGATCACGCCGATGGCCGACGGCGAGCAGGAAAACGGAACGACGAAGGCTCAGGTGGAGGCCTCGCCGGCGGAGGACCCGACGTCCAGCGACAAGGAGAATAAAAATGAGAACGACGTCGCGGACGTACGTGCCAAACGAGCGACGAGAACGGAGGACAAATAACGACTAACGACAGAGTGTACTTTTGTTTTCGTGCGTTTTCGCGTGGCCTTTATCCACTTAATTCTTTAATCCTGTGCCACTGGACAGCGCGACGGAACGTCAACGCTCCACCTGATTTATCCCGCGGGACCAACTAATCTTAAGCTCGTGTATGTTTGTTCTCGTCCAATACACATTCTTTTTTCGTTGAAACCAGCCTGTTGTTTGGTTGTTTTTTTTCACGCTCTTTTCTGTGTCCGATTGTCACGTAAGTTTCGGTTCGCTTGAGTTATTCGCTCGTTTTTTTCCGGACTCGTGGCTTCAATCGTGTGTCTAACTTTTGCGTTTCTTCTTTTCGTTTAGACGCCGTACAGATATCGTCTGTGCTTGGAGGACCTGAACGTTGAAGTCACGCAAGAACTCCTGCGATATATGTACACCGATCACGTTGACAACTTGGACACTTTGGCGCATCAACTGTTATCGGTGGCCGAAAGATTTCGCTTGCAAGGTAACCGCATTATTTGCGTCTGTAGCGAAAGCCGCCCGAATCAATTTCGAGCTGTAGCAAACGATGTGATACGTTTATCTGCCTCGACAGGACTGAAAGAAGCGTGCGAGAGGAACCTCATCGAGACAATAACGCCCGAGAACGTAGCGACTCTGCTGCTGATTTCCGACGAATTTTCGTGCGAGTCGCTGAAACGAGCGAGCCTGATGTACTGCGAGGAGAACGCAATGAGCATAAACAAGAGCTTCGCCTGGAAAATAATGGAACAAGTGAATCCGGAACTCTTCCACGAAGTCTGCGAGGCCGGAATGGGCAGCTCGCGCTCCAGCAACATGGACGATAGCGAATTGAGCAATTAGCTGTAAGCGATCTACGGTTTTTGTAAATAAAATTGTTACATATTTATTTAAAAAAAGGTGGAAAAAAAGTAATTTGAAAGTACTCACCGCGGCTTCACGTTCGCCAGCGAGCACTCGATCGCCTGCAGGCGCAGACTCAGAAAGTCCGTGCGAAGCTCGAGCACGTCGTTCGTGGATACCATCTCGTGGTCCCCGAAATCCAGGAAGTAAACCTCGCACTCTCCGTTATCGGGAACGGAGGTCACCTCGGCGCGGTACCACTTTCCGTCGAAGAGAAATTTCGCCGCTACCGTCTGTCCGACGGTGACCTATTGACGTCAAAATAATTCGCCGATTTAAATATATCCGCCGGAAGCAGGGGAATAAAAACGATTCCAAGGCATCAATTACATTTTTCAAGGCGTGTAACTCGCGATTTTCGACTTTGTTGTAGTAAGTCGTCATTTCGGATATCAGATCGTCCAGCGACAGGGTTCCCTCGCCTGCAGCTTGCACCCAGAACTGGCTGGGACTCTCGATAGCACTGACGTACACTTCCATCGTGCCTTCTGTGGATGGAAAAGTAAGAAAGCATCAGAAAGAAATTCGCAAAGCGTCGCGTTTTTCGTTTGCATTCACGATCTTACCATGCAGACCCTGATCGTCTCCCGGTTGCGAGAGGAGAATATTATCGGCCGAGGGATTGACCGCCACGCATCGCGGCGATACTTTTCCTCGGGTCGAACGCGACGACTCTCCGGCCACCAATTTCTCCAACGTCTCTGTGTACTCGTGAACTTTGTCCTCGATTTGCGTAAGCGCTGCAGCAATCTGCTCCGTCGTGCCTTTTATTATCACTCTTCTCTGCAACTCTGCCGGTAAAATATTCAACGTTTATCATCGACGGTCTCGCAGTGTTACCTGAAGCTCCAAGAAAACCTACGCACTCGGATTGTTAGACCAGGACTTGTCTATTAGGATCTTTGCCTTGGTCGACGATTGTATCTGATTGATAGTCTCGCCGTTTCTGCCTATGATCTTGGGACACACTCTGTGCGGAACGTAAGTCTCGTAGGTCTCCACCAGCGGCTGGCTGGCTATCATGTTCTTTATCATCGCCTCCGCCATTCTCAGTCCCTCCGCCGATCCTTTGATGAGACACGTTCTCTCCGGCAGATCAGGGTTGTCTTCGCTGAAGTTTATCCTCGTCGACGTCGTGCTCTCTATGCTCTTTATCATCGAGCCTCCTCGACCTATTATCACCGGAACAAACTCTCTGGGAACCTGTATCTCCAGAGTCGCAGCGATTCGCGGACGGACGCCCTTCGCTGTTTTCTCCTGCTTTCTGTCCCGTTTTTCCTGGAGAACAGAAATTGGAAGAATAAAATCCGTGACCAAAATTTCAAAACGTAGAAAGATATTATTATATTTTGTGCGGTAAGGAAAAAATCACCTTTTCGGCAAGTAAGTACAGAATTCCAAGGCTGACACCTGTTAAGGACATCCCGATGATAACGGGCAGCATAAGCTGCCGAGGAGTCCACCTCATTGTCAATGAATCCTGCGACACAAATTAAAACTCGTCACGTGCTTCTCGCCGATCTCCACTTTCGCCGGAAATCTCGCGGCAAATTGCAGCACGTTTCAGGCCGTATTTCCCCGGAATGCGAGGTTTGTTTACTGGTGCTCGTCGCGTGTGTTTTTTTTCAGACCCTCATAACCTCAAAATCGAGCAGAGGTCAAATGTTTGTTGACTTTTACGCAGTGGCAACGAAAAGCGAGAACGCAAAACGAGAGTAACTTCCAACTTACGTTTTTGACGACCGTCGTTCGTTAATTTGTTCGCGAATTATCCTTATTTACGGTCGGCGTATCGACCTCGGATCATCGGACATTCCACGGTGCTTTCAAATGTGCAGTGCTGACAATACGGCGACGTCGACGCGGGCGCTGCCGCATTGCAACCGGCTTCCTCGGAACAAAGAACTCGTCGAGCGCGTTAAAATATAATCTCACCAGCGCCTCGCGTGTCCGAAATTGAGGTTGAAAAAATGAGGAACCCGCGGAAATGTCGCGGAAACTGTTGGAAAACGATACTGAATTTGTTTATCAAAGTTGGCAATTGTTTAAAAAAAAAGGTCACGCAATCGCACCCGCGTGACGTAACAACCAAGTTTAGAGGCTGACGCGACGAGACAAATTTACGGTTCGCGCACGACGGACAGGTGCGCGGTGGGATTTTTTGTTTTCGTCCTCTGCGTAATTCAACGCCTCACCGGTAATTCGAGCGGCTCGGGCTCGAGATCCGGACGGGTATTTGGTACTTTCTATAAATAGAGGCGTGTATTGGCGCCGATCTCGCGCGAGGATTTTCTCGCCGATCGTCAGCGCTGCCGGCGGGCGATGATGCAATTAATTCAGCCGCTTTTTCGCTGAATTGTTGAACAAACAGTGCACCGCGGAATGCAGGAGAATATTCTTTTTTAATTAACTAGGCTAATCACACGCGTTGGCGAGCGTGTCCGAGATACTTTTGCGCTGCTGCGCTCTTATAAAGTTTTAAAAGGGTAAATCGCAACTAAAAACCCCTTTTGGATTGATTAAAAAAAAAAATTTTTGGCCGAACAGTTTGTCAGAAATCGTAGATCTGGCTGCCGGACCAAAAACCGCCCAAATCGGGGTCACGAAATTTATTTTTTCAAAATATCGACTTTTAACCTATACCATCGTTCTCAAGTCGCATATTCTACCCCTAAAAACACTGGTTACAACCCTTTTTTAGTTGATTTAAAAAAAAAAAAATTTTGGCCGAACAGTTTGTCAGAAATCGTAGATCTGGCCGCCGGGTCGAAAACCTCCCAAATCGGGGTCACGAAATTTATTTTTTCAAAATATCGACTTTTAATCTATATCATCGTTCTCAAGTCGCATATTCTACCCCTGAAAACACTACCATCAACCTTTTTTTAGTGGATTAAAAAAATACGATATTTGTCAGAACGGTCAAAGTTCAAATGAACCTGGACTCGGTCTGAGAGTCCCAGCCAATCACAGCTCGAATAGTTTGCTAACAATGCTTTCCGTTACTCATGAACTTTCTAAAAGAGGGATAGGACAACAACGCTGACGCGCACAAACGGAAATTAAACAGCGTTTTGTACGAAAAAAAAAAAAAAAAAAAAAAAAAAATCGTTTTCGCAAAGTGTAAAACCCTATTTTCCGCTGATTCCGAAAGCGCACCGTTGTTTACCCGAAAAATATGATGAGTGCAGTAACCTTAGGAGATAAACGGTCGTCCTGCAATTCTGGGATCCGGTACGACTCGCGTTCACAACAGGACACTGCGGATTGATTAGAAGTTGCGAGCTGTGCACGCGCCACGAGTCGACCGCACGAGAGACAAATATGCAGCGGAAGGATATCGCGTTGCAGGCGTGAAATTTCGTCGGCCGTGCGAGAGGTGCAGCGCACACAGCGTGCGACTATTGCACCTAGGCGCAAAGGCCTTTTACTATTGCTAGGCGCCTGGCCGCCTGCGTCGCATGCTCCCCTGATAGCTCCTAAGCATTTCTGCTTACACATCGCCTCGAACGCGAAGACGCGCGACGTATCGCTCGTACGTCCGTGAAACGTCCGTCTGTGGCGCACGTCCGCAGCTCGCGTGTGTCTTTACACACTTTTTCGCGCAAGACATTCGATCGTATTTCTCTCGTCTCCTAGTGTCCTGTTAAAAAAAATCGCGACGTCTTAGTTTAATACCTGCGCCATGCATTTTACTTTCCTTGTAGAAACGAACGGATTTTGTAATTCCCCGCGATGTGTACTCGTCGTCGTTACAACAATGTTACCGATGTTCTATATATACAGGTATAGAAAAATGATTAGATACGCGGATCGTCAGTGCCTGTAACGAGTCCTGTAATTAAACAAGTGAGCGACGAGCTCAGGACCCGCGAAGTCCAACGACGACCGACGGAAAATTAACGAACATGAATAATCTCGTCAAACGTTAATGCTAATAAGCAATGGATACGATTTCGCTCCATCGATAGAACAATGCGGTTCCGTTGCGCGCGCACCGTTTAGCTTTTCTGCTCGCCTGATACCCGACGTTTACGAACGGCTCTGGAACGTTACAATTTGTCGAGAGTCGGCGCGCGCCGCGCGGCGCGATAAGCCCGCGCCTGTTATCTATATATACAGTCACAGGCTGCGCGCGCGCGCTGAAAAAGCTGCCGACGGTTCTCGCGCGGCATAAGTTCCTGATTAGCGGAACGGAGAATGTCGTCAATTTCGATTCTTCCAACGTTGTAATTAGACACAACAACTTAACGATCGCGTTGCCGACTTGTCGGCTAATTGTTGGTGCGACGATTATCGACGCGTCCGACGTTGTTTGATGATTTTTATTATTTTTCCTCTGTAGAACATCGAGACGCGAGTCTCAGGGCCGACGCCGAGGCAGTCGAAGGGCTGTGGGTTACTTTGGGCGACGATTTTCCGACGAACAAACGTCAGCGCTGTTTGTTCGTCGTTAGAATTATAAGCGGGACAATTAACGATCCGGCGTTGTCGTTGGCGCTCGGGAATGTGTTGAACGGGTCAAATGGACATGAACTTGTCCGTCACTCGGAGAAAAGTAACGTCTCCCGCGGGCAGAGCAACATACGGGCTAGGAAGTAAAACGCGGCGCGAGAACAGCCCGCGCCGATACATTCACGTTCCGTTGCCTATCTGTGTCGCCTCCCACCAACGCGATTCCCACTATATGACATACACACGTATATATATGTTTACAGCTTGTCAGGCACTCGCTTATCTACGATTTTATCTGAGAATTCCTCTCATAAGTCCGACACCTGAGCGACATGTGGGGTGAATCCCTAAATTATGTGTTTCCAGACCATGAAACGTAAGGTGGGTCATTGCTGTAAACCGGAGCCTTGAGAAATCCTCAAAGCGATAAAAAAGGAAACTGCATTTCTGTATTTTAGATTTTGACGAAAATGCAGGATCCGACTTTTGTGCGAATGATCATATTCAACAGGTTAGGAGGATTCGGGCGAAGGATTATACGTAAATAGGGACACACTCGACTTATCTGCGGTGAGTGAAGTAGTTTGCGGCGATAGTCGCTATAGCGCGATTGTGATTTTGTTATCATCCGCGACTATCGTCGGCGTCTGCGCGTTCACTCGACTTTTCCGCTCGCTTATATAAGCGGGGAAACGTCAAGTTTGCGGCAGTTACGAATCGCTTGATTCACGCGAATCATCCGGACGACCCTCGGCGACAACTGCAGAGCGATTATTTGGCGCAGCAATGGAAAAGCCTAAAGTTTTGGTCAACAGCAGCGACACGCCCAAAATTGCGTTGGATCTTCTCGGAATAACGTAAAGCATTCGTGATTAACAAAATTATCAATGGTTTTTCGTTGTTATAGTTTTGGTTTATTTTTTTTAATTGCAGATGCGACGTGACGGTCATGCCCAGCGTGATTCCAACCAGGGAAGAGATGCTCAAAGCGGTTCCCGGTTACGATGGCCTTTTCCTTGCCGTTCATTACAACATCAACAGCGAGTTCCTCGATGTTGCCGGTAATAATCGCCATCCGATTATTTCCGATTGCGCGTAAATCGCATAAATCGGAAAACGATCTTATCGTCGATTCTGCACGAGAAGATTTTTCCTTCACTATCAGCTGAGATATTGATCACGAGCACGTGATTGTTAAATACAAGGACAATTATTTTTAATTACAATAATAGTCGACTAAAAAAAATCTATGCGAGGTTTATAATGCTTTAATTTTTTTGCAGGGCCACGTTTGAAGGTCGTGTCGACGATGTCGGCCGGATACGATCATCTCGATGTGCCGGAGATCAAACGACGAGGCATCAAAGTCGGCCACACGCCGAAAGTGCTGAACGCTGCTGTTGCCGAAGTCGCGGTGATGCTGTGTCTCAACGCTGCGAGACGAGCGCACGAAAGTCGCTTGAAGCTTGAAAGGTGAACAAAAAAAATCAATTGGCATATTTAATTTCCACGTGCCTGAAAATTAAATATGCCAAGAATAATTTTACTTTCGCGTTGCAACGTTGCGATAATGATATGTTAATGCCGCCCGAAATTATAGTAATCGCTTTGAATTCCGATTAGATGAGTAAATCACGGTCAATCTAAAAGTCGAGCTATCTCTATGATTGGCGTTGCATAGATTTCCTCGACCTCTGAACAGAATTCGTGAATTTTCGTAGTAGCTTTTGAATTTTTAATTGACCACCGCGAAACTGAAGTCCAACTACTTTTGCAGGAACGAAACTGAGCATAGACCGCAATGGCTGTTGGGCCAAGATCTCCGCGGATCCACCGTCGGAATCGTGGGCTTCGGGAACATCGGTCAGGCGATACTGAAGCGTCTCTGCGGCTTCGAGGTCGAGAAATTCCTCTATACCGGACACAACCGCAAGAAGGAAGAATTCGGGGCGATTTTCGTCTCGCTGGACGAGCTGCTGGCCCAGAGCGACTTTGTCATCGTCGCGGTTCCGCTTAACAACGAGACCCGCGGCCTCTTCGACGACGTGCAATTCGCGAAGATGAAGAAAACCGCCGTCTTCGTGAACATCGGTCGCGGCGCAGTCGTGAAAACCGCGTCCTTGGTCAAAGCTCTTCGCGACAAGACGATCTTCGCCGCAGGCCTCGACGTCACCGATCCCGAGCCTCTGCCAACGGACCACGAGCTTCTGAAGCTACCGAACGCCGGTACGTTGACCTGTCCTCGTTGGCCGACTCGTTCTGCAGTTCCTGAAATAAATCCACACTCATTAGTCCGTCTCATTCGCAATTGAATCTTTAATTTCAGTAATCGTGCCTCACATCGGTAGCGCAACCGTGAAGACCCGTAACGACATGGCCGAGGTCGCCGCGAAGAACTTGATAAACGGTCTGAGCGGAAAGCCCCTGATCGCCCCGCTCTGAACCACTGAAAAACTGCGCTCGAAGCAACGAAACATCGACGTATGATTCAATATACCGTTTAATAATAATCTTATACATAAATCTGGAAAATCATTTTATACATCGATGCTTTGTAAAACGTAGATAATATATATAATATATATAATATATATGCTATATTCATATTCGTTTGATATATCAGTTCGCCTGTGCGAGCGAGCCTTCAGTCGCGAGCTAGCGAGTGAGCGTTTTTGTGTTTTGTCTTTGTTGTTGTTGTTTTTTTTTTCGTACAAAAAGATCGTTATTGCGAACGAGGCGCCAGTCGACCAGACAGGAACGCGAGATCTACCTGTGCGCGATGTACAAAAATCGGAGCACGTCGACGCGCTACTCTCTTTCCATCGAAATGACGCTTAAATGAGTCCCGGTGCTTTTCCTTTCGAATTTATCACCCGTAGTGGACTACGGGTCACCATCAGGCTTCCACCACGGCGTTTGTCAGATTGCTGAGTATGGGATCGATCTTATCTTCCAGGGAGAGTATGTGGCCGGTGTTGCACCAGTGGGTGGCGATGAAACTGACCACCAGAGGCAGCTTGTTCATCTGAATAACCTGGAATAGAATCGTCGGGAGTAATTATTTATTTTTGGTCAGCCTTTGAAATAAACAATAAGGTATTCGTCAAAGCTTTTGGGAATGAACGCTACCAGTGTTGCTCCCCATGAATACCAAATAGTTAAATCACCTGATAGCTACTGTACATGCATATTATCGTCTTGTTCTTGCCAAGACCGAGCTTGCTGCCCTGATCAGTGGCCATGCCGAAGGTGGACAGAAAACTGGCTCTCGTAGCGAGCTCCGGAACTTCGTCTTTGTTGACCGAAACAACAGGAACGCCGTCTCTGTCGGTGATCAGGATGCTGATCAGACCCTCCACGCTGTTGAGTTGCTGGTAGAGAAATTTCTTGAGTTCCTGAAAATACCAAAATAAAAAGACGTAACCTCTTACCCGTTATCAACGTGTAAATCGAGACGATTACACCCCCGACGATAACTGAACTTTATTCGACTTACCACTGTCATTTTTTTTTGTGATTTTTTCGCGGTAAGTATTTTTCGCAGATCGTTGAGTCGATTGTCTTCGCGCAATTTGTTGCTTGCCGACGAAACGCAGTTGTCAGTGCGAGTTCCTCGTGAGTTAGCTGTCAGTGGCGATGTACGCCGATGAATAATCGTCGGTACACACTCAGACACACTTACAACACTGTACAGATGGAACCAGTGTACGATTCGATGTGACAACAGTGTTGAAAATTGCCGACAGTTCGGAGACAATGTTGTAATCGCGTTGTTATTTATTAACTTTATATGTTATAATTAACGATGGAGATACTCGAGTTGAAAGACGTGAGAGCAGTGCCTGATATTGTGCACGTGTATCCCGATCGGGTGAGGAACGAGGCGACACCGCTGGTTATCGATAACGGTAGGTTTCTAACCTCAAATTTATTTGTTTTCATTTATTTATTTTTATATATTAAATAAATATTGCTACAAACAGAAGGAAATATTTTTCCGCCAAAGAGGCTATGATTCTGAGACTCGTGAATTTTCAGGTTCTTACAACTGCAGAGTCGGCTGGGCGACGGAGAAGGAACCGCAGCTAATATTCAAGAACCTGATAGCGAAGCCACGCAAGGAGCGAGGCAAGAAGGACGGAGAGCTGCAAGTCGGAAACGATATTGCAAACATTGAGGCTGTTCGATTTCAGCTGAAGACGCAGTTTGACAGGAATATCGTCACGCACTTTGAGGCGCAGGAGCAGATCTTTGATTATACATTCGCGCACATGGGCATCGACTCGGAGGGATCTGTGAATCACCCGGTTATCCTGACCGAAGCGTTTCTCAATCCCAACTACTCGAGGAACTGTGAGGATCCTTTTTGGCATTTTTTTTTTGTACCGCATTTGTTATTGCTGAGTTTTGATGATTTTTCTTTCAGTGATGGCTGAGCTTCTTTTTGAATGCTACAATGTACCGTCCATCGCCTATGGCGTGGATTGCCTATTTTCGTATCACCACAACAATTGCCCGCCCGATGGATTGATCATTAGTATTGGATATCATACTACGCACATAATACCTGTGTTGGATGGAAAAGCAGATCCTGCTAATGCTAGGAGAATCAACGTAGGCGGCTTTCACGTGATATCGTACATGCACAGACTGCTGCAGCTGAAATATCCGGTGCATGTAAATGCCATAACGCCGAGCCGGGCAGAGGCAAGTCTTAATTGAAGCGCATTTCGCGATTTTTCAATCTCGTTTTGTAATAAATTTTACTCACAGGAATAATGCTTTTCTTTTTAGGAGTTGATCCACGAGCATTCCTTCATTGCTTATAATTATCAGGACGAAATTAAAAAATGGTCGGATCCCGATCACTACGACGTCAACGTTCTCAGAGTACAGCTGCCCTACGTTGCTCCGGCGAGTACGCCAGGACTGACGGTGGAGCAACAAAAGGAACGAAAACGAGAATTAGCGCGGCGACTGATGGAGATTAACGCTCGGAAGCGAGAGGAAAGGGTGAGCAACTTTATTTATTTTTTCCAAGTATTTATAAGTTTCGCAAGCTCAAATGCAAATTACAATTTTTTTTCCTAGCTCGCTGAAGACGAAGAACAGTTGAACCAGCTCCTGGCGGTTCAGGATCTCCTCGAGGAAGGCGAAACCGACGAATTCGAGGAAGCCCTGAAATCGTATTCGCTCGCGAACGAGGCCGACCTGATGAAGATGATCAACAATCTACAGGCGAAGGTGGAACGAACAAGACAGAAGATCGTCGCCGCAAACTCGCAGGAAGAAAATCTCGTGATAGAAGAGCAAAAGCCAAAGATCAAGGCGAGTCTGCAGCCCAAAGATCAGCAGGACATGGAGGAGTGGATCGCGAGCGTGCGGAAGAAACGGTACGACCACTACAACCTGTTATTTTTTTTTTTGCAAAATAAAAATCAAACTTAAATACTCGTTTCGCAGGCAAGAGATACTAGATAAGCGTCTGGCGAAGCGGCAACGTCGCCAGGACATGGCGAAGCGCCGAACCGCAGCGGCGCAAGAGCGAATGCGAATAATAAGTCAATTGGCGCGAAAGGAGAAGCGGGACGACGACTTCGGGATGCGAGACGAGGACTGGGATGTCTACAAAGTAATAAACCGGGAAGGCGGAGACTCAGATTCGGAATTGGAGCAGGAACGGCTGCTGGAGCTCGAGGACGTGTTGCGTCATCACGATCCCGAGTTCGACGGCGCGGGCTCCAGTGTCCCGCTGATTCCGGGCGAAACTCATCAGCTGCACGTCGGCGTCGAGCGTCTCCGAACGCCCGAGCTCGTCTTCCAGCCGTCGATGATCGGTTCCGTGGAGGCGGGAATCGCCGAGACGATCGAGTTCGTACTGAAGCTGTATCCCGCGGACTTGCAGGCGCGTCTCGTCGGCAATGTCTTTCTCACCGGCGGACCCGCGTCTTTTCCCGGTTTGCTCGAGCGTCTGAATCGCGAGCTCCGCGAGATTCGACCGTTCGGCTCGAGCTTTCGCGTCAGCATCGCGAAGAACACGAGCTTGGATGCGTGGTACGGCGCTCGTGACTTTGGCCTCAGCGGCAATCTTCCGGAATATCTGGTCAGTCGGCAGGAGTACGAGGAGAAAGGCGGCGAGTACCTGAAGGAACACTCGGCGAGCAATACTTACACACGTTCGCCCGATCCTCTGCCCATAATACAGATACCAGTGTCGTCCGAGCAGATTGTTCTCGAAGACGCGATCGTCGACGTTGAGATCGAGTAGGTGGAGTCGTCAAAAATGTTTTTTTGTACAAGTTGAATAAATAACAATGACTGAGGAATTTCGAATGAACGCTGCGAAAGGGGAATTGGGAGTCAAATTGGTATTCCACTCTGTCCATGGATATCTACTTTATTACACGAGTGTTTGCTTCTTTTTAATCTTCGTTTGTTCATATGACAGTACGAACAAACTACATTGTAGCTTGTCTACCGATCGCAATATACAGTGTCGCATTGAGTGGGGTGTCTGTGTTTAGATCGTCTCGAATATCAATCTGAGCCAATTTGATCGAGTTGTTTTGTTCGTTATTTTTTTTTTCTTCTTTCGTCCATTTAATTTCATAGCATTTGCAAATAATCGCGTCCTTTACACAACAGACGACTCGACGGCAGCCTAAATTAAAAAAAAGATTGTGTGAAAGTGATCCCTCACGGTTATTAACGTTTCGCTTCGTTTAATTTTTTTCCGCTTTTTTTCTTTTTCTTTTAGCCTGACTCACAGCGACCTCAGTTCAGCTCACCGACTTAAGTCCACTGCTTAAACCTAACATCACAATATAATATACTGAAAAAAATATCATCATCGAACACGCTATCGAGCTCTTTGCAACGAGCGCTAGCGTTACCTCGCTCAGCTCCCTTTCTTTCTCTCTTTCTCTCTCTTTCTCTCTCTCTCGCTCTCTTACAAACTCTTACAGAGGAACAGGCTGCATAGAAATAAAAAAAAAAAATCTTTCGAAATTGAAGAAGCGAGTCTACGAGCATTATCCAAAGCCACATCGAAAAAATATTGTTAATAACTCTCGATACATTACATCGAATACTCGTGAGTCGGAACTGAATGCTCTTTTATTGCCTATCATAAATTTGTTCGTCATTCTCTTTTTTTTTTTCAACTTGTCGAGCTCGACTCTCGTTTCTCTCTCCGCGAATTCGTCAAATCATTAAAAAGAATTATCAGGCTCTATTAACACCTCAGCGACGGAAAAAATTGATTTTTAAATTCGACATCGAATATCGCATTTCCAATGCGTCACGCTCCAATCGCGAGCCCCGCGTATCTGGCGAAGGCGGAGGGAACAAAAAAGCAAAACGAGTCCAAGCACCGAGTTGCCTGAAACGTTGTACAGATCGAGCGCGACTTTTCTTCGAATTGGTCCCCACAATAGTTTGAGGCGCCTTTGGGAAACAAAAAACGAAAGAAAAAAATACTGAAGGTGCAAATAGGCCGACGATATTCACTTCCGACTCGCGAGTCACTGGACCTGGTATACCGGGCCTCGCGTTATCCGTCCCCAAGTTCACGAGGAAGTCTCGCAGCCACGCGACTTGGGGGCGCGCGGTATACGGGGGGTTCATACGGCGCGAGCACAATCCAAAAATAGTGCTCCGAGCCCCCCTGGATTCATCACTGGATGTTCGACGTGTAAAACCCGCCGGACTAGCGGCAAAAACGAACGCTACGAACGCCAAACGAATCTTAATTTAAATAATATTCCTTACAGTTATCACAGTTTGAGGTCGCTGCAGGCCAACAACTCGCTAATTTTCAAAGAAAAAAAAAAAAACACAATAGTCAACCACAATATTCGTCCACGCGCAACGTGGTCAATGATGCGATCGAAGCTTCCGCGTTTTTTAAAAACGATTTTTCTTTTACTATGGATACGCGGTAGATATTACATCGTCAATAATCTTTTTTTTTTGTTCATTCTCTCTATCGTCGACTTGAGGTAGAATCCAATTTTTCGAAGAATAAGATTTGCTCTCGGAACGTGCTAAAAGTGAGGGTCTACTTCCGCTAACGGTAAGCTTAGACTAATTAAAAGTATACGTAGCATTTATCGTATTGTTGTTGTTGTTGCTGGCGCCGTCACTTTTTCGGCGAATAATAATCGTAATAATAATTCAATAATAATGATGATAATAATAATAGTAATAATAATAATAATATAATAATAATAATAATCAATCCTCCATAATTATTACAACAGTGGTTAATGTCTCGTAATACAATGGGGGGTGGTGTATTTATATAATCATATAGAGTTCGTATGTTGGGTATAGGGTAAATGACAGCTATGTACAGTACATACTTGCCTTAGTTGTACCATCGTTATGTATAGTATGAATCTATTTAGTATCTCGTATATTTTTTGTTATTTTTTTTTGTTCTTTAATAGTTATCGTTTACACATAAAATACCCTATGTATAACATGTATATTAACTATAGGTATGCAGTATGTACGTAAAAGGATGTGTTAGCCAGGATATGTCGGTGAGAACTATGTCAAGCGTCGATTTTCATGTTATTTCATGTTTCCTTCGTTTTTTTTTGTTTTCAATTTTTTTTTTAATTCTCCGTGTTTGCTTGTTTTTTTTAATTGTTCTTTACTGCTATTACAAAAGTGTGTGTACCCGCGGGCTCGCGTTTTTTTTAGTTATATTAATTTTATTTATTTACTTTTATTTACTTTTTTTTCGTCATATAGGTACATAATCGTACGTCGCGTGTGTGTGTGTGACCTATATATGCCTACCTAATTGTTTTGTCGACTTTAATTTTTTTTATTTTTTGTTGTTTCCTTCGTCGTCCATTTATTACTTCGGTGAGAATTATTTATTTATTTATTTCATTTAGTTAGATGCTCGTCTGCCCGTTTTGTTATTTTGTGTTTTTACTCCTTTAACGTGTCTGAGTGTGTTTTTTTTTCTTCTTCACCTTTTTAATCATATTACAGTACTAAGTTTGTTTTTTTTCATTATTCTTGTTATTTCCTCGTTAATGTTTACAAATCGGTTATGTATATTTATGTATAATGCGATACTCGGCGCGACTCGAAAATATCGATATTCCCTTCGACTCGTGCCGCGATCGTGGCGTTTTTTCTTCATTTCTTTCCTTCGCGTTTTGTCCTCTTTCCTTTTCTCACTCACTCACTCTCCTCCTTCTGCGTTCTATTCTCGCTCGGTGCGAAACAGTCGCGAATTCAGACACATCGCTCGAGAGCGCGCGGCTCAATTGTTTAACTTGAAAAATGGCACCCCGCAAATCCTCGATTGCCCGATTATCTCCGTCGACATCGACGAGTTATTTTCTTCTTCCTTCTCTTCTCCTTTTTACTCCCGAAAACTCGCGTTCCGCAGCGTAAAATTGTTCACCGCGCAAAATACAATAATCCTCCTTTTTCTTTTTCTTCATTATTAAGAAATACTCGAATCATTTCCGAAACAATTTTTTTTTGTTATACAAAATAGACTAGACAAAAAGTAACACTTTCAAACGACAACGAAAAAAAAAAAAAATCCAGACGAAAATCAAAACTCTCTGTGAGAGCGTAAAATTTAGCGAGCACAGCAATTTCAAAGCGCACTGGGACTTGCTAATTATAAACCCGTTTGTGTACGTATATATATATATTTATATATATTAATACAGTGTGGATCGACGCTGCGGAAGCGAGTAGTTTCTCTCTCTCTCTCTCTCACACACTTTCTTCCTCTCTACACGTTTCGTCCTCTGCAGACGCGCGTCGTATTCGCGGCGTTTCTAAAAAATCTACCCTACGCAGGCCTCTAAGACTTACGGTACTTACGGTAGCACGGTAAACCTCTATATAAAAATAAGAACTATCCCTACGTAAACGTATTACAAAAATAAATGGCATCGTACTCTGCTAACGAAGCAAAATGGTACAGGCGCAATGTCGAGCGACCCGGACATTGTTAATTATTTAGGTTCTTTTTTTTTAACTTTATTCCTTCATTATTTTTATTTTTATTTTTATTTTTTTTGCTTGTTTGTTTTGTTTGTTTGTTCGCACTTCTCTGCTTATCCCGTTTAGTTTGTTATTTCTTCTATTTTTTTTTTGCTTATTTTTTCACATTTTATTTCACTGTCGTCCTCTAAATAATCGTCCCCGGTAAAACTCATTCCGAAACCATCGCATCGACCTCTCGCCGCGTTTCTTGCCCTCGACGCTCATCGTTATTTCGTTATATCGCTTTTTTTCGCTCGTGTGTCGTTCATTAATCCGTTGATCTTCGTTTTTTTTTTTTTGCAGTTCTAATTGTTAGTCGAATGACCGCGGTCGCTCACTCGCCGCGCTGCTGCCGCCGAAACGTCGTTTTTCGCAGGTACTACTCGTGCTCGTTCGAAGCTCGGCGCACTGTCACATTTTTTTTTAAATTGCCAGACGAGCCGATCGTTCCAGTGGCAAATTGTATATTAATTTTTTTTCGTAGAAAATTTGTGCTTGGAAAATCAGCCGCATTGGTCGATTGGAGTACACGAGGCGATTCGGTCGCGCGGCCGCAGCTCGGCGAGCGAAGCGCCGAATCGAAGAGAGCAAAGTCACTGCGCGAACGAGCGGAAAATGCGAGGAGTCTTCGATTCCACGGACCGCGCGTCACTCGAGAGACGAGGCTGACTGAGTATCCGAGTGGTGTGGCTCTATTATAATTATTATTGTTTTTTTTCGTATTCACGGTTATTATAATTAAATATCAGAAGACAACTGTCGCGCGTCTCTCTCTCTTTCTCCCTGTTTCTCACTCTCTCTCTCTCGTTGGTATTTTAGAGCCTCCGACAAATTTCGCGCCTCACCCATTTTTCTTTTCACTAATCGTTTGGAAAAAAAAAATCCTCTCGCCAATCACGCGGAATTCCCACGCGGCGTCTATTCCGCGACGACCGTCGCGCTGCTCGCTCGTCTCGCGTGTAATTTTCGCAATTATTTACAATTAAATCCGCCCCCGCGGTCGTCGGCGGTAATTCGCACCTAATGAGAATTCCCGCGCGACTGCGACGCGCGTTTTGTCCCGTTGCCCGGGTGACGCGTGTATCGAGTCTCGTCGGGGAGAGAATTTTTTTTTTTTTATCTCTCTGGCTAAAACTCAAATTTGCCACGCACGGATACTATTTATTAAGCGTTTATTTCCGCCACGACTTGGGAGCCTTCGTGATTTTTTTTCTCTCGTCCTTTATCTTTATTAATTCATTTTATTCGCATGTCCACGCGTCTCTCTCTTTCTCTCTCTCTCGTGTACAGGTAAAAATAAATATCTCCATCTGTGTCGCTCTCACTCTCTCTCCGGTGTCGTCTTCGCGGGGTCACAAAATTACTAAGAACGGTTCGCGGGCGCGCAGCGAGATTTTTGCTTTTACAAAATCGTCGCCACATTATCGGCAGCGTTTTTTCTTTTTTTTTTTGTTTGTTTACGTTGAAAGAGCCCTCGGGCCGAGGGCTCTTAACTTTTGGTCCGTCGTTAATCTCTCTCCGCAATTATGAAAGCGAGGACGCACACGACACGTGGTTTTGCGTTATTATTTTTTTTTTTCTTCCTCCTCCTCTTCTCTCTTATCGACAGTAACAAAATAACATTTTTTTGATGTACCTCGAGATAAGAAGGCGTAGGTAGCAGTAGATAGAGCAACGCGGTTTTTTGTTCTTTTTTCGCGAACAAGTTTCGAATTGGGAGGTCGTAAAGAGCGCGGGGGGTCAGGGGGGTAGTGGGCTTCGAGGGGGGAGGGGGTTGGGGGGAGTATCTGCGGTAAAGGAAGTTCCTTCTGATAAATTGCTAGTTAGAAAGAGTAAAGTAACAGAGGATCGGAACTAAAGGCCGATCGAGCCCTGCTCATTGATCAGAAGTAGAATTAGGTATAATAATAATAATATAATTGTAATAATAATAATAATATTAATAATAATAATAATATTAAATCTTAGACGCCACCTATTAGATGTTAAGCTAAGCATGATTTTCTTTTTCAATTCATTAAAATTTTTTTGTTTTTACGTGTGTTTTTTCGTATCAACTAGTTAGGAGCTGCGCGGGCATATGCTCGGAGGCTTTAATCACAGCTTAGTAGTACAATATCTCATAGAGCTGCACAATGACTAGCCAATATAAAGATCATTGTTTTTTTTTTCTCTTTCTCTCTTTCTCCATTTCTCGTCACGCTCATTATTCTCTCCATCTTTTCTTCTCTCTCGCGTCTCCACATCGCGGGGGGAGGTTCGCATGGCCGTTCTTTTTATTTAAAAAAAATAAATAAATAAAAATTCCCCACCCTCCCCCCGGCCCTACATCGTTTATCCCTTTCTCCGTTTTTATATTCTCCTTTATGATAATCAGTCTTACCCGGGTGACTCGGTACATATCTCATGGAATTGAAAGCCTCAGGCATACGCGCGCAGTTTGCAAACTATATAAATTGCCACATAGTTAATTGAGACAGAGACCTAAAATAAAGTATGAGTCACGCTAGCGCGATTTCTATCGACGATGTCCTTTCGATTTTTCCGAGATTAGTTATTCTTGTTGTTGTTTTTTAAATTTGTTTCTCAATGTGATCTTGTTGTCTCTCTCTCTCTCCGCCTATCGTGTGTCTCTTGCGTTAAACTCGAGTGATAATAAACAAATAATCAACGGGTCGGATGTGCAGTCTCAACTACCGAGTTGTTAACCGCGTGTAAATAAGCATTTACATTATGATTTTTTTTATATAATATATATATTTACTATATATATAGATATATATTTATATATGTATATATATAGCTACTCGCGGTGGTCATGGTTCCCCCGCTTGCTCCAAGCTGTGCATGTACGTCTGTGTATGCGTGTGTCACGAGTGTTCGATAACGTTTAAACTAATTTTCTAATAGTAGTACAGTAGAAACAACAGCCCTTGTACGTTACACCCGCGTTAAATGGATGGTAAAACAGTTCGTTCTCTCCCTCCGGTTCTCTCCCCCACTGTGTCGCACCTCAATTTTTTCTTCCGCCTCCTTCTTCCTTATTTACAATTATCCTCCGAGTTCTTCGCGGTGCAGTCGGACGTGTGCAGGAATAAAAAAAAAAGAAAAAAAAAATTAAAGAACGTAAGTACACCTAGACGCAACGAACTTCGACCCATATCTATCTTCCGGCCATCCGAAGTCGTGTCGACGCGCAAAAAAAAACACTAAACATGGCGAAAGTATAAAGCTCAGCTCGAGCGAGAAAAAAAAATTATCAAAGAATAAAAGAGGTAAGCGAGAGCCCTAAGCGAAGCTGTCCAAGCCCTAGAGAAACCATGACGCCTATTAATAATCACCTTAATGGTATACAAACTGATAGAACGCTTTATACTCAAAAAATAATGTATATATATATGTGTTTTGTTGTTGTTGTGTAAGTTGTGTGTAATTGTGTCTGTGTGTCTGTGTGTTTCTGTGTTTCATACGTGTGTGCCTAATAGTATTAGTAGTAAGTGGTAGTATTAGTTTTTTTTTTTTAGTAGAATAGTAGTAGTAGCGGTAGGAGTAGTAGTAGCAGTATTAGTATTAGCAATAGTAGTTAGTCATAGATTTATAAGTAGGACTAATGCTCGAGATGTCGATGACGATGATCGTGGGAGTTTTGTTTTACTTCGTCGTTTTGTTTGTTTGTTTGTATGTTTTTTTTGTTTTCGTATTGTTTGTATTGTTTGCGGTAATGTGAAATAATTAGCAGTGGAAGTAGTAGAAGTAGTAATAATAGCAGCAACAGTGTTTCATTGTTGTCGTAACCGTTGTCGTTTGTTTGTTCTGTTTGTTGTTACTGTTATTGTTGTTGTTTCTGTTGTAGTTGTAGTTGTTGTAGTATTGTTATTCGTAATTACAGTAGGGTGTCTACCAAACACTTTCGGTAGATACCAAAGTTTTTTTCTTTTCTTTTTTTTTTTTTCGGTGATTCTTCGAATCCGATTAAATAACGCTACATCGCATCCATTAGACATTGCTTTACTTTTTGTTTTCCTTTTGTTTCATTTCTTTGTTTGATATCGCGAAATAGTAAACCAATATTTAAAAAACCTTGCTGATAATAATTACTATCTATATCACAGATCCAAGTGACTAAACTCCTTTAAAAATATAATATAAATATGTATGTGTGATGATCGCGTAATACATCTACTCGCATACGTATGTTCAAAAGAGAAACTAAAAAAGTGCTGATACAATGGAAACGTGTAGAGATTTTTGTTCTTCTTCTTTCCTTCGATATTTCTTTTTTCCTTTTCATTCCTTTCTTTCGTTCTTTCGTTCTTTCGTTCGCTGTTAAATCCTTTCATCCGTGTTATCGAGAAGATCGGTACCGGGTGCTGGCAGCCGCGGAGCAGCTAGTCGGGAGCGTTAGTCGAGACCCCCGTTCGACCCTCGTCGATCGCGTCGAAAAGTTTTCGCGCTGCCGCGGTAATCCACGACTCCTTAAGTGCGTTTTGAACGAATCTCCTTAAGGAGCCTCCAACGAGAATTTCGAATATATATATATATATATCTAGCGCAAAACACACACACAAGAAAAGCCCGCGTTAACTCGTTCGCGGCCTCGCAACGAAACAGACAAAAAAAACGGTTATTGCAAGTTCTATCGAAAAACTTTTAAACTAACCAGCAGTTTCGGAACTCCGAATATTTGTTATTTTTTTTTCGCGTGACGCGTTTCTCTCTACCGCGTTTTACCCTCTGAGAATGCCTACTCTCGCCCCGTGGATGCCAGCACCTTCGCGACTTCCAGTCGACGTGTCGTATGTTATTTTTTTTTCTCGGTTGTTGCATATCGTTCAATTGTTGTTACGTTGGATGTAGTCGGGATAAGAGATCGGGGGATTCGCACTGGCGTACTGAGCGTAAAGATACAGCGCCGGATGAAGACCAGGCGGAGGTGGAGGTGGCGGTAATGCCCGATGAGGTCCGTGAATCGAAAGGCTAGCGGTATTGCGATGCGAATCAACCGAATCTACGGGTGGCGATAGGTGAGGATACAAATGGGACTCTGGGCTGTCCAATTGTGTACCGGATGAGCCAGCTGCGGCGGCGGCGGCGGCGGTGGCTGAGGCTGCTGCAGCGGCTGCTGCTGCTGCTGCTGCTGCTGCTGCGGCGGCGGCGGTTTGGTAGACACTCTGCGGTGTTGTGTGCTCGTGATTAACAGTTGGTGAATTAAGTGTATATGGCGAGGTTGCCGAGGTGGGGCATACTACTTGCTGCGGTGACTGTTGTAGCGGCAGAGACTCGGACGCGCTGCCGTCTAAACACTAGTTGGTTGTCTGCGGATGAAGCAGCGGAAGAGGAAGCTGTAGACTGTTTTGCTTGGCTAAACTGGCGATCTCCGCGGCGATGCTGCCGCCCTTTCCCCCGCCGAGCGAGTCGAGCGACGATGGTCCCTCGTTGTAGCGGAGATCGCACACCGGGCTCTCGAAGCCGGCGCCCGGGGTCGCGCCACCGCCGCCGCTGCTCTGCGGCGTCGGCGGATTGTGATTCGAGCTGCTCTGATTCATGTCGCGATGCACCCGATTCTGGTGCCTGATTAGATAGCTGTCGCGCACGAACGTGCGTCCGCATATGTTGCACTCGTACGTCGTGCTCGCCGTGTGCGTGCGAATGTGAATGGCGAACTGGCTCTTGGACGTGAATGTCAGCGAGCACCGGTCGCACACGAGCGGCTTCTCGGCGACGTGACTCCAGCGGTGCGCGGTCACGTAGCTCTTCACCGCGAAGCGCTTCTGGCATATGTCGCACGCGTACGGTCGCTCGCCCGTGTGCACCCGCTTGTGGGTGTTCAAACTGCTCTTCTGGGTGAAGCGCTTCAGGCAAAGCTCGCACTGAAACGGCCGCTCGCCCGTGTGAGTCCGCATGTGCACCTCCAGGTAGGGCTTGCGACAGAAGCTCGCTTCGCACACCGTGCAGTGGTACGGCTTGTTGCCCGAGTGCAGCTTCATGTGAACGTAGTAGGACGACGCAGACGACAGCACCTTGCCGCAGACCTTGCAGGGCTGCGGCTTGGAGCGCGTACCCTCCTTGACCGTCTGTTGGCCGGTGGACTGACGCGAAGGCGGAGACTGCTGCTGCTGGACGCTCTGACCTTGAGGATTTTGCTGAGGCTGCTGTTGCTGTTGTTGCTGCTGCTGCTGCTGTTGCTGTTGTTGCTGCTGCTGTTGCTGCTGCTGCTGTTGCTGCTGCTGCTGCTGTTGCTGCTGCTGCTGCGACTGCTGCTGCTGCTGCTGCTGGTGCGCCTGCATGCTCTGCTGCGGATTCTGCAGATGACCCTCCTGCTGTGAAAGATCCTCGCGATCGTCCGACAGATTGACCATCGAGTTGGAGCCGTCCGATCGACTGGAAGCAACCGAGTAGAAGCCCATCGGTTCGCTCTTTATTTGCTGCTCGAACATGGACGTCATAATGTCCGTTTGCTGCGGATGAGCGAGTGGCTGCTGCTGGTGGTGCTGATGCTGAGCGGCCGCCGCTTGTTGGGGTGGGAGCAGAGTCAGGTTGCGCTTGACAAACTGCTCATATCCTGCGTACCAATCCACCTGCATGACACAACGCAATTTATATCTCTGGTCCGCGGTCCACCAATTCTCTCATGCTTCGCACACACTAGGACTCTCTCGCGCGCGCGGGTGTTATACGGACGGGTGCGGAGGGGACGACGTGCGAACGGCGGCGACGCGCGGGAGGGACGGGGTAAGAGGGCTAGTGGGAAAACTCGCTGGCGATGGGAGTGCGGCGACGGCGACGGAAACGGCACTCGCGACAATACGTTACGCTGCACGACGCGCGACAGTTAGCGACGACGATCGCGACGAACGTCGGTCTGACATTCATTTTTGACAAGTGACAGAAGTAGCAGCTACGCGATCAGCTGATTGCATAACTTTTTTCGCGGGTCCGCGGGACAAACGGCCACGGGCAAACTCGCTCTCGCGCTGCGTACGGACCCGCCGCGCGCCGATTAATCCGCGCTCGCGTTTCGTACGAACGGTGAACGCGCCGTGTCGACGCGTTAACCCGGACGCGGCGGATTTTCCCCGTGTTCTCGACGCGTCGCTCGAGCCCCACGGAACGGCGGGACAATTTCACGCGATGAAACCGGGATTGCCCGTGGTGCGGTGTGTGTGCGATGCGCCGCGGCGCGCAGGGGGGTCTCCCGTCTCGCGTTAGCTTCAAACCTACGTGGGCCATAACCCACCGCGGCGTACTAACCTTTGCTAATGTAGTGGTCCAGTCTAGTGTCGAAAAAGTTACGCCTCATCGAGCACGCACGAGCGACTTGACGGACCGTATCACGGTGCGACACGATACATTTGTTTAAATAATGTTTTTCTTCAACACAAAATATAAGATGGCTGCTACTATATTTCTCGACAGCAGCCCCCCCCGTGGCGCGCATACATAGATATAACGCGGGCGGACTACTGATTGACGGTACGCACGGGCGCTTCTAATTGGCTGGCGGGCTTAGGGCGCCCGCGACGGCGGCGCGGGACGAGCGACGCGAGCGAGAGCGAACGCGATTGGTCCGCCGCGAGTCGTTCGTCGCGGCGGCTGCTGCCCGAAATCCTTCGCTCGTTTTGGTCACGAAAAATGCAAGATTCATTCTCGCGCTTATCTAATCTTCGGAACAGGTTTATCGTGGAGATCGTGACATTTCGCAAAATTTCCAATGCGTCACTGACGGAAGCGCGCGCGCCCGATTCCGGCGATCTCTGATTAGCGAGATAACAGCGTAGCTTAAGGCCGTTTCGAGGAGCGAAATTCGCGTGCTCGTGACCACGAAAATTTCTTATCAACACGCGCAGCGGCCGCGAGGGGCGCTCCGGTGATTCCGCGGAAATGCTAATGGAACCCTAATGGGCAAGCCGCGTCGTCGTCGAGTGTCAAGGGCATAGGGCGCTATAAAAACGGCGGCAATCGGCGCGAGTGATAACGCGATATATTAACGTACACAGCCGACGACGTTGACGCGACAGACGTGAATCGCGAGGCGATTCGTAACGCGAAATCTGCGGTTGAACTTTCGATAGCCACCGGTGGCCGGGAGCAGAGTTTGCGGCTGTCAAAGATTTTCGGCGAGATCTCGATCCTGGTTCGTTTTTGCTGCTCGTATCCGCGGAAACACTGCGACTGTTAGATGACAATTGAAATATGTTGAATATTAATTGTTTGTTTTTTTTTTTTAAGACAGAAACATGGCTGTGCCCACGCAAAGCGTCATCGACCCACCCCTCAACGATCCTGTAACCAAGGCTGTGGTTGACAATATTATGGGCAATTTGCCTACGAAGAAACCTCACGTTCGCTGCAACGACTGCGATCTCTGTTTCACCAGTCAGACGGTGTTCGAGTGCCATCTGAGAGGGGCGCGACATGCCAAACAGGTAAACATAAACTATTGTATATTTTTTTAATTTTTATTCAGTTTTGTATCATTAGCATGTTTTTGTTTTTCAGATAAGATCAAAAGTGATAATGGCGACACTGGAAGAGGCAAAGGTGGCGTTCACCAAAGATCAAGAGGCCAACAGTCTCAGGTGTAACATCTGCAACGTCTGCCTCAATTCCATACAGCAACTGCAGACGCATCTGAACGGTACGCGAATTTGTCTGCAAGCGAATCGCAATCCCGAACGATACAATAATATAGTTTTGCGCTTGTTGCAGGAAATCGTCACAAGAAGAAAATCATGAAAGGTAATAAGCAAAACGGCGTGAAAAATACAGTACCGTATGGTTTTAGGTGTAGAAGAACAATGTATCTGGACAAATTGCTCCAGAAAAATGCTGTGGTACTGGTCTATTGTCTGATTCTATTTACCTTTGCATGCCTGACTCTGCTGCTTACTTTCATCTTTCACCTCTATATCGTGTAAATCACGCACGATCTCGACGATCTAGCTAAATTCGTCGGCTTGTATACGCTTAATTGTCATGCCTATCTATAAGACTTATTTATCGTTTGTATTTATTATTTATATTTATTTGTTTGCGACTGAATTCTATACTATATGCTTACTATACTATGTGTGCTTATTTATTGCGTGTATTTTTTTTCGCTGATGTTGTAGTCTATTTTTTTCTTCTCATGGCTTGATACTGAGAATTTATTGCATTTGTTATGTTTAATAAAGAAGGGGAGGCGAGATGTTTATTATAATTTGTCTTTATTTCATAGTGACTTTCTGCATCTTCCTGTCCTCTTCACTATCTGAACTAATAGAATTACGCACACTTTTACTGCGATGACCCGTCTCGAGCGAGGTAATTATGCTACTGTCTCCACAACGTATCGTGATAATTCTATCAGATAGAAGTGACCTTAAATCACGAATAATTTGATTGTAAATGATTATCGTGGGGGATGAACCAAGCTCACTGTTATCGGCCACTGCACCGCGTGTCTCACTTATCAATGGACCTTCTTTTTGTAGCATGAATGTAGTGCTCAAGCTCATTTATTATCACAATAGCCGCTGACCCGTGCGGTTGTGATAGATAGATAGTGTTGATTGCACATTGATGCTTAGGTGGATGGTCCGGCATCGAGGTCACTCAAGGCAGCTCCCCGGCGTCGTCTTGCGCCACGAACCTCAATGTTCCCGGTTCCGTCAAGGGAATTTGCTTCTCTTGCGACGCCTGCAACAAATTCTTTAACTCCAAAGCGCAGTACGACGTGGTAAGTAAAAAATAAAAAAACTAAAGTCAAACTGCAACTTTTCGCTACATGAAGCTTTCTTTTTATTTACAGCACGTAGCCTCGAACAAGCACACGTACAGACTGAATAGACTGGCGCTGAAGAGTCCGAAGAAAAAGCGATTTTTCCCTTATTGGAAGAAGTCCAAAGCAGTGGACGTCGCCGAGTCGAAACATCCGGTACAGTCGTTAGCGAGCAACGTCGTTCCGGGCGGTTACGTAAACACCGCGTAAAAGTGCATCGAGCGGCTTGCGGAGATTCAGAATCTCCCGGTACTTTGTTGCGATTTGGTCCGTTGCCGTGCGATCGTTGGAACGCAGCACGGCAGCTGTTGTTCGACGGAACTGGGCGACCGCGAAGCGAGTTTCGGTTTAATGCGCGAGGATGCGATTGTCGTCGAACGAATGCGTGTAACGGAGAGAGATACGGTAATTATGAAAAAGAACGTCTTCTGAAAATCATTCCGATGAAAGAAAAAATACCAAACTAAAAGTTTCATCGTCGTACTTAAAAAGATAGTAAAAAATAGTATCGATGTCTTTTCTTTCACGCTGTTTTGTTCGACGATCTTGGCCCTAGAGGCGCCAGAGTGTCAACAGGCTGAAAAAACACGCAAAAATGTTACGCAATTGATAAATTATTTATTTATATTTATTTACGTTAATTATTAATCCATAGATTACCGCTCAATTAATTAATAAAAGAAGAACCGACTTACTTTTATCATGTATGTTTCCAGCAACCTCCGCAATTCCTCGTTCTGTCCTCTTAGGCAGTCGGTCTCGTTGTCGAGCCTCTGTCGCTCCTTCAGAATTTCGTGATACTTGTGAAGACCGATCAGCAGACCGTCCCACAGTTTTTCCTTCTTCGGCGAGAAAATCTCGCGATAACGGTTCCAATATCTCGTCACGTCGTCGGTGGACAATCCGCGCGACAGAGACACCTTATCCTTTGCCGATTTGTCCTGGAAAGACTGATCCTGGCTGCGTTTGCTCGCGTGAAATTTCTCCACGAATTCTTTCAGGGCTCGCGTGACGTTCGCCGACTCGATTTGCAGCAGGTGACCCCTTTCGCAGGTCACGTTTCGCCCCGGCAATGTACTCGTAGCCACGGAAGATCCGCCGGGCGCCGAAGTTAGCCTACTCTCTGGATTTCGGGGCAAGTCTTCGCTTTCGTTCTCGTTCGAGTGCAGCGAATTTTCGCCGCTGCTTCGGTTATCCAACTGGCATCCGTCGCCTTCGGAGATCTCGCGAAAATTTCGTTCTGGCTGATTCTCCTCATCGGCCGATTCTTCCTGACCGCGAGAATATTGCGAGGAACCAATTCTGCGAATGAAAATATTTGTATTCTTTTTTTTTCCATGAAGAAAAAAGTTTTTCTGACCCACAAACGATGAAATAATTATTTTCATTCGCACCGTGCTTGATCTTCGTTGGAAATTTCCTCCCTCGTCGCACTCACAATCGAGCCACTCTCCTCTTCCATCGAGCAAGTGCCGCAATACGCGTAGGGCAGAAAAAAATTGAGCAGCAGTTCGACCTGATCCTCGGATTTGATGCTCAGTGCCTGTTGACATTATTATTGCTTGATAAACAGGACTGTAAGTGTTACAAAGGGAGACGACGAAAGAAATGTGTTGTTACTTGAAACACGTTGTCGAGTCGGATAATAATATTGTCGTGATACGCATGAGGCGCGAGCAAATCTCGCAGTCTGTCCTCGATGAGAAATCCCGTGTGATCCGAAATTTGCTTGACAATGTGATTCAACAGTCTTCTCTCCAAATTCATGTCTCCCAACGTAGCCGGGATTTTGCGAGGCTCGAAAATCTTCACGCTGGCGTCGACATCGGCTTTTTCTGAACGTCAAAAGTTGATAAAAAAAATTATTAAAAGGCTCGAACACCAGATAAAGACGAGAAGCTGCGCACAATAAACTTTACTCTGTTGCAATTTGGCAATTGCATTGCTGAAGGAAGGAAGATCCTCTTTTCGAAGCAGCGGCAGCTCCGGAGGCTCCCAATCCAGCCCCAAAGTTTGCTCGTGTATAATTCTATCTGCAGACATGATCTGAAACAATCGAAGACACGATAACCCACATGGAAATATTTATATGTGAAATATATGTCGCCGAAAAGTTCTATATGTCGCATATATTTTGCATACATTTTTACATATAGAACTTTTTGGCGACATATATGTTATGTATAAATATCTTCATATGGGAAATGACGCGTTTGATCGAGCTTCGTCCCACTGCGTCGCTACCTTTTCCACAAGCTCGTCGGCATTTCTGGTGTTCATATCCCAAATATCGAAGTACTGCTTCTCGTTGACCGCGGCAAAGTGATTGGACTTGACTTCCAGTTCGGATATATTTTTTCGAGCCTTCAGCACCTGCTCGGTCAGTCTCTGTACCTCGAGTCTCGTGTTCTCCTCCAATTCCTTGTAATTTTTCTTCAGCTCGTTGACGACGTCCTGAAGTCTGGAAAATCCGGGGAATCAACGATAACATTTAATTTTTTTTTTAATCTGAAGAATAAAAATAAATAAAATAGCGGACTTGTTCAATCGACGCTTCTGCTGACTCCTGATAATCGCGTTCTCGTCCTCCCGACGCTTCAGCACCGCGTAGCTGTAATCCAGCTTCTCGACGTTCATCATGCAAACGGCCTTCATCCGCTCGACCTCCAGCTGAAGATTCTGGCACTCGGTCTCCAGCTCGATCTTCCTGGCTCTGTACGCCTCCTGGTGTTCGATGCGAATCCGTCGCATCTCTCTATCGTACTCCGTCATTATCTCCTTTCGCCGATCAACCTCATTCACGTCCTCCTCGTGTCGCTGCTTGTACAGAGCGTCCCATCGCCTGGCGACACTCGCGAGAAAAGCGTCCCGCTCGCTGTCGAGAGCCTCCTCGATGAGCAAAAGCTCGCGACGATAAGCTTTGGCGATCGTGTTCACCTGATGAAAATAATTTGTCGCCCTCTATTAAAAAGTGCATGAGCAATCATTATTGTCAATATAACTCGGCCTCTAATTGGTCGTGGACCGTCAAGATCGGCCGTTCGTTATTTAACAATGCAAGATTTGACAGTCGTAATGAGCGCTGCAGCACTGTTTAACCTACGGTGACCCCGATTTGAGCGGTTTTTAGCCGGACGGTCAGATCCGCCCAAATCGGGGTCACGAAAATTATTTTTTCAAAATATCGACTTTTAACCTATACCATCGTTCTCAAGTCGCATATTCTACCCCTGAAAACACCGGTTACAACCCTTTTTTAGTTGATTTTGAAAAAAAAATTTTTTGGTCGAACAGTTTGTCAGAAATCGTAGATCTGGCCGCCGGGCCGAAAACGGCCCAAATCGGGGTCACGAAAATTATTTTTTCAAAATATCGACTTTTAACCTATACCATCGTTCTCAAGTCGCATATTCTACCCCTGAAAACACCGGTTACAACCCTTTTTTAGTTGATTTTGAAAAAAAAAATTTTTGGCCGAACAGTTTGTCAGAAATCGTAGATCCGGCCGCCGGGCCGAAAACCGCCCAAATCGGGGTCACGAAATTAATTTTTTCAAAATATCGACTTTTAACCTATACCATCGTTCTCAAGTCGCATATTCTACCCCTAAAAACACTGGTTACAACCCTTTTTTAGTTGATTTTGAAAAAAAAAATTTTTGGCCGAACAGTTTGTCAGAAATCGTAGATCTGGCCGCCGGGCCGAAAACCGCCCAAATCGAGGTCACGAAATTTATTTGTTCAAAATATCGACTTTTAACCTATACCATCGTTCTCAAGTCGCATATTCTACCCCTGAAAACACCGGTTACAACCCTTTTTTAGTTGATTTTGAAAGAAAATTTTTTTGGTCGAACAGTTTGTCAGAAATCGTAGATCTGGCCGCCGGGCCGAAAACCGCCCAAATCGGGGTCACGAAATTTATTTTTTCAAAATATGGACTTTTAACCTATACCATCGTTCTCAAGTCGCATATTCTACCCCTGAAAACACCGGTTACAACCCTTTTTTAGGTGATTTTGAAAAAAATCAACTAAAAAATGTGATTAGCCTAGTATAGAAAAAAAATATTAAAACATCGACTTTTTTGGTTGCAAAAATCGCAAAAAAAAAAGTAACGAGGAAAAAATATTTTAAAAAATACGACTGACTTGATGTTCGATTCTCTCGATCAGCAGATTTATGTCCTCGCACTGTTTCCTCGAGTCCGCGACGAACTTCTCGTCCGCGTTCTCGAGCTCGAGCTTCAATTCCGCGATAATACCGTCCTTCCGTTCCAAAATTTCCGCGCATCTCGCGCTCTGCGCGCGGATGTCCGCGTGAATATCCAGCGGATCCTTCGACGCAAGAATATCCGACCATCTCGCGTCGATGGCGCGATACTTTTCCAGCGACTCCGCGGCCTCCGCCTCGAGATTCCTCAGCAGGCCATTTCGTATGGCGACGTCCTCGTCGCGCCGGTGAACCTCCCGGGCGTCGTTGGCCACTCGCACGTTCGTGATAACCTCGTCGCCCTCGGCTATCAATTTTTCCAGCAGCTCCGCGCTCGTCTCTATTTGCCGCTCGGTTAGCGAGCTCTCGACGATTCCCTCGTCCTCGGCGCCGTCGTGTCTGGACAACGGAAGCAAAGCAAAGTCAGTTTATTCATTCGAGCTGAGCGTGGATCGATGGTTTAGTCGAAAAGTCGATATTCCGAGAAAAAAAACGTAACCTAAATATAATTTCAATTAATGTTTTTATTTTAATCAATCAAAACGAGAAAACAGACGTCTTGAAAATAACGCAGACGAAAAAATGATAAATAGAGGGAAAAAAAAATTAACAAATGTTAAGAAGTCGATTATGGTGATAAGGTGCGACGGCGCAGGTCGCGCAAGTCGCACGCGACCGCGCACAGGCCTCGCGCTTACTTCTTGAGAGCCTCGAGTCTCCGCTGGATCCTCAGCCTGCGCGCCAATTTTCGCTCATTCGGATCCTCCGCCGCGACGGAAGGTTCGTCCGGCACATCGAATCGTCGCGCGTCCGACATACTGTCATTCCTCGCCGGGCGTCGAGCCGCGAATGGGACGAATGGGGGTTTCCCCGGGCTGTATCCATATTTCCGCGTCAAACAATCGGAGTTGCCGGTGGCAACGCCGGTGAGATAATCGATACCCGAGAGAGTTGCGGAAGGAAAGAAGGAAAAAAATAGAGTAAATGTACCGTTAGTAGCCACTATACTTATTGTAGCAATTTTTATTATTTTATCTCTCACATTATTTTTTCCCCCCAATTGCACGTTGATTTTTTTTTTTTTAATAAATGCATTTCAATTCACTGAATGATCTACCCGACGATTTTTTTATTCGATTAAATGTTTTGATTTATTCCTTTGAATGTGATCGCCACAACTGGCCCTAAGATACACTGAGAAAAATGAGTAGTTGCGATTACCAATCATTGATTCGATCTACCAAAATATCGGTCGCAGTTACTCAAATATTGGTAGCTCTGACCAATGATTGGTAATCACATCTATTCATTTTTTTTTCAGTGTAGACAAAAACGGCACGTCTACCCTAAAATGCCTGCAGGACTCGGCTCCGCGTTCGGAGGCGACGAATAAAACACATTGGCGACTCGGCTCGTCAATTAAATTGTCAATCGTACTCCATACATAGAATTTATTCTCAGCTTCGAGTAGCAAGTCGCGAGGCCGCGCTATCTCGCGCGCGTTCCTCGCCACGCAGACGAAAGTGCACGACAATGCGTCGTTATCGTCAATCAAAAGGTCCGAGCAGTCCGCTGATCCGACCTAACGAGGGGCCGCCGCCGTTTAAAGTAGTTACAAATGTTTAAATTTGAATGGTCCACGTAATGGCGGCTTCCGGCGTGCGCGCGCCGCACGTAACGCGCAGCAGCAGCGGCACAACTGCCGCCCCCCGCCGTCGTCGCGTTGGCGTCGTCCGCGAGATGGCGCCACCGGCATATCCGTCGCAGCGGCCATCGCGTGTGGCCAACACACCGTCGAGGCCCGCTCGACGCACACACGCGCGACGTTGCAGTCGCTCCGTGTACTTTTGCCAATTTGCCGGACGTTTTTCCTCGAACGGAGGAGGAGTGAGAAGGAGGGAAAAAAAACACACACGCTGCAGCAGCACCCGAAGCGTCGACTCCCCCAACTGCGCGCGGAGGGCGTCTCGCGTAACGATTCGCCGCGATGACGACGACAACGACGACGATTCAGTTATTTCTTGGACTTCGAATGATCTCGGCCACGGCGAATTCTGTGCTCGATTTTGTACATTTTGTTCGCCTCTGCGTCTCTCGCGAAGGCGAACACGACGTGCCGTTACTAATTTTCAGGACACACAACACCGACGACGTTGCAGCAGCGGCGGCGGGATTACAAGTGTCATTGCGCTGCTGCTCTGCATGTCCGGGGGATATCGTGGAAAATATCGCGGGCGACACACGTCGAGCGCGCGCGGCCCGATGACGCGGCGCTTTCTCCGCCTCGGCGACGGACTCGTTTCTCGCCCGGCCATGTTGAGACACTGGAAAGAAACAGAGCGGTGGCGGCAACTGCGTTGTGTATATGGTTCGAGGGAAAGAGAGAAAAAGGCCGAACGCGCGCCAGCTGGTCGCGTATACGCCGAAGGGCCGTGTACGCGTTGCGTGTGCGTCGTCTTCTGCCCTCGCGAGGGCAAAAGAGTTGACGGTAAATATGGGTACAAACGTCCGAGAGTCTCGGGCAGAAGAGAGTAGACGTTCCGTGGCGGGTCGAACGAAGGCTGCAACGCGGCTGCGTGGATGCCATGGATCTAACAACACTCGTCGTCGTCGTAGTCGTCGTCGCGGTCGTCGGGCGCGCGGCGAACGAGAGATAAAGAAAGACAGAGACAGGCGCGCGGGGGGAGAGCGATGGAACGAGGAGACGAGGCGAGCGAGATATAATCATCGGGTAGAATAAGACAGAGCGAGCGAGCGCGATGACTCAAAACCTGAGCGAAAGCGAGACGGCGATAATCTTGTGTAGACCGGCGAAGAGAGAGAGGACAGTCGAGGGAGGGGAGGGGGGGAGAAACACGCGAGGAGAGAAAGAGCGAGAAAGGTGGCAGGCCGTGACTGTAGCGCGGAGAGGACGAGGAGGGGCGGGAATCGGGAAGGGTGCCTCGGGGGTTCGGGGTTAGCTCGTTCGACCCGTTATCCCTCCTCTCCCGGAGTCCCCGAGAACGTCCCCACCTGTCCTTGCTTCAATTGCGATGCGCGAGAGGGGCGAGAGAGCGAGACGGCGAAGCGAGACGGTGAAGCGAGAGCGAGAGAGACAGACGTCCGCGAGAGGTTTTTCACGTGTGTACGTTGGTTTGCGTGTGTGAACCGGTGAGCCGCGCGCGCCGCCGCTGCTGCTGCCGATGAGATCCGCGAGTTCGCCTCCTTCCCCCACCCTTTCGCCGTCGTCGTCTCCCCCCACCACCACCGGCGAATCGAGCGCCCCTCGACGGCGCAGCCGTTTCGTGCGGTGAGTGGGGAGGAGGAGAGGGGGGAGCTGGTTGGTGTGTGGCGAGCGGAGCAGCACCAACGGCAACGGCGGCAGCAGCAGCGCCTAGCGCGGCGGCGATCGTGATCCTGCGAGGTAGACTCGTTCCGTTCCCCTCGTTTGCCCCCACCACTCGGCCTGCCCGGTCTGGCCAGCGAGCCGCACTACGCTCCCGCCACGGTGACGTCACTTCGAGTAGTGTAGTGCAGTGAGAAGGAGCAAAGCTCGCTCCGTCCGGTGTACGTGTCCAAAGTTAAACGAGATTGTAGGTGAAACTGGTAACGGGGCGCCGATTAATTAGGCGCGAGCCCCGTGAACGTCCGCAGCTAGAGGCGAACGAAAAAAAAAAAACACAAAAAAGGAATACAAAGTTTTGAGCGCAGAGGTGTTCACGAACGGCGGGTAACACGAGAAACCCGCGAGCTCGACGTCGTCGCAGTCGTCGTCGCCCACGAGAGGAAGACAAGTTGTGCGAGGAGAGCGCGCGCGCGCGTGAGCGTTGTGTGTGTGTGTGTATGTGTGTGTGTGGGTCAAAGGCCCCGGTGTGACGCGCGTTATACGAGAGAGCTCGTACACGTTTGCACACACACGACGCCTGGCGGTGCGGCGGTGTGTGTATGTGTGTGTGGGTGGTTTTATCCAGTGGTGGATATATATATTGTATGTATGTATATATACACGCGATCCACGGAGCTCGGTAAGATGTGACCAAACTCTGTGTGTCTCTCTCTGTCCCGTGCGTCGTGCCCCAAGCAGCGAGAGAGAGAGAGCGTGGTCCGAGCGAGAATTCCGGCGAAAGGCTCGCGCGCGGTCTCGGCTAACGAAAAATAATACAGATGGAGACGAGAGGCTGGCGTTGATGAAACGGCCGTGGACGTCGCGAGACTCCGAGCGATATAATTGACGCTCGGAATATCGTCGGTGCCGAGCCGCCGAGCGGGAGGAGTCGCGCGCGCGGGGCCAATGTAAGAAGGGATCCCGTGGCCGCGAGAGAGAGACGGAGACAGAGGGTGCGAGAGAGAAAGAGAGAGAGGAGAGAAGGAGAGGGAGACAGTGCGCGTTACATACACTGTCGAGGAGAGCCGTGGTGCCCGCCATCGAGGCGCCTGGATATTCGCGCTGCTTTCCGGGGCCCCCTCGTCGCTCGACTACGCTGTCTCCGCGCGTTTATATCGGTTTGTGCGTGCGAACGGTGGTTTGTGCGGCGTGAGTGTGTGAGTGTGCAAAAAAAGAAGGAAATAAAGAAATAAAAAAAAACGCGTCCGAGGATACGGATAGCAGTGGGCTCCGAGGATAAGAGAGCCGTTTCGAGCTGTGTGGTATCCTCGGTTCGACGTTGCCCCGTGAATCGGGCAGGATTACAATATAATAATAATAATAAAAGTAATTAAACCAATAATAATAATAATAATACTAAAGAGAAATACGTGAAACAGAGGATAGCGCTGCAGTTGTTCGTCGCCGTTTATTATTTTCGATTCTTTCGTTGGCTTCTTTTTCCACACTAGTTTTTTTATTATTATTTTCTGTTCCTCGTTCTACTCGCGAGTGATGTTGGGAATGGGATGGGACGGCTCGCCGTCGTTCCGCGTGCCCGGTGGTAGTGGTGTTACGTGTGTTGTTAGGGCCAACGTCGTATATTAAAAAAAAAGGAAGAAATAATAAAAACGTGTGTCTGTACCATGTGGCGTTGTTCGGCAACGGTAATACTACACGACGTACCAAGTAGCAGCAGCAGCAGCGGCGGCGGCGGCATCGGCAAAAGCAGCAGCAGCTACAGCACCAGCATTGTCGACGGTGTCTCGTCGTTCAACGACACTGCGTCGTACGCGGCGCTGTTTTATCGCGAGGGTTTGGGCCTCGGCACCGATTGCTCGGGTGCTGCGCGCTGCGACGACGAGCAGCAGCCCCGCGAGCGGGGTCACCATCTCACGGGCCCCCAGTGATTAGTGTGTTGTCGCTCGTACCCGACAAACCACCCCCCTTTGCCACCACCACCCCACCCGCCACCCTCGTCCCGCTGCCTCCCCGCCGACAGTGTACTTCGCGGAATTGTGTCGTAAGGGATAAAAATTAATAATACCGCGAGGGGTGAGAGAGAGAGAGAGAGAGAGAGAGAGAGAGAGAGAGAGAGAGAGAGAGAGAGAGAGAGAGAGAGAGAGAGAGAGGAAAACGGGAGATATAAATTCCTCCACCACGTTATCTCTCCAGCTGGATATAAAAAGTCTCGTCCCGTGTGCTTCGCGAATTATTCATTGTTCTCCGCCTTTTGATCTCTCAACACAGAGAAATAATACATACATACGTTTAACGGGGAGAGAATAAGAGCTCCTCGACTTGTCGATCGCGTCTCGACCGGTGCGTGTCTGGTGACTCTCGGTGGGCTTCTCTGTAACTCGCGAGAAGAGCGCGAAAAAAAAGGGGGAAAAAAAAACAGAGAGAGAAGCGATATCGAGAGGGGAGCGAGGCCGATAAAGGGAGCAAAGAGCGTGATATACATAGATATTGGAAGAGCGCGAGTGAGTGAGACGGAGAGAGAGTTGGGAGAGAGGGAGAGACCGCGCTCCCGAGCATAAGAAGATAGTGGAGATATATACGCGCGAGAGAGAGGAGAGCAGCCGCGCGTCACTGAATTGTGCCGAGTGTTTTTCGCTGTGCGTGTGGGTGCGTGCGTGTGAAACCGACGTCCGCGGTGAGAGAAAGAGAGAGCGAGAGAGAGAGCAATCTCCTGTGTCTCTCGAATATCCGATACCGGTGTTTGGTATAATTTATGAAAATTCTCCGGTGCGCGCACGACGGTGTCTCCGCGGCGGATCAGCGTCGACGCTCGTTGTTATCATTGTCATCGTCGTCGGTCGTGTATATTCGGTGACGTGAAGTTGTGTGTCGTTGTACAGTGCCCGCCAAACGATAACACAACATCCGATCCCAAATGAAGAGTTCGGAGCAAAATGGTTAGAGAGACACGTCACCTGTGGGTTGGAAATCTGCCGGAAAACATCCGAGAGGATCGCATAAGAGAGCATTTCAAACGGTAAGATTGACATTCGATGGATCATTTATTTGCGGGCATATTATTGTCCTTTGTTTATTTAATTTATTTATTTAGGTTTATTTCGATCGTCCGACGAATTGTGTTTTATCCTCTTTTTTTTCATTGCCTTTGCAGCCTAATAATTTATTTTCTGTAATATTTTTCCATAGGGCTTGAGACACTTGTGTCGTTGACTCTGACTCTTGGTGCAACGATCTAATCATTGCAGCTCGACGTAAACACTTGTATCGATAATTAAAAAATGAGGAAAAAAGCGTCGGCAGTTGCCACTGCGCAAGATATTTACGACTCCGAAGAGCGAGCGAACGTCTAGAGGCCCCGGTAACAGGGCACTGTCGACGCTTTGACGAGATTTCGCTGCGCATTTTCGTGTAGCTACGGGTAGAAAGCATAGACAACAACGCGCGGACTTTCGGCCGTCCGCCAAAGCGTGTAAATTCATTCGAAAATTCCTCGCAGGTCGACGACAAAACGAACGGGAACGTCTTCGATTCAGGTAGCTCTCGAAGTGCTTTCTCGCTCTTCGCGCAAGTGCAACGCGCTGCTTTGCCCTTTAGACTCGACGGACTTCGACGAGGAGAGGAACGAAGAAGATACGTTTTGTCAGGAGTCACCGAGAATGCCGAGGCAAAAAAAAACACAAACCGAACACGCACGATTCGTTGCAATATTATTTTGTTTACGACGAGTCCGCACGCATTCGGCGAATCAAGCGTCGGCTGGAACGTGGGTGCAGACCAGACGTGCGTGCCGCAAATGTTTTCGGGATGAGAGCGTGTCTGAGAAATCCTCGCGGCGCGCACACACTGCGCTCGTCGTGCATACACACACGATAGGAGGGGCCTTGGCTGGCTCGTTTTTCTCGCTCTCTCTCTCTCTCTCACTCTCTTTATCTCCCTCTTCGTCTTCTCTCCTTCTGCCCCTTCGTCGTCCCGAGGCCCCCTCGTCCGCGTTTGTTTTTTCCCGAAGTAATAATAGGCGGAGGACAGCCATTTTGAGAGCTCACCGCGGGACGAAGTTATTGTTCGACAGTGCGTCTCAACCTGAGGCTCCCGGCGCCCTAAGCGAATCCGGACGCTCCTCTTTCCAACGCTTCTTCCACCTAAAAACTGATACCAACGTTCGACGTATTTCAATCGCGTCTAAAGCCAGCTCAACATTGTATTCGCCGATGCGAAACGTCGATCATTGCCGCGTGTCGCGCGGCAACGCGCATCGGTGATGTAATAATACCGGCGAAAGTGCCATTTTGAAGAAGCCACGTAGAGGGAGAGAGAGAAGACGCGCTCGCTCGAGTTTATTGTTCGTTCGCCCCGTGACGCTCAAACGGCGGCTCCGCCGTGCGGAAATATATCGTCGCTCTTCGCGGCGTCGCCGAAATCGCGTTCTTTCTTTCTTCTTCGCCAGCGCAGCAAGCGTCGACTCGTTTAGGACTGCGAATTTTTCCACGCTATTATCCTCAGAGCGTCCATCGGTTTCTAGACGACACGCGGGAGAGGACGAGTCGCGGCGTCGTGCTCCTCTCCGCTCTCTTCTCGCTAAAACGGCGGCTCCGCCGTGCGGAAATATATCGTCGCTCTTCGCAGCGTCGCCGAAATCGCGTTCTTTCTTTCTTCTTCGCCAGCGCAGCAAGCGTCGACTCGTTTAGGACTGCAAATTTTTCCACGCTATTCTCAGCGCGTCCATCGGTTTCTAGACGACACGCGGAAGAGGACGAGACGCGGCATCGTGCTCGTCTCCGCTCTCTTCTCGCTAAAACGGCGGCTCCGCCGTGCGGAAATATATCGCTGCTCTTCGCAGCGTCGCCGAAATCGCGTTCTTTCTTTCTTCTTCGCCAGCGCAGCAAGCGTCGACTCGTTTAGGACTGCGAATTTTTTCACGCTATTATCCTCAGAGCGTCTATCGGTTTCTAGACGACACGCGGGAGAGGACGAGTCGCGGCGTCGTGCTCGTCTCCGCTCTCTTCTCGCTCAAACGGCGGCTCCGCCGTGCGGAAATATATCGTCGCTCTTCGCAGCGTCGCCGAAATCGCGTTCTTTCTTTCTTCTTCGCCAGCGCAGCAAGCGTCGACTCGTTTAGGACTGCGAATTTTTCCACGCTATTATCCTCAGAGCGTCCATCGGTTTCCAGACGACACGCGGGAGAAGAAGCGCACGAGAATCGTCGGCGTTTCGTGCTCGTCTCTCCGCTCTCTTCTCGCTCTAACGGCTCCAGGATATTCGAAATCCGCCGTACGTGGGTATTACGATGTACGGCTTTCGGGGGCAGCAAGAGAAAGAGAGCGAGTGAGACGGAGAGAGAAGCTCGGTGTGTGCGGAGAGCGACGAGTTCCCCTCTCTCTCTTTCTCTCTCTCCCTCTCACTCGCGTGCGCGCGCGCGCAGAGCACCGCAGAGAGGGGGAAGGGGGAGAATAGCTGGAGACGGTGCCAGGCGCTGTGCCAGCAAATGCGCCGCGCGTACGCGAGAGGAGGGGAGGGGAGAAGAGAAAGAGAGACGAAGAGGGAGCGAGACGAAACTCTAACGGTGACACGGACCAGTGTCGCCCAACCTGGGGCTCCGGTTCGGGCCAGGTTTACACGGTAAACTCGGTTATACCTGACTTTGCCGGAGCGTTTGCTCGACCAAACACGACGGGAATATTCACAGCGATCGCGCACGACGGAAAGTTACGCTTAGTTATATTACTCGACGAATCGGCCGAATTTACAGGGTATTTACAGCCTTGTTTACAAGCGGCAGAACGAGTCGCCAGGAGACTCGTCAATAGAATCGAACCGAGCGGGGAACCTTAATTTCGCGTTTCACCGGATTGTACGGTTTTACGTTTACAACGACCGGAAAACTTTCCCGACGGCTGACAATCGACGTTTCCGCGGTTTTTGCGACGGAAGAAGGCGACGACCACACCCTGATATTTTTTTTTTTAATATTTGACGTGTCCTCGACGTGGCTGACGACGTTCGCAACGCTTTGGACGCTTTAGGGCTCAGAAGGGAAATCGTCAGGTGTTTGCGTTGCTGTAAACCTTTTTTTTTTACAAGTACTCACAGAAATACTTGCGTGAGAATATTTTTCATTGGTGAAGGTGTGCGAATCGAACGTCGTGCGAATTGACAACCTGGATATTTTACAGCGTCGACCTTTCGATAATTGTGGCCATTGGATCACGAAGGTCATTGTTTGCCGAGTAAATGGCTGTAACTCCGCGTGGATTATTAATAGCCGACGTGCAGAAGGTTAATTTATGTAACGTCTTGCGAGAAACAAAGTAATCGGTCGGCCGTTGGGATCGGCGGAGAATTGCGGAGCATTCGTGGGAAAAAAACCTCAGCGATACGTCAGGATTAAAGTTCCTATATTCATCGAATAAACAAGTCGAAATCCAAAAAGTCCTCCGCTTAGTCGGATTCAATACACGAAACACGACAAAAACTGTCATCGATCAGGCTCCCCAAAATTTCCTCAAACCACACACAAAAAAAATAAAAAATTAAAAAGACTCCCTCAGTCTCCGTCAGAAAACCGTGCGTCCTTTGCTATCGATTCGTCGCTGCGGGCGGAGATTCCGCGTCGAAGACACGAAAAAAAAACTCCCGGTGTAGAATCGTTCGATAAACCGGATTCGTTGCTTCCCGCATAATCACGCGACCGCGTCGACGACTCCGGCATCTTGTCTTGTCTTGTCTTCCACGTCGTCGACGAATTTCCGTCAGGACGAACGTCACAGCAAAATAATAATAATAATAGCCCCCAATCCCGCTGCGAAATTGGAATTTTTTTTAGGTAGCCAAAAAAAGGTTAGGAAAAATCAATGATCACGGAAAAAAAAACGTCGCGGGACTGGGAATATCTGGTGAATGAAGGGGACAGCGATATATTTTGCGAGAGCGAGCGAGACGGAGCGACGACGGTGACTCAAGATGGCGGGGAGCGGCGCGCACGAAGCCCGTGACCCCGCGTGCTGCTGCTGCTGCTGCCGGTGCTTCTGCTTCTGCTTCTGCTGGCTCAAGCAGCCGCTGTCCCGTGTGGCACGTATATATATCGAAATAAAGCGGAGAGAAGTGCGACGCCAGTAGTGGCAGCAGCAACGGCGACGGCAGACACTCTCTGTACTCTGCACGTACATTTATCTGCGGGTGAGAGAACCCTGTCCATGTCGAGGGAACTCTCGACGTGCTGGCTGGCTGACTGGCTGGCTGGCTGGCTGGCTGGCTGGCTGGCTGGCTGGCGGCTGGCTGGCCTCGATGCAGAGAGGGCATCGATCTGGAATTCTGCACAGCGGCACCCGGCACCTGGAAACACGTTATACCCCCCTCGATCTCCTCCCCTGACACCCCGTCCCTCGCCCCCCCCCCCCCTCCCTCCCTCCCTCCCCGCTCTCCCCTCTCGAGCAAACCAATTTTCTTATCTCAGTCTATAATAAACTTTGGGCCGAGAGCGCTCGCGATTTATACGCCGCGCCGGGGAAACCCTATGGTTTTCGCGCACGTGGAATACATATACACACAGGCAAATTGCGCAATTATTGCCGAGCGAATATCCACAAAATTGAGCATAAATCGTCGGGAGCGATTTTTTTTATATTTTTTTTACGTAATTTTCTCAAGGCTCGGAATATCATTCGAATTTTAATCGGGGAATGACAAATACGACCATGACAGAGGCTTGATCGATTGATCTTTTATTAATTTTATTTAAGCAGAGAAGAAACGGTAGCCATCGTCGTATATGATTTTTATCTCCCCGCGGAGAATTCGATTCAGACATGACGCAATTCCAACGCGTTTGAAATTTCGATAAGACGATTCCGTGCTTCACCGATCATCGGTCGATTACAAAAAAAAATTTCCCTCTTCCCTTATCAATATTCTGCGTACAAAAAAAATCACCAAAACTTTCACGAATGTTCCACGTTCGTTATATATATATCAAGAAGTCCCTAATACGACACTGTTCGATATTGCGTCTATACCGTCGCTTCATCATTCGCCGTCCCTTATTCAGAAATTCCGCACGTGTAACGTACGTACACGCGTCTATTTATCAATATATCCTTGGACACATATAGCTGCTCTTCCTCGTCGCACGTTTCGAATCGACGCCGGGCTTAAAGGTCCTGCGCCACCACCACCACCGCTGAAAGTTTAATAATATATACCCACGTACATATATACACACACATACACAGTACATGGGGTTATGTACAGTATTGGTACACGGGCGGTTCGCGTTTCGACGATACTTCCTGTATGCGTGCTACCCGTCCGCGTGTGGACGGCGAAGCAGAGCGGTGCGCGCGCGCACTCTCACATTTCTCCCGTGTATGTGGCTCTGTCTCTCTCTTTCTCTCTCTTCCCTCTCTCCCGCTCGCCGTGTGTACAGCCAGCCGGGCGCCGGTATTGGTGCGTGTCGGTGTGACGGGTTGCCGGCGTATTTTGGTATATTGATCGCGCGCGCCCGCGGTAGGCCATCTCCCGTCCCCCAACCTCGCGGCTCCATCTTGCCCCACCCCATCTCCTCCTCCTCTACCGCCGCTCGACGCTGCTGCCGCTGCTGCTGCTGGCTCGGTCCGTCCGTTCTCGTTTCGTGCGCCACTCGGGGCTGATACCCGACGCTCGTCTCTTGGATATATTTTTCTTTTTTATTCCTCGTTTCTCTCTCTTTCTCCTTGCACATAGAAACGAATACAAAACCGGGAGATATATTTTTTTTCGCCGGGCGATAAATCGAACGAATCGTCGGTTCGACGGGTTAATAACTGGAGCCGAGTGATTTTCTTCAGTTATGCCAATTTTTAAATCATCCGAGAACGAAGGGAGGGGGGAGGCAATTATACATTGTTATAATGACTAAGATCTGGCAGTTGGGTTCGACTCTGTGTCTGTAGAACGCCGCAAAACCATGTTTGCACAGCTAAGCTTCGTTCAATCGGCAGTGTTCGATTGGAAATTTTCACCGCAAACGAAGTCACAGATAATGCCGACTACTGATGTTTTTTTGTTTGCCGATAAGAACGACGATAGCGATTTCAATTTTTTTCCACTGTATCTTCCAGACTTTGGTCTCGTTTTCATCCCGTCCGACAAAACCGCCGCCGTCTTGACGGCGATCCACAGCAACCGGAATACCGCGTATTTCGCCACGCATCTGTGCATCTCGTAAACCGTGGTCCGTATAACGCCGCAGTCGGGGCCCCCGACGTCCAATGCTGCTCGGGTATATATACGACATCGGCGGCAGACGAGAATGCGGGCGACGATGTGGGGGAGGAGAGAGCAGGAGCAGAAGGGGAGGGGGTAATTGCGTTGTAAACGCTGCCCTTCGTCGGGTTTATGCGCCACGAAGGTAAAGGGCACATTCGCCACCCGACGTGTGCGCCGCAGTCGGTGTGTCTAGCCCCCCTCGTGATCTGTGTACTACACTGTATATATACAACACGTATACACAGCGCGTAATGCTATGTGCGTCGCATCGACGTGACGCGTCCCGTGCGTCGCGCGCTCTGCACTCGGAAATCGATAAATTCGTAAACGTCGGGTGTCTCTCGGCCTCTCTCGCGTGGCATTCAAACCGCGGGATGAAATTAACGCCGCTTGCCAAAATATTCCCCAAACATTGTTGTCGCGGCTCCGCGGACGTTGGTCGTAAATTTTCTAACGAGTCTGAACCTCGAGACTCGAGAAAACTGGCAAAGAAAAATATTTAAAAAAAAATACACTAGAATATTAGAAGACAACGGCGCGCCTCACACTGAGAATTCCGGGAAGTCTACCCTCGCTGTGTTTTTTTCTGTGGAAATTGTACCAAAACATCGTTTTCCAAGTATCCTGTCTCTCTCTTTTCTCTTTCTTTCTTTCTCGCTTCTTCTTGTTGGTTTGCTCACTCGGCGGAGGCTACAGTCTCGACGAGCTGCACGCAGCCAACTGCATCCATTCGTGGCTGGCTGGCTGGCTCGCCGCGTGGCTGGCGCGACGAGGACTCCGCCTAAGACGATGCCGCCAAATTTCTTAATCCGTCGACCCTGTTACGGTATCTGCCTTGGCGAGTGAACTGCAGTGTGGCTGCTGCGCCGACTGATGCCACCGGCGCTGCTCCTCGTTCGCTCTTTCGCGTCGTCTCGAGAGAGACATTCTCGCTGGCCTCACTCCGTGTGTTCTCTCTTTCTCTTACTCACTCCTATTTCTCTCCTGTCTCTCTCTTTCGCTGTCGACGAAGACGAGTATGAGACGTACGTAGCCGCCGTAGCACACTCTGTGCACAGCAGAGAGACTACAGAAGCCGCTGTCGCTGCTCTACGGCTGCCGCTCTGCTGGCGCTGCGACGTTGCCAGCTCCTCCGTCTCGTGGGAGCCGAACACCTACGCAACGGCAACGTGGCAGTCAAGAGGCGAACGAGCACGCAGTCAGCCAGACAAGCGAGCAGCCGAGCAGCTCTTTTGCACCGAGCAGCACCGAGCAGCAGCAGCGGTGGCGGTTGCTCTAGCCAGCCCACAAGTTCTCGTCTCGCCGGGCCAACGAGTGCGACTCGGGGCCTGTACCGCGAGTAGCAGCAGCAGCAGCCACACACCGCGCGCGATAGAGTCAGTTGTGCGCTGTCGATAACCCGGCACTTCTGTAACTCGGCGGCATTTACGAGCGAGAATTCACAGAACATACGCGCATTCCACACTCGCCTCGCTGGTGTCAAGCGCGAGCGCGAAAAAAAAAATTACGACGTCGATTTTGCAAAACCTTTTTTTTGCATCAGCATCTTTAAAAAATGCTCAATTATTCTGGTAGTATTTATTATTATTATTACTGCTGTTATTATTATTTATTATTTATGATATGTTATTCTTCGGAAAAAAACATGTCGACGTCGATTCTGCAAAACTAGTATTATTTGCATCTGCATCTTGAAAAAAAAAAATCCTAACTTATTCCTGTTGTATTTATTACAATTACACTACTATTACTATTATTTATATGTTCTTCTTCAGAAATAAAATTTTCTTCTTCAGAAAATTTTGCAAAACCGGAATTTGTTTTGCATCTGCATCTCGAAAGTATAATCCTAACTTATTCCGGTATCATTTTTTATCATTTATTATTTATATTTTATTTTTCCGATATTTTATCCAAATTACTCGCTTACAGAATGACGAGACGACGGGTTCACACTGGAATATTCCCAGTCTACTTGTGTCGCCGCGGATTACAGGTTACGATGCCCAGGCTGCTGCCGCTGCTGCAACGCAGCGCATAGGAGCGCATACAAGTGCGCACGGTAGTCCGGTCTGTGCGATCGTGTGAGTGCGGCGCAGTCGTTGGGGCGAGTTTCTAGGCGAGATTACCTTCCCATAGTCGCGCGAGACTGTCTCCTCGGCCTGTGTAACCGAAGATAGAAACTTATACGCTTCCATCGTGTGACGAGCAGAGTGTCCCCTCCCCCCTTCCCCGTCTCTCGCGCGTTCGACAACGGTCGTTGAGCCAGAACCTTATAACTCAGGGACGTTTCGACGTGACATAACTCGCGGCGGCAACCGGCCGTCCGGTATCGACGCGCATGCGCGTGCGCTACGTGTGAAACTTTGCTCCTCGAAGATGCTTAAACCCACGCGTCCAACGGCGCCGAATTGCCATTTTGCCGCGAACGTTGTAAATCCACGACGGAGAAATGACGTCGCCGAGCCAACGGTCGGAAGCGATAAATATTATCTCGAGGACGGCTCTTCGCGCGGAATAATCTCGACCTCAGTGGATACATCGAAGTCTTCGGAGGAAGAACGCGATTGGGAGCCTATAATTCAAGGCTCAAATCTTACTCGTTTCTCAATGGTTTCTTTTAATTAAATATATTCAACACCACCTCCACTGAGAAAAATGAATAGTTGTGGTAACCAATCGTTGGTCAGAGCTACCAATATTTTGGTACATCTAACCAATGATTGGTAACGCAACTACCGCAACTACTGATTTTTTTCTGTGTCCAGTTTCAGTTGCCCATAGTCCGCCTCTCGCCAAGTCTTAAAAAATGAAAATAAAAATTTAAAAAGACATTCCATTAGATAACGTCTAGTCTCGCGTACGACAATACACCGTGTCGTGTTGTTTGCCGTGCGTTCCCTCATTTTCCCGTCGCAGCTCAGGCTCATAACTTATTGCCTCTTACGCGATGCATTATTGTGCGAGTGGTTTGCGCAGCGCCGCATTACGCAAGTATGAATTACGAATATGCAGTCGTCGTCGACGTCGTGCAGTCGGCGTTGTTTGGTTGTCTAGGGCCGAGAGGGAGCCGAGAGGCGAAACGCCTATATGTTCGTACGTGGAGATTCTCCGGCTGCGCTGCGGACGGTGCAGCGACACGAACTTTGTACACTCTGTACTTGGGGGTATAAATATATATACGTCCTATGCACACACACACATATATATATATTTACGGGAAACGTACTATGGGTACAGTACACGTGCCAGAGGCGAGTGCGTCTCTTTGCACAGCGCGTCGCAATCCACCGGCGTGTGTGGGAACGCCGACGCGACGCGTATAGTTACCGCCGCGCGCGCGGGGCTTCTCTCTGTGCTATTCAGCGAGCGAGCGAACGAATAAGAGCGAGGAGCGAGCGAAGGAGCGAACGAATAAGAGCGAGGAGCGAACGAACGAGCCCCGAGCACAAGGAGAGCAGCGAAGAGGGCGCCTCTCGGGCGTCGCACACGTAGACACACGCGCCTCGCTCCCTCGGCTGCGACTATCACTGTGAGGGCAGCCGGGAGGGTGGAAGGGTGAGGGGGGAGGTCCCTCTCGCCCTTCGTGTCGGCGTGACACTCGCGCTCCGCAGAAAACAGCCCGAAGACGTCTACTGTCTATCCGACTTGCTGTGAGGGCGGAGGGCGCGAGCGACTGCCGAGACCCTTACGAAAATCTATTTCCGCGTTTTTTTCATTGAATTTCTTATTTTTTGGGCAAATAACAGAGATTTTTGGAATCAGTGGGAAATTTCCCATGGAATGGGGTTTTAAAACTTCGTTAAAACGAAAAAACGGCAAGAGCACCCCTTCTAAAAATTTGCGATTTTTGAGAGGCGGCTTTGAAATTCAGTAAAAAATTGAAAAATCGACACATCGCGTTTCGCCTTGCGGCATTTTTTTCGTTAAAGGGTTTTCTTTCGAACGCAGAGAGAAAATCCTGATTCCATTCATCCAACGAAAAATTACATCGAGTTTACTAAAGTGTCAAAGTTTGATAGAAGTAAAAAATCATTTTTCGCGTTTTTCTCCTTAAATTTTTTATTTTTCGGGCAAACACACTTGATTTTTGGGAATCAACGAGAAATTTATCATCGGATAGGATTCGAATTTCTCGGGCTGAGAATCCTTAATTCATGAATCCCACTCTCCGCGTCGCTTCGCTCTTCCTTCCTTTCCTCGCGATGATCGCGTGTCCGGCGTCGTTTCTCGAGCGCAGCATCCAAAGTCGTCGCGTGGGGAGCGAGAAAAAAATTCGGTCGCCTCGTTTTCTCGGGGGGTCCATCCTCCTCCCTCTCCCCCCGTGTCCCCCTCGTGTGTCTGTCGAGCGGGGGAATTTTTTTGTTTTTTTTTCTTGTCTCCCTTTTTTCATCCTTTTTTCCCTCCTCCCTCTTTTCGGTCGTCTCTCTCCGCGGCCGACGAAACGAGGGCTTCGCGCGAGACGACGGCGACGACGACGGCGACGCGCTATGCACTGTGTACACTTCCATCGACGCGCGGTGTACAGTCCCAGTGTACACAATCCGGTCCCACATCCTGTGGCGCACTGGGCGTCTGCAGTGTCTGCAGTGTCTGTGTGTGCCTCGCGGGCGCCGAGCCGTGTGCAGAAATTTACTCCCCGGAATTCACCGAAGCCGCGAGAGACAGCGGCAAAAAAAAGAAAAAAAGAAAACGGAAGTAAAAAAAAATACACAGACACTTTGTCGTCGTGTGTGAACTGGATATAGATTTCCGCGCGCTCTCGGCGTTCTTCCCGCCGACGACTCGCCCGACGTTTGCACAGCCTCGCTTATTGTCTTCTCGGACCCAGGAGAAATGTGGAAACGTAGAAACGTCTTTTTAATTTTCTCCCGCCTATTTTTTCCTCGTCACAGCAGAGCAGAGTTGTAAATCCCCAAACATTCATGCGGTATGGTCAACAGTATAATTTTTTTTGCAATAATGATTTCACAATAATAATAACTGGGGATAATGAAACAGAGTGTAAACATTTGAATAGCTGAAAAAAATACTGATTTTCGCTTTAATATTGGAAAAAATAATGAAAAAAAAAATAAAAAATAAAAAAAATGTAATTGCATTCAGAAAGTAATGCATCAATGATTTCTTCCATATTTTTTCACTATTTCTTCTAATATTAAACCGAAAATTAGTATTTTTTTCTGCTATTCAAATGTTTACACTCCATTTTATAATCAAGACACATTATTATTATTATGAAATCATTCTTTTTTAAAAATAGTACTGTAAACTATAAATCTCGTGAATTTTTGGGGATTTGCAACTCTGCAGCAGAGTCATCCTGAGACTCTCGTGGGCAGGAAAAAAAGCGCGCATGGCGCATGCACAATTTCGCATATATATACATACCCAACGCAAGATATTCACTACTCACGACAGACACAACAATTCCGAGGCCGAGGGGAATCGGGTTCGCGCGCAGAGCAGAGCGCAGTTTACAGTTGTCGGCGGCGCCTTCCAATCACCGTCAGTCCTGTCAGTCCTGTCTGTCCGTCTGTCCGTCTGTCCGTGTGCGCGAGGTTCTCCAGTTGGTACGTGCGCGCAATAAGTGTACCTTGACGCTGCCGCTGCTGCTGCTGCGCGGGCACCGCCTGCGCGCGCCTCGTGAAAATAATATAATGCGGAAGACATTAGCCCGAGCCGAGGCGGGTTCGCGTGTACGACGCGTTACGCCAGCGGGTAACACGGGACTCGTGTGTTGGTCGTCGGTTCGCTGGTCTCGGCACTCTCGGTGGCCATTGTTTGGCTTACGGGCGCCGTTGCGTGCGCTGGAAAATGCGGCCTAATGCCTTCCGCATTATTGTTGCGCCGCTTTCCGCAGCTTCCAACTGTCGGTCGATATACGCGCGAATTTTCCGCGCGCGTTTATTACCGTGTAATATAATAACGCATCTCGTTAATGCGTCTCAAGACACACACACACGCTCCCCCCACCCCTCTCCTCTTGTCCTCCAGCTCCTCGTCGCTCCACTCGGGGCGCCATGTAACGCAATCCCGTGGTTTCTCGGAATTCCGCGCACTGTTTCTGCGTCGGACGCGTCTGCCGGTGTTGTTCTCGGCAAATTGCGGGCGAAATGTATTACTCGCGGAATATGCGAGCGTGTAATGAGCGTCAAGCATGTTGGAAAGGCAGTCTGTGAGTTTGTGTGTAAAATGCGGAAGGTTGTGTTCAGTCGATAAAAAAAGAAGCTGTTCGATAATCGAGAGCGCTGAATATTCGACGTCGGACACTATTTTACTGCAATTATTATTTTTATTTTTATTGATTTATTTTTTTTTCAAGGGATCACAATTTCGGCGAAATAATTCGATTTTGTGCGTTGTAATTACAAAGGGAATATTCTTTTTTACCTTTGATCGGATCGACAGATCAGGAGCCGCGACTCGTCGCCGAGGCTCCGTCGCGGCTGTCTTCGTCGTGTGTAACATAACAACGCGTCCGTCTGTCTGTCTTAACACTGTCTTCCACTCGCCGGGTGGAAGACTATAACACAATAGGGCTTTCTAGGAACTCCGCCGCCACTGTTACCAACGATCGCCTCGCGTCATTCGTGGAAAACATACGCAAAATAGATTATTTATGGTAGATATATGGTGCCAGTGGCGGCGGCGGCGACGCGTAATAAGTGCGGGGAGAGAGCCTCGTCCCCTGTAGAATGCGGAAGGTCGCGTCCGAGAGATAGTTCGATAACAAGCACGGTGAATATTTTATATCGGCTGGACACTCGAGGCCTGGACGCAAATGCACGACTGTAAAATGTATAGATGTACCGTTGTGTGTATATATTGTGTATATGTTACATATATAGAGAGAGAGAGAGGGGACATATACACGGAAGGCGCTACATGTGCTCTGCGGAGAAAATGCGACCGGCGATGTTCGCGTGACTGAAAAGGGTTACAAGCTCCCTGGTTGGTTTCCTTTTTTCTCAGTCTCTCTTCCCCTGCCAAACTTTTGCTGCCGCGAGACCTCACCGACCGAGCGCACCATTTAACTCGGACGATATACCCGGGTCTCCCCCCCCCCCCCTATCCCTTCCCCCTTATATATCTCTCGGTATAAAACGTCTCGGAGGCCGCACTTTTCGTTGCTCCGCGTATAACCCGAAAAGAATGTTTCGGTGATACGGAACGCGCGCTCTCGAGCCTCGGCGAGGATCCCCGAGTCGCCGCGGAGAAACCTAACGGCAATAGGCAAAGTTTCGACGCGACTCGTCGTTATCCGTGACAAACGAGGAAAGGTGCGCGAGAGCGAGAGAGACAGACACAAACGTCGAAAGAGCCGCGCGCGGCCGGAATTGGGCGTTTGCGTCGGGGAATAAATATCGTCGACCGGTTGAGACTCTTCTAACTTTCGAGCATTTTTTATTCCGATAATGATTATAATATCGACGGCGAGATTTCTGGATTTGGTTATTTCAACTCCTACCAAGTCTTCGCTCAGAACAAGGAAAATATTTTCAAATAAAAATAGTCGTATTTGAATACCGAGTCGACGTTCGACTATCGCCGGATTTTACAGTCCCCCCTCCCCCCTCGCCTGGGTGATGAGGAGAATCTATAGAAAAAGAAGTGGCAACGCTGCGCCGAGTCTCGGGGAACCAGCCGGGGAACGCGTGCGTTTTTGTACCTTCCAAGGTCTACACTCGCACCCCTCTCCATCGATGGGAGAGGCTCTCTTTCTTTCGTCAGGGGGGGGGAATAAACGAAAAAAAGTATATATATATACACATATAGTCCATATATATACAAGTATATACATGCACAGAGGGGCCCACGACCTAATTGTGTCACGTTACACCTTTCCCAACGTTCCTTTGTCGCCTTCGTCGGGGCCCCCGAGCTTCGAACTCGAATTCACTCTCCTCGTCGTGTTTTGAACATCTTCACTGTCGTTCGAGTCTGTTTAAAATTTAATCCTTAATCGTCGTCTCACAGAAACTGTCTTCTTACCCTGGACAAAAAAAAATAACGAAGGAAGTAAAGTAAATTGAAAATTGTTTGTCCAACGTCGAATTCTCATTTACGACGCTCAGCCGCCAATCGCCGAGGTATTAGATCGTCGTTCGAGCTCAGCGACAGCGCCGCCGGGGAGACACGTCGAGGAGAGTCCGTTGGCTCTGCCGGCGAAGCTCCGAGTAATCCGAGAGATCCGGAACGAGAGAAACGTAGCTTCTTCGCTTCCGGGAACGGCTAAAGGTCGATCTCCCCGTCGCCCTTCTTATCCCCGCGGGTCCCTTCTTATTCCCCACGCGCCGACGTCGCCGCTGACACACGCCCGGGCACAAAGGGACTCGTGACGTAATGGGACGCGACAAAGGCAAAGCTTAACGAAGGAGCCAAAGGGAACAAAGGCAGCAGACCAAAAAAGAAAAAAAAAATAGCGGTTAATTGGTGAAAAATATAATCGAAATGTCCCAATTAACCAGATCCTGTTAACCCAAGTTATTAAATTAAAGCATTAACCCCAGACCCGAGGGCCGTACTATTCTTATCGTGGAATACGATCTCTCCGTCTGCTGAACTCGGAGTTATCGCTGATTCTATCGCTTCCCGATGGTGACACGGAAAAAGAAAACACGCCAACACCTCAGCTTTGAGTTTTTTTTTTCTTTCCATCAACCGCTCTGCACTAACTTCACTCCATGTTATTAATCGCCTAACAGTCGCACGTGAAAGAAAAACAAGGCTTTGTCGTCGTCGACGAATGACTCATTAGTTGAGCGTATAATTTCTGACTTTTTTTTCCTTCTACCTACGCTTTTTAACCGTGCAAACGATTCTCGATGTACGCTTCTTTCAAGATATTTGCAAATTAACAATCGATAATCCAGGGAAGCTACAAAATTCGTCACTTCGCTTCACTCGACGTCCCCTGACGAATTTCCAATCGACTCTTTACGACTCGCACGATTTTCGAGTATCGAAACTCAGTAGAAATTCACGATTGAAATCCCGAGCATTGGATTCTCCGGAACGAGACCGACAGGCCGCAGCGACAGAAGCAGTAGCAGAAGCAGAAGCAAAAGAAGGGAATCCTCTCGAAGCACAGTGGACGGGCCCTTGAGGCCTCTCTTCTGCTTTAAGCTCGTCTATGTGTCTCTTTCCTTTTCTCTCTTGCTCGCTCGCGCACATCGTGGCCATATTCTGGTCGAGGGTTACACTGGCGCTCAGCAGCAGCAGCAGAACAGCAGAACAGCAGCGGCAAACCAGCAGCGGGGCCGGGCGCGTCGACTTGGCAACGTCGCGCGAGGCGAGCTAGATAGAAGCGGCTGGGTTGCTGCTGCTGCTGCTGCTTTGGCTTTGCGCTCTCGCCGAGCGAGCGATGTGGCAACAGCGCGCGTCGCGCCGCGCGCGGCCTCCCCGCTATTATGTAACACCCGGCAACGTTGCCGAGGGAGAGAGAGAGAGAGACGCGGCGCGAGAGCGAGAGAGAGATAGAGAGAGAAAGCCGGTGGCAAGCCATAGGCGAGGAGGCAGCCGCGGCGCGGAGAGAGCAGCGGGGTTGGGAATCGCCCAGCGCGCGCGCCGCGCGGATCGGTCTGGCGGTGCTGCTGCTGCTGCTGCTGCTGCTGCCGGGGCTAGAGAAGTTCCGAGCGAGCGAACGAAAGAGAGAGAGGATGACGGGGAGAGAGAGAGAGGGACGGAGAAGCCTGGCGGCTCTGTGTGTGGAGTGAGTTAGGAGGGAAAAGCCGGGGATCCCCCACCCCCTCGGCTCTCTCGCTCCGCTTCTGCCGCTCTGTGCTCGCGACGCCGCCGCCGCTGCCGCCGCTGCTGCGTCACGAGAGCTATTGCAACCCCTTTGCCATTATTCCTCACGAGAAACCCACCACCACTACCGATGCCCGCCGAGTGTGGAGCCGAGTTGAAGCGGTAGCGTCGCCGGCGCCGTCGCTGCTACTATTACTATGTGCACCCACTATTGCTGTTACTACAACTACTACGACTGGGGCACTACTATCGCCACTACCACCACACACCGACAACTTCCATTGCTATCGCAGCTATTACTGTAGTCGACGGTGAAGGTGCCACCGTTTGGTGCTCGGGCGCGAGCTTAAAGCCAGAATTCCGGGAAAATTAGGATTCCGGAATCGCTCGGCGGATAGCGGATAAGAAAGAGGAGAGGAGGAGGGTGAGTCGACAGGGAGGAGAGGCGACGGAGCAATTGACGAAACGGGATGAACGAAAAATTCCGAAATAGGAGAGAAGCCCGTCGAGGGGGAATTGTGTTTCGATGGGGGACGCGCGATGTCGAATGTCTTTTCGATATTTGACAAGAGGAGGGCTGCGAGCTTCTCTCTCGCTATATATATGTATTATGTACAGCGCGTATATAAATGGAGAGAGTGTGTTCGTGCTTTAATCCAGGGGTTAATACGAGGGGACGGTTCCATCGTCGCTCTCTCATCCCCTCCCTCCTCGCCCTCCTCTGGAATCCCATACTCTTCTCGTACGCGATGCGCGTCGTAGAAAAAACTCGAGTGTATCTTTTGAAAAGAAAAAGCTCGAGCTTTTTCGTCTTTTCTACCTGCTGAATGCCGGCCTCCTGCGCGCACTTCAGGCCCCGACGCGCGCGCGCGCGCACGGAACGCGTTCCGCCGCGGCGAAAATAAGAAACGCTGCTTTTGTGTGCCGTCCGTCCGTTTCGTCTGTGTGTACTTGGCGAATACGGAAGAAGTGCATATAGAAAAGCGGAGGAGATAGAATTGCTGGCAGCGTACATGTTGGGTACAGCAACGCGCGCGATACACAATACAATGGGACGCGAGGAGGGAACTCTGGAGCGAACGTTTGAAACCCCCCTCCGGACACCCTTGCCGCCCGTTGTGCACTCTAGAAACAAAAACGCGCGAGGACACAACGGGAATAAAAAGGGAGGGAGAGAGAGAGAGAGATGAATAACAGCCCGGGGTAGAGGTGGGTCGGAATAGAATCTCATTTCTAGTCCAGTAACGAGATTTCGTAAGCTCCCCCTTTTGCCTCGCAGTCGTGTTGCGAGCTGCGAGTGCACTCGTTCGCTCGTTCTCAGGATACGGGCCGGGGCTGTTTTTCACGTTGCGCGATCGCTATTCTTCCGCGGAGCTCTCTTGTCTGCAACCGGGCGACGAGCGACTCTTTCTTGTCGTCTCCGTTGTCGCTGTTGTCTTTTCCTTGATGAGAAGCGCGAGGGGCGCGCCGCATGTCTATGATTACAACTGCGAGGATGTTACATTTTTGTGTCTTGTTTTTTTTTTTTTTTTTTTTTTTTTTCTGGTATAACGAGCTGACTTTCAGCGAGGCGACTGTAGATTCAGGTGGGTTTGTTTGGGAAAACGGTGGAAAAACGTGACTTTCGTGTGGCGGGTTTAGGGAAATTTCTTAGAATTTTTTTTTTCCATGTTTGGGTTGTAAGGAAGAAAATTAAAATATTCTGAAGGGGGCGGATGAATGAAATAACGAAGAGTGCGTTTGTTTTCGATGAGCGACAACGACGGTTCGCGCTAAAACGTTGCTCAACTGTCGCTTTCGAATCGACGCCGGGTTAATTGTCATTGCCAAAGCGAGCCGATTGGATGCGAGGTCGTAAAACGCTTTCGTCGACGCTCGGTGTGTGACTCTTCGGTCGCGGTGACGCAGAACCGCGCGACGAGAAATATATATATTCCTTCGAATTAATTTCGGAAGCCTTCGCATGGCCTCTCGGCGACCTCGAACGTTAACACGACTTTGGTGGTCCCCTTAAGGGGGCAGAATCAGCAAAAAAAAAAAAAAAAACATCTATCCACAGTATTTTTTATCGGCAGATAAATTTGATTTAAATGTGTCTTTTACGAATGTCAAATTATATAAAATGAATTAATCCGCAAAATATTCTAATCATTCTGCCCGACCCCCTTAAAGTCGAAAACGTTAACACGACTTTGGTGGTGCCCTCAAGGAGGCAAAATCAGCAAAAAAAAATCTGTTCACAGCATTTTTTATCGACAGATAAATTTGATTTAAATGTGTCCATTACGAATGTTAAATTATATAAAAATGAATTAATCTGCAAAATATTCTAATCATTCTGTCCGACCCCCTTAAAGTCGAAAACGTTAACACGACTTTGGTGGTGCCCTTAAGAAGGCAAAATCAGCAAAAAAAAATCTGTCCACAGCATTTTTTATCGACAGATAAATTTGATTTAAATGTGTCTTTTACGAATGTCAAATTATATAAAAATGAATTAATCTGCAAAATATTCTAATCATTTTGCCTGACCCCCTTAAAATCCCAGTGACACGTGACGCTTGGGTATCTCACGACGGGAACGTCGTCCCGGCTTCCAATCAGCGCTCGCAAACTTTAGCAACAACGCTCACGACGAGAGAGCAGCTCGCGGTGTGACGCGACGTTTCCCCTCCGGCTTCCGAAGGCCGCCCACGTGGCTCCTTCTCTCTCCCTCTCTCTCTCTCTGCGTCTCGCTCTCTCTCTCTCTCCCCGCTCGACATCATCCGTCTGTGAAGGTTACGACCGGGTGCTCCGAGCCGCCAACTAGGAAGCGAAATTCGAAGGGGCTACCACTTTCTGTCTCTCTCACTCTCTCGCTTATGCGCCGAACCTGCTCGACGCACTTATTCACGATGGGTTCTCTCGCCTTCGCTGCCATAAAACTTCGCGACTCCTGCTGCTGCTTCGACGCAGATGCAACGCCGCAAAATCCCACGTGCACCGGTGTAAATATTGTTGTTTTGGTAGTAGAATCCCAAGTGCTGCACTTTGGCTCTGCAAATTCATCGGAAAACCAATATTGATTCATTATTTATTCGTTAAATTATTCACAGCGCCGAGAAAACATAAAATCCACATAATTTATTTGTCAAATTACAAATAGCAAACATAACCCGAAATCCATCAGCGAGAAACAATTACAACGCTCGAGAAAATAACGCGAAACGCGATACACATCGGAAATTCACGTTCGCAGAAACGAAACGTCGTTCGTCCGAGCCAATCGCGGAGCTTGTACAACGCGAACAGCGAAATATATGCGCGAACGAGACAGGTGAATGTACCCTCGGATTCCACCTCGAGATTCTGCCCCCAACCCCCCTCCCCCTTTCCTATTTGCATCTTCCGTCGTACGTATAATCTTTCTGCTCAGCCGGGAGAACGAAAAAAAAAAAAAAAAAAAAAACGCGTCAGTCGCGGGGAGAGATATCTGCCGCCGTCGCTGCCGAGATCTGCGCGAAACAGTGATGAGAAAATAATACGGAAGAAATAAGAAACAAGACGACGACGAGAAAAAAAAAATCGCTGGAGAATAAAGAAAGCCTCGGTGCTGTTTCTGCCGCTGCTGCTGTTGCTGCTGCTGCTGCTGCCTATAAGCAAATGCATATTCATGACGAGTCCCTGAGAAAACGAGAGAGGGAGTTTCTCGTTTCTCTCGCTTCTCGCTATCTCGCTTCGCGCGGGCAATGAGCGACGGTTCAGATGTTTCGTTGGAAATGTCTGCTCGCTCTGTATTTTCCTCTCTCTCTCTCTCTCCCTGCCTCTCCGCTGTTTCTGTGTATATATCTCCTCGCCGCTATCAATCGCATGTATTCATCCGTCTATATCTGACCCCATCTCTCCTTCTCTCTCCTCCCGTTCTGCACGCTTCGCCGTGCCTCGTGTAGCAGGCACCGAGCGATAGTAAACACCGATGTATTCGACCTCTGTATATATATATATATATATATATATATATATATATATATGTGCGAACACGTCCGTTTCTGCTTTTCTTCTGCCGCACCGGCCGCCGAACCGACACTCCCAAAGGTTAAACGCGTCTGGCACGCCGGAGGGTGAGGCGCTGGGGGGGGGGGGGGGAAGAGGGGGGAAGGGGGATGGTAGAAGCCATCGTCCATCGGAGAAGGACAGAGATAAAGCAGGAGAAAGAGAGAGAGAGAGAGAGAGGGAGAAACATTTGCTCGTAATAGCCTGGCTCATCCACCTGCATCGCTCGTTCCTTTCTACGCTGTATCTATACCATTCGTTCTCCTCCTTCTCTCTTTCTCTCTCTCCCCTCTCCGTCTTCTCGCTAATAGCAACGGCTCTCTGCAAAACGCTTCGCTCTTCGCACACGGCTAATTTATTCTCCCACGATAATTGATCCCCCGAAACTCCTCAAACAGCTGCATCGTTAGTTTTACCATTTCTTTCCCCTCCTCTCTTTCGTCTTGAACCTGATGTAAAGTCGTCGACGTTCGGAAGCGCCTGCGACTCGCAGATTATACGCACAGGTGAACAGCACGAATTATATCTCGCTCCTCGGATCTCGTTAATTTATTGCTCCGCGACTTCGGCAGTGTATTTTGAATTTTTTAATTTGCATTTACATTTTTTTTTGCGCGCCGGGGTTTTGGGTAATTGCAGGTGGATTATTGAGTCATCGACGCGTGGGCTAAAAATACGGCGTTCGAGTCGCGAGCTCGACTCGTTGCTTACTTCCTGCTAGCGGCGCGGACTGAGTATGCGAACCGCCACTTCGCTCGCGCGCCGCTCGGTCAACAGCCGGGCTTATCACACGACGGCACGTGAAGTGGGACGACGACGACGACGACGACGACGACGTCTGTGTGTCTTAAATATGTATAACACACTAATACTATCACCACCTCCGGGCTTTCCGCGTATCTATCACGGTTATTAAAATTGCGGCGCAGTCGTCGTGAGGTCTCCCATCCGAGACCGTACGTCGTCGTCCAGTTTACCGCCCGGTCACTACCGGCCGGCCGTGACATACTTGCGCTCTTGCTGCGAGTGCGCCGGTTGCACTCTATATGCACGTTCGCATCTGCGTTCCACTGCGCATCCGAATCTCTGCGCGCATCAGCTGTGCATTTTTTTTTTAGAAGAATTTTATCTCAAATATTTTGATGTGACTGCGTTGCCACTGCACACACGAATCTTGCCGCGCATCAGCTGTGTATTTATTATTATTATATTTTTTTTATGAGAATTTTATTTAAAAAAGACGATAATTTGTGAGGCGTGTGGGTAATTTTTAATTGATCACTGATAAAGCGACGAATTCTCAAAGTGGCAAATTCCCATCGTTGACAAATGCTTACCGTCGAATCGGCACTCACGATTTCGCGCTTCATCGGACGAGTAACGCGAGGAGTCGACGAACAATGCGATGAAAAAGCGCGACGACGCCAAGGGAAGGCGAAGAGGACACACCCCGGGTTCGAAATCAATGATTGCGAAGTGTCGTGCAGCCGGCCGCGGCAGGAGGCACACGCGAGGGACATTACGTCGAGAGCCATTAGAGAGGTTGTATACCATCGTTGTCTCACGCTCCTCTCTCGCCGGTCGACAATCCTGTCTCTGCCGTCTTTAGCGGCTCGTCCACGTGTTTATCGAGATGCGCGACGAGGTGCCACGTGCACGGGGCGTTCTACGCAAAATCGGGCTGCCGACATCCATATCACCTCCTTCCTATAAAATTCATCGAGATGTTCGTCTCCTGATCACCAACAAAAAAAAATAAAAATAAAAATAAATTTCCCAAATAGCCAATTTGGTTTAATTGCTCTTCTCGTCGATAACAAAATTCATTTACAAACCATAACAAAAATATAAAATAATTTCTACAACTAATTCGATAGGACGACACAAATTTGTCGGATGTAAATTTGGCGCGAAATGCCCCATAGCGTTATACAGCTGGAATATCCACACACACAGGACCAAAGAAATGCCTCTAGTTAAACTATACTCTAACAGCTTAATAGACTCTCCGTATGTACACCCGCCGCTCTCTCCCCTCCCTCCCCTCTCCCCATTCTATATCCCACACGCTCCTGCCGACATTATATTTGATTTATTTAATGTCACAGTGCAACTCTTCGTCGCAAGGTCAACAGCACTTATGATCCGGCTACTGCGTGCTATATCACTCGACGAGCTCCCCCTCCCCCCTCCCCCTTCTTCTCCCCCCTTCCCCCGAGCGGAGAGAGGGGAGAAAGAGAGAGCTACGTATAGCTAACGTATAGCTAACGTAGCTACGATTCCCGCGAAGCGCGGCTCCGTGGAATTACAGAGGCGACTCACACGACGTTTCTTTTTCGTTCCTGCACACGACGCTGGATAATACGCAGCGTCAACAACACCCGCGTCGCTGCAACGGAGATTGCAGCACGTTGCTTCTCTATCTCCTTCTCTCTCTCCTTTATATTTCCTTCTCCTCTCCTTCTATATACACACGCGAGCTAAATACACAAATACACATTCGAACGTGCAAATACCATCGGCTTCAAAAGTCCATAGTCATCGAGATATAGGAAAGCCGAACGAGAAACGCGAGGAGAGGGAGGGAAGGAGGGGGAGAAGAGTTTCTGCGATTCCGCACTCGTACTACCCAAATCGCAGCCGGTTTACAACGCGAAGATGGCGGCTGCCATCTCTGCACTGTAAACAGCACGAGGGACACATATACACACACACACATATGTTACACCCGCCGCTGCCGTCGCTGAGGTCAAAGTTCGTGTGAACGCGCGAGCGGGGTAAACTCCTACTGTGTTACTTATTATCGAACGTGGCGTGATGCGAAAGTTTCCTGCTTCCATATGCGCCCGCTGATACTGTATCGTCATCCTCTCCGTCTCTCTCTTTTTCTCTATCGCTTGGGTCAACATGCATCGACACCTACACCGACCGATTGAAATTACCACTTTGCAGCCGCGACGATAACATTTTAATTAATCGACTCCGAGAGTTTTTGCCTGCTAAAAAAAATGTTGCTTGGACGGTAATCGACTCGCACGCGCGGAATGTGAAAAACAAATTTTGTAGTTTTAATCCACGCGCGTTAATCGACGATGCGACGACGAAAGAAAACGGTAATTTATTGAAAATCGAGAAGCTCTGATTAATAATAATAAAATGAATAAAATTAAATCCATCGCCTCGTTTAATTGCGTGTTTTTCTCCGCAATTACCTGCGATTCTCTGTAATCAACCGTAAATCTTATTGTCCCGCTGTTTATCTCTTTTCTTCCTTTTTTTCTTTTTTTTTTCTCTCGCGTGTAGTACGCACAGTACTGTTACTCATTGTGTGTTACAAAGTCGCCGCCTCCGTAGGCTGCGAGTGAGAGGCGCGTTCGCCGTTACGTAACCGAGAATTTGTATTCATGCATTGCATTTATTTTTTCTTCGTGTGTGTTTTTTTTAATACCTACAATCAATCCGGATTTTCAAAGCCAGAAGCATCTGGCTTCATATATATTAATACAAATTGTGTACATATATTTATAGCGGCATGTATATGTAACAGGCGCAATAACTGTCGCGTCGTGTCATCGATATATCTGCGTCTGATGGCCATAAACCTCCGGTTCGCCGCGGCGAGTAGACTAATGGCCTCAGTGCCAGCGCCGAGATACGAGATAAGAACTCGTTACGTCGTGTATTCTTCTCTCTGTCTCTCTCTCTCTCTCTCTTCTGTCTCTTCTCCCTCGCTGCTCGCAGTCGTAGAAAGTGCCGCGTGCACACCACCTGCAAATCCAAGCAACGTCTGCGACTTTGCTACGCCCAAGCGATACGTTTTCGCTATTATCTCGTTCGCTCGCCTCGATAGCGATGTCACCGCGCGATATGACCCAGCAACGAGAGACGACGCCACCGGGTTTTTTTCCCCTTTTTTTCTCTGACAACGACGTAAGAATATTTTCGTTACACCTTAGGTCCAGAATTTCTGAAAAACGAAACGTAAAAAAATTTTTTTTCAAAATCAAGTAAAAATAGGTGTCTTTGAGGGAAAAAAAGTCGATAAAAAAATTGTGGCTACATGAAGAAAGTCGATAAAAAAAATTCTGCATGTGGCTACATTAAGACAGTCGATAAAAAAAAATTGTCTGCACGTGTGCCTATCTAACACAATCTTCGAGACACTTTATTTTTCATTCCGCAATCAATTTTTTTTCCTCCATCGCTCCGGGATTCCCCGGTATTATTTTATCCGCGTGTTCCCGACGTATCTCGAGGGTGGATCTGCGTCGGGCGGCCGATCGACGCGGTTACAGTCGGACAGAAACGCGCGCGGCACACTTCCTGTCTGTGTGCGCGGGCGCGCGCGTTGTACGTCGCCGGCATGGAAATTATGCAAACGAAAACAGGCGGGACAGGAGGAGGGGGCGGCGGCGGGAGGGGGGGGGGGGGGGGAGGCGACGCGCTTTGAATACACGCGAAACATCGTGCGGCCCGAGAGCCGAGGCGGAGCGATTGGCAGTCCGGAGTGCGAGCACGTTGATCGCTCGCCGAGCGGCTGCGCGTTCGCCTCGACTCACGTTGGACCGCCAATCGCTGGTCGCGGTCCTCGTTCGTCGGTTCCGTATATCGCCGGCGTTTTCGCCGGCAAAAGCCGCCGAGTTCCGTGACACCCGCGGTCGCCTCGTCCGTTCACGCGTTCGGATTTCGTCTTCGGAGAAATTGAACCGTTGATCATCGAGTAGCGACGATTTTCTATAATTATCATTTTTTTTCTCGATTACAAAAAAAAAATTACTTGATTTTCGCTCCCTACATCCCCTCGACCACCGAATTTTTTTTTGAGATTCATTGAGCTCCCGCGAAATTTTTGGGTGAAGACAATTTTTTATAATTATCATACATTTTTTGTTTCGATTAAAAAAATATTAATTAAATTTCGCTCTCGACATCGGCTCGACTATTGAATTTTTTTTCGAGATTCATTGAGCTCCCGCGAAATTTTTGGGTGAAGACAATTTTTTATGATTATTTTTGTGATTTTTATGATTTGGGTGAAGACCATTTTTCAAGATTTTTATGATTATCATAAACATCTCTTGTTTCGATTAAAAAAATTATTAATTAAATTTCGCTCCCGACATCGGCTCGATCGAATTTTTCTTCGAGATTCATTGAGTTCCCGCGAAATTTTCTTCCCCGCGCCCGGCGAGCCGTACGCTATATATACGCAAAAGGAGCGAGCGAGAGGCGCGAGACTCGAGCGAGCGAGCGTTTAGTAGCGCCACAGAGTTGGACGACCGACGGGGCGCCCGCTGCTTACGTAACGCCAGTCGACAGTCTCTTTCTGTCTCTGCCTCTCACGTCGGCCGCGAGAACGACTGCGAGAAGTCGTGGAGACCGCGAATGAATGAAACTGGCCCGCGTCCACGAAACGTTTCGCCCGTCTTCGCCGCACCGTGCGAGGAGAATACGCAAACCGTCGGCTGATGTGCCACGAGGCGCTGGCGGCGAGTCCTAAGCCGCGTTGAGTTGTCGCGTGCGACGCTTGTTGACTGCGATGACTTTTTCTTTTTTTTTCCTGTTTATTTTTTTTTTGCTCGTTTCTTTTATTTTTAATTTACTAGCAACAACGCGCTCGCTTCGCTCGCGCTCCTGTTGTTTTCACGTCGCACGGCGCGCTACGAACGGGCGCGCTGCGCACGCCCTGTTATTTCGAATTTACCGCTCTAAGTTTATCGACTATGATTCAAAACGCGCGCGTGACTGCAGCGGCCATGTCGATATATCGAAGCTGCCGCCGTCCAATAGGAACGCTCGAAAGGCGGCTTCAAAATTGCGACTTTCGATTGCCATGTCTTTTCTAAGAGAGGATCTTTTCGCATTTTTTTAACGTGCTCGCACGTACATCGAGACATTAAGCGGAAAGGTGACGCCATCGTCGCCTGTTGTTGTGTCGGTCGCTTTGTCGTTTCCCCCTCCTCTCCTCCTTATTTCACCGGCGGAGGAAGCTCGTTCGAAAGGTCGACAAAGCGACGCGAGACACACGACTCGACCGCGAGGGACTTGAAAATTGTGCGACTCCAGCGTCACCGCCCGATGCGCGTTATCGCGTCCGGGGGGCTCAGGTTAATGAATTAACGAGCAATTAGCAAGCGGGTCGCGCCCCCTCCCCCCTCTCTGTCTCTCTCTCCTCGAGCTTCGCCTCCCTGCCGCGCGAATTACGTCGCCGTTATTCTCCGGCTGCCCGCTGCGGATTATCGTCGCTTCTACGACACGACACGAGCTTCGCGCACACTCGTCTGGACTTTCGGGCGTTTCCGGGCTCTGCGGCTAGTCGACCTCTTGAATTATTTTTCATTCACCGCAGAATTCTACGATTTAGCTCATTCATCACGCTCATCAAACTTTACCAAATTATTTCTAAGGCAAAAAAAATGAAATAAAAAAAATTGAATTAAATCTATTGAGACACAAAAATAATTTTCCCCATCAATCGACCCATCAAAAAGAAAACTCTTCGATCTCTCCGCCAGGAAAGGAAAACACTGGACTTTCAGGCGTTTGCGGCTAGTCGACCTCTTGATTTATTTTTCATTCACCGCAAAATTCTTTTTTAGCTCATTCTTCACGCTCATCAAACTTTACCAAATGATCTCTAAGCTACAAAAAATAAAAAAATAAAATAAAAATAAAAAAATCTATCGAGTCACAAAAAAAATGTCCCCATCAATCGACCCGTCGAAAATACTCGTCAATCTCTCCCCGCCAGGAAAGGAAAACACTTCCCCCTTCCCCCCCTCCTCGTCAAACTCGCGACAGTCGCGGAGCGCGTCGCAATATAACGCGCGGAGCGCATTGTGGCGGTCGTGACAAATTGCGGTTGGGTGGCGATGCGCCTCGCGATAAAAGCTACGGTATATATATAGTAACACACACACACACAAACGCAGATACACAGTCGTGTCGACTGGAATCGCGCGGGCGACCGCCGCTGCACTATACCCACCACCTCCTCCATCGCCGCCGCCACTGTCGCGCAGTGTTGGCCGAGCGCAGCGGAGGAGAGTCGAGATAGTACCGACAGGTACCCGGTCGAACGGTCATTCGAGTTATATATAGATACACCGATATATATAGATATATGTGGATACGTATATATAGATACAATACGTTATATCTATGCAAAGACTGTGCGCGCACAGGTCACGTTGGTCGGCGTCCGCGCGCTGCCACTGCGCGTGCAGCTCGGACACACAACGAGCCTTCCAGCCTTACAACGAGCGAACGAGCGAGTTTGGCCGCGGCCAAAGCTAACGAGATTCCACACTGAAACAATTCTGTTTCACTCTGTGTGCTTGCTTGGCTGTATATTTTATTTTGTATATGTATGGGATAGTGTACGTGTTAGGTGCGTTTGTATAGGTGGATATGTATGTAACATGTCTGTGTGTGTATATATACAATGCACCGACCACGTTCACGAGCGAGACCTGCGTCACCTAAACACAGGCAAAATCGCGAAACGCGTTCGCCGGTAGCGCCAAATTCAATTGTTCGCCGTCCGGCTTGTAACTCCGCCCGAACGGGACGCGTACGTGGAATCGGCCGCATTGTGCGTACCGCGGATACGCGACCACCGAGCGTATCCGCGACCATTGCTCGCTGCGGAAAAATACACGCGCGTGCACTTTGGACGCTTGATTGTGTCGAGCCTACCGATGGGTGCGTTCGAAATAAAAAATAAAAATATTGCGAGTGAAGGGGGACAGCAGGGGAGACACTTTGAGGGGGGTCATTGCACTTTGATATCAATCGATACGAATTTTACCGCAAAATAAAAAATCAGACAAAATTGTAATAATTTTGTTTTTTAGTGACAAATAATTTTTTTACTCTATTCGAGCTGTCGCGTCAAACCAGACACAAAGATTTCCCTCGCCGCATCGCCCGGCGACCGCCAATCGCCGCCCCGACATAACACGGCGCATATCGACGACTGCCATCCATCCATCCATGTAGCTGCGATACGTGTGCATGTATATATGTAAATATATATAGACATAGAAACACACACACATACACACATATATATAGGCACCTATCGCACGATGCATAGAAGCCGCGAGACCGCGCTGCACGCGGACAAGAATGACTTGGCAAACTGCCGATATTCCACTCATCCTCCCTCCCAGCGCCTCCCACGCAATCACCGCCGCCGTCGCCGTCGCATATTCCGCAAAATCGGCGCTCGAGTGGCGCGCGCGCGCGTCATCGGAACAAAGTTCTGCGCCGCGCCCGAGTGTCGTACGTATTTCTGCTGCTTCGCTGCTGATCCGCTGCTTGCTGCTCCTCTGTGTCTGCGTTGTACGCCAATATTCGCGGTGCACGCAGACGCTTGTGTTTCCCATGTTAACTTCTCACTCGAGCGCAGCAGCAGCAGCAGCAGCCTCGGGATCGTCGAGTCTCGTCTAGAAGCGAGCGGCGCGTCTCGTGGCTTTTGCGGTCGACGATGGAGGGATACACGATAATCGACGCTAGACGAGGATGAATCCGAACACGCTGGCTTCACGTGAGAACACATTTTCTCTCTCGCAAACAGACGCGCATCGTTACGTGGAGCCCCAGTGTTTCACTCGACCGATCTGCAACGTGGCGCTAGCGGTTGAACTCTCGGTGATCGTCGGGAATTAATAACCCCGGGACCCTCCGCAGAGCTGCGACTGATCGTCCTATAATAAAATAAAACTTCGGTGTATCTCAGCAACGTTAATGCAAATTTAATAGAATCGACTTTATTTTCTTGTATTCAATAAACGCTGACTTCGTAATGTGGAGAAAATTCTGACAGTGATGAATTTGCGGGAGAATATTGACGTGTTTGCATAAAATCCATCAACGTTTTTGTTCGACTTCGCGAAAATGACGCGAAGTATGAAAATAATTTTTCCTAACCGCAGCGACCTGCATTATCGACTCCGCGACGAAATCGCTTTGATCGCAATCGCCTAGGTAAAAAAAAAACATTAATAAACGCCAGGGAGTTAATTACAAGAGTACTTTGTCTCGGCTTTCGCGTCGAAGGCATAATTTTTTTCGCCGTGTACACGCTCATAAATTACCAGGCGAGAGAGAGAGAAAGAGAGAGAAACAATAAAAAGTAGAAAGAGACCGAGCGCTTTCCTTTCCGCACGCAGAGCTCACTGTGTATAATTATTTTCGATCGACTTTTATATCCACAGGCGAGAGAGCGTGCTCGCTATACACATCGTTCACTATCTAACCATGTGGGGCGAGCGAATGCTACATGTTAAAAAAAACACCCACACACGTGTATTATACACATATATATTAAATACAGACACTATGCAGACTGGTAAATAGGAGGAATGAGCTGTCGCCTGTCGCCCGTGAAGTCCCCAAGGGCAGATATGGACGCGATAAATAAATAGCCACCGGGCATTACGAATGCAGCGGCAGCGACGTCGAGGCGTCGGCTTCATATACACGTCCCGTGTACATATATATGTGTAAATATATGCAAATGTGTGTTTATACGTGTACATAGAAATTCGCAAACATGAACAGCGAGGCACATAGACTGTGTGTGACCCATTTCCGCCCTGTGAAACTACGTGAAAAGAATTCGCGAAACAGCCGCCGCGAAAGCTGTGTAAGTGCGAACTGTAAGTCGCATCGGTAAGTAGTCGTATATATAGTAGCCGACGTTGTCGCGGGGACTGAGACGCGGGAAAAGGAGAGCCAAGCCGGCCGGCCGGCTGTTTCTCTCCTCTGAGCGTCCTCCGCGCCTGTCCCGGGCGGCATTGTCGTCGGTTTATGGCTGCTGGAAAAACCGCTACGGGCGCGGTGGTTGGTTATTGTTGCTCTCGCGATACGAGGATGTAGGTGCCGTCGACTCGAATGACGTTCAGACTGTCGGCGTGGATTATTAGCTTATTTATTACACAGCAAAAAATAAAAAATAAAATCCGAGATTTATTTGTTAAGTTACGTTTCCGAGTTCGGTGGAAAAAATCGTAAAAAATGTTATTATTAATGTTATCGCTGCTGTTATTGTTCTTGCGACTGAGGTTGTAGGTGCCGTCGACTCGAATGACGTTCAGACTGTCGGCGTGAATTATTCGCTTGTTTATTACAGAGCAAAAAATTAAAAAAAAAACCGAGATTTATTTTTTAAGTTACGTTTCCGGGTTCGGTGGAGAAAATCGTAAAAAAAAATGATATTGTTGTTATCATTGCTGTTATTGTTCTTGCGACTGAGGATGTAGGTGCCGTCGACACGAATGACGTTCAGACTGTCGGCGTGGATTATTCGCTTGTTTATTACAGAGCAAGAAATAAAAAAAAAATTCGAGAATTATTTTTTAAGTTACGTTTCCGAATGCGGTGGAAAAAATCGTTAAAAAATGTTATTATTGTTATCGTTGCTCCTCGCTGTGAAGTCGACTTCTCGCCCTCCGCCATCGATTGCACCGACACGAGCCACGCGGTCTCCGGTCGTCGTCGTCGCTTCCACCGCAGACGTCCCAGATTCCCTTCGTTCGTCGCGCAACGAGCAACTTTTGCATCGACTCCGCTCTGCGCTGCGCGTGTTTCCTGCTGCGACGTTGCACCGGAGTTTCGCTGTGGCGACGTATCTGTCGCAACGCGCGCGCGCGCGGTCGTCGATACTTTGCACGCGCGGCATTGTAACGAAACTCCTGGGTGTCCCTGCCACTGCGGCGCAAAACATGTCGCACATTCACGCGCGGCCCAACGAGCGATGACGCACGCGCTGAATGGTAACTGTCGATTTGCTGATTGAAGCCCGTGTATAGGTGCCGACCGAGCGCGACACGTTCTCGCACCTCCTGTACTGAAGATTGGGCATACAGGCGGTCTTATTTATCACTTCCACCATTTCGCCCGCTTTGGTCACTCGCGCTCATTGTCCTCTCATGTAGGCTAAACGGTCGGTGATTGGGACTCTGAGGCGAGTGGATTACGTGCGGCTGTTACGTGGAGGCGCAAATTCTATTTATTTTTCGGTACACAATCTTCGTGTCAGTCGTGAAGTGTCTCCAGGAGATGCAGATAAAAAAATCCCTCTTTTAAAAAGTTTATGGGTAACGGAAAGCATTGTTAGCAAACTATTCGAGCTGTGATTGGCTGGGACTCTCAGACCGTGTTCAGGTTCATTTGTCCTTGATAACTTTGACAGTTCTGTGAAATATCGTATTTTTTTTTAATCCACTAAAAAAGGTTGATAGCAGTGTTTTCACGGGTAGAATATGCGACTTGAGAACGATGGTATAGGTTAAAAGTCGATATTTTGAAAAAATAAATTTCGTGACCCCGATTTGGGCGGTTTTCGGCCCGGCGGCCAGATCTACGATTTCTGACAAATTGTTCGACCAAAAATTTTTTTTTTTCAAAATCAACTAAAAAAGGGTTGTAACCAGTGTTTTCAGGGGTAGAATATGCGACTTGAGAACGATGGTATAGGTTAAAAGTCGATATTTTGAAAAAATAAATTTCGTGACCCCGATTTGGGCGGTTTTCGGCCCGGCGGCCAGATCTACGATTTCTGACAAATTGTTCGGCCAAAAATTTTTTTTTTTCAAAATCAACTAAAAAAGGGTTGTAACCGGTGTTTTCAGGGGTAGAATATGCGACTTGAGAACGATAGTATAGGTTAAAAGTCGATATTTCGAGAAAAAAAAAATCGTTAAAATTCAATAATTTGATACGTGAGAAAGAGTGAGAAATGTTCGTTCTTCTCGTCTTTGTCGCGGTCGTCTCGTCGATGCGAGTCGCGCGCAAGTTTCTCTCCCACAAGCCAGGCACGTCCCGTGCGATGGAACGGGAGCAGAAGAGTAAAGTGAGAGAGCGAGGGAGAGAGAGAGAGGGAGAAAGAGAGACTCGCCCCAGGTCCAGATGGTGCTCCGTTGGGTTTCCCTTTTCCCTGCCACTGCCCCCGTCGCCCTCGTCTCTCGCCTCGCGTCCCGCAGAGAAACAATCGGCCGCCGACACCTAAAATACCCACCTGTTGCAAGTTTCGGGCGCATCTCCGCCACATGCCCGACGCCGCCTCCTCCTCGCTGATTCTCCGGCGCTCACGTTGACGGGACGCGCTGAACCAGCCCAATCTTTGCTTTTCCTCCGCTCTCAAAATTCCAAATAATAATTAGCGCTGGATTATGAAGATTCCATCAGTTGAGTCATGTAATTAAAATCCAATGTTGATGATTTATTATTATTATTATTTTTATTTTAAATCGCATATTCGCTACATTAAAAATAATCCACACCACAATTATCCACAAAAAAAATTGTATTAACCGAGGTCGCGATACTTCCGCTGAGTTTTTTTAAATTCAATGTTGATGAATTATTATTATTTTTATTATAAATCGAGTATTCGCTGCATTCAAATAATCCACACAAAAATTATCCACAAAAAAATAGTGTTAAGCGAGGTTGCGAACCTGCTGAGTTTTCTTTGTAATGATCGTTACAGACGCAGCCGCTTGACGCGCGGAGAAGAAACTTTGGGAAAGGGGGTCGGCCATCTCGACGACGACAAAGTCGGCCGACGCTGTGCGCACACTCGAAAACGAGCCGGCTCGTAAATTAGGGTCGGCGAGGAGGAAGCCCGAGAGCTTAGGCTTCCGTGCTGCGATATGTGCGCGCGACACACACGCCGCAGGGTCTCGAGGACCCCAAGCGGCAGCAGCAGCGCTGCTGCCTGCGTTACACTTGCTGTACCGTTAGCCACGTGTGACTGGGACTGCTGTAACCGGCTACTATGTGTCACTTGGCGAGAGCCGAAAGCCTTCGAGGATGGAAGAACAGCTACGCTGCTATTGTAAACGAAGCGTCGGAGGCGTTAGTGTCGTCCACGTGCGACTACTGTGACCAGCTACTATGTGTCACTTGGTGAAAGCCGAAAGCTTGGAAGAACAACTGCGTTGCCACTGCGAATGAGACGTCGGAGGTCAGAGTCGTCGCCTTCGACACGCCGAGCAGCAAAATAGTAGGGTAAAAACAAAAAGAACAGCAGCCAGTGTCTGTTGTAGCTTGCATCGTGCACCGTGGGTGGCGGCGGCGACCCAGACGGACGCTAAGGGCACCTCCAAATTCGTGTTTGTATCTCCGGCTGTAATAAGCCGTACACAACGACGAGACTCCCTCGTGTCTCCGTGGCCCGAGGCGGTCGCCGAGTCGAGCTCCTTCCTTCCTTCGGATTCGCCTCTTCTCCACACTCGACTCGTTTCTATTTTTGCACTGCCGTCTGCACGAGTTTGAGACGCGCTGTGCGTATTTGTTCGGTCAACAGGAAGCACGCCGCGTTCGACGACGAACGTCGCCCAATTGTCGTCGATGTCTCCTGACGACGACGACAGCGACGAATTTTTTGGCGTTTTTCTCATTGGATTTTCGATATTTCGGGCAAACAACTCTACTAAACAAACAAAAATCGAAAAAAAAAAAAAAAAAAAAAAAAAAAAAAAAAAAAAAAAAAAAAAAAAAAAAAAAAAAAACGAATGCGGTGTTTCGTATACGAAAATTGAATTAAATTTACCGAGATAATAATCTGTTGACTTTACATGAGTAGGATATTAATAACGAAAAGTGTTGCGCGAAATTTCCATCGACGTACCAGTTTTTTTTTTATGAATAAAAAAATTGCGAAGCCGCGCGGATTGAATTTAATTTCAACGCTCAGATTTACAAAGTGTACACGGCATGTCGCTGTGCAAACGGTGGAGGAAATAAAAATATACGCCATGTACAGTATGTGCGAGCAATACATACTCCGTGCAAATATTTAGTTAAATCAAATACAAATGAGTAATATAATATTTTCCCCGCTGGGATCAACGGAAAATGTATTTTTCCCCGGTAAAAAATATTTATTTCGTTGACGATTCTGCAATTTTTTTAAACAATTGCAATAACGCAGAGCAAAAAAATCTGGCGCATCGCTTTCTCGCTGTTTTCCACTGATCTCCAGAAACAGCGAAAAAAAATGTTCCTAATTTAATACAGGATTGTTTATCTCAGTCCAAAGAACAATTCATCCCGCACTGTTTTTCACAATTCACAATCGCAATGGTATCTCGTGACAGTGATAACAATCAGTCTACTACTAAGTACGCTCGACAATTCCGCGTATTAATTTTTTTTTTTCGCCATGCGATTCGTCGAAAACACGTCGCGGCCCGGAATCTTGATAATTCGATTGAGAAATGTGTCGCTCGTTATTGTCGTCGTAAACAACGACGCGGAATCGTATATAGAACAGGTTATTCTTCCGTCGAGACAAAATACACAACGCGCAGAGCGTTGAGATCGTCGTACGGAGTCTCCGCCTCCGTTTCTTCGAGATTTCTCGTTAACACTCCGTCGTCATAATCCACACCGCGTTCTCAATACGCGTCGAACGCGTCGGTGCGGCTTCGAGGCGGTGGGACCTGTCGTTATCAGCTCGCTCCAGGTGGCTCCTCTTATCGCTCGCTCTTATCAGTCGGCCCGATCCTCCCGCGTACTATATAGCCCGTCCGATAAAACCGTAGCAAAACCCCGGCGCCTGCGCAGTGAGCTTCGCCGTGCGCAACGCGAGCAGTGCCAATGGGAAATTCGTCTTATTATTTTTTTTGTCTCAAACTTGCACTCGCAATAATATTTTTTCCGCTAATAAACAAAAATGTCGGAAGGCGCGACAATTTCGTTATCGCGATCGAGGCACCGGGCAGTCAGGTAGGTCACCTTTAAACCTTCAGCCACGAACCTCGCTACCGGCTGATCCACGACCCTCCCCCTACTCCCCCTTCCCCTCTTCTATCTCTCCCCAAATCGAATATTTCCTATTTCACACTCGTGAAATACGTCGCACAAGTCCGTCAATTGTTTCCGCGTTAGCTACGAAGCAATCGGGCCGTTGTGCCACTTTAACTCGTCGTATCGGCCGCCGCGCGTTTCCGAGAGCTTGTTTGGCGCCTCTGCCCAAGCGCCGCGCGTGTCGGCGAGTCCAGTATTATACCGACCACGGGTTTAACGGTGACGCTCGGCAGATTAGATATACCCGTGAAATGCTTCCCCCCTCTCTCTCCTCCTCGGCTCTTTTTATTTCCTCGTTCTCTGGGTTAACGCGCGTTAAAATCCTGACGCGCCAATGTAAACCGCTCGGTCCGTGTAATACTCGCTCGACGTCATCGTCGTACGACGACTCGACGCGCTACCGGCGGCAAAAATCATTGGCGGTGGCGGCATTCGACAGTGTGAAAGTATTGTACGGTAAAATTGGCTGGGAAGTGGAGGAGGCGAAGGAGGAGGAGGAGGAGGAGGTGAAGCACGGAGCGTGCACGCAGTGCCACAACGGAACGACGGCGACAACGGCGACGAGGAGGACGGGTCGTTGACCTCACCTGGATATAATACTACACATATGTTATATTAGCAGTGCACCTGCTGCTGCTGCTGCTGCTGGTGCTACTACTGCTGCTACTGCTGCTGCTGCGAGAGCTGGTGGCTCGCTCGCTCGAGACTCTCGTCTGCCTTTCGTGTGTGTATATGAGTATATATATATGTACACACCACGTACCTCCTTATTTTGTACTTATAAAACAGGCCGAAAGCAACGGGGCAAAACACAGCAATGCTGCTGCTGCTACTGCTGTTGGGCGAGAGCGAGCCACGATGGCGTGTTGAAACATTCGACGAACGCGCCGCACGCGTTGAGCAAGAAAAGTGCACGACGCGTCGTGCATACGGCGGTGGCGCTTGAGCATAAGTCACCTGGTCGCGTGGATCACGGTGCTCAAGGGCGTTGCCCGGCTATTCGTCCACTTTTCGTCACTGTTTGCTACGTTCGCGACTATTGACGACGATTCGCCGTCGTTTTTACTCGGATTTATGAAAGATACTCAGGGATTTGTCGGCTCACTGTGGGCGAAATTATCTTGGCAGAAATTATCTTGGGCCTTGTGCGATTTGTCGGGTCAACTGACAGGCAAATAACAAAAAATAAATAAATAAATAAAATAAAAAATGCGGGAAATAATACAATGTCCCGACGACGATGTTTTATTAAACTTCTTCCAATCGTCAAAATAAATCACCGGCAAAAGTGCAAAAGATAACAACAACTCGGCGATACATAAATAACACTGCGCTGACCCATAAATAAATGCGAACTTCGCGGGGCGGCAATCCCAGAGAATATTATTTATCATTAGCGCGCGCTGCGTGCGGAATACATTTTAATGATCGGTCCCTGTCGCCGTGACCTTATCGGAATCTCCGCCGTCGACGTGCGCGCGAAACGCCACCGCTCCAAGATATCGACGTATCGATTTATCTCTTGTCTTCGTCGTTGTTCGCCGTCGTCGCTGCAGCGATGTGCAGCGCGCGCGATAAATAATACCGCTCGGCTGTCTTCAGGGTTAAAACGCTTTTCTCGTCAACCGTTATTTATCGCTGCGCGCGCGCTGCGTTCGCCCGATACCCGAGTCACCGGGCAAAAAGTCACGAGTCGCGCATTGTCTCGGAGTTCGCGATCGTCGCGGATTATCGGCCAACGGTGCAGGTTGTGACTCGAGATTTTTTCCGATTTTTTTTCTTTGTTTCTTACCGAGTCCTTCGCGCACTCCGTCGTCGTCTGTGTACGCTCGGTACACTCATTTGCCTCCTTATTTACCTATCTCGCGCATGCTCGTGACATTTACACGTGTGTGCAAAAAAACACATACACACACGTACACACGTGTGTAAAATATATATACGTGAAGCTGACATAACGGAACCGCGAGAGCCGTGTGCTCGTGCGCGTGACACTTTAAGTACTCGAACCGCGGCGTCGGCGGCGGCTGCAGCCTCGAACTCACGCAACGCGTGGTACGAGCCGCGATGTCCGCGCGGATAAGCAAACAGGAATATACTCAGGTCCTACAGTGTCTCGCAGCGTATATTTTACGCCGTGTGTGCGAAGACACAGCGCAAACCATTTGCCTAGTGTAGAACCGAGATAACGAATAGGACAGAAGGCGAGTGAGAGATAAAAAAAAAGGAAAAAAAGGATGAGTGCCCTTGTCTCACTGGGGTGAAAATAAAAAAAGAAACAAAAAAGTAAACGCGGAGAAAAAAAAACAATCAACCAAAGCGACTCCGGGACGTCGCGTTCAAGGTCAACGAAAATAATACGGCAGTCAATTCTTTCGGCAAGTGGCGGAGGACGCAGCAACGGCGGTCAGCCGGGTTGCGATATACACGCGTCGTTGGTGTAAATGTGTGCATATGTGTCGGTGACGGGGAACGCGTGGCGTACGTCGTATGTGCGACTGGCGGATCAATGGAACTCGAATCGTTCGGGGTCTCTGTGTGTCGAGTGCCGAGCAGCAACAGCAGCAGCAGCCTTCGATGCTGCTCCTGGTGCAGCAACGTCGAGGGGGAGAGAAGGCGAGCGAACGAGCGAGCGCGCGAGATATAAATAAGTGCGCGGGGACAGATTCAAGGTCGGCGATAGAGGAGAGTTCCAGAGGGAAGGAACGCGGCGGCGGCTTGTGTGACTTCTGAGCAGCGTTATTCCGTCCTTCTTTCTCTTCCTTTCGTCTCTCTTTTTTTTTCCCCTCATCCTCCTCATCCCAGAGTGGCATGAGTTTCGCGTCAACCCGTTAGAAACCACACGGCCGCTTCTCTCCACGCGCCTCTCCTCGCGAATCCTCGCCGCCTGCGTGCGCCGCACAAACGATACACAGCGAAGGAAGGAGAGGGAGAAGAGAAATAAAGAAAGAGCAAGAAAAAGAGTCCATGCGGGACGGAGGACCGCGAAGGTTTTACGAGGTGCGGACGCGCGTTGCCCTCTCCGGGTTATACGCTACATTTATACACGGCGCGTATGTATTATTACCGAGCGACGCTCTCGAACGAAGGCCCCAAAGCAATCAGAACGCGCGTGTGTGTGATGTGTGTGTGATGTGTGTGTATGTATCTTGTGTGTGGGGGAGAGAGAAATAGCGGTCTCTCCGCGCGCGCGATTCTCGCCTGCTGCCGCACGTTCTGCGATCGCCCGCGCTGCTGCTCTTCGCCGGCCGAGAGCGGCGGCGGCAGCAGCGCCGGAATATACAGGTGTATTCTCGACGCGCGGCAACGTTGCCAAATCGACGACGAGTCGTGCGGCGCTCGTACATAGCCTCGACGCCGACGCCGCAAGAGCAGCAGCCCTGAATTCGCACTCGGCAGGGAACATAAAGACGATTACACCAGCGGCGCGCGAGTTACTGACCGTGTCCTAGTTATTGAAGACGATATTCCGCGTTTTCACCTCGACGCTCGCACCGCTCTCGACCTTTGCGCTCGGCGCGTAGGACGGAATTGTTTTTTTTTTTTTTTTCACGCCGGGCTCGTCCGGATTAGAAAAACGTTGCCGTGTTTTTTACGGCGCACGAATTTTGGTCTAGGTCTTCAAAATAATTTCCTTTTTTTTATCACGCGTGTTCCAAATGGTTTTTTCCTCTTTTTCCGGCGCTCGAATTTTGATCTTGGTCTTCAAAATAATTTCCTTTTTTTATCACGCGTGTTTCAAATGGTTTCCTCGATTCGCCTAATTCTACGGATTCGCCACCGAGAAATACGCGAATTTCGAGGATTTTTCGGTGATTTTTTGTCGCTGGATTCAGTGATTTCATTAAATTATTTCCAGGCACGACTCTGATGAAAATAATATCCGCTAAAAACTGCAGCGACGAAACGAATTCCCGGAGAATTTCCACTCGCGTTGTTTCACCCGTAAAAAAGCGCAAAATTGAAATCCGTCGCTCTCTCTCTCTCTCTCTCCCCCCTGCAATATTTATTTTTCGTTACTCCGCCGGTCAGTAACCGGGACACAGCCGTGCTTTCCCGCGAAATATACACGCGGCGTTGCTTTTGTAAACTGTGTACAAACCATATGCGTCACTATTTTCCCAGAGTTAATTAGTATGCACAGTATGCACACACACACACAGAGCGCGAGAGAAACAGAGAAAGAGAGACAAAAGAGCGGGATCGACCTGCGTTCACATCGCCGGTTTCGCCACGCAGAGACGAGCACGTTCGGCGTTGCCAGTGCGAAACCCGCGACGCCGCTGCACACACACACACACACAGACTCGCGACAAAACACACACGGACGTCGGAACTATAACGCGCGTGCGCGCGAGATATATGTATAATAGAAACACGGTGGCCGCCCGCGTCTCTGCAAGAGAGGAAAGTGGGGCAACGTTCGCGCGAAGCGAGCAGACCGGTACGTAGGTATCCAAACAACGCGCCGGTCGAGCCGCCATCAGCAGCGGCGTCGGCGTCGGCGGTGGCAGCCGGGCCGAGAGTGAGAGAGAGAAAGAAGAGAGAGATAAGCCGAGAAACGTCAGAGTTCGGACGCGGCAATTGCAGGAAGTCCCCTTCCTGCCCTCTCGCGGGACCCGCTGCATCGGCCTCAGCGGCGTGTGCACTGTACCTGCAAGTCGTCGCAATGCCCAGCCATCTTTATGCCGCTTTCGAAAGTCTCGTTTTGTCTCTTCCCTCTATCCCCGTCTCTCTCACTCGCCGTCCCTTCTGCCGGCTCTCGTCCTCATTCCTCGCTGGTTTCTTTTCTCCTCCGCCACTTCCTCGCCGCCTGCTCTCTACCTTCGTCCTGCAACGGGTCTCGCTCGCAAATTCAGACCGAGACACTCGGGAGGGGGCGGCAATAAAGTAATCCTCGAAACGACCGCGAGAGAGGAACCAGCGCACCGCACCCTGGGAAATGAATGGGAGATGCGCGGTGTTCGCTTCTGCTTCTGCTTCTGCTGCCGCTTCTGCTGCTGCTGCTGCTTCTGCTGCTGCTTCTGCTTCTGCCCGGGCAAGGCAAGACGGGAACGCGCCTGGGGGAGAGGAGTCCCGAGAAGTCCGTTCGCTGCGCCGGAGGTCAGAGCTTTATTGCGCCCAACTTGCCGGCTGGTGTTTCTGAACTACATTTCCCGCACGGACAAAGCAACGCCGAGTGCATGTATGTGTGTGTGTCTGTTTGGAGTGAAAAAAACAGCGAGAATCAGCTGCATTCTGCGTGTTTCTCGCCTGGCACAGATTCCCCACAGCAATAGCGGCCGGGATCTTCTCTCGGCTGTCGCGAGGAAAAAAAGGCTTCCAAGATAAGCGGCTGCAGCGAGCACAACGAGCAGCTAGGACCGCCGTCCTAGCTGCTCGCTGTGCGTGTGTGTGTGTTTTTGTTATACCTATTTTTCTTCTTTATTTCCACGAGAGATTTTGCGCCGGGCTCGCGCCGCACACGCCGGGCGCGTCCAACGAGCCGCGTTGGACAGACAAAGAGAAACGCCCGCGCGCGCGCGCGCGACACTGACGAGAACAGAGGAAAAATAGAGACCGTAAAGAGAAAATAAAAACGAGAGAGAAGCAGCGAAGAGCCGGGAAAAGAAAGAGAGAGAGGGAGCGAGAGAAGCCGAGGAAATTGTGAGACGCGCGCGTGAGAGGGAGTGAGAGAGGGGTATCGTATCTCTCTCTCTCTCTCCCTCTTTCGGTGACGGTCGCGCGGTGTGGCGGAGAGGTGGTGGGGACAAACGAGTTGTCAGTGCGCAGCGCGCGCGCTCCGTAGCAAAAGCGGCGTGGAGAGCAGCAGCAGCAGTGCCCAGCACGCGGATGCGAGAGGGGTTTTCGCTTTGTGTGTGTCTCTCTGTCCTTTGTGTGTGTGTTGTGCGCGAGAGACGAGAGTCTGGGGCACGAGGAAGGATGTTTGCTCGGCGGCGGAGGTGGTGAGGGGGGGGGGGGCGGGGGGGGGGAGGCACTGGACGACGGGAGAACGAACCAATGGGAGAGAGGGAGACGGGCTATAGACGCAGCATGACGAACAAGGAAAGCAACCGCGATTGGACGGCGAGAGAGCGAGAGAGATGGGGAACAAGGCGAGGGAGTGAGAGCGAGTGAGACGGATGTATGGATACACAGAGATGAACGAGGAAAGCGTCGGCTGAGGGAGAGAGACGGGGAAAAGGGCGAAAACGGGCGATAGCCCGAGAGAGAGAGCAGCCACGAGTCTTGCTCTCTCGCGGAGAGTGGGGTTGGGTGTCAGCTGCGGGACGCGGAACGAGCGAGAGAGAAGGAGAGGACGACCGACGAGGAGAGCGGGATCGCGAATGGTGAGAAGGAGCGAGAGGGGAGGAAGAAGAAGAAGCGGCAGCGGAGTAGAGAATCGAGTAGAGCTGACTCATAGCGCTGTTGCCAGCGGCTCTGCGCGTATTCACGCTTTCGTGGCTCTCGCTGCTGCTGCCGCTGCTGCTGGACAGCAGCGGTGCTGTGCAGCTTCGCTCGTGCGTCGTCCGTCCTTCTCCAGCCACTGCGAACCGTCGCAATACTCGAGCGACCATCGGCGGATCCGTCCATCTCCCTCTGCCATCAACCATCTTCTTATTCTTGATGTTTTTTTATGTCCCCCTCTCTCTCGCGCTCATCTTCTCCCTTTTACAGTGTCTCTCTTGCTCTCAGTTCAGCACTGAGTCATAGTAGCTGTCCGCGAATTCTGGAGAGCGGGAGGGAGAGAGAGAGAGGACGAGATAAAGAGAGAGACGGAGACTGTAGCCATAATCCTCTCCTCTCTCGGTGGGCCGCGATCGCGGCGGAGGGCATCTCGGGGATTTTGCGGTACTGCGACCTTTCTCGCTTCGTCTACCATTAATTCCTCTCCCCGCGGACTTCTTATATATATATATATATCCTCGTCGCAAGCGAGAAAGAGAGAGAGAGAGAAGAAATAAGGCGAACGCGAGGAAAGGGAATAAAAAAATAAATAAAAATCCACCAGTTTTCTTAATCGAGAATATCGCTCCGTCCTCCCGCTATTTTTCTCTTTCACTGCTTTTTCAATTTTTTTTTTTTTTTTCTTTTTTTTTTTATTCCACTCGCTCCTTTCCATCGCGGCGAGATATTGGCCGGAAGTTCTTTTAGAACGAAGAGACCTCTCGGAGATTGGATTCGCGCTGTGTCCTTCTCTCTCTTTTTATCATTCGTTTAGCCGCCTTCGTTGCTCCCTCGCCGCGAGCTTCTTGCAGGTAGCCGGCCGTCGTCGTCATCGCCGGCCCGAGAGATTCCCCCCACCATTGCCACCGTCCGTCCGTCCGTCCGCTGCTGCTGCTGCCGCCGACCCCAGCCCCCCGCGCTTCTCGCGGCACAACAGTGACCACCACCACGCACACCGGTTTTATTCTGTTTGCCGGCCGTGAGTGTATACATCGAGGACGGGGAAACGAGCGCCTCGCCGGCCGATCTCGAGGAACAAAAGCTGCGCTGCTGGCGGGTACTGCTTCTCTTTTCATTTCTACAGAACACTGTGCTGCAGCAGAAGCAGCAGAAGCAGCAGCTCGACGTCGCCTTCGCGACGTCCGCGAGCGTCGCGAGGAGAGACAAAGAGCGCCGGTGAGAGAGGGTGGGGGGGGGAAGCACATGAGCACCATTTCCCTTGTTTCTCGCATTGTTCATCTTTTTGCCTCGCACGGCGGAGTCGCCACTGCCGCGTTTCGCGGAACAGGCCCCGACTAGCGTCGATACAGAAATCGTGGAACAGGCGTTTTCCATCGAGTTTTCGACTGGTTTTTCAACATTTCTTCCTGTTTCGCGTTTTTTTCCTCGAATTTTCAATTTTTCGGGCAACCCATCATTTTTGGAATCAATAGGAAATTTCCCATCGGATAGGATTTTTTATTTTGTAAAATAGAACATTTTTTTTCGCCAAAGAAACGGGAAGCAATCGTTGTAGTTTTGGTGACGCGAGCGAGCGTCATTGTTTCTAGTGTAAATAAAAATTGGGATCACGTTCGCGGCATTGTTGTCGTTGTCACTGCCAAGAAATCGCGGATGCAGCCGCGGCTGATACGTCTGTCGAGTGCAGAGTCGCGTGGATATGTATATACACATACTGCTATGTATACCGGACGACGATATAAATTTACGCTGGAAGCCGAGTCACTGTCCATCTCTCTTTCTCTCTCTTCCTCGCGCGATCTTCTCGCCCCCTTTGAACTCCATCTCTCTCTCTGTCTCTCCCTCCTGCTTCACCCCGTCCCGCCGATGTATTGATTTCCTTGCACACACACACTCACACACACACATTCACACACTCGCGCCTCCTCCTCATCCTCCCCCGCCTCCTATTTCAAACGCGCGGAAAGACAAACGATCGAGCCGGCGAACGAACGTCGTCGCAGCAGCGCGAAGGAATTTCGCCGGGAAAATTATTCGTCTGCCGGGCAACGTTTTCATTCCCATCTCTCTGTCTCCTTTTGTGAGCGCTGCTGTGTTTCCGCGTAGCCCAGCTCGCGCCTCCCCCGGTCTCTCGGGGGATATATCGGCGTCAAAATAGTCGGATATTCGTTGGGGGTAAATCAATTTTATCGCGAAGTTTCGCGGGGAGTGTCCCGGTTAAATGTTTTATCGCTGCGCCCATCGAAATCGAGAAAAAAATGAAATAAAATAAAAAACACGAAAAAAAGCGAAACCACATAAAAATGTTCACCAGCAGCGAAACGGAATAATTTTTTCAAATCGTCTCACACCGCGAATTTCCTCCCTTCCGACGGCGATCCGCGTCTGAGGAGAAAAATATTATTATTTCCCACAAAAATCCATCGGTCGACCAGAGGATGGAGGGGATGGCAGAGGCATTCTACCGGCTCTGGCGGAGCGAAACAATATTTTGCCGCGAGTGAAAATTCTCCGTGCGTCCTCCCTCTGTGTTTTCGCGGAAATATCCGCCCCGTTTGGGTTTTTTATGTTTTTATCTCCCTCTGCCTTCTCCCTCCTCTGTTTTTTTTTCGCAGAAAAAAAAAACGACGTTACGACGTCGACGTGAAACGTCGTCTACGCCGCGCGGCGAGAGCGAGTCGAGCGCGTGCGCTCTGCAAGGGGGGTGGTGGAGGGGGAGGGGGGTCGTCTCAACGCCCTTTGCCGAGGTCGCGCGCGCGTTATACGTGGGTCACGTAACCGGCGCGCGAGCGAACTACGGAGACTTCGCAAACAGCGACGACGACGACGACGTCGCGTTTTGTGTGCGCGATGCACCGAAACGGCCGGTGCGACAGTCCTATATAGGACTCACGGAGATCCTCGCGTTCGTTTTCTCGTTTCTGCCCAGCGGTGATACCCGCCTCTCCGTCTCAGTGCAGTTATTACCGAACAGCGCGAACGTTTCCCCCGTCGCGAGACAGTAGCGTCATTATAATCCTCGGCTTTTCGTATCGCGTCTGTGTGCGTCAGTACATTTTTTTTTTTTGTGTGTGTACAACACACGAATCCCTGGCGCACGAGTTCTGCGTGGAGCGCACTGTGTATGTGTGTTGCTATAAATCCGATCCGGCCTCCCCCCTCCCCCACCCCCGCTTCGCGAGTTGCGTAATGGACGGCGGAACCCGAGCAGCGACTCTCCTTCGTTTTTCTCGCACTCTGTTTCTCGTCGTCTCCTCCTCCTCCTTTTCTTCATCGTCCTCCTCTTCGGCTTTCTTCCCTTTTATTTCGTTTCCTTGTTTTTTTATTTTATTTTATTTCTTTTTATTTTCTCTCGTTGCTTCTTTTACGACGTTGTTTACGGTTCGCCGGACGCCACCTGTAATTCCACTGTCTCTGCTCCCTCCGCGCGTACCATTCGAATGCCGCGCGCTGAGAGAGTCCGAGGACACACCGGTCGAGATCGGAGATCCGGAGCGAACGTGCCCGCCGGACGGGAGATAACGGGCTGCTGCTTTTCTCTCCTTCCCGCCCCTCCAACCTCGTCCCTTTGAAGCCCAATTTTTCGTCAATTTGTCGACGAGGTCTCCGGAGATCCGATTGGGCCTTCGGGGATACAGTCTTCGGCTGTAATGTCTCATCTACATTGGAACGTACATGACTTACGCGTTGCTACCAGTTTTTCCGTTACTCTGCGAATCATTTCATCGACGACTTTCGTCGCGATGACAAAAGTTTGCAAAAAAAAACTTGATGTCTTCTGCAACAAAATGGCGATCATTGGGACACGCGGAGCAACGACCTTTCGGTCAATTGCTTCACGCAGCCCAACAATTTCTCCACCTACTCATAAACATCATCTTCACAATAATTAACGTCGTCCCCAAACAAAAAAAACAACTCCCACGATGATCCAAACTATTAATTACGTACACTAAAACCTATGAAAAACCTTATTCGCGAGGTTTCACAATATTTATAACCGTTGCGCTGCGTGTATTAGCAACAAACTCGTCATCATGTAACGCCGGCAAGAGTTGCTCTTCACTGGACTCGACGATGTGAACCCGAGTGAGAGAGGTAGAATTGAACCAGAGAGAGACAGCCAAATGCGAACCACGCGTGCGAGAGCGAAAGAGAAAGAGCGATGAGCGCGCCGAGCTCTGACCTAGAGACTCCCTTGGTTTATGGCGACCGAGCGCGCGCGCGCGCCCGATCGCTAATGCCGTCTCATAAAGCAAGTCGAGCGCGAGAGCACGACGTCGGCTGCGGCTGCGGCTACGGCGGCGCGCGCGTTCTGGAAGTGGCGGAGAGTAGTCGGCGGAGCCCTCGTCGCGCGTCGACTGCGCGCGGAGTTCGCTACGGGCGCTCGGCGTAGGTGCGTCATGCATCGAGCCCGGGAGCGAGTCTGCCCGAGTAAAATTCCTCGACGAGCCTGTGTGTCCCCTGGCGCGGCACGACGCGGCTGCGGTGGTGGGAGGGGACATTCGGGGTGGAGGTGGCGGTGGTGGGGGGGGGGGGGGGAGAGGAGAGGCCGGTTGCCAGCGCGGAAAGGAGAGCGAGACGGGAGAGAGAAGACCGAACGGCGGCACGGTTTACGGCTCGCTCGCCAGCAGCGCGAGCAGCGAGCCAGCCAGCCAGCCACCGTGGCACTTTGCTCCTTCTTTCTCCCACCCTTTCTTCCCTTCCGTCCCTCTCTCCTCTGTCCGTTTCTCTCTCTCTCTCCTCCCTCCCTCCTCTGTCTGTTTCTCTCTCTCCTCCCTCCTCCCCGTCGCCTCGCTCTCCTCGCCTCTTTCTGTCACTCCACCGCTCGTTCTCTCTCCCTCCCTCTCACCGCCGCCGATTCTGGTGCTATCTCGTCGTTCGTTTCACCCGTCTCGCATACACACGCAGAGAGCAGAGAGCCGCCCCACTCGAGAATCGGCAACGACCAGGGACCCCGTTCGACGATGACGACGACGACGACGAGGACGTGAACGACGCGTGCGTGAGCGCCCACGGCGAACGGCAATACAGCAAAAGGCGTTCACGGTGTGTGCACCTTTTCGAGTGTCTATCCCCCGTCCCTCTCTCTCTCTCTTTATCTATATATATGTGTGTTTCCGTCTCTCTCGCTCCGCCGTTCGTGCACGTAACAGAGTCGAGAATTTGCCTCGCCGCCGCGTATATATTTGTGCTTCCATTGTATAAGTATGACCCGCCGTCGTCGTCAGCGGCGGCGGCGGAGGGGTCGGTGGGTGGTAAGCGGGTTGCGAAGAAGGATGGAAATAGTGCGATCGAGGAAGAGGAGAGGAGCGAGAGAGAGACGGACGATAAAACGGTCGTCGGCGGCGATTGCGAGCCAAGAACGATCGAGGCTCTGTGCTCGCTCGCGCGGCGAAACGCGTTACGACTCGATACGTACTCTGCGCTACGTCGCAGTTATACCGCGAGGCAAGAAAATAAGGAGACCCACAGTACGCGGCGAGTCGCCGTTGCCCGCTATTGCTTCACTTCTGCACTTATCTCCGTTCTCTCTTGGCTTCGTTTTTTTATTTTCTTTTCGTTTTTCTCTCCCTCATTATGTGCACTCCGGAGAGGGCCCCGCGCGCTGCACCGCGAACGACGAGGGACCTCTGTGTGATCGATCGTCGCTCGTCAAGACGCACATACGCAATATTTTATATATGTAGCCATGCAATTTTCGTCGGCGCGACGGGCGCGTCGCGTTGCGGTTGAGTAACCGAGAGGCAGCAGCAGCAGCAGTTCGGACGATCGGCGTTCCGCGAACCTCGCTCCGAACTTCCATAAGAGCTCGACGGAGGAAAATTGCCCGACGAAACGAGCGAAACGCTCCGAGTCCCCTCGAAGCGTCGTTACGTACTAAGCAATAAGGAATAAAACACACACACGAATACACTCAAACACACATCACGTGTTACGACAGATATCATTACGTATCCCTGGATTGTAATCCCGTTTCGTTGGTTTCCGAGGATTTTTTTTTTTTGCTTTCTTTCTCGTTATTTCGATTCAACACATCGGTGAACCAGACAACGGGACGGTTTTCTTTTTCTCTCGTTCTGCGAACTCGCAGAGGCGGTAAACAAATATGACGCAATGCGGAGAGACCGAGTCGAGAGAGCGAACGACCAGGAAAGTACGTGTCGCGGCGGCGGCAGCCATTTCGTGCGTCGAGCGAGGCAAGCGACGTGTGTTGTGTCCACCGACGTTTCGGGGGGCGTCGCAATTTTTTTCGTTTTCTCGTAATTTTAATCGCTAATCCAACTGGCGGTCCAAAACTCAAACAACACGCACTTTGGAATCGTGCCCCGCGAAATCGAAGCGATCGAGTCGCGAAACTCGCCGAGCATTGGGTATATCTGTCTGTCGGGTGGAAATCGAACGGTGGTCGAGTCGGGCGCGCTGGTGCGGAGAACGAGTTGCGCGTGATATATGGCGAGGACCCCGCCCTAAACCCCGAGCAGCAGCAGCGGCGGCGGCGTCGGCGGCAGCGGCAGCAGTAGTATTCCAATCGTTCTCCGAATCGACTCGATATCGCTGGACTATGGACGAACGCGCGAGGCTCTCTCGAGCCTCTTTGTGAACAGCAGCAGCAGCAGCGGTACAGTCGGATCGCTCTTCCGTCCCAATTTAATGTATTCCAAACGAGTTCCCGCAATATCCTAGAGTCCCTAGAACCGTAGTTTTCGCGTCGACGCCGAGGACACGGATGAAGGCAGAAGAACCCACTTTGGTTGCCATGGCTTCCCATTAAACCGGTATAACGTAATCCTTATAATATCACCTCCTCTCCCTCTCTCTCTCTCTCTCTCCCCGTTCTCTCCTATCCGCCATTCTCGTGTCGGTTTTACGCGGAAACACCCAGGACCGTATCTCCCCGTTTTTTTCCTCGATTCGCGGAAATAACAGCGGCGGCCAACGGAAAACGGTTAAAACTTCGCTCGTTTTTTTCTCTCTCCAGATTTTTACAATAGGCAACGGGGTCTACCAATACTTCCGTACAAATAACGACGACGACGACGACGACGACGACAACGGCGACGACGACGACGATGATGAGCTTCGAGAAGAGGAGAGGAAAAAAAAGATATACTGTATATATGTCTATACATATATATACACGTATATAATAAACGTTCGTGTGTATGTGCGTGTGTATGGTGTTTGTGTGCGAGCGTTCTGGGACTAACGGAGACGATGAGGCAAATGCGTGCAACTCGCGCGAGCAGAGACGGGCGACTCCCCGGGAACGGCCGAGGCTGTTCGGGTCTCTGCGCTTGCGTTCGCGGCGCCCCTCCACCCGCCGGCCAATCGCTGCGCGCGCCTCCCCACTCCGCGCGGCGTCGGCGTCGGAAAATGCGCAGTGCGCAGGCGCGCGCGGACGATCTCGTTTCCCCTCGGACGCTTCCCCCACCCGCGGACCGAGCCTTCTTACGTGTCGGCTCCGCTTCCCCCCTCCACCCCTCCCCTCGTCTCTCCCGTTCGTCCTCGTCGGTTATCCCCTTCGCAACGTACATCTCCCCTCTCTCTCTCTCTCGCGCGCTCTTTCCCTCCGTCTCTCTCAGTCTCCTTCACCCCGCGGGACGTTTCAGCCGCGCTCTTTCTTCCTCTGCACTTCGGCTTCGCCTTATATGCTTTTCTCTTTCTACTCTGTGTACCGTGTACACTATATATGCAGTATACCGCTGCTGTTCTCTCTGTACCCCTCTCTGCCCCCTTTCTCTCCGCCGCAGCCGCCGCCGCCTCCTCCTCCTCCTCCTCCTCCTCATCGGGGGAGCTTTGCACCCCTCCACGCGCTCCTGCCGCTCCCTCTGACTCAACCCAACGGAGCGAGAGCCGTCATGGCCTCCCGGCAAAAACATCCGAGAGGGCTTTTATATCTGCGTAAATGCGAACGCCGAGAGACGAGGAAGTTTCGATCGAGCCGCCGCTCGCGCGCTCCTACCTCCTCCTCCTCCTCCTCCGCCTCCCTCCCTCCCCCACCGCCGCCACCCCCGTGCGCTCTATATACCGCCGCGCTATATACTACATTTCTCTCTTTTCCCTCTGTCTCTATCTGTCCCCGTCTCTCTCCCTATCTGTCTCCCTTTATCGCTCTCCCTCGGCCGCCCACTTCCTTTTTCCTTGATTTAATTTCGCACGCTCGTGTCCGGTATTACGCGGAAAGCCCCGGCGCCCAGGCGAGGACTGCAGAATCTCCGAATTCTGTGCCTTTTTCTCCACTACCCTCTCTTCTTTCTCCCTTTTCTCTCTCGCTACCCTCTCTACTTTCTCTCCTCTATTCCGTTTCTATCCTCGCGCTTCTATCGCGAGTTTGCCCCGTGTACTTTTCTTTCCTCGTGCTCACGGCGGAATATTTGTCTCCGAGCTTCTCTCTCTGCCTCTCTCTCATTCCCATTGACGTTGCTATATACATACGTGTATATAACGTATATAATGTACGCGTGGTTATATATCTCGCTGCGAGGAACCGCGTCGAGCAGCAGCGCCGGTCGCGAGCGAAACTAAGGCGTTGCCATGCGGGAGAGCCTCTTTTCTTCTGTCCCTCGCACGCTGCCACTCAACCGGACCTTCGCCGCTCTGTGCACGTTTGCTCCTCATCCCCCTTCCTTCGCGTCTAACGTTTCTGCGTATGTACCGGAGCCGCGAGAGCGAGAGAGAGAGAAGGAGCGACTCGCAGGAGAGTCTGGCTCGCTTTTATTGACCGCAGTTCTAAACTTAGAGAGGATTTCCTCTCCTGACAGCGCGTCTCAGGCGAATACATTGACGCCGCTCCGTTCCAGACTCGTAAATATCGCCGCCGCCGTCGCTCTCCGCGTGTGTGTCGTAAAACTTCACCGATGAGCCGGCGATACTGTCGCGTGTGTTTCAGCCATTGGCGCATCGCGCGCGCGAGTCGCCCTGTCACCGCTAATAGGCAAAACGCGCGCTGTCTCCGCGCCGCGACGACGTATTTTATCATTCGCCGCTTGTAAAATAAAAAGAATCATCGCACACGCGACTGGGACTCCGTCGCGGGGTCAGCGCAAATGCGCGGAAAAAAGGAGATGTTTTTTTTTTCTTTCCCCTCTTCTCTCGACGCTCGAGGCGGATCGTTACGACGAAATCTTCGCGCGCGCGGCACTTTCGCGCGGCGCGCTGTATATTTCCTGAGACGTATGTGCCGAGACTCGGAAATTCAATATGACCCGCGTTGGAACGCCGTTCACGTACGGATCTTTCGGCGCGAATCCTCAATGACGTATATCGCCGCGGCGACCAAAACACTTTTGACTCCTCCAATCCTGACTGCTTGAAAAATATACATACGTTGATAGTAATAATTATCATAGTAATATATTTTTAATTTTTATATTTGATCTTGATAATGTTTTTTTTTTGCGGTGGAACTCTTTCCACGATATTACAACACGAATAACCGGTTTCTAAACGTTGGAAAATTTTTCGTTGTGATTGCAGGTATGGACGCGTGCAGAGCGTCAAGTTGTTGCCACGGGGCGAGGAGTGCCCCGTGGACGGAGGCTCCGGTGGCTCGACCGGCGAGGGTACCGAGGGCGGTTCGGGCGGCGGTTCGGGCTCCGGCGGCGGCGGAGGCTCCGCGAGTACCGGGAGCGCATCAGCGACGGTGGCGTTCATGGATATCAAGTCCGCAGCGAAGGCACACGCGACCGAGCACACACTGGACGAGCGAGCCCTCACAACACAGTACTACGAGCCACAGCATCTTCAGCATAGGTTTCCCGCGCACGGGTAAGCTATATCGCAATATTAAAAAAAAAAAAAAATGCTTCGGGGATACATAATTCGATTGGATACAAGCAAAACGTATATCAGCATGCACCTGCCTAACTTCACCACTATTAGATCACTGTTGGATATTTATTTAGTCAGCCCCAAGTACGATCCTTGTCCTCTGCACCCAAAAACGTCCTCGATTTCCCGCCACGTCCAGTTCGCGTCGACGACCAACGATTCAAGTGTTAAAATCTCGTGTTTTCTTAATCAAATCACAAAAAAAAAACAAAAGGATGTACTACGAGTGATTAATAATCATGTGTGACGATCGTGTTCGATGTGTGGAATACGTGAAGCAAAATCATACTTGGATTACACTTGGATTACACGCACGTGGATTACCAGCGGCAGCAGCAGCAGCGACGTCGCGAGACAAAGGCCCCCAAAATGGATGCAGTGTTGGAATACAGTGATTTGGATTATTATCTTAAAAACAAAAACAGCGACGACGAAAAAAAAAAAAAAAAAAACAAATGCCCGAGGATATATAACGTGTGAATCGGTATTTGCGGTGGATTATAACGCGGATATAAATCGACGTGGATGAATTCGTTACTGGTTTGTAATCGGTGGGTGAGAGGTGAGAGGAGAGAGGAGAGAGGCGATTGCCGAGGAGGAGGTAAGTCTCGTCCCAACTGGCCCATGAAAACACGTTCCCTTCTTCTCTCTCCTTTACACGAAACGTACTTGGGCTCTGTGTGTTATTTATTTATTTCTTCTTTTCACTCTCTTTCCATTTTTTTCTTTTTTTCGATCTCTTTCCATTTTTTTCTTTTTTTCGCTCTGTTTCCTTTTTTTTCTTCAACCAGTCTCATCGATTGCCTTCGACCACCGCGATAATCGATAGTTCACCGCCGCGTTCGCCGAACGCGATGATCGTCCGTCGTTGTTGTGTACGCGTAACCGTTTGCCCCTTTGTCCTTTCTTTCTTTGTTTCTTTGTTGCTCTTCAGTTTTTTTTCCGCCAGCATTTCTGTCTGGCTTATCGTTCGTAGAAGCGTGGGGCGGGAGGGAGCGTGGGGGGAGGGTATTAAATCGGCGAGACGAGCTCGGGTCTCGCTCGCATCCGGATGTTTGGGCGAATTTCCACGTATTCGGCCCGGGCGCCGCCGCTTCTAACGCGACGGGTCGACAGCGGCAGCGGCGGCCAACGATGACGCTCGTTGCCACGGCGACACTCGGTGCAAACGACTCGCACCTCGACGAGGGGGGATTGTATTTTATGATTATATATGTGTGCGCATATATATCGTTAATATATGTGTTTGTGTGTATGTATATATATAGTGTTCGCGCTGTCTATTGTGGAGAGGAAAGTAAAAAATGCGGCGCGCGGGGATATTAAAACGCCCCGCGCGAATATATCCGCAACGCAACGCAGTTTCGGTCGTAGCGTGCACCGTTCGTGCGGCGGCGGCGGCTTCTCACTATCGCGGGTCCCTGACGCTTTATCTTATCGGGGAAAACAGTGCGACGTGCCCGCTGCGCCGCTGCGGCAGGGTCACTCGACTTCGAGCGTTTCCACATTTTTTTTTTTGCACAATGACGCTGGTTAATCTCGAAACGTTTGTAAACGTTTGCCGGGAAAAATACCCGAAGCCTGCGAAACGGTAAATTGAAATTCGGCTTTTAAGTGGGTCGCCAAAATGGATATTTTAAAATATGCATTTTTTTTTTTTTTTTTGTAATTGTGAGGTATTTGCGGAGATAGTGAGTCAATTATTTCTAAATGAGGAAAAATGAAGACCATGTCCTATGGTTTTGTTAATGGGGTGGGAGGGACTTTTCCAGACCTTGAAAAAATTATCTCGCTCGTGTTTTTTCTTTTTTTTTTCTTCGTTTCGTCTCTCGTGTCAACAATTTTAATCGTCGCCGGTATATCCGGTTTTTGTCGTCGACATCGTCGCGTGCAATTATTCGGTTTTTGTCGTCGACATCGATGCGTGCAATTATTCGGTTTTTGCGAATAACGACGTCTGTGTCGCATAACTCGTGGGACGAGCGTCGGCTGCTGAATCACGAAAGCCCGCGGTGCGCGTTTCTCTCTCGAAAATACGCTGAACGCAGCGGCGAACGACGTTTGAATATATTTGCATGCGATATTCGGGCGTTTTCGCGATTTTGCCGAAATTAGAAAATTTCGCGCGAGCTTCCGGTTGCGAACGCAGCGTGAAATATGGGGGGTAATTGTGTTTATTTTTAGCTATCGACCCTAAGGCGATTGCGAACGTAATTCGCGGCGTTTTTCACTTCCACCGCGACGAACGACGCTCGCTCTGTCACGCATAAAACATGCAGCATGACGGGGCGAACGTTAAGGATCATTCTGAACAAAACAACGTTTTTTATTTATTTTTGTATTGCTTTGCGCGCACCTTAAGACTGATCGTTGAAGTTCGTTCCGGGCGAGAAATAGTGAAATTAAATTCTTGAATAAAATTTTCCCAGCAAGCGAATCGCACAAAGCGACAAAAATTAATATGAATTAACACTGATACCAGTCCGAATGAATGTACATTTTGCAATATGCATCATTTTTCTTTAGAAATAATTTCATACCCACTGATAATATCGACACGTGTCACGCACAGAAACGTTTCGATTCCGAATGTCACTGTACAGAGAACAGTTCCCCGTAATTTCTCATATCGCAATATGAGAAATTACGTACTCCCGTAATTTCTCGCGTCGCAATATCGCGAATGCTGTTCTCCTAATTTCGCTGCATTGCATTTTAGCGTCGAGAGACGTCCACACGTAAAAGGGGTCAATATAGACCGGATCCACATTTTACCGATCAACACAATTAATCGGATCGATCTACGTTTCATTGACTGATGTGCCATATCACATCAGTCCATATTCCCCACTTTCAGCCTTGTTCGTTTTTCGTTTTTTCATCAAAAATTCGTTTTGTACATTCCAGTGTCGAGATGCACAGCACAATCGGCACGGAAACTTTTCGATTTTTATTTCTGAATCGCGCTGTAGAGTGAGACTCAACGGGTCTGCGCGACCTCGGTTCTCCCTTCCGCTTCTGCGGCAGAAGCGGCTGCAGCACACATATTATTCGCTTGGCAGCGCCGCCGCGGATAAAGCTTTTCTACGCGACCGGATATTGGTCTTGATTTCGGTGATTTCCGCGAATTCGAGTACCCGGTCTTCCGTGAATTTCAATTGATTTAATGAGAGAGACAGAGAGCGAGAAGCCAAGGCAGAGCGAGAGAGAAAGAGATAGAACCAACATTTCGTGATACTTATCGTGCATTTTCAATTTTAGTATTCAATTCGCTTCACCGAGCGCTGTAGTCGCTATAGTTCGTATAGCGGAGGTCTCCGAGCTGGCTCCCGAATCTTTATGGCATATCCCCTTTACTCGCACATAGAAACGCCATTATCGTATATACATTTACATGACATACATACGGTGTAAAAGTGGACAATATGGACCGGCCTAATTGCTATGAACCAATGAAACATAAACCGTTTTATATTCACCACTTTTACTCGTATAATCATCGTATATGTTCACATAACATACACACAGGTCAAAAGTGGTGAATATGGACCAACCGATTAGTAAATAAATGAAATATGGACCGTTCCATATTCACTCCATTTACTCTTAGTACATACAAACGCTATCATCCTATACATATTTATATACAGGGGGAATATGGACCGTCTTTAAATTTGAGATATATGGACTGGTCCATATTTCCCATATTTGCCCTGTATCTGTCTCTGTACATTCGTGTATATAGGTAGTAGATGTATATACACAGTGTCAATGTTTTCGAATGGTCACGAATGGAAATGTGGGGAATATGGACCATCCGTAAGTCAATGAGATATGGATCGGTCCGTATTTCCCACATTTGCGCTGTATCTATGTTTCTCTACGTTCGAGTATATAGATAGTAGATGTATATACACTGTGTCAATGTTTTCACGAATGGTCTCGACTTTTCTTCTTCCGGGGGGGCCAAGCGGCGATGACTCATCGCTCGTCGCGAGGCAGCTCGGCAGCACCTCATCGCGGTTACGTCGTATTTTATTAAATGCTCCGTCAATAACGCGGCCCGCGTCGGACCCGACCAGTGAGAATGCCGCGCGCGCGAGCTCCAAGGTTCCGCACATCCGCGACTGTAAACCGCGCAATTCGCGGCCCAGAATTGTTATCGCCCGACTGTGGCTGACCGATTTGACGTATCGCGCGCGCGAGCGACGCGCGTCGCGCGCGCGCGGCCTTCGTACAGTCGAGCGTCGCACACGCTACGCCGCTTTTCCTCATCCTCGGCTCGGCTCCGTAGTCGTCGGGCGTCAAGTGCGGGCTGGAGCGGTGAGAATCGAGCGAAGCTCTCGAATCGTCGATGTCATCGCGTTAAAAGTTTCGACATCGTGGTCGGTGTTTTTTTTTTCTTGCTTATCGACGACCATCTCATTTGATTGGAGAAATTAAGCAATTGCTGTATTATCTTTCTTTTTTTATTTTTATTTATCATTATTATTATTATTATTATTATTATTATTATTATTATTATTATTTTTAAGACGTTATCGAGATCTTTCCACACTGATTATCGTGCTGTATGATTAATTCGTCGACGTCGACGTGACTGAAAAAAAAACATTTTGGATAAAATAAAACAAAAATAAGATAATCCCGCAATGAAATATTGTTTGTCATCGCGTTCCACAGTCTCGATGCATTTGGGGCGAAATAGCATCGAGACGTCCGGCACGTCAGTGTCATGATATTGAAGATTGCTTCGTTGGAATGCAACGAAAATAAAAAAATATATATTCCAATGAACCCAAAAGATCGTACTGGCTATAAAACGTCATTAATCCGTCATAATAACTTTGTACAACCGTGAAAATAATTTTAGAATTGTTGGAATAATTATTTGTAAAGATTTTCGTTGCATTCCAACGATGCAAACTTCAAAATCATTCGGTGTCGACGCATCAGCGAGGAAGAATCTGAATCTGAAGATGATAAATTCGATTGTTTCAGAAGTTCGGAGGATCATGGACCCGGCGGCGGTGGGGTCAGCGGCGTCGGCGTCGGAGCGGGAGGAGCCGGAGTCGGCGTCGGGGTCGTGGAGCGAGGCGTCGGCGAGGCTTTCGAGCCGCGCGTATCCCACGGGAGTTTCTACGGGGGCGAGCGGGTTAACCGCGTCGTCGAGCATTCGACGGATCCGTCGGCGGTCGATCCCGGTGGATACATACCGCGAGGCCGACCGACACCGGGCAGCGGGTACCACGTGACGTCGACGCGGGCGAGGGACCGGCTTTACCCGCGCACGGGGCCCTACGCCGCGGGACCGCCGCCCCCGCCTCACCTAGACCGTCATCGCGGCAGTCTGCCGCCCTCGTCGTGGTCGAGCTACGAGTCGGCATCCTCGAGGTACGCCTCGGTACCACCGCCACCCTCGCCCGCTGCTACAGACGCTTACCAAGAGGAATCCGGTGGTCAGTATTACTCCCCCCACTCCCCCCCCCCCTCCCTTTCGTCCCGTCCCTCCAGGATGCGTCCTTGTCGCGTATCACACGATCCTCGATTTAGTCCAACTAGGCTAATCACACGCGCTGGCTCGCGTGCCCGAGATACTTTTGCGCTGCTGCGCTCTTATAAAGCTTTAAAAGGGTAGGTCGCAACTGAAAAACCCTTGTTCAGTTACTTTTGAAAAAAAAAGGGAATTTGTCGTTTTGCTTGTCAGAAATCGTAGATCTGGCCGCCGGGCCGAAAACCGCCCAAATCGGGGTCACGAAATTTATTTTTTCAAAATATCGACTTTTAACCTATACCATCGTTCTCAAGTCGCATATTCTACCCCTGAAAACACTAGTTACAACCCTTTTTTAGTTGATTTTGAAAAAAAAAAAATTTTTGGCCGAACAGTTTGTCAGAAATCGTAGATCTGGCCGCCGGGCCGAAAACCGCCCAAATCGGGGTCACGAAATTTATTTTTTCAAAATATCGATTTTTAACCTATACCATCGTTCTCAAGTCGCATATTCTACCCCTGAAAACACTGGTTACAACCCTTTTTTAGTTGATTTTGAAAAAAAAAAATTTTTGGCCGAACAGTTTGTCAGAAATCGTAGATCTGGCCGTCGGGCCGAAAACCGCCCAAATCGGGGTCACGAAATTTATTTTTTCAAAATATCGACTTTTAACCTATACCATCGTTCTCAAGTCGCATATTCTACCCCTGAAAACACTGGTTACAACCCATTTTCGATGACTTTGAAAAAAACATTTTTTGGCCGAACAGTTTGTCAAAAATCGTAGATCTGGCTGCCAGGCCAAATTTTTCAAATTCAATAAAATTAGCCCATACGCGTATTATCGAGGGTCGTGTCCGCCGACGAATAAAGATGCACATTATTAATTAAAATTTCGTCGTAATCAACAGTCGGAGGTGGCGGCAACAGCGGCGTAGGAGGCGGAAACGCGGGCGGCGGTACGCTCCGACAGCACAAAAAGCAACGGAGAAAATCGCGGAGCGGCAGCAGCTCGCCGAGCGGCTCGTCGCGCTCGGGCAGCAGCAGCAGCAGGAGCAGCAGGAGCGGCAGCTCCGGCGGCAGCACGTCCGGGGGCAGCAGCTCGCCGGGCAGCTCGCCTCATCGGGGAGCGAACGCGGCGGTCACGGAGGATCGCCGGCCGCTCGCGATATGCGTGAGAAATCTTCCGGCCCGCAGCAGCGACACCTCGCTCAAGGACGGACTGTTTCACGAGTACAAGAAGCACGGGAAGGTGACGTGGGTGAAGGTGGTCGGCGCCGCGGGCGACAGGTACGCGCTCGTGTGCTTCAAGAAACCCGAGGACGTGGAGAAGGCCCTCGAGGTGTCGCACGACAAGCTCTTCTTCGGCTGTAAGATCGAGGTCGCGCCTTATCAGGGCTACGACGTCGAGGACAACGAGTTCAGGCCGTACGAGGCGGAGCTCGACGAGTATCATCCCAAAGCCACGAGAACGCTGTTCATCGGGAACCTCGAGAAGGACGTTACCGCGTCCGAGCTCAGGAAGCACTTCGAACCGTTCGGTGAAATAATCGTAGGTGTCCCTCGATTTTTTTGGTATTTTTTGGTATTTTTTTATTTAAAAAAAATGATAAGGAAACGTTTCTTTAATTTTGACGAATATTTCAAGCTGCGAGCGTCCGATGGAATTACGATTAATATACTATCTTCCTCTCTGTCCCTGTTCTTTCCTTTAGGAAATTGACATTAAGAAACAAGGCGCAGTTTCCAGTTATGCTTTCTGTCAGTATTCGGACATCGGGAGCGTCGTCAAGGCCATGAGGTCGATGGACGGCGAGCACCTCGGCTCGAATCGGATTAAGCTCGGATTTGGCAAGTCCATGCCGACGAATTGCGTGTGGGTCGACGGTATCGGAGGTACGAGAAACGGAAACATTGACAGAATTGCGTTTATTAATAATGCTAATTGGTCGGAGAATAAAGGGGATGTAGGGTACAAAAGCCCAGCTCACGTCGACTCGCGTCGCGTCGACAGCCGCTCGTTTACTCATCGGCGTTCGTTGACTTCTCTCGTTGCAGATTCCGTGTCGGAGAAATATATAAACATGCAGTTTCACCCGTTCGGCCCGATCACGCAAGTGGTGGTTGACCGTGAGCGGGGTCACGCTCTCGTGTTTTTCGAGCAGATAAGCTGCGCCCAGGCGGCGGTTAAGGAGATGCGAGGCGCCGCGTTGCGCGGACGTCGGCTTCAGGTCGATTTCGCGTCGCGCGAATGTCAGGAGACGTTTTACGAACATCTCGAGCGTCAGGGTATCGCGGGCGAGAAGCCCTGGGACACGAGACCGTCGCCAGCCGCGACATTCGACGTGGCGTGAGTATAATACACATCTATACTATTATTACACATACATTCCGCGACTGTCGTCGCTCAGCCAAATAATTTTTGTCGGCTCGACGTATCGTCTGAGAATTAAATTAAATCTATTTATAGAAAATTTAAAAAATGTGTCGATCCTCATCGACCTGTGTATTAATTTCAGAAGAGAACGCAGCTTCGAGTCCGCGGTGACGGTACCGAACGCCGGCAGCCGTTTCACCCGCTACGAGACGCCTCCGCGCGCCAGGACGGCGAGTTACTCGCGCACACCCGGCGGCGGCAGCACTCCCGGCGCGAGCCCGGCACATCCGACCGCGATGTCGCGCAGCAGCCGAAGATCCTACCAAACGGATCCGTACTACGAGGGCGACTACACCGAGCCGGCGCCGAGAAGGTACGATGTCGCCAGCGCCGCCGTGACGCGCGACACGAGCAAATCCGCCATCGCGTCGGCGTGTCTCGTCGACGCGACCGTCGCCGCGTGCCCCGTCGTCGTCGATCCGTTTCGTCACCTCTTGTCTTCTCGGTTTCGAAGGTTCCGCAGCTACGACGAGTTCAGTCAGGGCAGCGGCGCCAGTCACGACGACTACGAGACGAGCGCCGTCATCGGCGAGAGCAAGCTCAACAACGACGACGACTTGCCGCCGCCGCCGCGTCGTCACACCGTCCAGAGCGTCGTCACGAGCGTCGAGCCGCCGGCGCCGCTGCCGCCGCTTCTGCTGCCGCCGCCGGACATCAGGCATCTGCAGAAGGAGCGCGTTCATCTGCTCGAGCAGCTCGAGGAGTGTCACAGCAGCGGCGACGAGGGTTTCGCGCCGAAGAAGCGCGCCAAGCTCGACGCCGCGTCGACGATACTTTGCGAGGACGACGAGCCCGAGATCGCCTCGCTCCTCGTCACCTCGCACTCCGGCCGCAAGGGCATCGACGTAAGGCGCGTCAGCGACAGCAAGATACTCGTTCATCATGGCGCGCGGAGAGGCAGCTGCGAGGGCCGGGGTCCCGGTCCCTGCAAACGGCGGCGCGACACCACCAGCAGGTGATTAGCATTATTTTTTTTCTTCCTTCGTCTCGCGTTTAAAAAAATGTCGCACTAATATTTGCTGCCTTTAGCCGCCGTATCTAAAACACGTAATTCGTACGTGTAACATATTCGTCACTAATTCGTCGCGAATCTTGTATCTTGTGTTATTGTTTTTTATTGAATTTTTTTTTCATCCCCAATTTTTTGTCTACAGGCATCACGAGCATCACGACGGCTCGCGACCGGGCACGCCACTCGTGGACGAGCGACCGGAGAATCTCGTGCCGAGCGAGCCGCGTAGGTTCCGCGAGCGAAGTCACGAGGGTCCGCTGTCGTTGCCGCTGCCGCGTTTCGCCGCCCAGATGATGAACAACAACAACACGAGCAACAGCAACAACAACAACGGCAGCGGCGGCTGCGGCGGCGGCGGCGGTGGCGCGCGTCCGTCGAGCACGACGATCGCGAAAGTCGCGAGTCCGCCGTGCGCGACGAGTCTGCCGTCGGCGCCGAGTCCACGTGCGGCGCCGCAGCCGCCGGCCTCGCCGCCGCCGCGTCATCCGAGCCCGAGTCCCACGAGTTCCGACAGCGAAACGGCGCCTCAATCGCCGAGCCTCGAGGAGCGGATACGCTCGCTCGACGAGAAGTACGAGAAGTGGTCGGGCTCGAGGGCGCTCAGCGCCGCGGGTGGCGACGCCCTCGCGAAGCTCGACGCCACCGCCTCCGAGAGATTTCGATTTCGTCACAAACTTCTCGATCTCGATCTCAACGAGGTGCAACCGTCGGACATCGTCAAGTCGGTGCTCGCCAAGCGTAGCGTCTTCGACGAGGATTCGAAGAGGCTCGAGAATTTCAACGAGAAATACGAGCCCCGCGAGTTCACCGGCGTCACCGGGGTAACCGGGGTCGTCGGTGGCGGCGGCGCGAGCAGCGCCAGCGGAAATCTCGTTACCGGCGCGGGAGGCTGCAGCGGCAAGGTCGGCCTGCAGTATCCGTTCCCTAGTCATCCGCCGGTGCAGTCGAACAGCAGCGGCAGCAGCAGCAGCACCAGCACCAGCACCAGCGGCGCCAGCGTCAGCGCCAGCGGCGCGACCGTTTCGACACCTACCTCAAGCCTCGTTGGCACGATTACGAGCACCCTGGCCGCGCTCACGAGCACCGCCACCACGACGTGCACCACACTGGTTACGCCGGCGTTAAAGACTGATCCCCGGACGGTCGCGCACAATTGCGTCGTTCATCCGACGACCGCGACGCCCGTCACACCTGGCACGTCCGTCAAGACCGCTAGTCCGGAATTGCCGCCCGTCTCGTTACCAATCGGCCTCGGCAGCGTCGCCGCCGCGACCAGCAGCGGCAACGCTGCTTTTCTCGGCGGACTCACCGCCGTGGGCGGCAGCGTCGGCAATATCGGTTTAAACAGTCTACCGCCCGCGCAAAGCCTGAGCGCCTCGACGTCGCGGCTCGCGGGCACAGTGCCCGCAGCTGCCTCTTGTCCCACGACGACAGTCGCCGCCTCCGTAGCAGCAGCTTCGTCGTTCGTCAGCTCTCCTCCCGCCACTGCCGCAATCTCGACGACGTCGTCCTCGAGCTCGGCCATCGTCGCGACGATAGCACTGGTGACGACAGCCTCGCCGACCATCACGACCATCACCTCGACGAGCGGAGCGCATCATCATCATCATACGACGATATCCACCTCGTCGTCGTTGTCGTCCGCGTCCTCGTCGTCCTCGACCTCGTCGATATCCTCGAGCGTCGAGACGTCGAGAGCGCGGCTTAAGAAGGACGGGAGCACGAGCAGCTCGAGGGAATCGCGAGATTCGAGGGACAGCAAAGACAGCAGGGACTCGAGGCACAGCAGAGGGTCCAAGGATTGCTCGAGGAGATCGAGAAAAGACGAGAGCGCGGAGAGCGAGAAGAGTCGGAGGGATCGCGACGAGCGGGAAGACCGCACGTCCGCGGTTGCCGGCGAGACTGTCGCTGAACCTGAGACGCACGGCCGAGAGTCGTCCAAGGACACGAAGGAGACAGCGAAGTACGAGCGCAAAGAGCGCGAGGACCGCGAGAGGCGGGAGAGGGAGGAGCGCGAGCGGCAAGAGCGAAGGGACAAGGAGGAACGGGATCGGCAGGAGCGCAAAGAGCGGGAGGAACGCGAGAGGCGGGAGAAGGACGAGGAGAGGAGAGAGCGCGAGAGGTTGGACAAGGAACGACAGGAGAAGGAGAGGCGAGACCGCGAAGAGCGGGAACGGGAGCGCGAGAGGAAGGAGCGAGAAGAATTCGAGGCCCGGGAACGCGAGAGGCGGGAGAAGGAGCAGCGGCTTGAGCGGGAGCGCAAGGAACGCGAGGAGAAAGAGCGACAGGAGCGACGCGAGAGGGAGGAACGCGAGCGCAAAGAGCGGGAGCTGCGGTTGGAGCGCGAGAAGCAGGAAAAGGAGCGGCTGCGAAAAGAACGCGAGGAACAGGAGAGGCGGGAGAAAGAGGAGCGCGAGAGAATCGAGCGGGAGAGAAGAAGAGAGGAGAAGGAACGCATCGAACGGGACCGGAAGCGCGAGAGGGAAGAGCGCGAGAGGCTCGAGCGAGAGCGACGGAAGGAGAAGGAGAAGGAGGAGCGCGAACGGCTGGAGAAGGAGAAGCGCGAGAAGGAGGAGAAGGAGAGGCTCGAGCGCGACAAACACGAGAAGGAGAAGAGGCGAGAACGCGAGGAACAGGAGAGGCGAGAGAAGGAGAAGGCGTTGGAGCGGGAAAAGCGAAGAGAACGAGAGGAGAAGGAGAAGGAAAAGGAGAAGAAGGAGCGGGAAGAGGCGAGGCGACTGCAGCAGCAACAGCAGCAGCAGCAACAGCAGCAACAACAGCAGCAGCAACAGCAGCAGCAAATCCCGCAGCCACTGCAGACTCAGCAACAACTACAGCCGCAACAGCCACAGCATCCACAGCCGCAGCAGCAGCCAGAACAGCAGCAGCAAGAACAGCAGCAGCAAGCGCAGGTGCAGCAGCAACAACAGCCGCAGTCGCAGCAGCCGCATCAACCGGAATCGCAACCGCCGCAGCAGCAACCGCAGCCTCAGCCACAGCCGCCGACGGAAAATCATCTTCACCTTCCTTCCATCCCTCAGAGCCAAGCTCAGGCCTCGCCCGCGCCCGTCTCGATAAAACGACGATGTTCCTCCCAGGACGCTCCGCCCGAGGACGAAGCCAAGCGCATGAAAATTTCGTCCGAACACAGACGCGACAGCAAAGACCGACCGCGACAGAACCGCCGATCCGAGGACCGGAAGCACAGAAACGAGTCGCACAGAACGAGCCGCGACAGCAGGGAAAGCCGCGAGAGCAAAGAATCGCCGGTTACCATGCAAATACAGGACAATCGGGAGAACAGGGATGCCGCGCAGACGCACTGCGACATCACCCGGGAACCGAGCCGCGAGGTCAAGGAGTGCCGGGACAACCGGGACAGCAAGGAGTGTCGGGATAACAGGGACAGCAAAGAGTGCAGGGACAGCAATCGTGAGAATCGGGAAAATCGCGAGAACAGGGAGAGCAAGGAGAGCCGCGAGAATCGCGAGAATCGCGAGAACCGTGAGAACAGGGACAATCGGGACATCCGAGATAGTCGTGAGAATCGTGAGAATCGCGAGAATCGCGAAAATCGCGAGAGTCGCGAGAGTCGCGAGAGTCGTGACTCGCGCGAGAATCGGGAAAATCGCGAGAATCGCGAGAACCGGGAGAACCGTGACAGCCGCGAGAACCGTGACAGCCGTGACAACCGGGAGAACCGAGAGATCCGGGAGAACCGAGAGAACCGGGAGAACCGAGAGAATCGGGAGAACCGGGAGAATCGGGAGAACCGCGACAGTCGGGAGAGCCGGGAGAATCGTGACAGCCGAGAGAATCGGGAGAACCGGGAGAATCGTGAGAACCGAGAGAATCGTGAGAACCGGGACAGTCGGGAGAACCGCGAGAATCGGGAGAACAATCGCGACAGCAGCAAGGACAAACAGCGAAGCAAGAGAAATCGGCTCGAGCGCTCGGAGAAGGAGATGCGCGAGCGAAGTCCACGGGTCTCGCACGAGCTCGACAAGGATTTCCTCGCGAGGCTCGAGCTCGCGAAACGAAGCGACCCGAGTCCGCCCAACAGCCAACAGCAGCAACAGCAACAACCAACGGTGGGCAGTCATCATCCCCGCGAGTCGTCGCAGCGCGAGCATCATCAGCAGTCGTCGCTGAGCCTGCACAGCGACAACGACGACGGCGCCTCGTCGAATCACGAGATGCAGGAGACGCGGCATCGTTCGAACACCGACACGGACAGCGACGAGCCGAAGAAGCACTCGATATTCGACATCGTCGACGACGAGCCCGCTTACATCAGTATGTACGACAAGGTGAAGGCGCGCTCGACGAAGAACATGCAGAAGCTCGAGGAGGAGAAGCGTCAGGTGCGTCTGCGCGACAAATTCTCGCAGCTGAAGCAGCGACGCGCGCGGCGCGAGGAGAAGAAGCAGAGCACGTCTTGGGACGGCGACTCGGTGAGCAGCAAAGCCCTCACCGAGGACGAGGGCACGTCGGAGTCGGACTCGACGCGCGCCAAGTCGCTGTCGCGCAAAGGCTCGCGCTCGCGCATTCACTCGGACACGAGCGAGGAGGACGACTCGTTCAACAACAAAATCCACAAAATCAAGACCGAGCGCTTTCACGAGAGCGACATGGATCTCGGATTCGCGGACACCGAGGAGAAGCACAATCCCGCGGACTCGTCGAACATGAGCGGCGTCGTCAACAGCGTCCACAACATCAAGAAGGAGCCGCGCTCGTCCGACGACGAGGAGCGCATAACCCTCGAGTTTCCGGCCAATCATCCGGCGGTGGTGAACAATCATCAGCGCGACTCGCGCAAGAAGTCGCACAAGAAGAAGCAGAAGCGACAGAAGACATCGATATCGAGCGAGGAGAGCGTGAGCGTGAAGCTCGAGCCGTCGGACGCTCTTCAGGAACAGCACAACAAGGAGCGGAGGATGATGAACGCCCTCGCCGCGGACACCGCCGACTGCCGAACGAATCACACGAACGACGCGACGATAAACACAGCGACGTCTGCGACCAGCGGCGGCGGAACGCCCACGACGCCGAGCATCGAGTGCGCCGAGGAGCGGATGCGCCAGGACAAGAAGCAACGCAGCAAGAAGGAGAAGCGACGCGAGCGCAACGGCGAGGAGAAGATGAAGGCACGGAGGAAAAGGCTCAATCGTCAAGAGGCGAGGGACTCTCAACGGATGGAGGACATCTTCGGTCCGGAGTCGGACGACGTCGACGCCTCACCCAAGAGCACGTTCTTCAATCGTCACGTGGCCGGTCTACCCTCGGAGAACAACGCCTACGGCTCGGACAGCGACGGCGGTCTGCGGATTCTCGATCTCGATCGGGTTCGCCGCAAGGCCGAGAAGAAACGGCGACACCAGCCCGACGACGAGAACAGCGTCGACCTGGTGGAGGCCGGGCGCGAGATCGAGGCGAAGCTACTCGGTCTACCGATGTCGCCGAAGCCGACGATAATCGCCCCGTGCTCGGACGCCAACGATCACGACCCCTTCCGCTTTACCGACGACAACGACAGCGTCGAGCCCTCGACGCCGACAACCGCGCCCGAGAAGATCAAGGAGAAGAAGAAGAAGCGCAAGAAGTCGAAGGAGGAGCGAAGCCGCAAGGACCATCATCACCATCACCACCATCACCATCATCACGAGGACAATCGCGAGGAGTTCGACTATCTCGACTACGCGAGCTCGCGCGCGAGCACGCCCCTCGCGCGGATGACCGTCTCGCCGATCTCCCAGGAAGCGCTTCTCAGTCCGATACCGAAAAATCCGCCGCCCGCGGCAATGTCGACACCCGCGGCGCCAGCGCCGCCGCTGCCGCCGCCACCGCCCGCGGCGACCTCGAGTCCGCCGACGAGTCAACAGCAGCCGCAGCAGCAGCAGCAGCAGCAGAGCAGTCCCGTGTCGAGCAAGGTCGACAAGAAGAAGGACAAGTTCATCCCGGGCTTCGGCACCGACATCGACGAGACGATTCACGAGAACGCGGTGAAGAGCATCTCCGAGCCGGAGGAACGCGACAGCGCGACGACGACGCGTCAGTCGTGCGGCGGTCGCGACGACTCGGAGGTGTCGACACCCGTGACGCCACCGCCGCGACCCGAGGACAAGCCTCGAGTCGTGATATCGCAGGAGGAGACCGAGGACGCGGTGGCGGCGCTCCTCGAGGAGACGTTCGGCGGCTCGACCGAGGAATTCTCGTACGAGGGCGAGGAGGAGGAGGCCGAGGGCGACAACGCCAGTGTCCCGCCGTCGGACGCGCCGCAGGAGGACGTCGAGGAGATGCAGCAGGCGGTCGAGAGCCTGAATGCCTCGACCGGCGACGCCGACGCCGATCTCAAGCCCGACACGCCGCAGAGCGAGCACGATCTGCAGATCGACACCGACACCGAGGAGGATCCGAACTACGAGACGTTCGATCTCACGCAACCACCGAAAACGCCCGACATACCGTCCTTCTACAAGTCACCGGCGAAGACGCCGACGACCGCGCCTCCGACTTTGATCGTAGCGCCGGAGAAGGTGACGACGCCGCCCAGGGAAAACTGCGCGGCGCCGACGCCACCGCCGCCTCCGCCGCCGCTGCCGCCTCCGCCACCACCGGCGCCGCAGCAGCCAGCAGCGCCACCGACGAGTCATCCGGTCGCTGTGCCGGTCACCAGCAGCCGATCGTCCAGCCCGCCGAGCTCCGTCATCTCGCACTCGTGGACGCTGGGCGAGCACAAGTCGTCGCGCCAGGACGTCGTCAAGTCGTCGCCGTTCGACGCACCAGAAGCCGACGTTGCCGTCACCGGACCGGAGAAACCAATCGCAGCGGCGATAAATCGCTGTCGCTCGGTCTCGCCTCCGACGCCAATTACACCGGCGCCGCAGTACAAGCAGCCGATACTCGGGCCGTGCAGCGTGCCGACTATCAGCGAGACGCCGAGGATATCGGCGGCTACCGGTCCGCGGCCTACTGCGCCGCTCGCGGCTGCTCAGCAACAACAGCAGCAACAGCAGCAGCCTCTGTACCAGCGACTTCCGGTTCCACCGCAGAGTCCCATTACACCGCTGCGACAGGCGTCGCCGAGGATGCCCACGGTCACGACGACGCCGTCGTCCATGGCTACCGGAGCGATTGCCGCGACTGTACCACCGTCGCTGGTTCAACCGACGAGGACGACGTCGCTGGTGCCGAGCCAATTATCGCCGCGAATCCCTCAGCCGCTGTCGCCGAACGGTCAGTGGTCGAGGGCGCCGGCGATGACGCCGCATCTGGCGCACGGCGGAAAGCCAACCCCACCGCCGGCGAGGATTCCCGTGAGCGTGCCGATCTCCGCTCATCGACCCGCCGAGGTGCCGTCGTCGCAGCACATCTACTCGACGGCCGCGAGTCAGCAGCCGGTGATACAACACGCGCCGGGCATGCGAGCGCTCGCACCGAGCTATCCGCGAAGCGGTTTGCCACCGCTCACGCTCAACATACCACCGCGACCATACATGCCGGTGCCGCCACTGGCTTCCGGTATCCAGACGAAGAGAGACTCCAGGGACGCGGCGTCCATCGGCGGAAAATCCGTCATCGAGACGCTCATCCCTGTCAACCCGAACGCGTCGCCGCAGCGCCTCGACGAGCCGAAGATCTCGCCGGCGGTGATACCCGAGCCCGCGAACAAGGCGTCGACGTCACCGAAGGTGCCGTCGCCGAATCAGCCGCCGACTTACATCCCGGAAACGGCGAAGATCGAGATCACCGCGGCCGGCAGCGCTTCCGGTCCGGCGGCGGCGTCGCTGCCGAAGATCGGCGCGAGCGTCGACAGCTCGGCGCTCTCGCCGCGACCGCAGAAGCAGCAGCAGCAACAGCAGATGGCCGCGATTCCGCAACCGCAGACGCTACCGCCGCTGCCGACGATGCCGACGCCGACGCCCATCGTAGCAGCGGAGAACAGCCTTCTGTCTCCAAAGCAGAAACCGGAAATTCACCCGAATCTTCATCTTCTCACGACTCACACGCCTCGCTCGTCCACCCCGAGTCCGGTTATCGTGGCGCATGGACAGCCTCATCTCGTTCACAAGACCGTGGTTCACGGTCTCGTGACTTCCAACGTCGCCGCGACAAACCAACAACCGCTCGTCAAGACGGTCATTCCCGTGGTGTCCCAGCAATTTTCACCGAGCGCGACGCTACCGATGCCCGTGGAGAAGATCCCACCGGTCATCAGCCAGTCGACGAGTCAGCTGTCGGTCGTGACGACCCAGAGGACGACGGGGCCGATGTCGCAGGGCATTCTGCTCGTGAAACCTCACGTCCCGGTCGTGTCGACCGTTCAGCAGTCCATCATAACTCGCGTCATGACACCGACGATCACGAGCGCACCGATGATGACGACGTCACTGCCGGCAGCCCCGAGCGCGACGATTCCCGTCACCGAACAGACCACACCTGGTGCACGTCAGGAGCAGGAGCAGCAGCAGCAGCTGCCGAGGTTCCCGGAGCAGAAACAGCAGCAGCCGGAGATGGACAATTCCAGCCTCGTCGCTCAGCAGACTCAGCAGACGCCGCAGCCGATGCTGCTGACGCCACCGGTGCAGCCGACGCAGGTCGCCGATGTCGTCGTCGTGAAGCAGGAGGAGAAGAAGCCGCAGCTGCCGCTTGATGTGCAGAAGTGCCTGCCCGTTCTCGAGGACACGAAACCCAAGTCCGTCGAGCAGCCGGAGAAACAACCTACCTTGCCGACTGCGCCTTGCGAGAAGACTGAGCCGACGATAAAGGTGGAGAAGCTCGAGCCTGTAAAGACCGAGGCTCCTGCGGATCAGCGGAACACCGCGACTCCTCCGAAGCCAATGGACACGTCGGACGTCGTCGTTCCCAAGAGCGAACCCCAACTGTCTCCCAAGTCGGAGCCACCGACGGACGATAACGTCAAGCGCGAGGACGACCAACATCAGCAGCCGAAGGAGCGCGAGGATCTCGACATCGAGGAGGAGTCCATCGAGGAATCTCTCCGCGAGCCGAGCACCGATCCGCTGGCACTCGACGTCACGAAGGACGACCCGACCGACAGCAAAGAGGATAGCGACTACTGGTCCGCCAAGGAGGTCAACATCGAGAGCGTGATCAAGAAGGTCGACGCGCTCTGCGACAACGAGACTCACGACGGCGAGGCACATGATGCTGACGACGACAACAGCAGTCAACACGAGCAGGAAGCCAACGGCGATCCGCACGACACCAGCAAAGGCGAGTCCGACTGGCTCGACTCCGAGTCCACGGAGGGTGACGGCAAGAAGGACTACGCGAATCACGACGATCACGACGAAGGCGTCGAGACGTGCGAGATCGAGTCGACGAGATCGCGACGCGGCCGCTCGAAGAGCCGTCGCGGCGCGAGCAATCGCGGCGGCGTGACGACGCGCCGAGGCGGACGCAATGTCGGTAACATCGGCGGCGGCAGACGCGGCGGTCGTACTCCGCGTGGCAACAAGCATCACGCGGAGAAGAACAAGCTGCCGGCGGACGTGTACGAGTTCCACGACGACAGCGAGGAGGACAACGCCGGACGGCCGAGGCTGATACTGACCATCAAGTCGCCGGGCCCGAACGCCGCTGTCGGTCCGAACGCCGCGCCGGCGACTCCGGTAGCCGCGGTGAAGGAGGTGCCGCCCGAAGAATTCGTCTCGCCCGCGGCGAACACGAGGAAGTCGCAGAGATTGGCGCAAAAAGATGGTAGTCGAAGTACTGTGGATGATACTATAGAGGATGTAGTTCGCGGATCCGCTGTGAATAAGGCATTGATGGCGGCTGGTGGTGTTGCAGGTGCTCAAGCTACCAGGAGAAGCACGAGGCACAACAACGGGCCACGGGGCGTTCCGCAGCAAAGCGCCGCAGCGGCCGTGACGACGACGACGACGACGACGACAACGGCCGCCGCAACCGCGGCGGCAACTGCGGCGGCGGCGGCGACGCAACCGGCGATCGAGCCCCGCAAGTCGCCGAGGGCGCCGCGGAAAGCGTCGCGAAGAACATCGGAGAATAACGACGACAGCAGCGAGGAGAAGTGCAAGGAACCGCCGACGTCGCAGCAGGAGAGCGCGACGGCGACGTCGGCGGCGGCGGCGTCGGCAGTGGCGGCGACGGCGCCGACGGTGGCGAGCAAGGACGCGTCCGAGACGACGACGGGTTCGGCGGTGTCGTCGGTAAAACCGGCCGACGAGGCGAAACCGATCGCCATCGTGGGCGCGCAAAAGTCGGCGACGCGCGAGCCAATGACGCTCATAGATCCGGTAACGGGGATGTTGATTCCCATGCGAGAGTCGGAGGAGGGTCAGTATATTCCAGTCTCGACGGCGGCGGCGGCGGCAGCGGCGGCGGCGCTCGCGGCGCAGCAAAACGCAATGAGAAACACGTGCGCCAACACCAACGTCAGCGGCGTTGCTGCGAATCCCACGTGCGAGAGCGCTTATCAGCCGCTATCGAAGCAGCAACACCCGAGATCCCGCGAGTCCGATATTAAAGTCGCGAGCGGCGTCAACGCCGCGGTCCCACCTTCCGTTGTCGAGTCGAAACAGGAGGCGACGGCGGCTGCCAATGCCACTGCCACTGCCGTCCCGGAGCCGACCTTCTGTCAGCCGGAACGTCAGCAGCCCAAGAGTCAGATAGTCACGCCCGTGGCGACCTCGCAACCGAGCGTCATAACCAAGCCGCAGTCCCCGATTATTCAAGCGACCGGCGCGACCACGGTCGTCATACAGTCGACCATCACCCCGACGACCGCCACGATAATGACGACGACGCCGAGCATCGCGGCTCATCAGACGACGACTACCACCACGTGCATTGCACAGCCGACGAAGCCCACGAGTCTGAAGGCTCACGTTCTCAGCGCCAATAAACTGGTCAATCCGCCGGTGGTCGTGCAACAACAGCAGCAGCAGCAAGTGCAGCAGCAGCAGCATCCGCAGCAGCAGCAGCAAATGCAGCAGCAGCAAGTGCCACCGACGCCGCAGCAGCAGATCGTCGTGACGAAACCACCGATCGTCACGAGCCTCCCGAGCCAACCCGTCGTCCAGAATATCATAAAGCAACCGAGCCAGGCTGTGCAGGGACTGCGATTGCAGATACCCGCCAGCCGGGTAGTCTCGCCCAGTCTAAGCCCCCGCGCCAAGCCGCTTGTCATCGGCAACGGGCCGAACGGCAAACCCGGACAGCCGATATCGCCGGTGCTCAACAGCACACCCGGCGCCGCTCCCAATCCCAAGCAGCATCTTCTCCAGGCCGCGGCCAAGCAGCAGCAGCAGCAACAACAGCAGCAACAGCAGCAGCCGCCGCCGACCGTCGTTAATCTGCCGCAAAAAATACCGATAACCGTGCATCCGGGCAATGTGCCGACGGTGCCGGTCGCTCGAATTCACAATCCCGTCTCGCAACCGGCCAATCTGAAAGGCATTAACGGACAGCCGCACTTGCAAAGCCCGAAAGCCCATTTGCTCCAAGCCGTCGTGCCCACTATCGTCACCGGGGCCGTCGCCAGTCCGCCCACTCAGCCTCACATTATCGGCGCTCAACCCGTCGTTACCGGCGCGAGCTGCTCGCGACCGCCCAACGTACCCAAGTCACAAGTACGTATTTTTTTTTGCACCACTCGCACGAATTGTAGCGCACATTTTTGTTATTTCTTTTATTTTTTGTTCCTCCCATTATTGCAGATCGCCGGAACGATGGAACCACCGAAAGTCGAAGTGTCGATGTCCGGCTGCATAATGGTACCGACCGCGAGCCCTCAGGGCCGCGGCGTACCAGTGCCCACTTACGAAGCGCCACTGGTAAGACTCTTTCTCCAATAACAATTCGCTAAAAAGAAAAATGTTGATAATTCCGAATATTTGCAATCATTAATTTTTCTACGTACGATTTAACATCGCTTCGCACTTTGTCATTCGTTATATTTGTTCCTCTTTGCGTATTAATTTATTTCCATTTTCTGTAACTACGATAATCCAACGACAATGCGTGTAATAATTATTAAAAAAAAAGAGACGCGTCGCATCGACGATTAATCGTTGTGCATAAAACGCTAACGCAGTCAGACTAACTCTGCTTGGTTTTGGTTAGCATGCGAGTGCGGGCGCAGCTCCGTCGCCAGGAGGTCAATACGGACTCGTTCCCCCGCATCGCACCCAGAGCCCTCCGCTGCCCCCGCCTGCCCACCATCATGCTAACGCTTCTCAGGTACATAATACGAAACTCCGCGCTTGCAGCAAACACGCTCCGGCGTTCGCTAATTGCAAAATCGATGTTTATTCATTGTCGTGTGCGTTTTTTTTCTCTCTACTCTCGCAGAGCGACGTCATCAATCATTACGGAGGACTGTCACGCGCTGCGGAATTGCCGCCGCACTACATACATCCCCAGGTGCTGCAGTATCAGTATCTCCGAGCCCAGCAGGAAGCGCTCACGGCGCCGCGCATCGCTTATCACGTGCCGAGCGCGAGATCGCCGCATCTGCCGCTGGATCAGAAGCTCGAGGCCGGCGGCGAGGAGAGTCACAGTCCGCCGTTGGAGCTGATAAGAACGACGAGGACGCCGCAAGATCGTACGACCGACAGTCCCCAGGTGGCTCAGGTTTACATGATGCACGGCGCGGTGCGTCTGCCGCCGCCGATCGCTCAGTACAGTCCGGCCGCGAATCCACCATTGGCCGGAGCACCGACGGGCGCTCGCGGTGGCTACTATGAACCGCCGCCCGCGCACATCCGCTCGCAGTATCCAATGGCCGGCAGCGAGGCGCCCACAGATCGCGCCATAACACCCGAACGACCGCGGAAACATCAGGTCGCGACACCGCCGCACGCGTCTCAAGTGCCGCCGCAGGCGGACTCGTTGCTCATGCTGCTCCAGCGTTATCCCGTCATGTGGCAGGGTCTGCTGGCGCTCAAGAGCGACCAGGCCGCGGTGCAGATGCATTTTGTCTTCGGGAATCCGAACGTCGCGCGCGACAGTTTGCCCTGCAACAGCGATGGCTCGACGCCGCCGCTGAGAATAGCCCAGAGAATGAGGCTCGAGCAGACGCAGCTCGACGGAGTCGCGCGCAAGATGCAGGTGAGTCGACGGACATAGGACGTCCATTGTATTCGTCCCGCCAGTAAATTCGATATTGGATCTGATATATTTTTTCCGTTTGCTAATGGTTTTTTTTATTATTTCACAGACGGACAACGAGCACTGCATGCTACTGGCGCTACCGTGCGGACGCGATCACATGGACGTGATACAGCAGAGCAAAAATCTACAAACCGCTTTTATAACTTATCTACAGCAGAAGCAGGCTGCTGGTATCGTCAACATTCCCGGACCGGTGTCTCAACAGGTCAGTAATTTGTAAAAAAAATAAAAATGGTTTTTGCGATATTCGATGACAAGAGTATACTAGAGAAAGAACGTTTGAATTACAGCCCGCGTACGTGGTCCACATATTTCCCTCGTGCGATTTCGCCAACGAAAGTCTCGCACGGATCGCGCCGGACCTGTTGCACCGTGTCGCCGAAATCGCTCACCTGCTCATCGTCATTGCAACAGTTTGAGGCCAGACGGTCCGTTGGATCATGATCTATCTCTCTGTCCGTTGTCCGAACTCTCATCCTTCTCGCGCCGGCGGGATACGTTTTAACGTGGCATGAAGCCCCGAAGTGTCCCGCGCCCAAGCAGAAACCGGAGAGAGGCCGCAACCTACACGAACTTTGAACACAAAACACGAGAAAAAAAAAACGAAACAAACGGAGACATCAACACAGAAGGAACAAAACTACGAGGAACGAAGACGTCTAAGAAGCGAATCCTCCCTCGATTGAACCGTTGACAATCAAAAGGAGATGTGGTCGGCTCTCGGCCGTATCTGCGTCAGATTGTAGACCTAGAGGAGGACGGGGTTGTGATAAGCGGGGAGGTTAGCACGGTCTAAGCCCTTGCGTTCCTCTCCTCCTGGCACGTGGGGTCGATTTATATCGTCTCCGTTCAGCCTATAGCTGATCAATGTTTGTGGGAACGACCGACGTGACTCTTGGTCACTCCGACAAGCAGGTCAGGCACATCCCCCCATCCCCTGCCTACCAGAACTACACATACGCACCTAATGTTATAAAGCCCCTGTTTATCGTGACACGCGCCGCGCTCCTTTAGATAAAGATATGAAGAAGAAAAAAAAGAATACATGAAACCCGAAGATGCAGAGCGAGAAACTTCCTAAAGCGGCTACACCCTTCGCAGACCGCAAGAGATATAAAGCAAACACAAAAACAAATAATTAAATGAAAAAAATAAATAAAAGAAAAAAAACACAACCCGATTCGTAAAATAAAAAAAAAAAAACAAGAAGTAATTTACCTACTATAAACACGAGTTACTTTGTAAGGCTTAGGACGTTAATATTGTATAAATTTAAGCGAGCCAGCGAGGGCATAACTACTGTGATTTTAATTATTTAACGATATCTGCATAAAAACATAAAGACCGTTTCAGGCCGCGCGATATGTGATGTGTTTTTGTATAATATTACTCTATATAAATACCTATGTATTATATGACTGTAACAATAGTTGCCGCCGCCGAAAGCCGCCGCTGCTGCTCCTGTCAAACTAGAAAGTAAATAATGATGAATGTAGACCTCCTAATGAAGGAAGAAGGATAAGAAGATAAAAAAAAAACAAACAAACAAGAAAACGGAGCAAGGACTACTCCCCAAACACGCTTAGTGCTGTCCCTAGTGTACCATAAATCTCCTTAGCAGGATGTAACATATTATTGATAATTTTAATTATTATTATAATTATAATTATTATTATTATTAATATTATTATTATTATAATTATATTATTATTATATTATTATAAAATTACAACTAGCGCTATGTACATTATGAAGATTTATAATATTAATTATTATTCTGATTCTTTATATTATTATTATTCATTATTATTCACGCTATCTTTATTCACGATTATTATCCACTAAAAACTACTACTAAACTACTACTATTCTCCTACCACTACTATTTACTATTACTATTACTGCTACTACACCTATTACTACCTGCTGCTGCTACTACTATACTGTTTACTACTCTACTACTCTACTACTATTGCCGCTGCAATCGAATTATTCCTTAAAGTTATAAACACGAGAATAGTTAGAGAAAAAAAAAGAAGATGATGAAAAAAAAGCAGTACCGATTTGCACGTTAAAGGGCTTAAAAGAATATCATACCGTTGTTGAGTATGATCGATCTCATTGACCATTGACGCCGCCCTTGCATACACACTTCTGTCCCTCTGTTCCCCGACCCGCGACCCCGTTCCTCCTTTATAATTCCTACGAAAAAAAAAAAGAAAGAACCTCGCGCGCCGACCGAACGACGCGTCCTAGACTCTTAGAATTGTGTCCGAGATAATAATGCGCTTACGTGTATAGACCAGAAGTTACACTATATCACACAGAGAGCCCAGAGGAAGAGAAAAACAAAATATAAGTAAAAATAAGTAAACTACCTATTTACAATATTATGCTTCAGCGCATAGGGCGCATGCCTTTAGAGTAAAACTTATGACGAGAAATGAAGATGAAAAAAAAAAGAAGAAAACGATACGATAACAAAAAGTACATTAGGAACGAGCGGAATAACGGGCCCTCGTCCACCGAGCGGTCGTTGACCGCGAGGAGGATAAAAAAAAAGGGAAACGAAACCGGAGAATAATTAGGGACGCGAATTACTTGCGTAATGAATTACGTCGCATTTATGTACACAACGTCCGGATCTGTCCGGAACCCACTGACATACGGATCTCCCGAGAAAAAAAAAGCGTCGAGAGCTCAACGCACTCTCGACCAGTGTCTCGCTCTCTTTTTCTTTCTCCGTTTCGCCAGGTAACCAAACACAACACCCGGCCCAACGTGAAAATTGCTCGCGATCGAGCGCAAAGGGTTGAAACGGGCGGAGCAGGGGTCGGAGGGAGAGAGGAAAAGGGAGCCTGACGTGCAAGCCGTCGAGTCGTTTGCTAAGGAAACAAAAAAAAAGTAACGTCGATTTTTAACAACAGATTAGAAACTGGTTATCGCGAGAGCCAGTTGGACAATATTATGATACTTAATGAACACGATTTTAATTAATATTATCGACGACGTGCTCATTTAGTAAGAGTATGGCCGTTATTGTATAACTGCAACAAAAAAAAAGCAAAAGAAACCCCTCTCTATCTCGAACACGAGGACACGATTATTTCTACGGAGACGAACGAAAGAAAAACATCCCCGAAAAAAAAAGAACACTGATAATTATTCCGAATGAAAAAAAAATAATAACAAAAAAATATGGTAAGTGTATTTGACAGTCGAAACGGTCGTAAGAATATCCTGCCCATCCCCATAAGAATAATTAATTTATAAGGCAGCGCAGATACTTGTGGAGCGTGTGCATGTACAGTGTAAAAGATGCGTTGTTCATATGTACAGTGTAGAAGTTAAAACTAAAGAAAGAAAAACCCACACAAAAAAGAAAAAAGAAAAAAACGTCGTCGAACGAGCGGAAAAAGAGAGGTGAACGAGAAAACAAAAAACATATATTACAGTTACGAATAAGTATATCGGGCTGGAGGGGCGCATACATTGCCCGGCGGCTTTTCGATTTTTTCCGCTTGATCGCCGGGAGTAATGTTCGATTTTTTTTTCTCTTTTCTTCGCGCGATCGTTTTTTCAGACACGACAAACGAAAAACGTTTAATAAAAAAAATAATAAAAGAAGAAGTAAAACAACGTCAGCGCAGTGTATGCGCTAACTTGCGCCTCACCTATCTTGTAAAATATCTGTGAATATTATAATTTAGTTTCTTCCTATTATAGGCTACTGGTATACAAAAAAAAAGAAAAGAAGTTTATGTTACTCGCGTAAGGAGAATGTACAGATATCACATTTTTGTTTTGTGTTTTAATGTAGTTATTGATAATTATATGGATATTAACGATAATAATAACTATGATTAAAAAATTAAAAAATACGCTTGTCCGTTATTATCAGACCCTGAGAAAGAAATTCACTGTTTTTCACGGAAAATCGCAGAGCTCCAAGTTTATTGTCAACAAATCTACAAAATCAAGAAGCAACGCAGGCTCAATCAACGTAGCATTATCGTGATCTATGTGCGCTTCGGGCCTCGAGCCGGATGTCCGCGCTCGCGCTCTTCTTCCTCCTCCGGACTTAAGACGCGGTGCGGGCCTTTAATTGGAATTGTTGAGCGGAGTTTACCCTCATACTGAGAATCTACAACAGACGTGAAACTTTCGTTATCAAGCGTATCGCGTTTCCGCCGATTCACGGCGAGTATCTTGGCAATTGCAGGCGGCGCCCTTGTAAACCTTAAGGTACCTGCTGCCTTCGCTGCTCAGCGTCGGCCAGACGCTTCTGCAGCATCTTCATAGTTTCCTCGGGCTCGGGCGTCTGTTGCTCCTGCAGTCGTTGTAGCTTCGGCGGCAGCGGCTTCTTCTCCGTCGTCTCCAGGTCGTGGAAAGGCACCTCGAACGCTATGGGATAATCTACGGGCGACGAGAACGATAAATACAAAAAAATTCGTCCAACTAAATCGACCTGAAAAATGACAACGCACCTGTCTTTAAATTGGGGCTTCGAGGAATCTGCGATTTTTCGCCGTCCACAGCGTAATCCTTGGGCACAACGTCGTTACTCGCGTTGCAGCCCATTTTGGACGCGCGAGCAATGCGAAAAGCAATGCACCCGGATGTCCTGTGCGACTCGACTGCAACGCGCAAAGGTGACACCTTTGTTGCGGTATTTTTTTTTCCTATACGCGACACACGGAAGCGAAACGGACAATCGATTTTTCTTCAGCCTGGAGGACTTTTTTTCACGAGTTCGCGCTATTGGTCAGCCTTATCGAAATCCTCGTCGGTCATCGCTGGTCTTATAAGCAAAAGTCACACATACAATTTACTCGACAATCATAACGCGCACATTAGTCAACCCTATTCGATTCGTCGCTCAATTTTCCCCAACAGTCACAACAAACAAGCTTCGCGCGCGGTTCGACGCTTCGGCGGATCGATAGATACACCTTCGGCGAACGGAAATATTTGCCCACTCAATAATTCATCGATCGCGTTTCGCGGTTGACTTCGAAGCGTTAAACGAAATCGCGGCGAAGTCGCGTAAAAGCGAAGATCCTCGGCTGCGGGAAGACTATATCCGCGACGCGGCTTTCGATGGAATGAAGGAAATTCGATCGTCCGGTCGAGGCCCGGACGAGGAGGCGGAGGAGGCGAGCGAGCGATGATCGTGCCCCCGTCGTAATTGCACCAGGAGCAACGACGGCAGCAGCGAATGTGTCAACTAAGCGCCCGAGCCTACCGGAGGCTTCCGCGCGAACACGGAAACATAACGGGAAATGTTTATCGACCGTTCGGGACCGCTCCTGACGAAGAGACATCGGTGCACACTGTGCACACGTTGCATGCACGCACGGCCACCGGTCTTTATAACTGTTCAGGCGGAGATATACTTGTATCGATAAATTATTCACGCTATGCATATCGCGCCCACGATTCCACGCTCTCTCGTCCTTTTCGCGATAACGCGACTGTATTATTTACAAAAATTACAGTATTTCCTTTTGTTATAATAAAAAAAATGGTCGCGGTGGCGCCGCGCTTAGGGCAAACCGTGCTGCGAGTAGAACAGCGCGATCGCCGGATCCTCGTTCTCGCAGGTTAACAGTATGTCGCGAAACTTATCCAATATCTGCAGCAACTGCGAGCGTCGAATGTTCTCCAGGTACATGATCTCCTCGAGGTGATGTCCGCCGTTGAAGTAACCGAATCTGCAGAGTTTGTCCAGCAGCATTATGTCGTCCGAGGGAATGGGAAAGTTGTCCGACGGATACTCGAATATAGCGTCGTCCTTGCGGATTACCAGGGCGTTGTCGTCCTTCGATTCGCTCGGCGTTCCCTTCGGCGTGTTGTTCAGGCTCCAGCTGTTGTCGTTTTCCGTCGCACCTGTGGGACTTGAACCGTCTTGGCTCATAGTTTCCTAAATACACAGGATGTAAAAACAAAAATTAATACAAATTATGAATATTTTACAGACTAAACGAAATCTCACCATTGCGAGACTCACCATTGCGTTTCGGCCGTGAACCGTTGGCATGTACTGCACGTAAGTGTGAAGCTGCAGCAGCAAATGGTTCTTCAGTAGCCAAATTATGATCTTGACGAGTTGCGATTGTTGCTGCGGCTGACTCAGGGGATTCAACTTTTGGCTGATTGAAGTCGGCAGGGAAAACTCGCTGATTATCTGGAATTATTTTGAAATGCAGTTCGTTCATCAGCGGTTGCTGGAAACAAAAATTGCATTCGTCATATTTTATCATTTATAAAATCGTACCTGCAGGAGACAGAGCCCGGGAAATTGCTCGGAAAATGACTCCAACAGTTGATTGGAAACTACCGCATCCGGTGAAACGACGTACACGTTGCTTTCGCACAGTGGATAGATTATCGTAGCTTTCGCCCAGTAGACTAAATGCCCCGTAAGCTGAAAGACTTGAGACAGCGAAAGATCCGAGTCAGCGGCCAAAGTCTGCAGACTCTTGAGCGGATTGTACATTTGGATCATCCGTCTGAGCGCGGGCGACGAGTCCGCCGGCAACGAGTCCAGCAAATCGATGGGCTCGATGAGCAGCAACAATCCATGATAAGGTCGCAAACTGTTTAGACATCTGCAATATAATTTTCCGAATTAATTACCACGAATACTGGAAAAAAAAACAGAGAATTTCATTATTTTTCCACTTGCCTGTCAATAATCTCGGGATTCATGATAAAACCTTTTTTATGCGACTGATGAACCTTCTGCGGCAGACAGAAGCTCACCTGGATCCACTTGTTAATCATCATATTGATGACTCCCGATGTACAGAGACTGTTGAACGCCGATTTCAGATCTTTGGCCAGCAAACTTCGCTGCAGTATCAACTCGTACGGGGATTCGTCGCAATCGCTTTCCTCTCCGGATCTTCGGGGACAGACGAAGAAATAGAATGATTAATTGTATATGTATCTCTGAAGTGATAACGAAATGAATTGTAGTAAACGTACCGTGTGGCTACTTCGTCGTGGGTCGAGACCATTATTTTTATCTCGTCTTTGAGAAAGCCACATCGCTTTTCCTCGTGCCTCAAGGCTATGCCTAATCTGCAATTTCAAAATAGGTACTTAAGAGAATGCAAAGTCATAGCGCTTTTCTTTCATTATGCACACACATTGCACAATTTGTCATCCTTGTGAAAAAAGGCTGACTAAACTACCTTTTACTTAGATCATAGTAACACTTTACAACCGAATGGTCAGCCTGTGCCTGCAGGGCAAAGACCACGTTGAACAGCATCGATGAGTTGACTTCATTGAAGCCACGGGACGATAAGAGCGTAGGATGGCCAACGAATCTCACATTATTGACTTTCAGTTCAAACTTAGTTTCGCACAGCTCTGGTTTAACGGCAAACAGAGTGGAAAGCACCTCGTCCGGCAGTCCAGTGAGATTGCCGTTAGTTATGTTCGAAGTGGGAAACGGCAATGACTACCGCATGAAAAATAAAATACAATAAATAATTTCTACAAACATTCCATTGCGTCTTGTACATATTGGATTATTAAAAACCTGCAACAAATCTTCTGCGATGGTCAGCGAGTATGGATTCTTCCTTTTCGTACACAAATTGGAGTCCCGTTCGTTGTTGGGACTGAACGGATAGCGAAACAGCATTCTATCTCCTTTACTGTCGCTCTTTACCAGGATTATGCTTAATGGATTGATCTCCATGATGGAATATTTAAAACTATTCAGTTCCTTAACAAATCAGTTAACGCTGTTTTGCCAACTGGAACATTTCAGACTCAATAATATCTAGTTCCACATCTGCAACACAAAAATAGCAAATGTTGTCGATAAAGAATGCGGAAAAAATTCATCTTGTTTTTGTCTCATCTTCGAATCGATCGATGATCGCGATCGTGTGCTGCGCGGTTAACCTAATTGTTGTCATTTACTGATGCCAAAGTTCGAGAAAGTTGACCAGACGACCGCAAAAGCGCATCGAATGCACCTGCCGACTTACCCATGCGATTACGATAGTTCTGCATCGTGTGACCGTAAGTCCGGTTGCCATGGCATCGAGGCGTATTCTTATCGCTTCTTCGCTCACCCACCCTCCTTGCTCGTGCCCTTATCACTCGCTACCCGTGCGACACCGACGTCGTGTCAATGCAATCATTTTTGCATCGCGCAACGACGGAAACATCGACCCGGCGTACTTTTTAGTTCCCCGATTTGCGTCACGTTAAACGTTATTCGCGCGTCAGCGGCGATATTCTTAGGTTATGCTCGGTCGATTGCATTCGCGACTGTAAACACGCAGCTTCGCGCAAAGCTCTCAGCAGCGACGATGCGAGTCCGAGTGACACGCAATCGACATCCCGGAATCCCCCAGCTGCTCCAAAGACGAACTTGTTTGCCGTCTCTTAATCAGCGGGTTTTTCTGCATCGTAACTTATTATCGTCGCAGCTTTAAAAAACAAACAGTATCATCATAAATTTCATTGTTTTATTAATACAATCGAACCTTATTTAAAAAAAAAACAGCTGCTCTAAAAGTTCAGTAGCAAATATGTTCCGCTTCCTCAACAGCGACCCTTGAGGAGGTAACGGGTATGACAAATCGCCTTCGGAGTCGGATTTTGTTGACCTACGATCGGAAGGTTCGCGAAGCAAAAGCTCGAAGTCAACGCGAAGGACGAAGAGCCTACATGACATAGATAACAGCGTAATTCGCGTATTTTCCCGAGGAGCTCGTCGTCGTCGTCGCGCGTGGATCGCGCGGCCTGGACGACGAGACGCGTCGAATGGCGAGAGGCCGCGCAGCGTGCCGCCACCGCCGCCACCGCGCCATTCGCGCGAGTGCGAGCGAGACGGCGCGACGAACCGAGGGAACTGGCGAACGTGCGCGCGCATGTGGCGCGATGTCGGTGCGTCAGAATATCAGTGACTTCTGTCTCGCCCGGGGAGAGAGAAACGTCGTCGTGAGGGACAGACGCATCGCGGGACGCGGGGAGAGAAGACACGAGAGCGGCCGACGACGACGAGCGCCACACGAACCGAACGAACGAAACGAAACGAAGACACACAGCACCGGACCCGAGCCGCTAAAACGGAGAGGAGTAGGACGAAGAGGAGGACGTGGTTTGAGCGGGCGAACGGGGAATAACCGGGGGTATCCACGGATGTTATAGGCTCGTTTAGAGTGGTGCGAGCCGCGGCGAAACGGGAGTGTGTTTCTCTCATTCGGTGTTTTTCACCTCGCAGCTCTCTCGACGCAGCGTAGGAGGAGCAGAAGCGGGCGCGTGTGAATCTCAGTGCTGCGCGCGTATTGTGCCGTCCGCGGTGCGAAGGAAAATACAATCGCGGATATACATAACAGAAATCGCGGGTGAAACGATTCGCTCGCGATTGTAGAATCTCGGGAGTGTCGCGCGTTGAACGAGGCGCGAAAAAGAGAGAAATCGGACGGGTCGGGCTGCGGAAAGCTCGCCAACGTGCGGGAGGGCGGCTGTCCGCTCGGGTTCGCTCGAGAGAAAGAGCGAGAAAGAGAGAGAAGAGAGACGAGAATATAAAAAGACAGAGAAAGAGGCGACGAGAGTTTTCGGAGTGTGTTTGTCAAATGAGACAAGTGTCAAGATTGCGAGACTCTTAACCGCTTCGAGGGCCCTGAGACCTGCGTGTGTTTTACGTGTGTATACGACGACGCGTGGGGGGGAGCGACGAGGTGTGACGGAATAGTGCAAGAGTGAGAGAGAAAGAAAGAAGAAAAAGAGAGAGAGAGAGTGGCAGGCAAGAAACGAGGAGAGTGAGAGAGACGGAGCGAGAAAAAAATAGACGAAGAATTCCCCGGCATATTGTGAGAGACACGGCGCGGTGCTGCGACGAGGGTCGAGCTGTCGGGGGTGGTTATGGGGCCGAGCAATCCGCGTCGGCTGCTTGGGGCCTTGTCACCTCTCGTGCTCGTGCTGCTCGGCGTTCTCGCAGGAACGCTGCGGCTCACCGATGGATTCTCCGTTGACAGTGAGTCTCTTTTTATTTGCATCTGATTTTTTTTTGTCTCAGTCCACCCGCGGTTTACACTGGCTTCTCGGCTTTCGTTCTCGTTTATATTTATGTTTACTATCGATAAGCGAAATGGCGGCGGCGGTGGAGGGGCGCAGGTTTCGAGCGAGGCCGCGTGCTTGGCTTAGTTTCGTTTCGGGTCTCTCTGTTGTGTATTTTTTTTTCGTCTCGTCTCGCTCCCGTATCACATTTATTACGTAACCCCGTTTGGGCGAAGCTCGGGCCGAGTGTTGTCAATACAGAGCTTGCGGAGGGGTGAGATGAGCGAGAGAGGCAGATAGAGACGGAGATAGACAGAGAGCGAATGAGTGAGAGAGAAAGATACACGGAGACAGAGCCGACTTTCCACGCCTCTTCGCGTCCGCCTGGACCTCCGTTTCACGCGAAAATCGGTAGTCGGCGAACCGGCGGCCGCTCGATGTGGCCATTGTCGCCGAATGAAAAGGAGAACCCGACGTTCGCGCGAGTCGATATACACACGCGCGTCGTCGTCGCCATTCGCGCGACGACGACGCGCCTCGTGCGCTGCTTCTGCTGCTCTGCGTTTTCCCCGTTGAGGAAAAACAAAAACACGTCGATTCAGTCGCCAAGGAAGCGCGGGAGGGGGGCGGGGGTAGCATCAGACGCAATTTCGTCTTGTGTAACGTATAAAACTCGCGTCGCAAGCGCATCTCCTGATGCGCTTGTTGACGATATTTGTTGAAAATAGCAAAATGCTCTTAATTGACCCGCGAACGCAGACAAAGACGCAGCGAGGCGCGAGACTCGAGCTGAGAACGACGTCAGGGAGGGGGAGGATGAGAAGGGGAGGCGAGGACAGAATGAGCGGAGAATAACAAAGAAGTTCCGGATTATTTTCTCGGTCGCTTGAGGCGACGAGACGGACACACACACGAGGCGAGGTCGATGCAGCGGCAACACTTGAGAGACCGAAGGAGAAGCAATGCATCTCAATAGACGCGCGGGGGTGTAGAATGAACGATCGATAAGATGATTTGCAGTGGCAGTGTGTGTATGTGTATACACCAAATATATATATATCTACGCACACTGACACGTACACGTTATATGTAGAGGCATGTACGCCTCGTGCATAATTCGACGAGGTTGCGGGAGGGGGAGGGGGCGGCTGTGTGGCTCCGACGGTTATTGCGTCGCTGGTCTTCGCTTTCGCTCGTTTTGCGCTATTGCAGAGTCTCGATTTTTCGAATTTACTTCGCTTTTCGCGCTGAACTTCCTTTTGTCGCTGGTTTTCAGGGCGCTTCGCTCGCTTTGCGCTAATGCACAGTCTCGATTTTTCAAATTTATTTTGTCCCTCGCCCTGAGCTTCCTGTTGTCTCCCTCGCGACCCCTGCGAACGTAAACGATAGACGTACCGTTTTTGGCCATCTTAGGGCCAATTGTAACCATCACATTCAACGGAATAAATCAAAACATGTAATCGAATAAAAAAACCATCGAGTAGATCATTCAATGAATTGAAATGCATTTGTTAAAAAAATTAACGTGCAATTGTAGGGAAAAAATAGTTTGAGGAATAAAATAATAAAAATGGCCACAATGGGTACAGTGGCCACTAACGGTACATCTACCCTACACGACCGTCGTGTGTCTGCGTTGTCACGACGTAGCAACGCAGAAACACTGACACAACAGAGGGGGACATGCCGACCGAGTCAACTGACTGAGTTTTGCGCACGCAACGCGCGCGACACGAGTGGGCGGACCGGCAGCGAGAAATAAATACCGACAGCTGTCGCCCGGTGGCTTCTTAGGTACACGCTGCTTCCTTCTCCGCGGCTGCTGCTGCTGCTGCCTTTTTTTTAGGGCAGTGAGCCGAACCCAACGGGGGGTGTGGGTGGACAGCCCTCGGACACTTCCCCTACGCGAAGAGTCGCTTACTCGCCGCCTCGAAGAGAGAAGCGACGAGGATGAGAATTATCGCGGGTTCTCAAGTTTTTCCCCGCTTCTTCTGCCGCTGCTGTTGATGCTTTTTTTCAGTAGGGCAGTAAGACGCGACTGGGGTCGATTCGCCCTTCGGTGGGGACGACGCTCGGACTCTTCCCTCATGCCAATCATCGCTTACTCGCCACCTCGACGAGAACGAAGCGGCGGCGACTGAGGATGAGAATTCTCGTGGTGAGAGGGGTGGGGGGGGGGGGGGACCCCCTCTCTTGAGCCTCTGGAGATTCGCTCCGCGGATAAACGAGATATAAATCGTTTCGTCGATACGACGCTTCTTGACTCGGTAGCTTATTTTTTTTTATAGAGGGGTATTGACGCTTTCGCTTCACCAGAAAATGTATCGATAATGCAACGTTTCATCATCGCGATTCCCGCGAAAAACGGATGAGCCGATGCAACGATTCCGGAAACTCGCGATCGTGAGAATTGCGAGGAATTTGTGGGATTAAAAAATATTTGTAAACAGAGATAGCGAGAGGCTGTTTGTATAATGCCGTAAGCTTTGGCAATTTTTCGATTTTGCGTCGACAAACGCGACGAAGCGAAACGTGAATCGCCAATGGGCTTTTTTTTGGTATTGAAACTGGTGTCGAAGGGTCAAACGGATTTGGGGGAAATCATTTTTGCAACGAATCAGATGTGTTTGCACTATTTTTTTTCACAGAGTGAAAAAACATGAATACATGAAAACATGAAAAAAAATATGTGAAGATAAAATTTATTTAAAAGTTGAGAGGTGGAAAGCGTTTTTTTATTTTTGGAAAAATCGAAATTCATAAGTTTGTAAAGGTTAAATGTTGTCAATGCGACGCATGCAAAATCAGGGTGATCGAGTCAGCGCGGAATGTTTCAATTGTGCTCGTCGAATATTACAGCAGACGTGTGTTGTTGTTCGCTGTGGGCCGCGCGCGAGCACGCGAGTTAATTATATACGTACAGATATTTCATGAATATTAACCGGGGGGAATAACAGCGCGGAATGGCGGTCGAGTTCGGACGATCGCCAGCCGGAAGATGCGGATCAAAGATCAAGCTATAAATTCCCGGCGATGAGCGAAACCGCTCGGAAAGTTCGGAACATAAATATTTGCCACCCTTTGGGGATAACAAAAATCGCCAGTTCGTATTTTCCTACGTGGAAATATGCTTCGGTGAATATGCGAGCTATTTGTTAGCAATGGAAATCGTAACGTCGAAAGCAACGACGAGCGAGCGGTATTTTTGTATCCTGTGTTTTTTTAATAAATAGAGAAAAAAAATCTACCGAGCTGCGAGTATACTCGGGGATGAAATAAATTGACGAGGCTCGAAGCCTGGACCAGATGGCGACACCGAAAGGATTCGCGGCGCACAACAACCGCTGTCTTGATCTTCAGGAAAATGCCACTAGCCGTCGGCAAAGAAGAGTTTCTCGTCTCGATTCAATGGCAGCTCCGTTTGCTTCATTTTCTCGTGTATTTTTTTTATTATTTTTTATTGATATCGGTTGGAATTCGATAATTCGAAAAGGCAAGATTTCGTGACCCCGATTTGTCAGAAATCATATGACGGTTTGTCAGAAATCGTAGATCTGGCCGCCGGGCCGAAAACCGCCTGAATCGGGGTCACGAAATTAATTTTTTCAAAATATCGACTTTTATCCTATACCATCGTTCTCAAGTCGCATATTCTACCCCTGAAAACACTGGTTACAACCCTTTTTTAGATGATTAAAAAAAAACGATATTTGACAGAACTGTCAAAGTTATCAAGGACAAATGAACGTGGACTCGGTCTGAGAGTCCTAGCCAATCACAGCTCGAATAGTTTGCTAACAATGCTTTCCGTTACTCATGAACTTTTTAAAAGACGGATTTTTAATGCAATTCTTTAATTTTTCTTTTTTTTTTTATTCGCAGCTCCAACCGCTTGTCCGTTGCGGCAATTTCAATGCAACAACGGTAATTGCAAGCCCGTGGCATGGGTGTGCGACTCAGTCGACGACTGCGGCGACAATTCCGACGAAAGTCCGGCCACATGCAAGGGTAAGTATGTCCACGATTTCTCGAGTCTCGAATTTGCATATTACCATGTGCTTTGCATTTACGTGCGCGCCACTAGCGACGCAGAGAACAAACAGACCGGCGGTCCGACGTGACTCTACTCTTCATTCGTCGCGACAATCCGGATGAGCCAGCGTCACGTATTTTTACAACGCAAAACTATTTTTCACAATGAATATTCATATCAATCAGCTCGTGTCGATATCCGTGGCTTCCGCGCGGAGCTCCATCTGCGTGATGTAATTTTTCATCCGTGAGGATTTCAAAGTCACTGAGCTTTATAAAAAAAAAGAGATTCCAACGAAGCGACTGCGAAGTCTGGGTTTAAATTTTGCAAAAATCGATTCCAATTATGCGAAGTACCCAGGGGGCTGGATTTTTTTTTTAACAGACCCGCACAAAGCTTCGCGGCACGAGAAGCATCGACCCACTTTAATACTCGATGAACTTTTAAACCAATTGATTAGTACTTACTCGGCAATTAAGCGCGAATCAATTCGTTAAAAGCTGTTCAATCAAAGTTGCATCGAGTGGAGAATTATTATTTCCATTTCCCAGCGGCGCGAGGGTCTCTTGTCCGTCATCGTTAAAATTGCTAATCGCTAAAATTAATGCGAGTCCTCGGTCGCGGCGACGGAAGAGACTCTTCCGTGAAAACGGAGCTGAATTTTTGCAACTCCCGATACATATATATTTTTCTTTACAATATAAACAACGAGAATGAAAATACCTGTCGATGCCGAAGTGCGCGCTTTATTTGTTCGATTTTACAGATGTTTTCGGGAGGCCAGGTTGATAAATCAACGGAGAGAGAGACGAGGAAACGGTTTGAATTTTTCCAAACGGACACGCAATAAATTCGCCGAGCCATCATCCATCGTTCCGTCGGGTTATCGGTATTGACACGAAAAGAGCGATAGGTCGGGCCGCCAGCGCACGCGGCGTGTCCGACCATTAATCGATTATTTCACTGGTCGCGGAACGCGGAATCGCGAGAGGCGACAGTGGTACTATCACGCTCTGTTCATAGTATAAATACAGCGCGCGACGCGCGGTTATCGCGCAATTCTTTTCGCCAATTCGTTTTCCTATTTCTCCATTTTTTTATTTCTTTTTTTTTCATTCCTATTTGCTTTGTTTTTTTTTTTACTTCAAGAGTGTTACCACTCGAACGAGTGGAACAACGAGTGGACCGAGGGGTGGCGCCTGGTGCATGGAAATGATTACGCAACACATACACACACGTCGCTCCTTGATTTTTCCATCGAGCCACCGCCGCACCGAGAGTTATAAGTGCAACGGTCGAGAGTCTACGCGGGTAATACAATAATTATGCCTCTCACCGGAGGCTCGCGCAGTGAGCGCAGCCTTTATATTCGTACTTCTCACTCCCACCGACTCTTTCCCTTTCTCTCTCTCTCAGTCCATTATATTTATTTTTGCTTTTATTTTTTCAGTCCGCCGTTAGACGGGCAATTTTCGCGGTCTGCGGGATTCGAGGAGCGCAAGGGTCCGGAACGATTGCGTCAGTGTCTGTCCCGCGTCGGTTGGCGTCTGCGGGACGTTCCTCCGCCTCGCCTGATAGGAAGAACCGGACCCTTTGATCGGTGTCTCTCCTTCGTTGCCGCAGGAAGACTCGTCTGCGGTCACGCATAGCTCTCAGAATGTTGCATCAGACTCCTCGGTTCCTCTGGACGCTCCGAATCGTCCCATTGCATTCTTCTCGAGGCTCAAGAAGTCTCAGAGCAAAACTCAAGGGCCGACGGCCGAGACTGCAGCGAAATTTCAATTTTCCTCGACGCTCCGTCACCGGTTACACTCGCCCTCGTTTAGGGAACTCGTTTTTTCGACGAGAAAAGAGAGCGGAAGCGAAAAAATAAATTATCTAGCGAGCTTTTTTTCGCGGAGCTCGAGGAAAAAGCTTAAAATAGTTGTCCGGAGTTGCTCTCGTTGCTCGGGCAACGGCGAGGTTTTTTGTCCACCCGCTCGTTCTCTGCCCAACGGGGAAAAGAATTTACGCGAGGGCTTTTCGGACGCTCGTTTTTCGTCGGGATTTAAATTTCTACGCACTAGCGAAAGTTGAGTTACCTGCGTTAAGCTCGAGTCTGTCGCTGACGTTTTTAGCATACCGTTCGCTTGTTTTACCATTTTTTCTTTCATCAAATTTCAAGCGAATTTCGAATTGCAGTGATATGATGTTTCAATTATAAATTAATCCGACGAAAAATTAGCGTATTTAAAAAATCGTTCAGCATTTTTTCTCCAGGGGAAAGAGTGTTCGAGTTCCGGATCCGGTTGAAAAAAATGCTCAATAACTTTTTTTTCATCGTTATCTATTTTTAACGCAAAACAAATCGTCAAAACTCGGATGTAACCGGTCACAAGAGCGTCTTCGGGAAATTCTTTCAGCAGTCTCCCTTCGAGTCCCGGGTTTCGAATTCCCCGCCGCATCGATCAGCAATGATTTTCCGCGTGATATGCAATCCGGCATAATCTAGTTCGCGCGAATTGCATCATCACGTCCGACGAGGAGTTCTGGTAATCGGTGGGACAAGAAGGGAAACCGGTTAATTGGCCGCAAGTGTAATGCGCAGATTACGAGACGACGGAACGATTAGATCCCAATTCGATGATGCTGAACGCGAATCGTCTTCGCTCCCTGCTCGTCGCTCGCGTCTCGTCACGGGCGTCGATTGTAATTCATAGTGCAAGGCGTGCGTCGGTTGCATCAGGCTCTGTGCCGGTGAGTCCAGCGCCCTGAGGTTCCTCTCGCTGCTGCTGCTGCTGTTACTGCTGCTGCAGCAGCAGCAGCGGCAGCAGCAGCTACCGCTGCAGTATATAATTACAGTGAAAGCCAGACCAGCGTGTACACTCTGGTCGAACCACTCGAGCATCGATATAGTTGCAGGGCCACTCGACTACAAGCGACCGGCTGTACATTGGCGCCCGTATCGATGGATCATCGTGTCACGTAGGTCCGCGCATACCTATAGCCGCCTCAAACGAAGGGTCACCCGCCGTCAATGCTCTCCTCCCACAGAATACTAATTATCTCCTACTCTATACATATTCATCGCCCGAAAAAAAAATCAATATCAAAAGCAGCGACGCAGGTTATTTTTACATCATTGATATATGTTTAAAAAAAGTCAATTAATTTCTCACAAAATTCGCTGGCCTCTCAATTCACGAAAAAAAATTGACTGCGCAAAAACCCAACGCGGAATACACGTGTAACTGAGTGCAAAGTCAAACGCGTTCGATCGACGGTGGAAAAAACAAAGTTTCTCACAATCACAGCAAAGTGGACAATTACACGTTCGCTTTGCGATACAATTTCTTGTCCCCCTGCCCATGGATGGGGGGGAGGGTACCGATAAAAAGTCGCATAACGCAGACGGGAAGTTATCGACGTGCAACGAAAATAATCGCGTCGTCGTCGCGGCTCGTGTGTTTTTTTTTCGCGCCTCAGGGCTGAAGGAGAGTCGCGAGCTCAAGGGTGAGCTCAGGGTTGAACCTTTTCCGGAATCGGAGCAGGCTCGTGCCGCCGAGCGAGCTGGCGTTGCCACTCAAAGCCCGCCACTTCGGCTGAATAACCCGGCAGTTATATATTCCACGCTCGGTACATATGTAGCTGGGTCAATGTGGAGTTACCACGGTCTCGCTCCTTTCTCTCTCACTCACTTCGTGTGTCTGGGCCGTCGGTGGTCAAGGGACTTGGGAATAAAAGCTCGGTCCCTATCGCGGCCACGCGACGAGTGTGTTTGCACTGAGAGAGAAAGACAGAGAGAAAGCAACGTGGGCAACGGGTAGGGATGGTCGGGGATCGATTGTAAATAGATAATTCAAGGCGAGTTACGCCCTCCGCCGCTCGGCGGACTCGACGGGCATGGAAAAACTCTTACATCGTCGTCGTCGTTCGGGCGTCGTCGTTATATAGCGATCGTAACAGTGTACAAACCGCCTCGAGGATTTCAATTATTTATTGGAAGCAATTCTGTGTCAAGTGGGTTGGCCATTGGCGGCTATAGCGAGGGACTCACTCTCGAACCGCGGCGCTCCGTCGCCTCGGCGCGATTTGTTCGCGTGCGCCGGGCGCCGGTTTATACGACGCCACACACGAGTTTGCTGAAGTGCGACGAGCGCACTCGCCCCTTGTACCCCTCGTTGGGTTGTCGATCAATTTTTTTGTGTTTTTTTTGTTGCATTCATTTTTTTTCCAGGCGATCGACAGATGGAGAGATAGGAAACGCGGCTCGTGCTGGTTGGACACGGTTGGGGGGTGGTCGTGTCGGTCAGCTTTTCATCCGTCTTCGACTCGTGGATATCCTGTGATTTCGTAACTACGTCAGAGTCGACGTACTCTCTTCGAATATCATTTTTGTTTATTATTTTCGTTTTCGTTTCCCAGATGTGCGATTCTTCAAATGCGCAGAAGCCTTTCGTCGGGGGAGACGGACATTTTATAATAGATAATCGTTTCCGCCGTTATGACCGAGCTTGGAAATCTCGGGGAGAGGACTGTAATGGAGAACTGACGCCGGTTGGTCAGTGCGCGACGTATTCGCGACGCACGACGCACGAAGTGCGACTCTTCAAATGCGCAGAAGCCTTTCGTCGGGGGAGACGGACATTTTATAATAGATAATCGTTTCCGCCGTTATGACCGCGCTCGGCAAACCCAGGGAGAGGACTTTAATGGAGAACCGACGCCGGTTGGCCAGTGCGACGCACGACGCACGACGTACGACGTTATAACTTTCTACGGGCGGCGCGGCACTTCGTTTGCGCCGCGAGAGCGCTGCTGCCAAGTGCTTCTTGCGACGAGAGGCCGGAGGAAAGAGAAGAAAAAAAAATCAACAGGAGAACATTAATTGGCCCGTGTCTCGCGCGGCGGCGAGTTTTCCCTCCGGCCGAGACGGAGTTTTCATCTCGCCGGGCGTTTGCCTTATCCTGGACTCAAGATGACGACTGAAGGAGCTCACTATTTTCGGTGGCAAATGCCTCGAAAAATTGGGATACAAAACAGGCTGATTCCCTTAATCAAATCTTTCGTCCCGATTGTCCGGAGTCTCAAACGTCTACAAACCTCCGCATTTTCGGGTCACTATTCCAACTCGCATGCGCAGCACCTGAGTCGTGAAATAAAAAATAGTCTGATTTTAGGAGGAGAAAGAGACGCGAATCTAGGCTGCTGCGAAGCACTCGGATCATCCCCTCCAGCGACGGAGTCTTCGTCGTCGTCGTCGTCGTCGTCGTCGGTGTGGACGCCGGTGGTGGTTGAAAAACTGGTTCTGACTTGTACGGCATCGACGCGGGCGCCGATGTGGTGGTGTGTATAATCGTCGGTGGGACATGGACCGATCACTCGCGCATCAACGTCTATGGAAGTCGGTCGCGACCAGTACGCCATGTACGCGAATGCATCAAGCTCAGCCACCAGCAGAGCAACACCAACACCAACAGCAGCAGCCACCACCAACACTAACTGCAGCAGCAGCAGCAGCGGTCGGAGCGCTCAGCGCTCATCCGGCCTTTAGCCATACTTATTCGGCATGCGCCCGACTCTCCTCGCGTTCCACGCGCTAAGCTACAATGTACGTGCGGTTTATTACACGCGTGGAAATCGCCATCACCAACACACACGAAGAAATTACCACAGGCGATTCGGAAAAAGGAGAACCGCCCGTCCTTCTCGTCTCGTCGTCTGGTCGTCGTTGGAGCCGCCACCATGGAAGTCCGCCGAGCTCTGTATATATAAGGTGGATGTCCCAGTCATGGGCGACGAACCAGTGGGTCGCCGGTTGTGCTTTGACTGTAGCCAAAGACTGACAGTGCTACAGTCGAGGCACAATCGGAGCACACAGCTCATAATCACTGGTTCACGGCCGACATCCCCCTTATGCATAGCTATTGATTTATGCACTCCAGACTGTAAACCGAGGCTGCGTCTGTACGTTTCATCGATACATCAGCATCATCGTAGACACAGGAGCCAAGACCATCCAGGATGCGACGACATGACGGACGACGACGTCCTTCTCCCACTATTGAAATTTCGGCTGCACGCGGCGCAGGAGCCGCGTGCATCGGACGCCGCCATCGTATGTGCATAAATAATGCGCTTGTGTGAGGACACACGCCTCGGCTACGTGGAAACGCGGCCGACACACTCGGAGCTGCTGCTTCCATGCTCCAGCATCCGAGATCAGACGAAGGAAGACGAAACGCACGATTATGGTACCTACACAACCGGGAGATTGAAAGAGAGAGAGAGAGAGGGAGACTTACACCGCCGGAGGAAAGAGAGAGACATAGAGAGGAGTTTCGTGCGAGTCGCCAGCCGCCGGCCACGAGAATGTTGCCCCGTATTCCGCCCGTCCGATTGGACTACCGACTGCCCTGGTTCGCGTTACTCTTTTTCCCTCCCCTTCCTTCTGCCTCGTCTCCCTCGACCTCCACCTCCTCCTCCTACTCCTTCTTCTCCCTCAGCTTCAGCTTCTCGTTCCCCCCTCGGCCTCCTCTCTTCCACCTTCTGCTTCTCAGTCCTTCTCGACCTTCTCATCTCTTCCTTCTTCTCAGAGGGAGGGGAGGAGGGGGGGGAGAGCGCCCTCGGCACTCCGCACTTCCCGGACCCCGCAAATTTCGTCTGACCGCTCGTTACTTACCGTTCTTCTCCGGTGCTGCGGCTCGATCGACTCAAGGAAACTTGGCCTGGACTTTCCTCGAAGCAGCCCCGGATACCCGAATGTTATAACCTTCGGATAATTATGCTCTCGCCGAGCGGTCACTCGCGTTGCAGCACCGACGGGGCGTAAATTCATCGGTGCACTCGGATCGCATTGCGGTGCGTTCGCTCGAGATTGACCGGTGTCTGTGGCGATGAGATTGACCGAAGGCAACATTTTTCGGCTGCTTGGATCGAGCCTTGCAAAAGCAATTGGGACGTGAATTGTCAGGGGATCGATGGACTCATAAATCCTTGATCAAACTGACCTCGAACGGTGAACACAACGATTTTGGGAGACCAAGTATTATTTTTTAAAATAATTTCTGGTCTCCCAAAATAAATCCGTAAATAATTCGGAAATTGTTGGAAGAACACTTATGATGTATTCGACCGAAGTTGTGGACAAAGTTTTGAAAATCATTTTCCCAGACTGCGAGTGACTTGACCGACCGAGCAAAGCGAATTTGGAAAGGCAAATCATAATCCCGGAATTTCTCGACGGCGCGCAGTAATTGGATATCATTATACGCGCGTTGATTATCAACGAGTATATTCTCGTTGCCGTTGGATCCGCGTTGTGGATAACAACGGCCACACGCTCGGCTTCGTCTTCGCTTGTATCTGTTGGCGCAAGCGAAATTGCGCTTCGCCGCTGCGAGTGTTGCATTTCAGTCGCTCTGGCCTCTTCGCTCTTCGCGTGCATCGTCTTTGGGCTCTGCGGAATCCGACGATAACGATGCCGAATTTATCAAGCGCAACCGAGACGCGAATTTTAGACGCGAGGTATTTTTGTTACGTCGGCTCGCGTCGGTATCATTGTCCGTCCGTATTAATCCCAAGTTTGCAGCGGAATTGACGATCACGATGTCAGATTTTTCCAGCGCTTGAAATGCAATTGTAGACAAAATCTTTTTCTATTTATAGGAAATTTCTAGTCAGCTTATGAGGCCTCGGAAATGTCTGATCTCCTGGTAGAAAATCGAAAAAACTCGGTCAGGCCCTGGCAGGGCCAGTAGGGGGACCTGGCCAGGATTTCGGCCAGATTTATTTCCAAAAATTCGGACCAAACATTATAAAATCAAAATAATAATTATGCAACTGTGTTATAAACTCAGCTCCGACTGAGTCGATCCGTCTGAAAAAAAGTCACGACTCGATCGCGCCGAGATGATGATCTTGCTCAATCGGCGGCGACGTCGCGATTCGATCGACTCGTGTCAGCCAAAGTGCGTAGTGCGTACAGCGGGCCATCGATTTTTATTCATTTTCCCCCCGAGATGCACCACAACTGTCAGCGATAATACGGTTCTCTTATCACTGTCAGTTCTGTGCCGTCCTTATCGCGATGTAATTAGGTAACGAAAATGAACTTCTGCACTCGCCGACGCTCGAGGCACGTGATCTTTGCACATAGAGCGTCGGCGGTTCGTCCGAATAGCTGTCGCAAATAAAACCGAGAGACGAGTTTGTTTTCGTAGGCGTTCGATCGTGCGTCTCGGGTCGACGAATAAACACGCAACCGGAGGATAAATACACGCACCGCGAGGATAAATACGCGGTTGTAACCCTCGCGGCGACTCGCTTCCTTGTTCCTGCAGGAAGCCGTAGCCGTGGCCGCGGAGAGCGGCCACTCGGCGCGGTAAAACTGCGTTCGTTCGCGTTTTCATCTCGCGAGCGGAGAGACACACGAGTCCGGGCCGGGCCCGCGCTCGAGAAGGTATATATACGGGGCCGTTCGCTCCGCGGCGGACTTACAAGCTCCGCGACTACCACCGCGAACGGGTCCGCGCTCCGATTGCGCCCGAACGCACCGACCGATCGCCCGACCGAAGCGATCGCGTATCGCGCATCGAATGTGATTTATAAAAAAAAATTAATTAAACAGTAGATTGATGAATAACTAAATAAAACAGTACATTTATGAATAATTGAATAAATCAATAAATATGAAATAATTGAATAAATAAATAAATATGAAATAATTGAATAAATATTGTGAACCTATGTAAAAAAAAATTCTCGTCGGATCTCCGCGCCGCGAAAATTCGCGTGGCGACGATTTATTTATTTATTTTTTTAATCGGGTTTTGTCGATCCCTGAAAAAAAAAAATGACGAAGCCCGTGGTCGCCGATCGATTTTGTTCTCTGCTCGCGCTGTGGTTCGCGTTTGTGCTCCTGGCGATATACGGAACCGATGGTTTTACTCACACAAATCCGCGTGAACTTACAGCCCAGGAATGCAAGGACTCGGAATTCAAGTGCACGAACGGCAAGTGCATACCCAACAACTGGCACTGCGACAACGAGCGCGACTGCTCCGACGGATCGGACGAGGACGTGAACGTATGCCGTGAGTAGAACGCGACGAAGTCGATAGACGCATTGATTTTTCGACACTCGTAGATCTTGGCGGAAACAGAAAGGAGAAAGAAAAACAATCATAAAAGCGATTATAAAAAAATTTTAAATTGCTTTTGAAATAAAAAATCAGTATTCTGACTGAGCAAAACAAAAATTGCGTCATCGTCCATGACGCAATAATTCGCATCGCACGAACCGCAACTTCCATCATTTTCTTTCTCCTCTCTGCGCGTGCGCAATATAAGTAGTCGTATTTTTTATTATATTAGCAATTCTTTCGCCCTCGAGACCCAAGAGTATCCGAAGTAGAATTTACATTTTCTGCACGTCACGTCCTGTGTGTGTGAAATAAATAATCATTTTTATTTTTTTCTATACGACGTAGCGATTTCTTTTTAGCTCGAGAGGTCGATTCACTAGAAGTTCATATTGATACATATTCTACATATATTTATTGTTTGCGATAGATTAGAAGTGTCACTGAGTATTTCTATTTTCGTTTCACGAGCATTCGAAACACTGTGTGTGTGCATTGGAATTGCAAAGACGAAAAATTCGTAATAACGTGGCAAGACGAGTGGGGGAGGGAGGGAAGCTCGAAAATAAATTCGCTCGGCGCTCGGCGCGCGTACGTCGAAATTTCCATTGAATGGAACTCGAAGGGCCCGGAGAGTGGCGAGAGTCAATCGGCCGCGAGGCGAAAAGTCGACGGGGGAGTTGGATAAAAATATTTATTCGGTTGGAGGGTCCGAAGGGGGAGGGGCAGGGACGGGGGAGGACATTCGTTGAATTGTCAATCAATGGTATAAACTTTTTATTGACCTCTTCGGAGTTTCTCGCGAGTTTTCGACGGACTCGTCGCCGGGACTTTTTTTTTTTTTTTCTCTCGAAGTGATTCAGATCCGAATGAATTTATCCGTATTGTGGCCATTCCGCCTTTTCCGCTCCTTCGCTCGCGAATCGAAGGAACCGGCGATACTAATTAAAGAGGGACGGAAAAGTCGATACTCCGTCTCGTTAAATTTATAATAACGGACCGATGTCGCGTTTGTCGGAGTTAAAATTGTACGTTCCAACAGCAGATGATGTTGAATTTATTTGCTCCAGATAAATTTAGCCTTATTTAATTCGTTAAAAATAAACAAGTTTAGAGAAGGCTCGGAAAATCTCACGGTTCAAAAATAATTCAAGCCACAGCGTTTTAGTTACACGTACGAAAATTAGCAGAATTACAAATGAGTAATTTAATCCAGCACGACGAACCAAAATTGGACACTTGTTTCGGATTTGATTGCACCCTCGATCGACTAGTCAATCACGACCATAAAGCATGTGTTTAATTTTTTTTTACACACAGCGATTCACACCCGCTTAATGAATTCAATGTTTTTTCTCTCAATTTTTTTTTATCTAATTTCTTTCATACTTTTTTTTCGTCTCGCGCACAGCGTCAATTTCCCGCCGCGACCTTCGCCGTAACGACCGTTCGATCGAGACGCGATCGGTCGATAATTCAGTCACAAGCGGATATCGCGGCAGATCCAGCCGCGATTTCATCAGAAAACCCCGAGATTCAATAATAATCGCGGCGCGTTTTTTTTTTTGCGCCCCGCGAGATAATTTCGCAGCGCGAGAAAACTATTCGGCCTCGGGTCGGTTGTTGCGCGCCGCTCGGTCATCGATAATCAATACCCCGCGCTTCATTAAACTAATCCACTTGATATGGATTGGGATCGATACACCGAGAGGCGCCACTGGCTGCGTTGTAACGCTCGCTCCGTTATAATCGCACGCGCGCGACGCGCGAGAGAGACGTGACCGAGGGCGACCGCGGCAACGATTATCGCTCGTTCCTGAAATATATTTGCAATAATTAACGCTCGTTAAAGCGGCAAATCCTAATTGCTCCGACGTCCACGGGGATAATTATATCGCGGGTAATAATTATCTCTCTGTCTCCCTGTGTTCTGTTATTATTATCATTATTAATAATACAAATGACAATCGAAAGGGTCACGACCGTGCGATCCGACGGAGTTTCAATGCGGACCCGGCGAGTGTATCCCCAAATCGTGGATATGCGACCGGCAGAAAGACTGTCAGGACGGATTGGACGAAAAAAACTGTCAGAGTGAGTTTGGGAATTTTTCATCCGGGTGTCGATGGTCAAGCCTACGACCACGAAGAGAGAAAGACGGACGGACAGACGGATTTCTTCTTGTCCTCTCGAAGCGCCTGATTCGGCGATCGAGCTGAGTGAAACGGATCGACGGACTCACGTTGAAAAATAGCCATCGGGGTCTGGTGGGATTTCGCTTAACACTGAGTCGTCCACGACTAACAAAAAGCTCAGCGGCGGGAGTATCGGTTACTCGGGGGTCACGGATCGCTAATTAATTCATTTATTTCTCGATGACAATCAGGTGTCCACCCTGGGGGGAGGGCGGTCAAAGGCCGTTGACACGCAGGGAAAAGCATCGACATCTATCCCCACATATATTTTAACGTGCATGCAGTTGCGGAGCATCGCAGCCTCCTCGTTATCGCTCGGCTCGCATCGCTCGTTGATTTTGCTCCGAAAATTGTTTGAGAGGAATTTAAATAATAAAAATAAAAAATTCTAGTAAGATCGGAAATTAATTACCTCTTTCATCAAATTTTTTTTACAATTTCTTGCTTGGACATTTTTGATTAATTTTCGTGGATCTTTTTGTTCGCTACTGTTTAAATTCTTGAAACGCATTTTATTCGAAATATTTCGTTGCTGATGAGCATTCGAAACATTCGGATCCGGAACAAATCAATAGAGCGAGCGTCGACGTGATGGAATTTAACCTGGGAATTATAGTAATCCATATATATGATACATGTAGACATACACGGTTATAGAGTAAAAAAAAAAATCTCGGATGCATTACACGGTGAAAATACGACTTCAACATTTTCCACATTTAACCAGACATTTTCATCGTCATATTTGTAGAGAACAAGAACTGTACAGGGGATCAGTTCACGTGTCGCACAGTGAAAGGCGAGTGCGTGGCGTTGACGTGGATGTGCGACGGTAACCCCGACTGCTCTGATGGTACCGATGAGGCTGACTGCAGTAAGCTGCTTACAATGCATTAGCATGGATGCATCGTAGTGTGTTATTTAATCCCTCCGCCACTCCGACTCTATCTGCCTTTAAAACGCAAAAGTTTCCTTGCGCTGAAAAAAAAATCAAATAAAAAATGCACGTCAAGCCTGTCACGCTGCCCGGACGCTTTTTTTCTCTCCTTTCTAACTCCGCAGTTTCCTCGTCGAGAGCTTTTCATGCCCGTTCAGGGCGGAGACGTCAATCACTCGATGGCCAAGATGGCTATAATTTTTTTTCAATTCTGATCCACGTTTTTTTTTTAATTATTACGAAGCAAAATCATTTTCTCAAGCAGTTTGCATTTTTTTATCTAAAAGAAAAAATGTAATATGTGTTACGTTGATGTGGAATAAAAAATATATATAGCAGCCACCAAAGCTCTTTTTTTAGTGTTTTTTCATTGTGAAATTAGTTGGAATAAATTTCACAGACTTCGTCGAATCACTGACGTCTCCTCTCGCAAAACACCAGACATCTGCATGTATTTCAAGTATCTAACACTCTGTCGTTCATCACCAGACTTTTGACTGTACTTTTACACTGTGATTTCCCACTTTTATTTTTGAGTCCTCTCGCTGTTCTGTTTACTCACGTTTTTATTTTATGTTTACCGTCTCTCTCTTTCTCTCTTTGTTCAACTGTCAAATTTGCTCAATTCTCGCCAATTCGTTGGCGTCAATTGCGCCGATTTACGGTGACATGTGAATCTATATATCTAGCTTAGTCGTAGAGAGGCCGCGCAGACCTCGTGTAACTCGTAATTATCGTACGATAGATGAAACCTGCCGATCGGATCAGTTCACTTGCGCAAACAAAAAGTGTATTCAACGCAGCTGGGTGTGCGACCAAGACGACGACTGCGGCGACGGTAGCGACGAGAAAGATTGCGCCCCGGTCACCTGTCGTCCCGTGCAAGACTTCGAGTGCGCCCCGGGCTACTGCATCACGTCGCGATGGCGCTGCGACGGCGACAACGACTGTCCGAATCACGAGGACGAGCACGGATGCCCGAACAATCCGTTGCACCCGAACGGCAGTCACTGCGCCGAGCGCGAGTTCGATTGCGGCGATCATCTGACGTGCATCCATCAGAGCTGGGTTTGCGACAAGGAGAAGGACTGCCGGAACGGCGCGGACGAGGAGCTGCAGCGCTGCAACAATGTCACGTGCCGCGCCGATCAGTTCCAGTGCGGCGATCACAGTTGCATATCGGGTGAGCGAAAATTTATTCACAAAATGTATTCAGAAAAAAAAATAGAAAATTCGACGTGAAAAAACGCGCGAGAAATGAATTCTAATTAATTGTTTATTATTCCAGGCCACTTGTTCTGCGACGGAAAGGAGGACTGTTCGGACAAGAGCGACGAGAGGAATTGCACGACGAAGCCGGTGGCGTGCGATCCTCAGACGCAGTTCGAGTGCAGCCAAGGCTCGTGCATACCGCTCGAGCACGTTTGCAACGGCAAGCCCGACTGTCTCGGCTGGGAGGACGAGATACCCGAGCGCTGCGGCATCAACGAGTGTCTCCAGAACAACGGCGGATGCTCGCAGAAGTGCATCGACTTGCCGCTCGGCTACAGATGCGCCTGCGACGAGGGTTACAGACTTATCAGCAACGACACGTGCGAAGGTACGTCGGAAATTTAAAGAAGCGGTCGTTCGCTTCTTAGTTATCGTCGTTTAATAATCGTCGCTCACTCTTCGCAGATATCAACGAGTGCCTGGAGCCCGGACGGTGCTCGCAATTCTGCCTGAACGAGAAGGGCACCTTCAAGTGCAGCTGCGCCACGGGTTATCTACGAGATCCGAAGAACGTGACCCGATGTAAAGCCACCGAAGGACACGCGAGTCTGCTCTTTACGAGACGCCACGACATCAGAAAAGTCGCGCTCGATCGTCAGGAAATGACGGCAATCGTGAACAACACTAAAACCGCGACCGCCCTCGATTTCGTCTTCCGCACCGGAATGATATTCTGGAGCGACGTTTCGGAAAAGAAAATCTACAAGTAAAGAGCCCCCTTTCTGTTCTTCCTCCCTGTCCATCTTGCCTGCCGCTCGTTCGCCGCCCCCGCGATTTTATCGATCGTCAACTGCGAACGACGGGCAACAACGGTCGCTCGTAAGTTGTCTAAAATGAATCTCGAATGGCTTTTCAGGGCGCCCATTGACGAGGGAAACGAGCGAACTGTCGTGATAGATAAAGATTTAACGACGACCGACGGCCTCGCCGTCGACTGGATTTACAATCACATCTATTGGACCGACGCCGAGAAGAATACCATCGAGCTCGCGAATTTCGAGGGCAACATGCGAAAAACATTGATAAGGGATCACGTGCAGGAGCCCCGTGCGATCGCCCTTAATCCCCTCGAGGGCTGGATGTTCTGGACTGACTGGGGCGACGACGCGCGCATCGAGAGAGCCGGAATGGACGGATCGCACAGATCGGTACGTGGCGCGCACGGTTAGCGAGTTCTCCGCGGCAGAACACTTTCCCGTTTAGTCCGCTTGTATCGGTTCACCGATCGACGCATTTCCGGGATCGCGCGCGACATTCCTTACCGTTTGTTTTCAACGCCATTACGGCCAAGTGCGTCGGTCGATTTCGATCGAAAAAACCCGCTGGCTTCTGCGGTTCGCACTTGTTTCTCAGTCAAAGACACAGAGGTTCACAAAAAAAAAGGAATTTAATTTCAAACCCCTGAAAGATTCTTCGTTGCCTGACATTTATTCGCAACACGCAACGCGCGGCAAGAAAGTATCGACATCGTTAAACGAAACTTTCCAATCTTCGCAGGTGATCGTCGGCACGGAAGTTATATGGCCAAACGGCCTGACGTTGGATTTAGTTGGCAAACGAGTCTACTGGGTCGACGCGAAGCTTCACATAGTCGCGTCCTGCAACTACGACGGAACCGGCAGACGCACCGTTCTGTTCTCGCTCGACACGCTGAGGCATCCTTTCAGCATAACGACATTCGAGGATTATGTTTACTGGACTGATTGGGACAAACAGACGATATTCAAGGCAAACAAATTCACGGGCAAGGAGGTACGACCGTCAACGTCGCTGCGATCGCTCCAGCATCCGATGGTCGTTCACGTCTACCATCCGTACAGACAGCCCGACGGCACTAATCAGTGTCAAGCCGTCAACGGCCACTGCAGTCACTTGTGCCTGCCGGCGCCGAAGATCAACTCGCGATCGCCACTCTTGAGTTGCGCGTGTCCGGACGGCCTGAGACTGAGGCCGGACGGACAGATGTGCGTCGAGAACGGTGAGTCACGCGTCTCTCGCTCCTATCTACATCCGTTAATTTGCTCTCTTTTTTTTTCACTCGACGCTTTTCCTTCATCGGGATTCAAAATCAATCTCACGTACTTAGCTATTTATGCAAAAACACAATAATAGTAAAAAGAGGAATGAAAGAACGGGATGATCTGTGATGATGTACCGTGGTGCATGAACTACATTTTTCTTTCTTTCAATCGCTCCAAGCGACGTTCTCTGAATGTCCAATTTATTTATTAATCGTACTGTATGACGTTGTTGCGTTGCAAAGCTGCATTATCTTTATTTCTTCGTCTCTCTTTCTGGAATCTTCGCGAAAAAATCGTACAACGATTGCCGCATCTCTTTCGCTTTGAATTATTATTTTATTCGTATTTATCATTGTCTTTGCTGTTGTCGTTTATTTACTTTTATTTGCATCGATGTTGCATGACAATGGGGTATTCCAGTAACGACAACTGTAGCGCCTACGACACAGGAGTCCCCAAGACCGTTTAAGAGGCTTGAAACTCCAGTTTCAACGACTGCCAGTAAGTAGATTATAGAGAAATTTTTTCCACGGGGCGAATTGCCCGATTGCTTCTTCGTTCGGGGAATTCCATCAAATACCAAACGGGGATACGTGTTTCTGGCAATAATAACATTTTTTGGGTCGTTCATTTTTCGCTATATATTTATTTTTTTTTATATACGGCATGCGAGTTTGTCGCACGGCACGTTCGCGTACGAGCGCATCGTTTGAGTTGAGAAACATCGACCTCGTTTCGCGACGACGACGTCTTCACTTGGAATAATCACCGTTTCTATCCGCAGGTCCTACAGACGCGTCTGATCGCAACAGGAACAACAGTATGGCGATCGAGCCGACCGACCCTGGCTTAGTCGCCGGCATCGTAATCGGCGGCGTGACTCTGGGCTTTCTTATTCTCGCGCTAGTAGCGGTATTGTGCTACAGGCATTACCTTCATCGCAACGTGACGAGTATGAACTTCGATAATCCGGTGTACAGAAAAACCACCGAGGATCAGTTTAGCCTGGAGAAAAATCGATTCCCCGTGCCTGCTGCTACAGTCGGGGAAGAGGTAAGTCGGGCTTTTCTTTATCGTCAATATTTCAGTCTCGCGATAAACTGCTTAAACGTTGCCTTGTATTTTACAGGCACAGGAGCCACTCACCTCCCCAGGAACCAATGATTACGTCTAAGACTTGAATCGGTCTATTAGAAGGGCTCAGCAGGCTGAGAGAGAGAAAAAGAGAAAGAGAGAGAGAGAGAAAAAAAAGAACCGACCAAGTAACGAGATCGTGTCGAAAATGAATTTTAAAAAAGAAAAAAAAAAGATAAAATAAATAAGAATAGCAAATGAAACGCAGTTACGACAACAAATAGGCCTGACCGAATGCCCGCCTGCTGCCTGCCAATTCAGCTGTGATTATGTTTATTTTTTGTACTGTGTCTATTATTTTACAAATTATCGCGTCTCATCGTTCGACCATTATATATATATATATATATATATACATAAATATATATACATATATTTACTTTGCTCATAGGCATAAACAAGGGGGAGTCCACCGAGAAAACCTAAATCGCCAAACTAGATTTTAGACGATCTATATATTTGTCAAGTCGAACTTAGCGCGGGAACTGTCGCGTCATGGATACTTGTAATTCGTAATACGTAAACTGATAAATGTTCCCCCCCCACGTCCCGATTGATCGGACACCAGTATTCGAGCTCCATCTCCGGACGATAACAACGGCCCTCGATCGAACATCATTTAAACTGCACATAATGCATGCCCCGTGAATTTGTACATACTTTTTCTTAGAAACCGAAAACGCTAATTCATCATTTCATAACTAACGATAAGTTACGATCTGTGTGTATATAATCATTGAATTTCAATTGAAATAATGTATTCTCGAACCGAATACGGATAACTTTGCGTTCGGATTTATAAATAAGCAAATTATAATTATACTTTACAACACGCACGACACAAACTCGAATATACATAATGCTGTTATTAACAAAGGAAAGTTAGGAAGAATGAAAAAAAAAGAAGACAGAGACACGCGATACTCGATTGGCGAGGACCTTTGTACAACAGATGAAATGAAAAATGGTATTCTCCGTCTATGTTGGTCATAGAAAAAGCTTAGGTTAGTGTCTATCGCGTCAACGAGGGTTTTACTTTTGAGTAGTTGCTCTCGTGGTTATGAGGTTTAGCTCATATCGCAGAAAATTATTCTACTCGAATATAAATAAATATACATATATATGTGTGTGCATATATATATGTATATGTATATTTAGATAATTATTAATGACTATAGCGTAATAGATAATGATAAACCAACTAGGTGTAATAAGAGCAGCTCAATGACACTAAGAGTGACTGTGCGTCTGTTAAAATAAAACGACTATTTAGGTATCTTGTCTTATTAAAAACAAAATCAGTGTACAAGAATATGTATAGAAATATTGTATCAAATTTAAGGAAACTTCGCTTATATATCATGATTATTATATTAAATCATTGAATCTGAAAACTTGTTTGTTGGCTAATGGATGAAGGAGTAAAGAATTTTGTCCCAAAGGTTCAAATTTCCGTACGTAATAAACTATAATTTAGTTTAATATGTTACAGTAGGATCTACATCGATTTTCCGAAAAAAGTGTTTAGCGAGAATGTCTCAGCTGGCTGATTGGTTTCACGTATCCATAGAATTTTGTTTGAGATTTATCCCATGTAGCTGAGGAATAATTCGACGTACAATTGAAACGGCTCTACAATTTTTATCAAAGGATTGAACTATTTTGTTACACACGCGTTATCCAATGGAAACATTCCGCCGATCTATTACTTCTTTTTCTTTATTCACCGCGATACAGGAAAGGAATGATACTCATCCGCTCGTTCACACTCGTTAATCGTTCAATCATCCGATCATCAATCACTTACAAAAGCTTTGCTTTCAGTATCTCGTAAACCATTTTTTTCCTGAAATACGGCATGTCCTCTTGGGTAAACGTAACTTTTCTATCGGCGCATATGAACTCGGCGAACATGCAGGAAAATACGCCGCAGTCGCTGCCGTTCATCTGCTGCGGTATATTTTTCACGGACTCGAGCTTCCAGTCGTTCGTGTCGAAGGGCTTCTTCTTCTTGTCCATACTCTCGTCCTCCAGGTATTGCCGCAGTGCCGCGAGACACTTTGGATTAGCGCCTCCCATGCTGTCGAAGTAGCGAATAGATTTGTCCCGGAAATCGATGATGGACATACACCAATGTATCCCCAAGTGGATCGGCACGACGAGAAGGTCCTGCGCGAACACGTCTATCTTCCGCGTCCATCGCTTGAGCGAGCTGTGACCACCGGTCAGCAGTTTCGGATAGAAAAATGTGTTCATCGCGTGTACTTTGGGATAACGATCCTCGGAGCTGCCGCGGGCGATCAAAAGATTCATGTAGAAGTTTATGACCTCGTCGTTGAGCCAATTGAGGCCCACCAGCGTGTGAATGTCCTTTCGCGTTATGCGCAGACCAAAGCCCTCCACGAGAATTTCGTTGGCCGGATGCGGCACGAGGGCGTTCTTGATGTCTTCGAGCATCGGCGGCGTGAGAGTCGGCAGGCCTTCGTCCTCCAACGCGGCGGTATCGTCGAGAACGGCCTCGTAGAAACGCATGGACCGCGCCAGCTGGGTCTCCAGAGCCGCTTCTCGCGAGAGAAGATTGTGCTTCGACATCAAACATGTCAGGCGTTTAAGTTCCTCAGCTTCCTTCTTACGTTGCTCGATCCGTTCGTTGTAATGCCCGGCGATCCGAGGTATGAAGTCTTGTTTCATGACCGCCTTGGCCGCGAGATTGTCGCGCAACGTGTTGGTAGCCACGAGTTTAACGCTACTGGTGGTTGCCGGCTTCGACGTCGAGGCTGGGATCTCCTCGACGGAAGTACTTCGCGATGATTCCGTCGCCTCGTCCGTCACCTCTACCACGGCGTCTTCGACGCGCGAAGTCGAAGGTTTGCTCTTCGTGTCGGCGACGATTCTCGTCGACGAGAGGATCGACACTTCGTCGTCCTTGACTCTCTCGTTCGTCGGTCTTCTCACGCCGAGAATCGAGATTTCCTTCTCCCTCGTTTTTGTCCTTCCGAGCTCGAGATTCCTCGACTCGCGCGGCGTGTACCATTTTAGCGGAGTCGAATCTTTGGGTGTGAAGAAAAGATCTCGAGACTTGCGGTTGGACGTTCCGCGTCCCAGAGGAGACTGCTGCTGCTGCGACGTCGGCGTCTCGAACTTCTCGAGATCGATCACCTCGGCGACCGAGCGTCTCTTCGCTTTTTCTTCCGCTTTGTCGCGAATCATGTACACTCCCGCGGGTAGAAAGTTTTGGAGCAGCTGACTGTATTCCTGCTTGTCGCGCAGCTGATTCGTCCTCGTTAGGCTCGAATATTTGCAGTCAGTGCTGGACATGGCGCTCGCGCCTTTTAGCGAAAAGTTATTCGTCTTAAACGAATCTTTACCGTTCATCTTGGACATGGAATTTTTGTGAAGACTTTTTCTCTGTGCATGCTGCTGCATCGTAGCTCCGAGCGATTGCTTTCGCTTGCTGCAGGACGTGCCGTTCAACCGCTCTTTCGAACGCACCGGCGAGTAATGTGTCTCCTCGAGAAATTGGATCTCCTCGTCGATGTTCTCATCCGCGTGAACGAGCCTGCCGCCTTGCACAGTAGTAAGACCGCAGCAATGCTTTTTCGGACTGACAAATGTTGTCGGATAGCTGTTCTCCGATTCCTCAGCTCTGCGCTTTCGAGACGACTCGTCAACCACACCGAAGAGGCGCTTAATGAAGTCGAAAATCATCTTGATCCAAAAAAACCAGCCTTGCATAACACGAATTCAATCGCCGCACGTCGCTAACTACGTCCATTCAATGCTTCTATAGATTTTCCCAGCTTGATGAATGAATCTGGGAATCAATGGTAACAAAATAAAAATTATATACAATTTTAAATACATAAAAATATCATAATTCAACAAATGGCTCAAAAACTCTGAAGCATTCCTACGGAAATCCTTCCGCAATTGCATACTCACTCGATTCCCAATTGGGATTCCGTCAGAGTCGTGCGTTGGCGCCGAATGCTCAACCGCTGCTCTCAAATACAATTGTGCGTTTCAGCCGGACAGCCTCGAACCGAGATTCTCTATCATAATCGGTGAATAAGAGTCAGCGAGTGGAAAGGCGGGAACCTAGTGCGAATAACCTAAAAACCAAAAAAAAAATTTCGTTCAGTCGTCGGCGAACGCAAAGGCGCGATCGATGCGCAATTGAGACGCGAGCGAGATTCGCGGCAACGCGAAATCCCGAATTCCCGCGAATCCGCGATCGTCGGTCGCCGGCGAAGCGTTAAAATTAGACGATTACGACGGAGCACTGACGTGATGCGGCGTAGAACGACGTCGTTTCGCTTACCTGATATTTTCTGTGTACAAAATGTTTGCCCTTGGAAGTCGGATCGTTCGGGTCGTGGAAATTCGCGAAGCCTCGATGCGCGAGAATTTTCAGCCGCAATCCATCGTCGAAAGGTGAACGAAGAGAAGCGCGACGGCGACTCGGCGATAACGGCGACTTTGTCGGTGGAAACACAAACAAGTGTTCCGAGCGGCAAACAAGGTTTTCTCCGGGCTTTGCGGGTTATAACCCGCGCAGTGATTCTCGCTCTCCGCTCTCAGCCGGCGGATTTTTTCTGCGATCGCCAGCGCCGCGAGCGAACGACGACAGAACTCTGCACTAATTTCGCACGCGCGTATTCATATATATACACAAATCGTGTGGAAAGGCAAAAAGAGTCCGTCGGAAAGTCGATGTGCAAGTTGCGATTGACGTCCGCGGCATCGTTGTCGAAAAGCAGCCGTTGCTAAAAATTACAAAGTCTCGGCGAGACTTTGCTGGTGGTTTTTTTATTATGTCGAATAATAATTAAGCAGAGACGATGGAGATCGACGAGGTGTCGGAACTTGAGCACCTCTCGCTGGTCTCGAAAATATGCACGGAATTGGAAAATCACTTGGGACTCAACGAGAAAGATTTGGGTGAGTAGCCAATTGTTATTATAAGAATTCGATGAACGTGAAATAAATATAAACGCTAGGAATAATCGATGCGAAAAGTCGCTAACGTTGATTTCTGTTATTGCAGCTGAATTTATCATCCACTTGGCGGAGAAGAACAGAAACTTTGACGATTTCAAGAAAGTTCTTGTCGCCAATGGAGCTGAATTCTCGGTTTGTAGAAACGACCCTGAGACAGTTGTACTTTTGGTGCCAGACTAGAGCGTCACCGTTCTATTCTCTCGCAGGATTCTTTCATCGCGAATCTGCTGAGAATCATACAGCACATGAAGCCTGACAAGACGGCAGGTGCCAAAAATCAGGCATCCAGCGCCAAGCAGGATGAAATGGCGAGTAAATTTCCAGGGCTAGCATTGCCAAACGAGCTGAGAACTACAGTTTCGACGGAGGAGCAGAAGGACGAGGATGCTGTAAAAAATGCGATGGCTTATTTCGAGGCGTTCGAACCTTCGCACTCCAAGAGCGCAGCTGAGCCAACACATGACGGCAAAGCGAAGACCGAATCTCCGGATAAGAAGGAGAAGGAACGCAAGAGGAGCAGGTCCAGAGACAGAAGAAACAAATCGGGAGACAGAGGAAGCAGATCCAGAGACAGAAGGAGCAAATCGAGGGACCGAGGAAGCAGCAGATCGCGAGACAGGCGACACGAATCCGGATCAGCGACTACGCGAAGCAGCAGAAAGCGGAGAACGCGATCGCGCGATCGTTCGGGCGACTCTCACCGCGACAGAAAACGTCACAGATCAAAGTCACGCGAGAAAAATCGCAAGCGCGATTCTCGCAACAGGCGCGAACCGAAGCACAATCGTCGCGAGAAGTCGCACACGCCGGAGGACGTGTCGGCCGAGCCGGAAGTCGGGAAAATTTACACGGGCAAAGTGGCGAACATCGTGTCCTTCGGATGCTTCGTGCAGCTCGAGGGACTGCGCCGCCGTTGGGAGGGTCTCGTGCACATTTCGCAGCTGCGTCGTGAGGGTCGCGTGGCCAGCGCCACCGATGTAGTCACCCGGGGTCAGCGAGTCCTGGTGAAGGTGCTGAGCGTGGGCGGCCAGAAGATATCGTTGAGCATGAAGGACGTGGATCAGGAGACCGGCCGAGATCTGAATCCCGTGGTGACCCTTGCAAAAACAGAGGAAGACGAGAAGCACCTGCGTAATCCCGACCGACCGACGTCGCTGCTGGATCTTCAGGGCAACGTCGACGAGGACGAAACCTACGGAAGAAAGCGCGTCCAACGATTGTCATCCCCGGAGAAATGGGAGATCAAGCAGATGCTCGCAGCGTCGTGCATCGAGCGCAGCGAGCTCCCCGAATTCGACACGGAAACGGGAATCCTGCCGCGCGAGGACGACGAGGAGGAGGACGTGGAGATCGAGCTCGTCGAGGAGGAGCCGCCGTTTCTTCACGGCCACGGTCGCGCCCTCGGCGATCTCAGTCCCGTGCGGATAGTCAAGAATCCGGACGGCTCGTTGGCCCAGGCGGCGATGATGCAGAGCGCCCTGGCGAAGGAGCGACGCGAGCAAAAGATGCTGCAGCGCGAGCAGGAGATGGACTCGGTACCAACAGGGCTTAACAAAAATTGGATCGACCCGCTGCCCGAGGCGGAGAGCCGCACTCTCGCGTCCAACATGCGCGGCATCGGCCTCCAGACGCAGGATCTTCCGGAGTGGAAGAAACACGTGATCGGCGGCAAGAAAACGTCCTTCGGCAAGAAAACGAATCTCACGCTGCTGGAGCAACGACAGAGTCTGCCGATATACAAGCTGCGCGACGATCTCGTGAAAGCCGTCACCGACAATCAGATACTCATCGTCATCGGCGAGACCGGATCCGGGAAGACGACGCAGATCACGCAGTATCTCGCCGAGGCGGGTTTCACGTCGCGCGGAAAAATCGGCTGCACGCAGCCGCGACGTGTCGCCGCGATGTCGGTGGCGAAACGCGTTGCCGAGGAATTTGGCTGCCGTTTGGGACAGGAAGTCGGCTACACGATTCGTTTCGAGGACTGCACCGGCCCGGAGACGAGCATCAAGTACATGACGGATGGAATGTTGCTGCGCGAGTGCCTCATGGATCTCGATCTCAAAACGTACTCGGTCATCATGTTGGACGAGGCTCACGAGCGAACGATACACACGGACGTGCTGTTCGGACTGTTGAAGCAGGCGGTCGGCCGACGCCCGGATCTCAAACTCATCGTCACGAGCGCGACCCTCGACGCCGTCAAGTTCTCGCAGTATTTCTTCGAGGCACCGATATTCACGATACCCGGGCGAACGTTCGAGGTCGAGGTGATGTACACGAAGGAGCCGGAAACGGATTATCTGGACGCGGCGCTCATCACCGTGATGCAGATACATCTGCGCGAGCCGCCCGGCGACATTCTGCTCTTTCTCACTGGGCAAGAGGAGATCGACACCGCCTGCGAGATTCTGTACGAGCGAATGAAATCCCTGGGACCGGACGTGCCGGAGCTCATTATACTTCCGGTTTACTCGGCTCTGCCGTCGGAGATGCAGACGAGGATTTTCGAGCCGGCGCCGCCGGGCTCGCGGAAAGTCGTCATAGCGACCAACATCGCGGAAACGAGTCTGACTATTGATGGTATTTACTACGTCGTCGATCCGGGCTTCGTTAAGCAGAAGGTCTATAACTCGAAGACGGGAATGGACAGCCTCATCGTGACGCCCATCAGTCAAGCTGCGGCGAAGCAGAGAGCCGGTCGAGCCGGTAGAACCGGGCCGGGAAAATGCTACAGGCTTTACACGGAGAGAGCGTACAGGGATGAAATGCTGCCGACTCCGGTGCCGGAGATTCAGCGCACGAATCTGGCGACCACTGTGCTTCAATTGAAGACGATGGGTATCAACGACCTGCTGCACTTTGATTTCATGGACGCGCCGCCCGTCGAGTCGCTTATCATGGCCCTGGAGTCGCTTCACAGCCTCAGCGCGTTGGATAACGAAGGTCTGCTGACGCGCCTGGGCCGAAGAATGGCCGAGTTTCCACTCGAGCCCAATCTCTCGAAGATGCTTATCATGAGCGTGCATCTTCAGTGCAGCGACGAGATTCTTACAATCGTCAGCATGCTGTCGGTGCAAAATGTTTTTTATCGCCCGAAGGACAAGCAGGCGCTGGCGGATCAGAAGAAGGCCAAGTTCAATCAGGCCGAGGGCGATCATTTGACGTTGCTGGCGGTTTACAACTCGTGGAGGAACAACAAGTTTAGTAACGCTTGGTGTTACGAAAATTTCGTGCAGATACGAACGCTGAAACGAGCGCAGGACGTTCGGAAACAGTTGCTGGGCATCATGGACAGGTGGGATTATGGAATATTTTCCTTTACTAGGCTAATCACTCGCGCTGAAAAAAATGGTCGTTTTGCTTGTCAGAAATTGTTGATCTGGCTGCCGAGCCAAAAACCGCCCAAATCGGGGTCACGAAATTTATTTTTTCAGAATATCGACTTTACAAATTAAAAGGAAGCTCATTTTTGTACGAATTTTTTTCATTGGAATTTTTTTTTGCAGGCACAAGCTGGATGTGGTTTCCGCTGGAAAGAATACAGTGAGGATTCAGAAGGCTGTGTGCTCGGGCTTCTTCAGAAACGCAGCGAAGAAGGATCCGCAGGAGGGATACAGGACTCTAGTCGACAGTCAAGTCGTGTACATACATCCCAGCAGTGCGTTATTTAATAGGCAGCCTGAATGGGTAAGTCGAGCGGCTTCTCCGTGTAATCAATTGAATAAACCGGATTGTAAATTGCTGATTTTTTCGCAGGTGATCTACCACGAATTGGTGCAAACCACGAAGGAGTACATGAGGGAGGTTACCACAATCGATCCCAAATGGCTCGTGGAATTCGCGCCGGCATTCTTCAAGTTCAGCGACCCCACGAAGCTCAGCAAATTCAAGAAGAATCAACGACTCGAGCCGCTGTACAATAAGTATGAGGAGCCGAACGCCTGGCGAATATCCAGAGTCCGACGAAGACGAAACTAAGAGTCTCGCTCGTCGGATTTTTTGTATATAAAATTGACGAATAAATAGGAGAGACGTTGCGAGCATTTGAGTTCGTTGTAACCGAGCCAAATTCTCATTCGCTAGACTGCATGTACATAGTCAGTACATTTTACACTTTAAGCCAGATAAAATGTTAAGTTTGTTGTTAAGTTTTTCCGTTTGTTTTCAATTAATAAATTTATTAAATAAATACATCCCCAGTAGATATTCATAACAAAATTACATGATATATTTGTAATAGTCGTGTCATTCCACGTATGACTGTTTCACTCCGCAGAGTTCGCGTCTCGCGAACGCTGCGTCGGCTGATTGCAAATTGCTTCTTCGGTGTGGCACAAATAGTTGGGAAAAAATTAGCAATGAACACCGATATCGCGAGCTGAGATTTATCGGCTCGTAAACTTCCTTATGTACACAATTACAAGTTTTTGAAAAGTTATGTTGGTCTCGGGATATCGTTGAAGCACGTCAATCGCGAGTTTAATGGCAGAATACACGTGGAGCGCGTAGATAAACGGAACCGTGTCGGTTGGTTAGTCGGATTGAAGAGGGGAGGACAACCGATTTCACCGAGATCCGGCAAAAACGTATTTTCTTTATTTTTCATCGATAGAAAAAAAAACACGGCGTTTCCATCGTGCACAAAAATCTCGGAGGCCGAATATAAAAATAGTGTAGGTGTTCCATATTAGCAAAATAGAAAATATGAAAAAGAAAAGAAAAATGTATTGGACAAAAAATGAATCTCCCACAACTTTCAGATCCGAGATTTTCTTACACGATCAAAATACCGTTACGATTTCTCAATCGCGTGGAATTTTTTATATGATCTTTTTTCCCCAGATGAAAATTAGTGAAACACTTTTTTGCCAGGAATCGGTGAAGCTTAACGAGAAACTCCCGTCATTTTTATAATACTGCTCCGATGAGCTGTTACCAATTGGTGAAAGTATCGTCACAGTTGGCGATTGATTATGTCGCGGAACATCTTGCTGCGGTTTTTTCCCCCGTCTGAATGTTTCAGCAGAGGCCGTTGTTGGTTCTTGCCCGATGAACGTTCACTCGGTCTGCTGTTTCTTTTTGACGAGTTCGACGAGCTGACGATATCGTATCTGACACTCCTCTTTCGTTTTTCCCTCGACGCAGCTCGAGATTTTTTCCCATCGGTCTATCGAAGCTCCTTTCGGATGCTTGAGAAGCGCCGCCTCCAAAGCTTTCTGCTGCTCCTGACTCCATTCGGCCGCGCTGTCCACGATCTCCGCTCGTGTCTTTACTTTCTTTGGTTGCTCCTCCGGAATCTCGTCGGTTGGCTGACCGGGCTTCAGACCCTCGTCTTTCACCTGAAAGCAGAACGGAAATTCAGCACCGAGCTTCGCGAATCGCGTTCGCTGTTGTCGAGAACGAGGGAAAGTTACCTTTTTCGCCATGTGAGTGACTTCGCTGACCGTACGGCTCATTGCGTCCGCAATCTTTTCCCAACGGTCCGGAGTACCACCGGGAAATTTCTTGACGAGTTTTATAAGCTCCAGAATATCGTCGTCGGTCCACAAACTGCCGACGACTTTGGGCTTCTCGTACACGTGATTCGTGCGATTGGATTCGCGCTTCAAACCGCCGTTAGCGGAATCCCCGGAATGTTCCTGAGGCGTGAAGCCGGGCCTGCGCCTTCGTGGACCGCGAACTACGGGCTCCGGTTCAGGCTCCTCTTGCTCGAGTGCTCTAAATCAAAGGATTTTCATCAGTACGTTTTTTTTAAATAAAGAAAAAAATATTAAAGTAACAGTGAAAACATTTACAGCGCGTCCAGCTCCTCCTGCTTTTTCCTGCGTTTCCTCTCCTCCAGTATATTGTGAATAGCACGTATGGTGGAAGGAATTCCCACGATGGAAGCATATGTCCATCGCGGCAATTGAAACGGCAGAGTGTTAAAGGCGCTGGGCGTCGGAATTTTCTCTAGTATTTCCGCCAAATCTGGCACTTCGCCGATCTTTCCTTTCCTGTTCTTCTTCTGCATCTTTTGCAATTTGCTACCTAACACTTGTTCCTGAGTAAAAAAATTGTATCAGTTAGCGCTGTGTTTTATCCTTCTTTTTTTTAATTGAATTGGAAGGTTTGATAATTACATAGGTGTATCTTTTCTCAAGGTACGCAGCCCAAGAGACAAGATATTGCCCGATAGTGATAACTATGAAGAGAATAATGCTCATCTCCAGCAGTCCCATCTTCCGCACGTGTCGGTAGTAATAGACCGCCGACCGCCAGTTGGGCAGTCCGTTGACGAGCACATTGTTGTAGCGTTCTCGCTTCCCTGGATCCTTTAGAACGTCGTACACCGAGACTAGCTGTGAAATGGAGCAGAGTAATTAACTTTATCTAAAATTGCGGAAGAACAATAACAGCTGTCATCATTTTGTCAAGTTCAACATCCTCGACAATCTGTATACCTTTCTGAACTGTATCTCCGCATCCTCTGCGTCATTCTTGTCGGGATGCAGCACCAGCGACAGCCTCCTGAACGCCTTTCTGATTTCCGACGAATCGGCAGTCTGGAAAAAACAACCCAAAACTCAAAACGATCCTCGCAACTTCCAACCACATGTTTCACCGCCAAACTGGCAACAGGGTCAACAGACAGTAAGAATCGCAATCGAAAAACGACAGAAAAGAAAAAAAGTGTACTAACTTGTGGAATGCCGAGCAGCTCATAGAAATTCTGATTGACCTCCTCGACGACGTCGAACACCTCGAGCTCCTCATTGTCCCAGGCAGTCGCGAGCTTGCATATGCTCAACAATTGTACAATACCGAGAATCGCGCGTGTCAGTCTCATTTTGATATCTTGTCATCGGGCATCGATGATAATCCCGATGATCTGCTTGTGTGTCGCGATTCTCTTGTTATCCTCGCGATATTTTCCCGCTCCCCTCTTCCGCCTGGCATACAACAATAATAATAATAACAAACACTAAGTATCAAATAGGGATGCGAGCCATTTTCCGCGAAGTAACAAACGAGGCTCCCGACGAGAGTTGTGTCGCGGCGACGTCCACGAGGTTATGAACCGTGCGCTCGGTGCCACATCGCAGTCCGTCTGACACAGCTTTCCGCCTCGCCGTCCGCTAGACACGTCCGTACACGTTGTAGCAGACGTCGCGCGCGCGGTTATCAGCGGCAAACGACGATGCGCGAATTTTCCCTCCGATCGACGTCACGCGATTCGTGCGAATGGAAAATGTACCGATTACAAAAAATGCCGCGTCCTGTAATAATGCTAATTCAATTTTACACAAACACAGCTCTGCGAACGCAAAATTGATATATTCATATAATAATAACAATGCGAGGAATTATTATTATAATTAATTTTGTACCGATTACAAAAAAATGCTGCGTCCTGTAATAATGCTAATTAATTTTACACAAACACAGCTCTGCGAAGCAAAATTGATATATTCATATAATAATAACAATACGAGGAATTATTATTATAATTAATTTTGTACCGATTACAAAAAAATGCCGTGTCCTGTAATAACGCTAATCAATTTTACACAAACACAGCTCTGCGAAGCAAAATTGATATATTCATATAATAATAACAATACGAGGAATTATTATTATAATTAATTTTGTACCGATTACAAAAAAAAAGCCGCGCGCTAATCAATTTTACACAAACACAGCTCTGCGAACGCAAAATTGATATATTCATATAATAATAACAATACGAGGAATTGCGTTCATATTTCGGAAGCGTCGCTCAGACGAGCCTCCGCGAGATATATTTTCAATGTCCCGCGCGACGCGTTTCATCCCCCTCAATGTGTCCGCGCGTTTATGGCGCAGAATCCCGCATTCACCCCTCCGCTGGCAGCGGACGAGGGATGCTACATGGCTACGTGCCGTATGTACCAGGTGCCAGTGCGTCCATATAGATGTATATATGAGCCATATATACGTGTATACATGACATGTATAAGCCGAGAGCGACTATATTCCAGCGCCAAATCGCGTAACGTGCTCCTCGTAGAATGGTGCAGGTGTTCCGCAGCTTGCAGCTAATCGTATCTGCCGTCCCGACTATTTTCTTCGCCGGCCGAGTAAGGACACTGCGAGCCCTTGGCTCCAACACTTTTTTCGCCGCGCGTCTTCTCGGTGCATCGCGCGTCCGCTTATCGTCGAGGCCCTCTCATCGCCGTCGCCGCCGTCGCGAGCATGCAGCAGCGTCTCGAGGGCTCCACACCAGTTCCCGTTGTGCATGCTTTGTGTGCAAAGTGTTTATGTTACGTCCCAGACGCCGAATCCGATCAATACGCGAGCATTATCCGACTGTCGTTACGAACCGCAAACCCGGTGCATATTTTTCTTGTGATTTTTTTTTTTTCGTCTCATCTGATTTTTTAAACGTCTGACGCTGCGATTTTCATCCCCCTCTCCCTCGACCTCTGACACTCGCGGGTCTCCATCGCCGTACGCGATACTCATGAGCGAAACGTAAAGCTCGGCAATTTTCTCGCTCGCGCGCTACGCTAAAAATCGCGTTTTCGTTGGTTGTAATTCGATAATAATAACAGTAATAATGAGTCTTTTTTCCTCCTTTCGTTTCAAGGTCTCCGCTAAGTTCTGCAATGGAGGGCATGTGTAAGTCTTTTTTTCTTTCTTATGCTGTGTGTGCGTGTATATATATGACGAGTCCTGGCCATTTTACTCGACGCGCGTGTGGATATAGGATGCGTCTGCGGCTATATCGATATCGCGACGATCACTTTGCTCGTGGCGATGTATTTGTAAAAAAAAAAAAGGAATAACATTGGTTGCGTTTTCGTTGCAGCTGCTCTCCACCTAAGGAGTGCTGTACTCTCGGCTGTTGTTACGTCTACTCCCATCCCAGCACGCCAGTCGCAGAGATGTTTGCATTCTTGATTTGGACCTACTGGTATCTATGGTGAGTTAAAAAAAAATGATTTTGGTTTTTATATTGAAGCGTGGAAATAAAAAAAATCCCGCGTAAAAATTCCGCGCAATATCGCATGAAAGTTTTTGGAGGGATAGCTATAGATGTTTTTTTTTCTGAGTTAAAAAAAATTGATTTTGATTTTGATATTTAAGCAGAGATATTCGTGGAAATAAAAAGAAGTCCCGCGTTAAAATTCCGCGCAATATCGCGCGAAATTTTTTGGAGGGATAACTACAGACATGTTTTTGTTTTCAGGGCTGCGATTCTAGCGGGTCTGGCCCTCGCAGCCGCGTGCGGTTGCTGGCTATGGCACCGACGCCGAGGAGGAACGTCGGAGGACGGCAGCACCTCGGAAAGAGCCTCGTCGGGGTCCTTTTATCCGCCTCCGCATTACAGTAGATGCAGCTCATTCATACAAGCGCTACCACCGCCTTACAATGAGGTACAGATCCAAATATCTTCGCGAAATCGACCGGCGAACGTTGACCGTCAATCAACATAATTTTTATTTCTTTTCTTCTTTCTATTTTCACACCAGGTGACCGCAAAACCCGACCTTTACCCTCTGGTGATCGGGTACGACGAGGGAATGGGCAAAGGCACATCCGGTTTTGTGATGCGCTATTTCCGGACCCTCTCGCACGCCAGCACTCTGGATTCACTCAGCTCAAGTTTTATGTGCAATGTCGTGAACGAAGCCAACACGATAATCCCGCCGCCGTATTCGTGCAACAACAGTTTGGACGAACTTTCGACTATGGGATGCGAGAGAGGGGAAAATGCCGATGGCGGATCGATTGTCTCGTTAGCGAATAATAGAACAGCCTCCGACATATCGAGTCTAGCCGCTCAATCGCCCTGCTCGCCTCCCAGGGCCACCAGTCCAACGATAGAGGTACGAACGGCTATTTCCGACCTCCAATTAAAACAGGACCTTATATTTGATTTTCTCTTTTTTCCAGTTACGCGAGCTGCTCGACAAAATCCACCAACTTCCGCAAGTGCCAAGCGAGCATAACTTCGCGACATCGGCTCATCATCAGAATCGACCGCAGGTTTTGCAACCTTTGAGCGAGAATTCGCCGTCGCAACATCAGCAGCAGCAGCGGCCTGTGAGCCCCGGCGAATTCGCGTTCTCGCGAACGCGAAGAACCCGCGGAAAGATGTACATGCCACTGGGACTGCCGAGCGCGCGGAACAAACCGAAGCGATGGCTGTCGCGCTCGGCGCCGACGACGCCCTCGGGCACGATACCGATGTCGCTGTTCCCTGGACAGAGCAGAAGGCCCTCCGAGACCAACGAGAATTACGGTCAACAATTCGTGCCGCTTCTCGCGGAGCAAGACGAAACCGATATCAACACTTTGGCTCACTGCGGACGTGGCTCCTCGTTACCGGAACACGAGGAGGAGACGCAGCAATTATGACAAGATAATTAGCTCTTAACGTAAATTTAACGCCGCGACTTTTGCGGCGAGAAATAAGAAGAGAAAAAAACAACATGTCCCGTTGAAACGATACTACTACTCCTTACGGATTCTTGGTTTTTAAAGTTTAACAATTTTTAAAGAATTAAGACTGCTATTGCCAGATAATTCTAGTCACTTTGTTTTTAAACGAGGAAGAAACGGAAATTCGCTTTTTTTATAGACTAAACGATCGTGAACAAAAAAAAATATGTCGCGCGAAGCGAGCGACGTGCGGAGAACGAAGGTGAATTCGGTCGGACGGAAGACGGGCTACGAAAATCGTTACATCCTTAACTGCCCTTGGCGTTTATAAAATCGTGTTAACTCTTTGGTGATAATAATTCAGCGTTGACCTAATCGAATCGAGGGACGACCGGGTTTCGTCGTCTCGTGTCGGCCGTCGCCGTAGATTTTAGTTAGACTTTTCTCTTCAAGAAGTTCTGACTCACGTAAACATTGAATACAGCGAATTATACATAAACTGATGCTTGAATATAGTTGAAACACGAAAGCGGGAAGGGTCTTGTACTTGTAATGTGCGAGCTCGACTTGTTGAGCCACTAAACTCGAGGAAACTTATTAGTTTTTAACTGCAAACACAGCAATATTAACATCCATCCAAACGGCCACCCAAAAAGGAAGCACCTTGTAGTGCAGAAAGTGTCCAAGACAATATATACTACGATGTTAAAGTAATTTGAAGAAGAAAGGATAAAAAGAAAAATAAACTGTTAACGAGAAACGACAAGTCGAGTCACAACAAGCGTTAATGTACAATTATCAACTCCGTCAGAACGTAGTACGATAAGTTTTGGGCAGGCAGCAATGGGTCGCGAACGTTTGATCGAGGCGCGAGCCCTCAGCGTGCGCAGTCCGTATTGTGTATTTATATAGTAATAATCATTTTCAATAATGTGTATGGAATGCACGTAAACGTTCGCGTTCCGATGCTCGATCGACGATATGATCGCAAGCGCTGCATGAGCGGTACGCACATTGTATAATGTAATTACGAAAATTGAATGGATGTCGTTAGAGTAGTTGAGATTCTTAGTGTTGATAAGAAATAAGTGCGACTCGTTTATCACAATATATCATTCGCGTACACCACACGTATTATCATGTATTTTTTCATGAAGTCTAATATGAATAAATTCAAGCTTTTATGAAAATCATATTTCCTTCGCCTATTATTTCCCCGATTATTGGAATAAGAGAACAGAGACGCTCGTTGACGGCAATGAAGTATGAGTATGGGTTTATTACGTGGATATTTAAATGGTTTTGACAGTATATCAATAAATATAATACTTCGAGTAAATATGAATAGTATGACATACAGGACATACAATGAGGTAAGCTCGATGCTCGGGAGTGTCAAGGTTCGTTACAAATTTCCGTTAAAAATTCACTGGACGTTTTTTTTTTATATTCACTGGGTTTCTGTACTTCTCAGCTAAATCGTGTAGGTATGTATCGCGAATACACGTCAAGTGTGATTTGTGGTTTCAGTCTCGATTTCATTTTTCATTGAGCGACAAGTTACTATGTATTATTTTGTATTTTATCGTAGAGCGTTACTAAAAGTGTGCTTCTTGGTCGTGAGTTTTTCTCGTCGTAAAATTAAACAAATTTGGTTTCTTTTCTTTAACAACAAACACAAGGTTGTCCTGCGTTTTACAAGTCGCAAAACACCCGTCATATCCATAGATACGTATAACGACACAAAAGCGGATTACGCGTTATTGCGATATGTACAAATCTTTATATCGAACAAATAATTTGTCATTCTCTTTTTGTTTTCCGAGACGAGAGCACAACCGTACCCTGATAAAATATATCACATATTTATAAAAATTAACTTACATATTTTGTACAAATCATAGATAATGCCGATAATTTTGATTCGTTACTTATGCTGTTCGTCACGACGTAACGTAGAAAACAATCGAACAAACTGTTCACACGACAGTGCGGTTGGTGCCATCGAACCACGTTTACGACACGGTTACAAATACTCAAAGTTATCAAAAGTTCGTCATAGTCGAATGCTCGTGATCAACGCGTGATCGCTAAATAACCATCTCTAAGTGGTTTTCCTCGCATTTTTCTGACCCTATATTCCACTGGTTCAGTGGCTAGGATACCAGCCCAATACTGCCGGTGACCGGGAGTACAATATTTTTCCAATCGCTCTTATAGCCATTATATATTTCGCTCGTAGCGAATGCGAGTTCCGTAAGGTCGTCAAAGCTCCGCAGCCCCAATTGGGGTAGTAACTACTTCATCTACCAGACCTCACAGTGGAGCTCTAGGCCCAGAGGTTACATTCGAAAAAGAACCCTCTTTCCGCATCCCTATTTTCATTACATATATACAAAAATCTCTATAGCGACGGACGTCTTTTTGTGCGTGTATATCAAGTACATTGATACAAATTGATAAATCGTTAGTATACAAATAATTGTCAGACTCTAGACCCGGTAGAAAAAACGGCAATATCGTTTGAGACCGCGAGCCTCGAGGATCAGCACCGCTCGAGGAGCGTATCTCGATCTATTAATTGAACTATTTATTGACTTGAACGAGCGTTTGCGTGTATCAGCGTATCCGAAAAATAAATTATAGCGCGAGCTACCAAACGATCTCGACGAAAGAGAAATAAATGCCCCATTTTTATCGTGTAAATATTTATGCGGTTCTACGCTATACTGGTGTGGTTATTCGCGCCGCTTATCGCACTGAAAAGTGCCGCGCTGTTGCGCTTGAAGCTTCCCACTTGTTCGTCCGGCCACACGGATTCCCCGAGCAACGAGGACAAATTTTGACAAAGCTTCTGATAATTTTCACGCAAGACCTCCTGATACTCGTGCTGATCGGACGTTATCAACTTGCTGTTGATTTGCAGCGCGGTGTAACATATCTTGACGAATTCCCTGCAAAAGGGACATACGTGTCAAGCATATTGTGCCTTGGTTGCCTTGGGAGAACAAGAGAACACTTTTGAAATACCTGAACACGTCCTTTAGCTCTTCGACTTTGTCGTCGGGATAATTCGACGAGGAGGCGGGATCCAAAAAGGCGGACGCGTAGGCAAGCGGCCCGGCGTTTACCGTCACGCAAACGCTACCCTGTAAACGCAGTTGCAGCTTCTTCGCGTCGGTCGGTGCGACGAGCGCGACGTCCTCCAATTCTTGAACCCGCTGCCGCATCTCGTCCAACGCTACTTCTATCGGACTCAGCTCCGTTATTCTCTTCTCCGTTACCGATATGCGTTTTTTAATATAAGGAAATGAACATTTTGCTGAAAAAGGAAATCAAGATTTATTAATCGGTTTTGTAATACGTGAAAATTCTGTTGAATTTAAAGCTTACTCGTTAGAATCGTTCTCCTCTTCCACTGATCCTCGGGATTGCCTCGGGCTTTGCCTTCCTTCGTGAAAGGTGTCTCGAACATAAAGCACGAAACGTCATGGTTCAACTCAAACTCCGTTTGCCGCGTCTCCAATTCGTACTTCTCGAAGTACGGTACCACATGAGTGACTTGTATGTAGGCTACTTTCGAATCTAACTCAGTCACGTCGACCGGCACGGAATCCATAATCATCTTCATATTCTCCGAGCCGAATTTCTCGGAATACAAACGATAAAGTCTCTCCGAAATCTCGGAGAGCGAGGTCACTTTTGGTTCCTTGTAGATGTATTCTTGACCGTGCTCTTCCTCGAAATAAGCCTGCAAATAGTGAAGAGTCAGATTTCTGTTTTTTTTTTTTAACGCGACTAAAACGTTGTATCTTCTTCCTTGATTTTACTTACCGAACCGAAAAACGCTACTCTGTAAAATCTTCCAAGCAGACGTTTGCCAGTCTTCGTCACCTCGACGATTTTATTGCAAGCCTGCGAAAGGTGCGAATAACAGTTTGCCAGCGCCTCGTAGTCGCGCTTGTTCTCGTAAATCGGGACTATGAGTCGATAGAGGTGACCCAGGAGCTCGTATCTCTCAGCCTTTTCGAGCATCTCCGCGCACGTTTCCAGTTGCGCGAGGAGGAGACCCTCATTATAATGAATATCCTGAACCCCTAAAAGACCACTTTGTTTTACTTTACAGGCACATCGAATTTACAAACGTTGTACAATACAATCTGGACATCAACACTTGACAAGGATAAAAAATGGTTCACCTCAATCTTACCACAATAAGCGTAACGAGTTAGTGCGGTACATGCGTCGTTAGTACATAGCGTACAAAGACATTTGTGCAAAACATACAAATCTCACCGGCGTCAAGCTTGAGTCCTCGCTCGTCTCTGGAAATATTCACGGATATATCGTCGAACGCTTCGGCGCCCCACGAGTGCATCTTTCGCAACTTCAGATACTCCGCCATCAGGGCGGCGATGTGTAATTGACAACACGCAGCCTGTAGACGTAGAAGAAAAAATAAAATAAATATCCTCGGAGCTGTTTAAATCTCAAAAGACTTTACCTCTGAGAAATGTCCGTCCCTAGCGTGATTTCGCGCCATTGTTTCGAGCCAAGTGTGCCTGAGCTCCGGCGTACTGGCGTAAGAATTCGCCAGGCTGTGCTGCAGATCCACGAGCATCTCGGGATCGTTGTTGTGCTCTCGCATCTGTGCGGTTGCCATTAAAACCGTTCGAATACGTTTGTTAAGATCCTTCACTTCCACCGGGAAACCGGTGCCTTTCATCACTTTGTCGGACGACGCGTAACTGTTGATGAGCGACAGCGACTCTTGGAACCTCGCGTTGTTCAAGCCGATCACGTTGCCCAGCATTTGCGATACGGATATTATCACCTAACCCGATAACAAATATGTAAAACACACAAGCCGAACGCAATGAAACTCGCCAGCGCCGGGGGAGCTCTCGAATATTTCGCTCGCCGACCGCCGGACACGCTCACCTGCAAGTGCACTCTCGTCAATCCTTTTCTACTTGTGAACTCGAAATTGCTTCGCATGAGCAGATAGAGGAGGGCGCACGACTCCTGCCTGATGGAGCTCAGTTTACTGTTACAGCATCGCAGCAACTCGTAACACAAACGACCGCAGAACACCGCGCTGCCTGCGCGATACAAAAAAAAACGTTATGTAATCGGACGCACTAACGGCTGGTTGAATGGAATGATAAAAAAGAAACATGCGAGCGTCGCCGGTGAAAAAAAAAACGCGCGTACCTTGAAACAAAGCGATGGAATAATTGTTGAGAAATGCTCTGAGGCCGGCGAATACGTGGCGCAGCAGAGTCTCCGACTGGCCGACTTGGAGGAAAGACACGTAGATTGTGAAGAGTTTTTGCATCACCGGATTGTCACCGTCGCCAGCGAGGAGTACATCCTGCAATTTCGACGAAACATCGGAATTAAAGTATATAACTAATGCCATCAATCTACCGCTGCAGCCTTGACTTATGACTGCAGTCAACCGGGAAGCCAATTTTTTGTTTTAACATTTTCTTCACCGTATAACAGGACGTTCGGATATCCCCGAGGTCTTACTTTAAAGTGAATGCAAAAAAGGCCCAAGCAGTCGAGCGCGATGAGGCCGATTTCCGTCGCCATATTAGCCTCCAGCAGAGCTTGCTGAAATTTTCCGCTGTCGTCCTCGACGAGATTCTCGCGAGCCGCGGTATTATGCGGCTGAAGCGTTCCCGTGGCCGGGCTCTCGGACGAGAAATCCGGCGGTGCCATTCGCGCCGGCAGTGTCATGGCTTTCACGGTTCGCGGTTTGCCGGTTCCGTTAGCCGCGTTCGCGGCGACTTGCCGCTTTCCAACGTATTTGAAGTGATGCAGGCTCATCCTGCGAATAAAAAGACCTCGGTGTTTTATCGTGTCGTCAAGCGGAAGTAACGGCGCGGCAAAACGCTTCGCGCGGCACTTACTCTATAACGGTGAAAAAGCTCAATATCTCAGCGTCCGAGCACTGCTGCCACCAGGCAATCACCTGGTGATCGCCGAGGTACTTAATCACGAAGAGAAAGCAAAGCAGCAGATCCTTCATCTCGGACGACTGGAGCTTGTCGCAGCGTGGCGAGGTTTGCGTGACGCTCAGCGATCGCGAGTGCCCTTTGCGCTCGGCAGTTCCGTTCTCCACGGGCTCGCGGATTATCGTCGTTTCTTGCGAGACGTGAGAGTGCGAGGCGCTCGACATCGTCGACGCGTTGGAATCTATACTCGCGCACGAATAACCGTTCGCCATCCCCTGGCCGGCTATCGCGGCGAAGTACGTCGAGTCGCGGAGCTGCATCGAAGCTCTGATCGGCGATTGCGAGTCCAGATGGAGGGTGAATCTGGAAACGGTGACACGTGTATTGACCCCTCGATTCCTCGAAATTCGGTAAATTCTTTGATATTTTTGTAGAAGATAGATTTGTCGATTTGTCCTTAGCGACCAGCGTTACCTGTGAATGGATTTTGGGGTGTCAGTCGCGCTCGCCGGAGCGGGAGCGTCTTTGTTGGCCACAAATGAATTACTGCTTGATACCCTGTTGTCGTGATTCCTCTCAGTCTCGGATCGGTTAGCGACTTCGTGGACGGTTTGAAGACGGTGCAGGTTTTCGAGGACAATGCCCAGCCATGGGATGTAGATCGAAGCTATTCGACTCAGTTGACCCTGCGACGGAAAATAAATTAGAGCATTACTTATCGCACATTGGAATTAAATACAGTACGTGAAAAAATATATATATATTGTTCGCAAACCTTATTCTGATATCTATCGTCGAGCTCGTGCTTCGCCAATAAATCTCGCAGAGTGACAATCGCGACCTTGCGAATCTGCACGACTTCGTTCAGCGAAGTTTTGACTTCTTGCAGAAGAAGCCCGACTAGAAAGTGATGCTTGCAGAAGTCTTGCGATAGGCAGTATTCGTTTATGTAATCTGCAAATGACCCCGAAGCTCGCGTTAATTCACTTCCTACAAAAGGTCGGCATCCACGCTCAAAAATAATTCGATGTGCACGAAAGATACAAAACTGGTGATTACACCAAAGTGCTACACGTGAAAGAGTGCTACGTATATTCTTTTGAAAAACGCTATACGCTTGCTCTAGTTGTCGAAGAAAAAAGAAAACGTAAAATCATCTCAAGACGTGTGCGCAAATCCCATTCATAATGGCTAATACACAAAACCATGACATAGGGAACAGCGTTTTATCATCGTGCCTCAACGTACCATCACACTCTGGCTCTGGCTCTGTATCTTCGAGGCAAAAGGCATAAAAATCGTTACGTTACAATCTTTGTATTCGCGCCGTTATTGTTATTCGTCTGCTTTACCTTTGCTCGTCACGCGGGTCTGCATCATTGGTAGATTGAAGGAAACGTAATGCTCGTGCGAGCATATTATCTGCAGGAATGTGAACTTGAAGTCTTGCAACGTGCGCGGATCGCCCGGCGAGAAATTGTCCATGTAGCTCTTGATGAGGCGAAAGACGAATCCTCGATCCATGAAAGTCAGACATTTCTACGAAGAAAATCGTTAATGCGCTAATCCGTAGAAAAAGAATTGTATATATCGGTCGAAGTACGTACCTTCAAAAATTGCGCCAAACTCTTATTGAGTTCGTGCGTTTCCACCGGCATCTCTTTGTATTTATTCATCAAATACGGCGTGATGACTTCCAGAAGATTTTGTATTTCACTGTGATACTGCTGCGAAAACCTTTCGTTCCGATGCATCTGCAAAAAGGCTGACGTTATCATCCGAATAATTCATCGAGCGATTTAAGTCGCGTACACATAAAAATTACGACGTACTTTTATTCTGCCTGTCGAAAGCATGTACTGCGCCATGCTCTTGACCATTATGTCGAAGAAGAAACTGGAATGATGCATGAACTTGTTGACAACCAGAAAATCCGTGTTGCTCGGCTGCAGCAGCGAAGGCAGATATTTCGCGAGCTGTTCGTGAACGGTTGTGCCGCAATTCCGCGTATCAGGCGGCACGAAGACAAACTGTAATCGAGACATATTTGTTAGGCAAATATTTTATCGAAAAAAAATGTATTTATCGAAAAGTGGAAATCACCTTCACGTAAGCTTGCAGAATTTCCTTTCGACCCGCTTGATGCACCAGATTGATAATGTGAATGAGAACTCGGATAATGTAGAGGCCAACTTCCTCGCTCGTGTTGCACGTCAACAGTGCGAACAGCTGATTGAGTATCGTCGGCAGGAATGTGATAGCCGTGACCAATTGTATAGCGTGCGCTGCCTTGAGAATCTTGCACGTCTCGATGTCCGACGGCACCGTCGATGGCTTCGTATCCAGAATCCTTTCCGCGTGCACGAAGAAGTTGTGCAAATGCGGATCGCGCGTGAAAACGGTTGATATCAGCTGGAACGACACCGTGAATATCGGGCGCTGTCCGTCGATCCACGTGATTTCCGGACCTGCGTTCTGTGGAATCGAAGGATTTGAAGAATTTTTTATAAGACTACTTTAAAACTCGCTGTTTTTATTTAAAAAAAAAAACTGTTTTCCTACCCCTTTGCCGAGCCCAAGAGGCTGAATGGCGAGATATCCCGCCGGTAAATGGGTCGCGACAGGCAGAGTCTGGACGTTAGCTTCCATATCGACGTTCAATCTGAATAAAAAAAAAATTAATTCATTATCAAGCAATTAAAAATGAATATAAAACTTGCATTTCAATCATGGGATTTCGATACACACCGTCCCTTGTGCAGTAGGAAAGCCCAAGCATAACCCACGCAATTCTCCACGCCGTTCTCTTTTTTCTTGTTCATGTCGCAACTGATGTGGTAGAAGGAAAATAAAAGGTGATGCTTGGAGTGGAGTTTCGTGGGTAACCTCATCTTGATCTCCTCGTACCAGGATGGAACGGCGTTGTGATGCAGCACGGCGCAATTGGCTCTCACGCAAAGTAATTGTGAGCCTGGCTTGCCGTAAATGCACTGTAAAACGCCGAATCATTGAGCTTTCGTCGCGAGCGACGTTGAAATTCGATCTGATGACCAGTATTGACATTTTCTTTGCGTACCCGCAACGGCTGAGCATCCTCGGCGTCGTCGTCGCGCAACTCGACGACACATGCTATGTTTCTGGCTCTGCTGAATATCTTCTGTGTATCGAAGATCAGCGATTGCGGATACACGTACAGATGATTGAGATACGTCGTGTACGGATGAACGTCCTTTTCCGAGAAGCTCTCGAACTCGGCGACCTCGATAGTAGGCTTCGACGTAGGTGGCAGTGGAAACGGTTTCAATGGAACCAAAGCCGTCGTCAGAGAATCTGGAATTGATTACGATTCATTTTTTCAGCGATCCTCGTCGAAGCTTTCACGATTTTCACGGGATTTCGTGGACTCACTTTCCGGCAGCTCGGAAAGCGGCTCTATGTGTATCTTCAGCCAACCGGGCACGACAGTCAATTTGTTGAGTTTCTCGGGCCTGGAAAAAGGATTGGGTGAATAATTATCATTTCAACCAATCAATCAAACAATTTGTTCGACGATTAATCCATCGATAACGTCGACCTTTTCGACCTACTTTCTGTATTCGGAGAGCAACTTAAGTATCTCGTCGTCTCGTATCTTATTTCCCTCTTGTCTATATATGGCGGGAAAGTCCGAGGAAGTATCGAGCTCATTGCTGTAGAGCCGGAACAGCGGACGCGCGGCCCACGCGAACGGCATCCGATAATTGCCCAATCTGTAAAGAGAAAAAAAAGTCCACAATAAACGTCGTGACCATCTCTTCTGAGATTAGATAAGCTTATCAACGAAACCACCGTACCTCTGGCAAGAGGCGCGGACTTGCTTGTGAACTTTTAACCCCAACCGAGGATCCTTCGTCGCCCGCAGATAAGGCTCCGACGTCTGATAAATGCTGCCCTGCAGTATCTTCTCGATGCGTACGACGAGAAAGATATCGGGATGCGGGTTGCTGATACTGAATATCGCCTGTCTCGGATGTTTCAACCAATTCTTCGGTATGCTCTTGAGATCGTCCGGCAGATCGACGTCTTCGTTATCGGTCGTTATCCCGGCCGGACTCAGTTCTCGTACTATATCTCGGACGGACTCGTGATTAATGTCGAAGTGAAAATTCTCCGAAAGCTTTCGGCCGTTGCGCGCGTCGAACAGACACAGCGTTGTGTGATAGGGCTCGACTTGGCAGAGTGATTCCTTCTCGTCTATGGGCGCTTGCAGACGAAACTTGAGAGTCTCGCATTTGATAAAAACTCGCTGACCGAACTGCTCCTTGTAAGGATCAACGTTCGCCTCGGGAGGATTGCCAACGGGCGTTCTCGCGTGAGACGAGTGATTGTACAGGATAAACAAGCGCTTCCTGTTCTCTCGCCTCGCGAGTAATATGCTCGTGTCGGTTTCGCGCGAATACTTTATCAGTTGCGGATTCATGCTCTGCTCGAGGCCTTTGAGCGTTCCGTAGACTTGCAGCGGCACCGGCGAAGGCGGCGGTGTGTTGCACGCGCGCTCCAACGAAGCCGCGCGCTTTTCCTCCTGCTGCTTGTAATGCTGCAGCACGGACGTCAATTTTAGCAGCCAATCCTGCATATCAGCCTCGTTGTCCGCCGCCAGTGTGTAGGACTTGTGGGTGCCGCTCATTCGCAGCTCGAAGCAGTATCTTCCGCGTTTTGGATTTCTTATCACCTCGGTACAAAAGTCCATCACTATGCTCAGCTTCGCTTCGCCCTTTTTCTCGTCCTTGAACAGCTCGAGGATGTACGTGCCGTCGACCTCCTGTCGCAAATGGCAGAAACGTCGCTTGAAGGACTTGGAGCCGATGTTGACGAACATTCGGTCGCTGCTTCCGATTTCCGGGCCCTTCATCAGGTAGCCCTCCTTCGTTATTCCGTCGTTTCTCGTCAGATCCTCGTCCACCTGATCCACCTCCGTGTCTATCTCGTAAATCTCTTCACGGAGAACATCGGCCTTTGACAATCTGAAAAATTTCATCATTTTAATCGCTAATCATTTCTGCTTCATATTTGCAACGTATTTTTAGAACATTTATGTACTTTGGCAGATCCAGATAACTTCCGCTGTAAGCGGAATACTTGTAGTGCACGAGATTCCAGTTCGACGAGTAACTCCGAAGGCATTCTTTGGTGAGCAACGTTTCGCTTCCCTCCGAGGCCTCCAGGATATTCTGAACCACAGGCACAGTGGTTCTATGTCTCTTCGGTAGAATGACTTGCTGCAGCATAAAACGAACATTCACATTTGTCCTAGGAACTAGTTAACCAGCGGACACAGACAGCAAAGTCGATATCAGTTCTTAAAATAGCTTCAAGGAAGTCCGGTTGCTCACGCATCCAAGCTTATCTCTAACGATATGCCGCAACCGAGCTCGCCTTGTATACCACTTACAGAAATGTCATCTTGCGGATACAGCAGAAGCTCCCGCTGCGGATCATTCTGCAGCAGAGTCTTGTTTTTCGACACGAAGCTCTCAAAGTCCAGCGGCTCGACGAGAAACGGCTTGTTCTGAAAGCACAACACGAGTCCTACATACAAACTCGTCCAACGATGTCCAACGGGAGGGTGAATGCGGAGAGCAGATAATTGGAGTGAAATTAAGAATCAATTAGGGCCGGACTCGGGGACTGGCAATGCACTGGCAGCGAGTATCGCGAACGGGGTCGTCGCGCGGGCGAAACGAGAACAGTGGGCCGGAAAGACGTGGAAAAACCATGAATTTTAACACGTACGACATATATATGAGGAAACGTTAAATTCGAGGGGCTCACCTGTACCGCGCTCTCGCGAACCACCTGAGACACGGTTTCCCGGAGCTGGGCCGCCATCCCGGGCTTTCCCAGGGCTCGGGTGAACTTTCTCTCGCTCATCTTCACTGATGACACCGGTCGCTTATCATCTCACGCGAGTTGATACACTTGTAAACATCACCGCGCGCGAGTACACCGCTCTCACTGCGCCCATACACACCCTACATTTATTCCGCAGCCATGTTGCGGCGGCACGGCGACTGCGCACTGCTGCCAACTGTCGCGCCCGGAAAAAAAACCCTAGACGGCGGAGGACATCGCGAACATAACCTCAACAACGAGATGATTATTATGCAGTAATGTCCCTACGACTTCCGGTCTCGTTCGGGGCGCTGCGAAAATACAATCCGGGCCGGCTGATTGCGTGATTGTCAGTCGCCGTCATTGGCTCGTTTGGGCTCGTTGCGGTAGCCCCGAGAATGCGACACAATAATAATGTCCGCTGCTGCTGCTGCGCGTGTTGATATATATTTTTAAAGTCATTGCGCTTTTCGAGTACATTCGAGGTATATATATATGTATATATAATTTTACATATATACACGCACACGCAGAGGGATTATATATCCACACACGAGTCGCGTTTTCGTTCCGCGCGACTTCGCTGCTGCTGCTACTGCTGCTGACGGTGCCTTCACCGTCGTACGTCGCAGCTGAACGGGGACACCTGTACCGGACTCCACGCAATGTGATTTATCGGCGCGACGCAGTCTCGACGCACCGCGCAGAGTGCACGAACTCTTCGCTCTTCGAACCCTCGTTCTTGGGACGTGAAGCCGAGGGGCTCGGGTGTCGTTTCGGAGGGCTTCTCGCGGAACAAGTGGAAGCCGGGGACGAGCCGATTAACCCGAAAGTACTATGGATGACGAACTCGAGGACAGAGTCTTGTACCAGGTGATGGCAAAGACGTTTTCGTAGCGTGCGTCGTTGACGCGTTTAAGCCGCGATATAAATATAGATCTCGCGACGACGCGCGCGCGAGATCTGGAAGCCGTCCAAAAACCTTTCCCCGTCAATGTGGAGCACTCCAGCTGACGTGCCCGCGTCGAAGGCTATAACGTCCGTTCGGAGGCCCCTGATCTTGTCGCGCATGTATTTATGTATTTTTGGTTGTCCCTCTAGACTTACGTGTCTCACATGAAGCTCGTGTCAAAGTTTGCCGTCGGCATACCCACCGGCCTGACCGCCGGGGTAAACACGCCGTTTGGCTATTTTTGGCGCGTCATGCGAGCTTACGCCCTCAAGCCGGAGGTTCTGATCTGCGGCGCAGTCGTCGTCGTGATGCTCTTCTACCTTCAAGCCGTTGACGTTTGGAGCAGAACTCTACTCACGAGGATTCAGTACACATTCGGAAGAACGAGTTCCAAGGTAAACGGAGGAGGCCCCGCGGGTTCTTCGGGTACACAGTAAAAAGAATGCAATGCTGCAATTTTTTGCAAAGTTTTTACTGTGCACAGCTTTGAGTGCAAGAGTCTGCTCCGTGTCTTTCAGGTGTCCAAACTTCAGTTTTTAGTTAACAATGCGGGCAGCAGCGGAGACAAGATCAGCTGGGAGCTCAAGCAGGGATATGTAGCGGCTTATGCTGTTCAGGGGCACAGAGCTCATATGGAAGATCGTTTTGTTGTCAATGACGATATCAACAACACTGGGGTGTCCCTGTTTGCTGTTTTCGATGGTCATGGCGGAGAGGTGAGAAGAATTAGAATATTGGCTATACGAGTGTTTTCATTGGAAGAGAAATATTGCTGTTAAAAAAGATTGGCCAATATTGTCATAAAATAATATTTTAAATACGTTTTAATTTAAATGACAATTCCAGATACAATAACAAACTCGAGGTGAATCATGCTTAATCCAATTGTTATTATTATTCCGTATGTTAGGTCACTGAGCAGCGGTGTTTTTACTAGAACGACTATATAGGTAGACTAAATATTAGCATCGAGAACCTAAGAGAAGGAAATATAGCTTTTTTCAGACGATAGAAAGAGACAAGTAGGTTACTTAGATGGTTCTATATTCGCTTCATTCTATTATTGGATCATTGCATTGGATGATTGTATATTCAAGACTATACGACGTGCGATGCGGCGGCTGAAGCACTAAACATTGTTGCAGAGGAATTCGTGTAGAGCCTTAGATTTATTGAATTACTCTTGTAGTGCAGACAAACACACAATGAGACGTGTGAACCGCGGATGCGTCTACAACATTGCACTGTCTCATTGGCTTTTCTTTTGCAGTTTGCAGCGAACTATGCGCGTGACATGCTCATTCCAAACATCAATAAACGAGTGATCGAGTTGAAAGACATCATATCAGGTAAGCCCTCGCGAACGGCGGCCGAGAACGAGGAAGAAACAAACGAAGCACTGTCGTCGGCCAAGGAATCGAAAGCCGGCGGCAGTTTTACCGACCGAAAAAAATCTTTTCGGAAAACCGTGAGCACGTCGGACGATTATGTGAAGAAGAACCAGGGTGTTACGGACCCGGAGTTATTAAATAAATTGGACAGCCTTCCTCGGCCCATCACAAGAGAGGTGAGACAAGTCGTACATACGACATATACAATTTTTATCATTGACTAGGCTAATCACACGCGCTTGCGTGCGTGCCCGAGATACCGATTTGCGCTGCTGCGCTTTTATAAAGCTTTAAAAGGGTAAATCGCAACTAAAAAACCCTTCTTTAGTTGATTAAAAAAAAAGAGAAATTTGTCGATTTGCTTTGTCAGACATTGTCTTTTGTCAGAAATCGTAGATCTGGCCGCCGGGCCGAAAACCGCCCAAATCGGGGTCACGACATTTATTTTTTCAAAATATCGACTTTTAACCTATACCATCGTTCTCAAGTCGCATATTCTACCCCTGAAAACACCGGTTACAACCCTTTTTTAGTTGGTTTTGAAAAAAAATACGATATTTGACAGAACTGTCAAAGTTATCAAGGAAAAATGAACCTGGTCTGAGAGACCCAGTCAATCACAGCTCGAATAGTTTGCTAACAATGCTTCCCGTTACTCATGAAATTTTTAAAAGAGGGAGATTTTATAAATTATATAAATTGACGCAGGTGAGGCCTACTAGACCGGACGAGAAGACGACGCGAAAAATCGACATGAACACTTACATAGACGGGCAGAAAATTAATTATGGCAGGCTCTTGACAGACGAAGTTCTCGCGGTCGACAGTTTATTGGTCGACGCAGCCAAAAAGAACATGGACGTGGCAGGTAATTGTCTAGACAACCACTACTTTCTCCAATATAGAATAACAAAAATTTGATTGTCTTATAATATTTATCGCACTCTTAAGGTACAACAGCATTGATTGCGCTTCTCGAGGACAACAAGTTGATAGTCGCAAACGTAGGCGATTCCCGAGGTGTTATGTGCGACAACAAAGGCAACGCGATACCCCTGTCGTTCGACCACAAACCCCAACAACAGCGAGAGAGACAGAGGATAAACAAAGCCGGCGGTCTCGTGACGTTCAACGGTGTGTGGCGCGTCGCGGGAATTCTCGCGACGTCGCGCGCCTTGGGCGATTATCCGCTGAAGGACAAGAAGCTCGTGATCGCCGAACCGGACATATTAACATTCGATCTCAGCGATCACAATCCGATGTTCTTGATTCTCGCGTCCGACGGTCTCTGGGACACATTCTCGAACGAGGAGGCTGTTGCATTCATCAAGGAACGCATCAACGAGCCTCACTACGGCGCCAAGAGTATTACACTTCAGAGTTATTACAGGTACGACTTATTTTAAGGATCCTAAAGAATTCCTGCCTTCGCGAAGACTTTTGAAATATCTTAATTTTTCATTTGCAGAGGATCATTGGACAATATCACGGTCGTGGTGATAAACCTGAAAGATCGCAAGTACAGCATATCAACGATGGAGAGGAACGCGTAATCGACACGCATGGGCGAACGAAGCGAATAGATCGCGCGCTCGCTATTCGCCGTAAATCTTTTTGTCTTTAACACTGTGATCGACGTGATTTTTCTAGTCGCGATCCTTGTTGAGGATTCCTGGGACGTGTTGCGAGTTGTAATGCGAGATTTTTTTGCTATATTTGTATATGTATAACGTTAATGTGCATATATGAAAGAAATTCTATAACGTGCAGCTCCTTTGTCGTAGCCGCTCGGTGCGGGATCCCGCTAAATAAATTTGTCTCGTCGACGATATTCTCTATCCGCCAGATCAGTAGGTGTAAATAATCGCAGCTGTCCCGACGGCTCTCGTAATTCGAGTGCCAAAACGTCGAGCCCCGCTCTGTAACGGAACTCCGAACGCTCTCTTATCGTCACGATTTGCTTCCTCGGCTGGAAGCACCCAAGTTCCTAAATAATTGTGTATATGTAAAATAACCGCATAACGTTGCAACTCTGTCACTCGACGATTATTAAAAATCTGTATGAACAACGAACGCGACGATTCATCAATGTTCCCCCGCGCGTTTATCCGAATTCAAATGGCGGAAGCGACGCCGCCGCCACCGCGTTTCCCCAGACGCGGCTTCCGGCGCTGTCGTCACTTCCGGCCGCGAGCGCCAGAGGGCGTGAACCGCTCGGTGGCATCCGCCGAGGCACCATTTTCTTTTGGCCGTCGTCGCGAGCGGTCGCAAAAATTGTTTTTTCGCAGTGCTGCGCCCGGAGCTCCGTGGCGAACGCAGTGTTCGCGCGAGGGACGAGGATTTTTGCGCCCGGCGAGGACTCTTCGTTCGATTAGCGCGAAGGCGAAAAGTTAGAACAGCGCAAAAACCGTTTTGTCCAGCCGTACGTTTGCAACCTATAAGCGAATAATCGTCCGTCAGATCGCACGTTACATACGTAGATAGACGCAATACATATATTCTCGGTGGTGTCGCTAATGCGTGGCATTTCAGAAAGCTCTCCAAGTCGCACAATGGCGGAGGACTTGGATGTCGAGGCGATGCTGGAGGCGCCGTACCGGAAGGGGGTAAGGACTAAATTTCGTCACAATTTCACCTTCGCACACGTGGTTCTCTCTTTATTTTTCGTCCGGAGATTAGAGAAAGAAAAACGAAAGAGACAGAATATGAAAAAAATAAATAAAATAAGCATTGAGATTTTTCTTCGTTCTATTTTGATGTAACTGCGGGGCTGCACACACGATGCCCGAGCGGCTACATAGAAACGGCGCCGCGATGCGTTCCCTTTTCGGACGCAACGCCTAACGCGACTCACGTCCGCTTTTGCCGTTGTCTCGATGTGGAGACCACGGAATAGTTGAAAAAAAAATCAATACGTTGTGCAAAAAAAAAACGCATTTTTCGAGATCGAAAAAAGAAAAATTAGATTGTAAAAGTAGAACGATGCTCTGTAGCTACCTGCTATTGATCAATACCTCCATTTTCTGTACTTATAGATGGTACGTAAACATGTACCCTCGCGCTCGTACGATGTTCTACAGCGAGTTCCTAGAATGCACTTGAACACGAGGTACTAAGAACAGCCATCACTATCATCATTTCTTCTTTTTTGTTTTTGTTTATATTACATTTACTTCTCTTCTATCTATTTCCTTGTCTATCGAGAGAAAGAGCTATAACATATATAATAATAATAAGGATGCGATACTTAGCGTTTAAGCCGATTGGAGTAGAAGCACAAAATGAAAATCGGCTCGAGACGAGAATCGCTTAGAGGGAGACAAGTCGCGGAGAGACTTTCCGATCTTCCGCACATAGTCATTTACTTCCAGATTCTGCGTGTCGTGCTCCCGGCCGTGGGACACGAGACGCGTGGTTGTAGATAGTAACGCACCGTCGTGCGAGACTCTTAGCATCGATATAAGGCAAACAGGTTTTAGCACAAATTATTGCGCCTTAGTCAGCATTTTTCAGTAGTCACAAGGACAGGTCATTTTGCTTTCGGAAGGTCACAAACATCTCTGAGCTACGCTAGGTTTTGCAAAGGTTCTTTTTATTTTTTTTTCCTTTATTTCACAAATACAGTTTCGAAGGCAAGATAGAATTTATTCTCTCGAGATTAGATTTGGTTTGTTGGTTTCTTCAGATGGATTACGTACTGACCCTACTAACATAACGGTTTCTTATGCAAAAGTTGAATACAGAGTCATATGCATGACAAACTGAAAACTGGTGTACAGATAATAACTTGTAGCTTCTTCTTCTTTTTTTGTTTCATTTTTTTTTTGTTAGGGTGGGGAACGTTCGCGCGACAGTCACGCCGAGCTCATTGGGATGTCAAGACGGGAGGAGGTCGCGTTTAAATTGAGGTCGGCGTTAGTTAGAATTAGGGCCATCACGTGTTACTTAAAAACGTACTGTCTTTGACGAGGGCTCTCTTTTACAGAAGAAAAAGGATGTGTGGTTGGCCATTGGTAGTTTAAGACCAAGGCATGCTCAACCCAAGATTGCAATGCTTTCCTAAAACCCGATAAACGATTGGTAAGTTTGAGCGACGTGCGTGCGATCATCTCGCCGCTCTAAGCTCAGCCGTCTCTCTGCCCCCTCAACAACAACAAAAAAATGAAAAACGAAATTTCCCTCGAGATCGTAAATACACATTGTGTCTAGCTGAGACGAGAGGCTCGCGCCACCAGCGTCCGTCCTCCTCGATTAGCGATCGGGGAAGTGTATCGTTCGGAATGATAAACGATTTTCACATTGATTCGTTCTCTTTGAATGTAAAAAAAAAAAAACAAAATACAACAAAAAAAAGAAAACATTGTAAATCGACGCACGAACTCATCGCCTTTACAAAACTAACTAACGTCAAATGATTTGCTTTTTGTCCCCTTGTTCGCGCGTCCCTGCCACCTCGGCTGGCTGGCATGGCATTCAACTGTTTGCTGTTCGTAGGAGCAGGACTCCTCGTCCAAAGACAAATCCTCCAAGGAGAATGGGTCCAGCAGAAAAACCTCTGGGTAAGTTCGCCGCAACATGAACCTAATAATATCATTAACCGGTCATTCTATTGAATTTTAAACGAAAGCTTCATCATTCATGTCATAAGCTAAAAAAAAATAAATAAAATGAAAAAAATACAACGAAAAATCAAAATATACAAGTTTGACCGGGACCATAACAGCCACTCTCAAGATACATTCTCTTTGTTATAGACACCGTACTGTTAGTCTAAATGCCGCTTATTTTGATAATTCCAAAGGTTTATCCTGACATGGTGAGTATAGTCGATGAAGCATATTTGTATTCAAAGTTGGAATGTTACCGTGAGAGATGGTCATTCGTGGCATAATATAAACTTTCGAGATTACGAGTTTTTTTTTTTCGTTTAACGCACATGCTAAGAACGAAGTAAACATCTCGAGACTATTCGCTTTGGCGACGTGGTAGCCTTATGTTTTTTGTTATTAACAACATTGTTTTTCGTCGACGATTTTTTAGGAAGAGCAAACATCGCTCGCGGAGTCGTTCGCGGTCGCGTGAGCGCCGCGAGAAGAGCGGCCGGGATCGCGATCGTGGGGATCGTGAACGAGGCGACCGGGATCGCGACAGAGATCGCGATCGCGACCGCGATCGAAAGAGGAAGTCGCGCTCGCGGGACAGACGCGATCGCGACCGCGGCGACAAGGATGGCGAGAAGGACCGCGACAGACGCGACAGAGATCGGGATCGCGACAGAAGAAGAAAGCGTTCGCTCACACCGATCACACTTCCCAGGGCGCGACCACCTTTCGGCAAGGGCGTCAGTCCGCTTGGAATGTAAGTGACGCACAAACCACTTTTCTTTCTCCGGTAACACCCAAAAATATCTTTTGCCAAAATATCCTTGATGGAAATATCCTAGAAAATGATCCCAACGGAAAATATTCGCTAGTGAATATGTCCTGACGGAAAAATATCCTGTGCTAAAAATATCCCGTGCTGAAAATATTCGCGGGTAAAAATGGCCTGATGCACAAATGTCCTGTACTAAAAATATTCCGGCGGGTTTCCTAATCGGCGGGGAGAGACTCAATTCCGGATATTTTTGGTAGGATCTTTTTAGTCAGAACATATTCATTAGCATCATATTGGGTGCAGCCCTTTTCTCCACGCATAATTTGACTAGACCCGGCCTAAGCGATCGTATCTTAGAATCGGGGGATATGCTTATGCAAAATAAAGTATTGCACGTGTGAGCTCGTCGGCGTATTGCTGACTTTAGCGTCGTCTTTGCACACGTGCCAAACAATTATACACGAAAAAGATCGTAAAGTAAGCGAAGCTGGTGGTCTCCGTGTAATCTCGGACTAACATGAGTCACTCTGCCAACAGTAGGAACGACGAGCTGACGCCCGAGGAACGGGACGCCCGCACGGTATTCTGTATGCAACTGAGTCAGCGCATCAGGGCTCGCGATTTGGAGGAATTCTTCTCCAGCGTCGGGAAAGTTCAGGATGTCAGACTCATCACGTGCAACAAGACGAGGCGCTTCAAGGGAATCGCCTATGTCGAGTTCAAAGACCCCGAGAGCGTCACACTCGTAAGTTTCGCACGTCGGACTCCGTATTCCGCATCGATCCGTTGCCATTCCCAATGGTTTATTGACATTTTTTCATTTTATTCCTTCAGGGTCTGGGATTGTCCGGTCAAAAGCTGTTGGGCATACCGATCGTCGTGCAACACACGCAGGCGGAGAAAAATCGTATGGGCAATTCAATGCCGAACCTGATGCCGAAGGGCCAGACCGGCCCGATGAGACTCTACGTCGGTTCGCTGCACTTCAACATCACAGAGGACATGCTCCGCGGTATATTCGAGCCGTTCGGCAAAATCGACAACATTCAATTGATAATGGACCCGGAAACTGGTCGCAGCAAAGGCTACGGTTTCCTGACGGTGAGATATATATTTTTTTTTATTCGCAATACTTGCATAATAATTTCGTCCTTGCGAATTTTTCTAATTCTTCCGCATTCACCCGCAGTTCCGAAATGCGGACGACGCAAAGAAGGCGCTCGAGCAATTGAACGGCTTCGAACTCGCCGGCCGACCGATGAAAGTTGGCAACGTGACAGAACGCACGGACCTCATTCAAGGACCGTCGCTACTTGACACGGACGAGCTCGACCGCAGTGGAATCGACCTCGGAGCCACGGGACGCCTTCAGCTGATGTTCAAACTCGCCGAGGGAACCGGTCTCGAGATACCGCAGGCGACCGCGAACGCGTTAAACATGGCGCCTGCAATAACCGCACCTCAACCGCCGCCTCAGGCCGCTCCGCCAATCGCCACACAGTGCTTTATGCTCTCTAACATGTTCGATCCGTCGAAGTAAGTATTCTTTGAACAATTACTTGTTTTCTCATTTTTATCGTATCACACAAATCAGCATATATATTAGTAGACCTGGTGGGACTTGAAATCCATCCTCTCGCCAGGGGGAACACATATGCAAAATCAAATCGCATTAGCGTCCAAATTTGATGTCGCAAATATGTTTTTCGTGCATCGTGATGGTAATGCTACAGATTCGATAACGCAATACTAATTTGAACAATGTTCGTGCTTTAAATAGACGGAAATTCATACGAGACCCAGAAAAGGCGAAGTGCAATTTTTAAATAATGCCTGTTTGGTTGTTTTTGCAGTGAATCAAATCCAACATGGTCAAAGGAGATTCGGGACGACGTTATCGAGGAGTGCAACAAACACGGCGGCGTTCTTCACGTCTACGTCGACCAGGCATCTCCGCAGGGCAACGTTTACGTGAAATGCCCGTCAATAGCAACAGCCGTGGCCGCGGTGAATTCGTTGCACGGCCGGTGGTTCGCCGGTCGCGTTATCACCGCGGCGTACGTGCCCCTCGTGAATTATCACTCCCTGTTTCCGGACGCCATGACGGCCCTCCAGTTGCTCGCACCGAGCGCACCCAGACGCGGAATGTGATAAAACCCCGTCGCGTTGACAAATCCGGCGGATTTTCGTTAAATCGTAGTTGTCAGGCGGAAGAAGGAATCACAATCTTTTTCGCGATTAGCCGATTTTTCGCTTCGAAGAAAAATCGTAACGGTTGTTTCTCTTGGCCGTGTTTCATCACTCTTAACGAAATAGGACCTAACTAACTCGGCTAAGCATTTCGTCACTATCGTTCGGGCCCGCAGTTCTTCGAGTGACGCTTTGGTTACGATTACACGGGTCAATCGGGTACGAAGAAGATTTAACATTATTACGGTGCGAGAGATCGCGTGATAAAACAAGAAGAAAAAAAAACACCCTGCGAGGGAAGAAAAGAGTGAAATATATAAGATTTCGACGAGAAGCGCAACCCTGTAGAGAGAAACGATAGGTTTGTTACATTTTTACAAGCGAATCGTTGTCGAATGAGAGGTCTGCGGAGAATATATTGGATAGGATGACCCTCCCGTGTGACTCGGCGTTTTTTGCGAGGTACTATCTCGATATTCATCGTGTAGCCTGAATATTTTTGTATCGTAACGTAACGCTCGAGCGTAGGAAAAAAAAAATCGGTGCGTGCCTCGAGAGGACACATTGAACAGTTCCATTGGACGCGAGTTCTCGATCTCTAGCTCTAGAAATCACGAGACGACTCTTCGAACATTACCCAATACACGTTACCACTTAAGGCGTTTGTATTTATTTCTACCGGTTGTATTATTTGATATTGGAGTCACTGTGGTGGAAACGCGAAGAATCTGTTATTTTTGTTTTTCTTTTTAGATATTTGAGGAATTTCTTAGGTATCTAGGCAAAATATGAAATTACCCCACGTTTTGTTTCTAATTTTGTTTCACGATTAGCCACAACGTGTTTAATGAATTAACGCGATAATTAATTTTCTTCGAAATTCCATATCCTTCGGTCCGCGTGTCTGCAGACCTCGAAAAAGTTTCACGAGTCAGTGAGAGAGACGAGCCCTTGGTCCCCATGTATATAAGTTTTGTAAATTAACTCTGAGCTATAGATCGTAGACTGTAATTCATAATTCTAACGTAAATTCGTATTAAGGACACAATGGATGTAAACTTTACGACAATGTCATAAATGAAATTACTATGACACGAACAAACGACTCGAAAATTATTTACATTTTATTATTCCCTACAAACGTTTACTTTGACGTCCATTTCAAATCCGCGCACAGCGCGACGTGATCGCTGGGAAACACGACGGAGGGTATCGCAGAGTTCAGAGACAATTCCTCTTTGCTCGGAAGTGGTACCACTTGGCTCACTTCCAAACCGTCAGTTTGGTAATAAATATAGTCTAAACAGTCGGCGAATTCCACGGTGAAGTTTGTGTACTCAGGAGTTCCGCAGGCGCTGGCAAACTCCGATTCGTTGCACAGCGAAATGTTTCGTACGATTTGCGAGGGATCTGAAAAAAATGGAAATCAATTAATCGATCCATTATATTACTTAACATACAACTAAAGGATCGTATAAAATGTTCAGCCGATAATAATGTCATTTTCGGTGATCAAATAGAGAAGAATAATACTCACTGCTCCTCCAATCTTTGTGATCCTCGGACACGTGCCGCGAGGTCATCAGCTGATAAATACCGCAATCCGGGGTACTATTAAAATCGCCGCAAAGCACGATTCTCACGTTAGCCTTTTGCTTTGACCCCAGATTCTCTCGAGTCTGTCTCGCAACATCCTGGCAATAAGTAAGCGCGTAAAATCCCTGGAGCAGCCTGATGTGATCGGCATCCGGCTGAAAGTACAGATGCGTGTTTCCAACGACGAGAATTTCCGAAGGATTTTCCCGAGACCGAAGGACAGTCGCTTGCACGGTGGTGTTTCGTCCCAGGAAGCGTTCCTTCACAGCTTCATTGTCGATTTTCTCCCAGATGCTCCAGAAACCCGGCAGATACACATCGCGACTCATGACCTTCGAGCCGGCGCCGAGTTTCTCGAATCTCCTCTCGTCGTAGAACGTGGCAATGCCCTCGCTGAGATCGTCGCCTTTACGGTTGAACACACCGCCGTAGTTGAGCACCGAGAGAAGCGGCATTAGATCCGTTTCGAAGACCTTCCGATCGACCTCCTGCAGGCAAATAATATCCGAATTGTATCCCAGGAGTTCCTTCACGATCAGCTGCTTGCGATAGTCGATCGCGAGCGCGTAAGGAGGACAGTAGGGAAACAAAACGTTCCTGGAGTACTCCGTACTCGCGTAGATGTCGGCGAGGATGTTGTACGAAGTGACGCGAAAATGCTCGCCGACCAATTTGTCTCTCGTGAACGAGTGTCGTGTCTCGAAGGGGCAGTGACCCGGTCCAGCCTCCACGACCCCTGTGGTCTCTGCTTCCGTCGTCGGTCCAGTTTTCTCCTCGTTCGCTGGGGTGCATTGCAGCTTCAAGCGGCACTTGATGTCCGCTGACGTTGGGGTGTACAGGTAGCCTTGACCGACCTCCTGCCAAGCTTGCTTGTACGCATCGGAGTACGTTACCGCAGTAGAGCTGTTTTTGTACCAGGTGAACGTCGACCTGTCCTTGTCGGTGTGCAGAGCCTCGAAGACCGCCGGATAAGTTGGAAAATTTGCCAGGATGCTTTCCGACAGTGCCATCCTTGTCACCCATGGAACGTTTAACCGAATCTTGTAGGACATCTCGAAAACTTTGAGAGTTACGGACGATATATCGTCAAAGAGATGCTGGCAGGGTGTATCTAGGTCGACCTTGGAGTCGTCTCTCAAAAGAGCGATGAGTCCTGTTTCTACGTTGTCCTCCTTATCCTCTTCTTTCGAATCCTTCTTCATATTCTTCTCCTTCTTCTTCTTCATCTTCTTGGCCAATGCTTTGTACAGATTCGCGTCGAGTCGCCTGAGAAAGACGGATACCGGTTCGGTGGCCTTGCGCTGCATGTTGATGTGTTGGTCGAACTTGAGATCAGGATTGGAATAGCGAAAGCTGAATCTAAAGGTGTCGTCGCCGTCGTCATATCGCAGATAAGCCTCGTTCATGTTGTAGATGTACGAGATTTCAGAATGCTTGCAACGCAACTGCGTCTCGAGCCTCGAAGGAACAGCGAATGTGAGGGCTTTTCGCAGATTCCAAAAATGGGTCAAAATGCCTCTTGACATTATCGCCTAAGAGGACGTTCTCGGCGATCTCTTCCGCATCTGCTTCAATCCGATAGTTCCTCGTTGTTGCTCATCGACAGTCGGCGAACGCCGACGGGTCTGCTTATTCCGGTTTTTGGAGCGTGTTTTTTTAGGTTAGGTTGTCCCGGGTTCGCGACACTTTCGCGTTTCACCGCGCAACGAGGGTTTGACGAAAACGAGAAGACGTTGAAATCCGAACGTCAGGAGCTCGCGAACGGAAATGTCGTGATTTTAATTGATAAATTCAATCGCTTCGACGATCGATCGATTATCCAAAGAGCTGGAGACCGATCAGCTGTGCGCGCAGTCGAATAACCTTCGGAGCCTTTCGATCCTAACCTCAAAGTGTCTTTCGCGTGTGGTCCCTTCAATCTGGCTCGTCGAAGTCAATCGCTTCGCCGAGTGCGAACGAGTCCTGCTTCAGTGACCGATTACGAATTGTCATACTGAAAGATGATGACAGATTAAAGTAAAGACCACACTGGTTGGTAATTTTCGTCGTTGACGATGTGAAAGGAACCGCAACCCAGAACTCAGGTTAGAAGGCGATTTTTCCTTCAATTCCGTGTCCTTTCGTTCAGGAGGAAAGATGAACGGGATCCGATACGCCACCGGTTGCCTCGGTCTTGGCGCGACACACAAATTGTTGCGCGATGTCCCGAGAAGCTGGTGTCGCTTCAGGGATAACATGGATTTGTCGAAAGGCCGAAGACAATGTCTTCATGGCTCCAAGTCAGCTCTGTGCTCCACTGGGACGGATAGCAAAATTTCCAAGTCTTCGAAAGAGACACCAGAGACTAAGCGCAACATTGCTGAAGGACCTGATCTAGCTGATTTTATATTAGCCAACATAAAGAACACAGCAAAACCGAAGATAAATACTGCGAATGTTCCATACATTCGTAGTATTTACGGAGAGAATCGCACAGGTAAAAATTTCCTTCTACAAGGGACAGTTGTGACTTTTATATTTCTAACGAGCCAATCTCATTTGTTCCTCATCTTTCAGTGTACTTTGATATCTACGGATGTCAGATGAATGTCAACGATGCGGATGTTGCCTGGTCGATACTGAAGAGAAATGGATTTAGGAAATCAAATGACATTAACGACGCTGATATTGTGCTGGTGGTGACTTGTGCCATCAGAGACAGAGCGGAGCAGAAAGTTTGGCACAAATTGGACTACCTTAAAGGCATAAAGGCGAAAAGAGCAGCCGCAGGCAAATGTGAAATGAAGATTGGTATTCTGGGTCAGTGTCTTGTCGGGTCTGAAGAGAATTTAATGACCAGATTTATTTTTTTTTTAATTTTGAGACGACAAAATGTTTTACTCTGCAGGATGCATGGCTGAGCGTTTGAAGGACAAAATTCTCGAGCGCAATAATACTGTGGACATCATAGCCGGTCCCGATAGTTATAAGGATCTGCCGCATCTTCTGGCTCTCGCAGATAACAATCAAAGTGCAATCAATGTGATACTGTCATTTGACGAAACCTACGCCGATATTACACCGGTCAGACTCAACTCAGACACGATCAGCGCTTTTGTGTGAGTGACTTGACGGTCGCTTCGATTTCCGAATTCACTGGTGCGACATGACCATAAAAAACCGATATTTTCATTCGCAGGACAATCATGAGGGGCTGCGACAACATGTGCACCTACTGCATTGTACCTTTCACCCGAGGACGGGAACGGTCGCGGCCGTTGACGAGTATCCTCTCCGAAATTCAAGCTTTGTCGGATCAGGGCGTCAAGGAAGTCACTCTTCTCGGTCAGAACGTAAACAGCTATCGCGATGTCTCGCAATCGGATTTCTACACAGGCGAGAAGACGCCGACGAACTTGGCGAAGGGCTTCAAAACCGTGTATAAAAATAAAATTGGCGGCGTGAGATTCAGCGAGCTCCTCGACAAAGTCTCGCTGATCAATCCCGAAATGCGGATCAGGTGAGTCAGAGGAATGAAACTTGGTGGCAATTTTATTTATTTTTTTCTGAAGGAGGCCTTTACCAATCGTAGGTTCACGTCCCCGCATCCCAAGGATTTCCCCGACGAAGTTCTTCAGCTAATCGCCGAGAGACCGAACATATGTCAACAACTGCATTTACCTGCCCAGAGCGGAAATAACTCGGTTCTCGAGCGAATGCGTCGCGGCTACACGAGAGACGCGTACTTGGAGCTCGTCGATCACGTGCGCAGCATTATCCCCGATGTCTCGTTGTCCAGCGACTTTATAGCCGGCTTTTGCGGCGAGACGGAGGAAGAGTTTCTCGACACGTTGAGCCTTATGGATCACGTCAAGTACGACAAAGCCTTTTTGTTCGCATACAGTATGAGAGAGGTAACTACGATTGTTTTAAAACGTGTTTAATTGTTCATCACTAAATATAAATCATAAAAAAATCTCAGCTTCAATTACAACAATTCGATGATTTCATTTCTTTTTTCAAATCAGTTTTTACAAATAAAGTAATCAACGAGTGGTCTTAATGTGTTACTAATTCAATAATCCCTTTGCCGCCAGAAAACGACAGCTCACCGGCGATTCACAGACGACGTCGCGGAAAAAGTAAAGAAGAGGCGATTGCAACAAATGATTGATCTGTGGAAAGTCCAAGCGGGGGCGTTGAACCGACAGAAGATCGGAAGTCAGCAGCTCGTGCTGATCGAGAAAGTAAGTTCGAAATGGTCGACGGTGGGAAACGCAATGTCACGGAAATTCACAAGTCAATTGCGTCATTTCTACTTTGCAGGAGGGCCGAAGGGACCGCGACAGTCTGGTGGGACGCAGCGACGGCAACACCAGAGTCGCGATACCTAACGGCGCGATTCCTGTGGACAGCGAGACTGACGAGGCGAGACCGATAAATCCCGGCGACTACGTAGTCGTTCAGATTTACGACGCAAACTGTAACACTCTATCGGGAGTCCCTCTTTATCACACGACGTTATCGAACTATGCGCTACGATCGAAAAGTCTTGGTCACCGAGTCATGCAGTCGTGAGTCGGGGTACGTTGGAAATACGTATTTCATAGGTAGTGTTCACTTGACGCGAAAACGAATCGTCTAATGTACATAAAAACTCGTTTTATAAAACTATATATATGTAACGTATATTATGTTTTATATTCACAGGAAATAAATAACTCTCCTTCAGTAGATACTAAATTTTTTTTCCTTATGTATGGCAACGGATACGAACGTACGGTCAATACACTTTTATACAGAAATATATAAAACGAATTTGTGAGAAAGACATTTTTTCGCGTTATTTACAGATTCATATGTAAATATATATCTTGGTTATTAAACAAGGCTAGCTGTGCCGATGTTGATGACGACGTTGTCTGCACCTCTTTCGTAAACCGTGAGATCGTGGACCCTCGGCTGCTCGAGCAGTGCGGCGAGTTGCTCGCCGCTCGGAAAGTTTCCTTGCGATGCTGGAAGGATCACGTCGCACTCCAATTGACCTGTGAAAAGGCAATATCAACACTCAATGAAGATTGCGCTAATTTTAGGCATCGATGATCATCGTTATAATTCAATTCGTATCACACCTGACAATGAAGGCGAGGCACCTTTGCTAGATCCGTACATGCGAGTGCTGTATCCGGAATCATTGTGAGCGTCGTGAGGCGGTGGGGTCGGGCTGTAAACGGCGCTGCGCGATCGGTAAGGCATTTTCGCGATAGAATCGTAGTGAGCGTTTTCCGCGTTGACTCTCTGGTTCTTCGACATTCCACCGTTCAACTGCTTCATCTGTGGCTCCTCGGCGTCGCCCTCGCCCTCGCTGCTTTCGCTCTCGTTACCTGAAAACCGCCAAACAAACTGTTAATATTCGAGTGCGCGTCGAATTATTTAACGCGGCCGACGAGGCTTACAATCCGAAAGAAATATCCTCACCTTGACCCTCAGGATGCCAGCCATTAGTCGCGATTCCCTGAGGCTGTACCCTCTGACCCTGCGAGCACTGACTGTGGTCCGGGCTGGTCGTCGGCTCGCTGCTCACCGAACGCGGTCCCCGCCAGCCGTTGTGCATTCCTGGCACTTGTTGAAAACGCTTTATCATCTCGTGAACGCTTCTGCGACTCGGTGTCGATGCCCAAGCATCGGAATTCTCGTCGTGGCTCTTGCGCGAGCTCTCACGTTCCTCCTGACTATTTCCCGAGACTATTTCGTGGCTCATCGAGATCTGCGAAAAAAAAATCTTGTAAATGTAACTTGTTTTCGCAACCTTCTCACAATATATTCTGCATCTACATTTCTCCACAAAATATCGCCTGCTGCGGCTTCTCGCGATGCTTACAAATAAGCTCAATTAAATATGAGAATTCCTGCAAAAGTCGCACGGCAACAGTGTAAGTGATAATAAAGTCGAGAGTGAGAGTAGTATCCCACTCGACTTCATTATCACGCCGATAAGCTCAGCGTGGCGAGGCTTTTAGCGAAAATACGATCCGACAAACCTGTTGCTGAAGAACTTGTTGCCGAAGGCTGACGGTCGGCGAGGCGGCGGCGCCCAGCGGCGAGGTTCTGTCCCGGCCGATAACGCCGTCGAAAGTTTCGTTCAATCTCGGCACGTCGAGGACCCTGAGAGCCGGTCTCGAAGACGCGTTCCCCGAGCACGGGAGATCCCGCATGGATTCGCTGAGCCGCGGAATAGCCGGAATATCGAGATCGTCGAGGCTGCCCCGGTGCCCGGACGTTTCCCCGGGAATCTCGAAACTCCGGTCGTGCGGTCTGTCGTCGAGGAGATCCTCGAGCGAGCGGGCGCGCGCGGGCATCGTCTGCTGCTCGCTCGCGGCGTTCGTCGGCCTCGGTCTCTCCGAGTGTCTGCCCTGACCGCCGCGCGATATCCAACGACGCAGATGAGCGTGACGCTCCTCGCACTTGCTTCGCTCGGCCGCGACGCATCGCGTGAGCTCGGATATCTGTCCTCGGGTCCTTCGCTCGAGATTCGCGACTTTCAGGTCGAGACGCTCGTGCGCCTGGTCGATGTGCGCCTTGAGCTCGGCCTTGTCGCGCTCGAGTTTGGCTTCCATGTGCCTGAAGAAGGGCGCGCAGTAGCAGGTGTAACCGACGCCGACGGGACCCTTGCGAATGTTGCCGGCGAGATCGAGATAGTACTGCTCGCCGCGTGCGAGAGGATCCGCCGGTAGAGAGTCCAGACGCGGCTGCGGAAAAGCCTCGGGGTCTGGATAATAGTGACAACCGTAGGGCGACCATTGGCGACCCATCATCGCCTTCTCGAAGTGAACCTTGTGCTGCTGTTTTCCGCCTTTGTGCTTCTTTTTCTCTTTCTTCGTGCCGTCGCGGCTTCCGCTCGTACCGCTGCCCGTTTTTTCTCGCTTCTTCTCGCCCTTGCCCGAGGGCTTCGGGTCCTTCGACTCGCTCTTGCTCTCCGCTGGCTGCTGCTGCTGCTGATGAGGCTGCTCCTCCTCGCGGCTCTTCGAACGCGTTCGACTCTTGCTCTTGGCCTTGCTTATGATCTCCAGAATTTCCGAGAGTTTCTTCCTTCGGGCTATGTCCTTGGCGGTCTCGGCTTGCTTGTTGCGCAACGAACGGTCGCAACCGGCTTCCAGCAGGATTCGCGTTAACTTTCGACGACCCATCGCCGCTGCGATGTGCAGCGCTGTGTCTCCATTCTGCGACAGACAAACGCGACAATTACTTTTCTATGTAAGATTCGGTTCGTTAGGAATAGAATTAAATATTTTGCATCTGGTTTGTCGAAAGTAATTGAATGAGTGATAAGTGTAAAATACGAGACTCACTTTATTCTGGTCGGACACTCTGCACAGCGCTGATATGAGGATACGGGTGACGCCTGCGTGTCCGTAACGAGCTGAAGTGTGAAGTGGAGTGTCGCCATACTGCAAAAAAAATATTAATGCAAAAATTTGTGATTTTTGCGGGTTCGGCTTTGAAATTCTGTAAAAAATTGAGAAATCGTGATACGGCGTTCTGCCTTGCGGCCTTTTTTCGTTATTGTGTTTTCTTCCGAACAAGGAAAATCCAGATTCCATTGATAAAAAAAAATAACGATTTTAGTGAAGTGACAGAATTTCGAAAAAAGTGCAAAATCGTTTTTCGCGTTTTTCTCGTCGAATTTGTCTATTTTTCGGGCGAATTTTCGGAAAAATTTGTCTTCGCAAAAAATGCAAGGGTACGAACAAGTCTACAAAAACAAATTTCAATTTTTAATTAATTTATAATTAATTTTTAATCAGTTTTTAATTATCCAGCATATCCAGCAGAAAACAAAAACGCATTCTAAGGCTGCTCACATTGTTCTGAAGATCAGGATTGCAACCGGCGAGCAGGAGCTCGCGACAGCTCTGATTGTGTCCGTTCTGGCAGGCGAGATGAAGGGGCGCGAAGCCGGCGAGATTTCTGTCGTGCAGCGGAGCTCGCTGTGTCCCGAGGGCTTTCGCGAGCGCTGCGACTGTCCGACTGTAGCCGCGCCACGATGCCTCGTGAAGTGCTGAGTTTCCGTGCTGGAACAGAAAAAGATAGAAAAAAAAAATTAGAAAGAGATAGATCGTCGTCGTTGTCTCGTTAGAATTAGCCGAAGGACGCGGACAGCCGCGGACAGCGATGGTCGCGCGGCGGCGGCGAGTCAGCAGGTCCCGTCGTCCCGGGTGATACGAGTGAACGAGAAGCCAGCGCGGAAGATTCATGGGATCTCGGGTGGCACACGTGTTATATGGTTAATAGCGCGCGCGAAACTATCGGGGCAGACACCTCGCGGCGACGTCGTCGTCGTCGTCGTTGTCGTCGACTTTCGTCGGCTTTCGCGCGCCAATTCCTTATACACAAATCTCTTAACCGACGGGCCAATTTACCCGAGCAACACGGGCGTCGCGCGAAGCACGTTTATTTACTGCCTATGGCGAGTGTCTCTAACCATGGCGAGAGTACGGGGCAACGATAATGAGCCGGATTAACGGGATTAATTCGCGTTCGATATATGGTACCGCGATTCTGGTCTCTCTCTCTCCGTCTCTCGCTTTCCCCGACTTCGCTTCCTCGTTTGACGTTCGCTAGGCTCGTTCTTCGTGCATGAGAGCGCGACCCTTTCGGCCATTCCTGTTCAGCATATCTCCCTCGACTCTCTCTGTTTCCGAGGGAGGGGGTCCCTCTCGATTCACGAGGGAGAAAGAGCCTCGTGCGTCATCGAGTCTCCCGATCTCCTCTTGGGTTCAACTTCTTGCCGGACTCTCGGCGCTCGCGAGATCCAAGACGATTCCGAGTATTCAATTATTGTCCTCGAAGCTCTTGTAATGCAGACGGCGTTCGGTGTGTATTTTCAGATCGGCGCGATAAATTTCCACCCGAGTCCTTTCCACCGGTTTCGACCCGGGCCTCTCTAATGTCTTTGTCCTTTCGAGGGAAATAATCGCGGGGAAAAAATTGCTCGACGATTTTGTTGGATGATAAGCGCGGGGGAATGCTGTTCACGGCCTGATAGGAATTAACACTGTATTTCTGTCGTCATAAAAAAATCCTTGACATCACTTCATCAAAACCCTTGTTCAGTTACTTTTGAAAAAAGAAAAGAAATTTGTCGTTTTGCTTGTCAGAAATCGTAGATCTGGCCGCCGGGCCGAAAACCGCCCAAATCGGGGTCACGAAATTTATTGTTTCAAAATATCGACTTTTAACCTATACCATCGTTCTCAAGTCGCATATTCTACCCCTGAAAACACTGGTTACAACCCTTTTTTAGTTGATTTTGAAAAAAAAAAGTTTTTGGCCGAACAGTTTGTCAGAAATCGTAGATCTGGCCGCCGGGCCGAAAACCGCCCAAATCGGGGTCACGAAATTTATTTTTTCAAAATATCGACTTTTAACCTATACCATCGTTCTCAAGTCGCATATTCTACCCCTGAAAACACTGGTTACAACCCTTTTTTAGTTGATTTTGAAAAAAAAAGTTTTTGGTCGAACAGTGTGTCAGAAATCGTAGATCTGGCCACCGGGCCGAAAACCGCCCAAATCGGAGTCACGAAATTTATTTTTTCAAAATATCGACTTTTAACCTATACCATCGTTCCGTTACTCATGAACATCTTAAAAGAGGGATACATGAAATAAAAAATATATAAAAAGCGTTCATTCTTGTCGTTTCTCGCGAGACAACCAGTAGCGACCGAGCGCTCGTGCTGCAAGCACCCGGCTATTCGATAGAGACGTGGATTTCCGTCGAAGCTCATTTGGTATAAAGAGTCCACGAGTTATATTGTCCGGCGCGCCCGGTAGTCCGTATTGTACACGTGGTATACGAGGAAGAAGGCGGTGAGTGGTAGCCCGAGCGCTCCGAGGGTTATCGTGGGCGGCGCCCGTGTTCGCACGCCTTTGGCTCGTCCTCCGTTAGAGGTTCCGAGAGTCCCCCTCAACCCCCCTCACCCTCTCTGCACACAGGCTGAGCAACATCGACGTATAGTACGAAGCGATATAGAGAGGTCGGTTAACCAACAGCTCGTCGAGTACTACATCGCGAGGGATCCATTCAATTTAGATCAGGAGGGCAGGAGCCGCTGCGAAGCTCGGACTACCGAAGCGAGAGTCCCGTGGGCTGCGCGGGTTTTATGCCCCGCGAGGTCCTTATCTGAGGCCCGGGACTCACGTGGGAGCAGCGAGTCTCGACTTCTCGTTGGTAGTTTGCCCTCCAGGAGTCGCTGTCCCTCTCACTCTTTTTTCCTTGTCTTTGTCTCCTTTGTGTGTGTCTTTCTCTCTTTCTCTCACGTCAATGACTCCGGTGCGCACGTAGGTGGCGCGTCGTTCCGGGTCTCCTCGAGCGGCTGCGCGAGAGACGAATATGCAGAGAAAGGGAGACGGCGAATAAACGGCCGAAGAAAGCGGCTCGGGGCACGTGGGAGGGAGAGAGAGAGGGAGATATGAGCGAGAGAGAGAGAGAGAGACCGGAGAGGAGAGTCCGAATCGAGATCACGCGGCGAGGAGTCGCGCGAGACGACCGTCGCGACTCGGGCACGAACCGAGCGGTCCGATATCATCGCGACAACGCGCTCGCCGCGGAATAATCCTCCTCCTCCTCCTCCTCCTCCTCCTCCGCCACCGCCGCCTCGTGACTACCGAACTCTCCCGGACCGGGACCTCGTCGAACCGATTTTTCGCGCGTATCGTCGTCGTCGTCGATGCGGGGAATATAATTCCTCGACGAACTCTTTTGCCAGCAGCGATTTATCGATCGATCTCGCGACGAAAAAAAAAAATAATTACGCTCGTCGAGGAATGTCTTTTTGTAGATTTTTTTTTCTAGCGATTAGCCGATTTGTTTTTATTCAAGTCATTAAGATTTCGCGTTAATTGAGTTCCAGGGACGAGTATAGTAATTCTCGGGAATAATTCACGACGAATCGTAAAATTAGTTACAGTTTAACGACCACGAAGAAATAAGTTATAGCTGCTCTCAATTAGTTTTACTACTCGCTCGATTATTTCATTGACTCCTAGTTTTATTCGTCCCGCTGTTAATCCGGAAATTCGAAAATTTGCTACCGTTTTTAAATATCTACAGTCGCTTTATTTTTTATTATTTTTTTTTATTTTTCGTGACGTCGGCACTAAACGATAAATTTATCGGTCCAATCGACAAGTCGGCGGCGAAGGATCGCGAACGCGATTCGTAGAATAAGGAACGAAGTCAGGGAACGAAAGAGCCGAACGAGAGACGACGTCGACGACAACGACGACGACGACGACGACGCTTGTCGCGTACGTGCGACGGTTCATTGACCAGCGAGTCGGGGAACGAGCAGGAGGAACCGGAGAGCTGTTCGCCAGCCGGCAGGTACGAGACCCGTGCCGTTCCAGACGTCTTATACCTTCATTCTTCCCCCCCCCCCCCCTTCCTCCCTCCCTGCCCACCCCTCCAGCCCAGCCCCCTCCTGTTCCTCCTTCTCGACGACCCTTTCTTCTTTTTCTTCCACCTCGGCGTCCTACTCGGTCGTCCTCTCGTTCGCCTGGCTCGCGTCTCGCCTTTTTCCTTTGTTGCGCGCACTCGCTGTGTACCATTTCTGTAAGTACCGGCAGCGACGGCAGCAGCAGCAGCAGCAGTCAGGCGGCTCTGACTGCTGCAACGGCTGCAGCCAATTGGCAACAGCCCCGGACATTTTTCCGCTGCCAGATTTTCGGTGCTGTCGATTTTTTTCGACGCGATACATTCCAGGTTCTTCGTGGAACTTAAGAATTGTTTTTTATTTTTTTTATTTTTATTTCTACAATTCTACATTATTAAAAAAATCGCCGAATAAAAAATAATTCGTGCAGATTTTCTCGCGCGTGAAAAAAAAAATCGGCAGAGAAGACGGAAGCAGATTGAGGAATGGAAGGAAAAAAAACGAGTTAAGAGACCGACGCGGCAAAGGCGCGATGAATCCGCTCTGGAAAACGAGGTCGTTAGCGAAGAGCGCTGAAAGTCGCAAACGATCGGAGCGTTGTTAAACGAGATTCGACACGTGCTCTCTTCTCTCCCTCGCGGCGCGCGAGCGCTCGATCGATCGATCGGCAGCAGCTCGCGCACGATCGATCGCGTCGCTCGCTCGCGCGCGCGCATGCGCAGACGCGTTTTACACTGCTGCGCGCGCACGATTCGTACACGCAGCCGGGACACAACGAACGAGGCGCGGAGAGTCTCCGGTATTATGTTAGCCGCCGTTTAAGGAACTGACTCCTCTCGACTTTTCTCGGAGAACCGGAACTCGCCGGCTATCGAACCGACGAGCTCTTTCTTAATGAAATCGTTCGAACGATTGGACCACTTTTTTCTCGTATAACTTTATGCACTGCACTCGAATAAATAAATGAAAAAAAATACATTAAAAAAACATGTGACTGCTTCTTTGTGACTTTTTTCACGTGGCATCGAAGAATTAGGCTCGACCGGAGTCGCAGGAGACGACGCCACCTGCTGCACTTGACGATCGAATTGCAGCTCGGCTGCCGGCGGCGACTTCGACGAAAAACCGGCTAATTACTTCATCCGGCTTTGGCGACCCACGAGTGTCTCGTCTGTTAGGATGCGGATAACCGTAATGGCGGTGGCTTTGAAAAATGTAACGTCATTTTTTGGGCAGATAATTTTATTTTATTAATTATGTAAATAAAAAAAATAGAAAAAACTAGTCTCGCCGTCGGCGTAAAAAAAAAATACTAAACGGCGCTCAAATCAGCCGCACGCGCGAAACATCAGCAAAGTGGATCGATCAATTTTTTTGCTCGTCGTTCGCGGTTATATGACAAAGCGTTAAATCGATATTACCACGGTAAATACAGCCCGAGGAGGGAGGGGAGGGGGCAGGTTTGGATTATACACAAACGGCCACGCGCTTGAAGGTCAAAAAGCTCGACACCTCTGTCGTTCCCTGGTTTCCCGGCTTCCCGATAGCTATATATATATACAACAAACACACAAACACACACGAAGGCAGCGGGCTCGGCGATGCTCGCGATTCGCCTTTGTTCGCCGGATCGCCGCTGCCGCGACGCGGGCATTGCACGCAAATTAGGCGGTATTATTCCGCGAAGCGGTTAGCCGGGGCTAATTCTCGCGCGCGGCCAGCGGCCAGAGTGGCCGGCAGCAGCAGCAGCAGCAGCAGCAGCTCCGAGTATATAGCGGTGTTGCTATATATACACTATATAGTCGGAGCTCCGAGCAGCTTCGCCCGATACGGTTACCGGATACTTGTTCCCCGGAAAAAAAGTTCCCGGATTAATTTTCCCGGACAATTGTTCCCACTTTTTTTTTTTTTCTTTTTGAGAACATTTCCGGGAATTTTTTCCGGGGAAAATATCTCCTAGAACCTTCCGATAACCACAGGGAACGAGAGACAAGAATCCGAGTACAAAAATAAAATAAAAGCAGAGATATAGGGTAAGTGCGCCTGCGCAGGGAGAATGCTAGCCGAGTGTTAGCGTTGTGCGCATGCGCGCGCGCGTTTTACGAATTCAAGAAGAATCGGCGAGAATGCGACGCGCGAGGACGTCGCATGTATTTCGAATGCGTGTTGTCTGTATCTATATATATATAGAGATATATATAGATATACCGAGGGCGTCGCAATTACGCGCGATCGGAAAGATCGCTCCGCGGCGGCGAAAGCGCTGCCGGTCCCGGGTTGAAAAACCCGCGGATACATCGGTCGTCGATGTGGGCAACGCGTCGTGCAAAGAACGCGCGGTGCCCACCGATCCATCGTCCCCCGCGAGTCCCGAGCGCGAGCGTCGAGATTTACACGACGCGTACAACGTACACAGCGCCCACCGCTTGTGGACGGTTTTACATTGTGTTACCAAAGGTACACTCGGCGCTCGAAAGTGCAACGACGACGACGACGACGACGACGACGACGACTGATCGTTTCGCAGATGGATGTCGAGGATGCGGACGCAGATTCTGCGGAAGGATCTCGCGCGAGCTCCGAATTATTTATTGTTTCTCCGTCCCCCGACCCTCAACATATATCTCACTGTCTAATGTGTTTGGCAATTTAATTCTGCCTTGGAATACTTTTTTTTGGCACACTAATAATTTATTAAAAATGTATGTCAGTTTTTACCTCCAATTTAATCCAGCTCGATACGCGAAACTTTTTTTTCTCAGGTGTTTCTTTTTCTTATGTGTTTGGCAATTTAATTCTGCGTTGGAATACATTTTTTTCGCACACTAATAATTTATTAAAAATGTATCTCAATTTTTACGTCTAATTTAATCCAGCTCGATACGCGAAACTTTTTTCTTCTCATGTGTTTTTTTTTCTAATGTGTTTGGCAATTTAATTCTGCCTTGGAATACTTTTTTTTGGCACACTAATAATTTATTAAAAATGTATCTCAATTTTTACCTCTAATTTAAGCTCGATACGCGAAACTTTTTTTTCTCATTTGTTTTTTTTAAATGTGTTTGGCAATTTAATTCTGCCCTGGAATACATTTTTTCGCACACTAATAAATTATTAAAAATGTATCTCAATTTTTACCTCTAATTTAATCCAGCTCGATACGAGAACTTTTTTTTTCTCCAACACTAAAAAAAATGGGAAAGTTCGCGCACCCAGCGAACGTCTCAGGGACGCTGGAAGTTAAGGAGAACGAGTTATAGTTGTGTTACTTGTGCCGCGGTGTAAGCCAAGCGGCCGCGGCAGCAGCGAAGAGAAGAAGAGGGCAGAGCGCGAGTCCGGCTTCCGACTATTCATCATCGGAGCTAACGTCATTAATTTTCACGTGGCGCTGCGCAGGCGCGCGCGCTACCAGCGTGTAACGATATCGTGCGGCGTTCGACGGTTCACGGTTGGTTGGACAAACGTCCGAGCGAGAAAGAGAGGAGAACAGCAACCGAGGAAGATTATTACACCCGCCGAACGTGCAGCAACAAAATTTAATGACTCCACCCCTTCCCTTCCCTTCCAACCCTCCCCCCCCCCCCTCCCCCGCCGAAGATCGAGGCGCTCGGATAAGAATGATTTTTCACAGCGGGGTCAGTGGAAATCTTCCCTCTTTTTTTTGTTACTTTTTTATTTCCGAGAAGAAGACCAGCGCGTCCGATCATTAAGAGACTCTTGATACGCTTCATTAATTTTAAAGTTAAGCGAAATGCGCGAGCGAAAAAAAATGTACTTCACTTATCTTCGCTCTGTCTCGCTTTCTCTCGACTTTTCTGGCCTTCGAAACGCGAAGTTCTTTTTTTTTTCTTTTTTTTTCCGCACCGGGTAAATGCACCGCGAGGGTCGGATAAGAGTGACAGGAGGTTAGAGTGTTACTCACGCTCTCCTGTAACTTTGCGCTGCGGAGTCGTCAGAAAAACGCGAGGTGTAAACGGTGCAAAATAAATATAATTAAAATGCAATCTCAAACGTATTCGTCTGAAAATTTGCGAGAATTCTTTTTCAACGTTAACAAGGTCCACTCGCCTTTTGCCTCATGTTTATAAATTCAATTACTTCAAACGCAAATCGCCAGAAAATCACATTATCTGAAAATTAAATAATTATTCACCGTCACACGTGAACAATTATTTAGATTTTTTTTACGAATCCTCAGAGCATAATAACCACGGAATTCTAGACTCTCGTTCCTCGCCTCGACTCCGCCCTTCGCCTCCTTTATCTTTTGTTGTAAAATAAACCGCGGTGCTTTGTGTACCCCGTGCGATGTTCTTTCGCGCTCGAGACACAGACCGAGCGAGAATGAGAGAAAGGAAAAAAAAGAAAGAGAGAGAGTTACATTTCTAAAGCGCATACACGCGACTTCGAGTCGCCCCGAGCGTAATAGTATTTATGCGCTTCGTATGCGCATCGCGTAGGTACCGTACGTATATACATGTATATATACGTGGAGTGCGTATCCGGCTCCGCGCGGGCGGGTGGTCACTATCCTCTCGTTTCACCCACACAAACAGCCGCGGAACGTGCATACCTATATATACATGCAAAATATAAATGCAGCGGGCAACAACAGCTGCGGGCTTTCGCTGTATAAGGAAATTTGTATAAACGTGCGCGTGGCCGCGCGCGCCGCACATACAAAACAGGTGATATACCTTACCACAGGCGATACCTTCTCTCCTGCGCTTCAGGTACGATTAATGTTGCGCTAAGAACATTTTTATTTCGCCCTTTTTATTTCCAGGCGCGTCTAGAACGCCGCGAGAGACGCGGTCATTTCCACTTTTCTTCGCGCGAGCTCGAAGCAGATTTGTGTTGTGTATAGTGTGCAGGTAGAAATTGGGGCAAAATGGAACACGAGGTAGAAAAAAGACTGGATCATGATTTTAAATGTGTCAAGGTGTAAATTTATCGTTTTATCTTTTTGACCCCAGGTTCCCCATTTTTTTCCATTGGGCTCTGTTTTATTCCTGGTACACTGACAAAAATGAGTGGTTGCGATTACCAATCATTGGTTCGATCTACCAAAATATTGGTTGTAGTTACTAAAATATTGGTAGCTCTGACCAACGATTGGTAATCACAACTATTTATTTTTTTCAGTGTAACCCATCTTGCCCCATTTTATCCTAGCATTTTACCTTCTGTTTTACCCCGGCTGCCCCATTTTGCCCTATTTTATTCCACTGTGCATTTTAACCCCTGTTTTATCCCGAGTGCCCTATTTTGCCCCCCCCCCTCACATTAATGCACACTGTTATAAAAGAGCGAGTCTGTATTGGAGGTTATGACCAGAAGTCTGGGTCGCGTGATTCGCGATTTAAAAGTGCGAGGTGGCTGTGGGAGAGGCGGGGGGGGGGGGGGGGTTAAGGGGGAACCAAGAGGGAAGGTATACACGGTATACGGCTCGCCGTAATATACTCTCGATGTGTGGCCTCCGCCGTCATATCGCGAGGTGCCGGGCCTCTCGGGTTATACTCTTCCCGCAGCTTCCGTGGCGTCTCGCGCCGAGATTACAGTCGTAAGATTAACGCCGTGCTCTTTCTTTGATGTACGCACGCATATCTCGCGCTCGGACCGCTATACGCGCGCGCTCCTCGGTCGTCCTCTCGAGGCTCGAAGGCGCCGAGACTGCGAGATCCTTTCACAGGAATTGCTCAGCTTATTGTGTATAAAATTGTTTAATCGATGAATTATTTTATACGGAAAACATTTCATACGGCAGCATTTTTTTTTATAATAAATCATTATAAAAAAATATTTTTATAATAATTTTTTATTAAAAATAAAAAATCTATTGGATTTAACTGGACGCGGCTCTGCGCTCGTCATTATTATAATATCTCGGATTTTGAAAAAAATAAATAATGCGTCGGCGCGGAGCCGTCGCGTTTATTTGTTTATTACCGTTCGTTTCGCCGGGAGCTAAATCGCCGCGGAAGGCCGAGCGCGCGCGCTAATGAAATTGTAGTAATCACGCGCTATGAAGAGATTAGCGTGTTCTCGGGGCGTCGCGCGCTTGCACCGTAATTTCAGCCGGGTGGATCGTGTCTCGCGCCGCGCCGAGATCCGCGTATTTATGGACCCCGATTTATGCAGCGATTTATACGTCGTCCCGGGACGACGAGGACTCTCGGGAATGACGCGGAGAAACGGCATCGGAGATTCGCGGGAGTCTGAATATGATTTTGCGGGGCAAATATTTATTCAATTATTTATTTATTTATTAACGGAAGCCTCGAGGCTCCAATGATTTTGATATTCCGAAGACATCGAAAATCCGCGAAGATTTACGCGCACCGAGCGAACGTAAATTTCAACGGGATTCCGTATTCAGGTCGAATTTGTGTTTGCACTTAGCTCGAGCAGCGAGTCGAAATTTACGATTGAAATTGCGCGGTTAAATAAGAAGTTAAGTAGGCGGCGTCAGTCGTAATCGTTATCCGCGATCGCGACCTTAGAGACGCCGTTTGCGGAGGATTTTTGCAAAGTCGGTTTGCAAATATGTGCGATCGGATTACAAAAAAAAATAAAAATTACCGACATTTCTAGTAGCAAAAAAAAAACGACCAACAAAATATTCGTCCCATCATCCCAAGTTTGTCATCAATGAGTCCAGCGCTCAACCCACAAATCCGCTCAACTCTAAAGTCAACCAAGAACCGACATAAATATCTACACAATAATCGATATTCACTATTGTTTGCGGTGAGAGAGTAAAAATAAAATAAAAATAAAACCACTGAGAAGTAAACAGTAAACGACAACAAAGCGACGGAAAAAATGGCTCAAGTAGTCGTGGACCACCCCGCGTGGTCTATTTTCCCGGCTGTGGGTTCCGCATCGTCAGCCTCTGAGCGAGGAACCAGCCTGGCTGATGGCTCCGATGCGAGGACAGAAAAATCCTCAGTGGTGCGGCCGCAGAGCCGCAGAGGAGCGGGATCTGCCATTTTTAGTGCGCTACGTCGGCAACAACAACTTCGCGGTCTTCGCCGCAGCTCGGAGCTCATTCTGTCTCGTGTTTCTCGCCCGTTCTCTCGGTTTCTCTCCGTCTCTCCGGTTGACTCGGAAAGGGGGTAGTAGTGGTCTCCGTCGGGCGTCCCGTCGTTAACACCGTAATGGCCGACATAGCCGCGACGACGAGGCGGCAGAACGCGAGACGAGGACGACGAAGAGAAGGGGAGAACAGAACCCGAGCCTCATTTTTATTTCATGCGATAAAACGTAATCGTGTGAGCCAGCTGTGAACATTCGGCTACTTGAACTAGGAGTGCCTTAAGTTAAAAAAAAATTTTTACTTTAATGCAATTTGCACCACGAATACCAAAGAATAATTTTTCATTTGCAATTTTTTGAATCTTCCATTTGGCCTTTTTTGTGAGCATTCGACTACTTGAACTAGGAGTGCGATAAGTAAAAAAAAAAAATTGTACTTTAATGTAATTTGTACCACGAATATCAAAGAATAATAATTTTTCATTTGCAATTTTTTGTATCTTCCGTTTGACCTTTTTTTCGTGAGCATTCGACTTCTTGAAGTAGGAATGCGATAAATAAAAAAAAATGATTTAACGTTAACGTAATTTGTACCACAAATATCAAATAATTATAATTTTCTCATTTGCAAGTAATTTTTTGTACCTCGCATCTGGACTACATTTTTTTAGCGGCAAGTTAAAGGTGCAGAAAATGGAGCTTTTTTGTCGCCAGGATGAGTGAAGTAATCCGAGAGGCTCGTCGCCAGGGATTCGTTGACACCGAAACGAGTCTCAATTCTTGCGAAACACGATCCGAAATCCGACGGAATTCGGATCGAGTGGCAAAAGGGTCGCGCATATCCTCTCCGCCTCATCCTCCTCCTCCGCGTCGTCGTCCACGCGTTGCCGTCGATGATGAGCCGCACGCGCGGCGAATCAACCGAGCGTGAAACGAGCAACGCTCGCCGGACGAAAAATAAGAAATCTCCGGCAGCCGCTCGACAGGCGTTTTACAGTTATTAATCCTGCGCCTGTCGCGTCGCGGCTCTTGACAAGCCCGAAGTGTGCACGCTCGGCGTCTCCTCGTCGACGGCGAACGCAAACACGAAGTCGCGAATTGTCGATCGTTCCTCGAGACTCTATTAAAATCGTCTCTCAATAAAATCGGACCCTTGGAATAATATTCCGTCTTGAGACCTTTCCTACAATTGCTATGAAATTAAATCTACGTAGGTGGAATAAATTTGAAGAATTATAATTAACTCGAATTTGGTCATCTGCTCAAAGTTTTCAACAACACAAACCCTATTATTGAATTTAATGGCCACAGTCATCCCAAGACTTTTATAGCAATCGGAATGTTTCCAATTTACTCGTTCCGAGCGACTGAAAATACTCCGGAGCCGAAGCCACTGGACGTAATTACAGCAAGAAGCGCGCAGCACGATTGAAAAGTCGAGAAGTCTCGTCGAGCGAACCATTTGTTTCTCTACGCACAGAAAGGTGGCAATTTGCGTGAGGTGAAAAGTAACGAGGAAGCCAGTCCAGGTTCTACTTACGTTTTAATTTTTTTATTTCTATCATTATTATTATTATTTCTCAAATGCTTGACACGAAAGCGAGGAAGAACGTTGGTAAGCTCGTTAGAACCTCGTCATCGTGGGTTCGGAGCTGCGCACACGACTGACTTGAGTCGAGCGAACGAAGTGGAAGGAAGACGAAGAGGAAGAAATAGTGAAGCGGTTTCTGGCAGAGTGGGAGGAGGCGCTGGAATTATCTAATCACTCCTGGAGAGTATCTCCACGTAGTACATATATATGTGTGTGTACATAAATATGTTTATGAAGAATGATAGTATATATGCGACGTCCTAGGTTGCGTTTTATGTATACATGTACATTTATTTATATCTCATATACTATATGTGAGTAGCATCTATGATGCCCTGGATTGGGTTTCATGGTCATATGAAGGAAGTCAACCCAGAGCATCAACCTATCTAAGCAACTCGCTGCCTGTCTAGTCTCGGTTTTCCCAGCGCGATGAACGCTCGAGCTTCCAGGCACTGAGCGCTCTCGTCGCATCAGCTCGGAGAGCGCGTCAACCGTAACAAACCTTTTAACGACTCTCGCCCGTAGTTACAACGTTGTTAAACGCAACGAGGCCAAAGGAGCCTCTCGCTTTTTTTTACGCCATCTTAATAAGTAGAAATTCATGACGGTCATATGCGGGAACGTGAGTAAGATTGCAGCCTTCGACAGACGAGACGTGCGTACTTAGCGTAATGTACAGACATTTTCTTCGCTGATTATGAGGTGAAACTCAAAAGGTCCTCTTCGAAAAAACTGATTTTTTTTTCGTCGTAGGAGCAGAAAAATTGTGGCCACCAAAGTGGAAAGTGGAATTTATTTAGCATATAGAACAGTCTCCCAATGAATTTCTGTACCTAGAAATACCACAGCTACCACGCTTAAAAAAATTACCCTCGCCTTTTTTGTCGACAGCGACAGAAAGGAGGTCATCCTTCGTCATCGATCATAAAGCGCCGATACCTTGAGGCTTCGGTCTCCCTCGATGGTGTTCATTAAGCGATTTTACGGTTCGCAGTGTCGCGAAGTCCTCGTCGTTCTCGTTGGCGTCGACCTGGGGCCGAGGAGAAGACTGAGGGCTATGGTAATGACGACACCTATGGGATACTTTACGATCCAACAATCGGCCAGTTAATTCTTGTTCAATGTACGTACGTAGCCTGTACATGTTGTACATTGAGCACTGCAACCCGTAGCTAAAAAATAAAAATAAAAAAAAATAATAAAATATATATATTCACATATGAACACAACGAAAGCTCATAGCATCGATACCACCGACATCGTCGTCTCTCATCGCGACAAAACGCACGAAGTTGGCTTCGCAGCGCCGGTCGTATCGTAAATCACGAATTTATCCAGTTCGTTAACGAGAGCCAAAGGGGCAAAAGGGATAAGGATTCTTCGGCAAAGGAGTTTTGCCACGGGGAGTCGCAGGGTGGAATCTTCAGTACGTTGGCTCCTCGTCCAATACTCGCCGGGTAAGGTGGAACCCACGAGTGCGTCGAGAAGTTTGCGCTCTTTATCCGTTTCGCCGATCGACCGCTACCCAATACCAGGCAACCAGCATGGGACGATAATAAACGTAAACTATAGTGAAGTGCCGATCGCTAAGAGACCAGAAGAGCCCCGAAGGGTTGGACGGAACTTCTGACGGAGAATGGGAAGAAAATTCATTGCCAGATTCGCTCCGACGATTCCTGGCAAGTTGAATGCGTCGAAAATAAAAATATTTTAGTAGAATATTGCGAATTTTGGAAAAACTGCAATGAAATTATTCAGCTGTTGAATATTTATAGCGAAGACCAGAAAAATATTGGAAATCAAGAAAATATGGACAATACGGTGCAAACGGTCGCAGACAATTTTCTGGTTATCAAAGTTTCGATCCAAGCTTCTTCGTCAATTACCGCGCGAGTCCGGGAATTCGATATTTCTCTTTCTGCACGTCCCGTGCAATCGTCTCGATCTCTCCATCGCTTCACGTCGCCACAGCCGCCACCTGGATGCAATAATCGTTTGTTTTATCATTTATTATTTTTATTTTCATATTCACTGTAAATACCGTCGGGTTTAATGTCAGACCTGACGATCGCACAAGAACGAGATGAAGATCCTCGTCGATACCGGAAAACCAGAATGGCAGAAGGTCAGATGTAGCCGACAGCCATCTGGCGTTTCCACTGCGTTCGCGTGGAGAGGAAGACATCGAGATCGCTGCACGACGGATCAATATTACTTTCATATCTTTGAAGCTACGTGTGTCATTTGTCCCAACGACGTTTCTCATATTCTCTGCTAATTAATCGTTCGTCGAAGATGCGGTCGCATTATCGCCGACAATTTTCCACGGGTCCATTCGCCTTTACGAGCTCCCGCGGTGCGCGGACGATGCGCATGCGCGTTGACCATCGGGACAGGTGGTAGGGGGAGGGGGGAGGGGGGGGGGTGCATAACGTGCTCGCGATATGCGGACGGGTGGGGCGTGCCGTATCCGAGAGAGTAATTAACGCGGAATCGCATTGGCGAACTAAAGAGTCGCGGGAAACGGTCGACGAAGACCTCGGCGCGGTTTAATTACCGGTTGATGCGGTAGCGGGACGCCCGGCAATAAATGCGCACGCATTCCCTTCATCGGGAAAAAACCCTAATTTTAACGAAGAGACAAAATTTCACAAAAATGAAAAATCATTTTTCGCGTTTTTCTCCACGAATTATTTATTTTTCGGGAAAACAAGCTCTCCGGATCAGCGAAAAAATTTACGTGGGATGAGGCTTTCAAACTTTGCGAAATAGAAAAAAAAAAAATCGTAAAATTCGCAAGGGGAATACTGATTAAAGAATGTATATACGGGGCAAATTAAGTTCGTGCATCACATGTTCTTCCACATACCTATATATATATTTCACTGCAAATATCGTCGCATTTTTCCGCGTCCAAGCGGTCAAGGATTTTATTCCACCCGTCGCGCAGAGGGGAGAAAGGAGGGGGGAAAACGAGAAAGTTGCAACTTTTTGTCCCTCGTCTCCGCGATTGCTCCGTCGGGCCGTCGCTCTCGGCGAGAGCGACGCTCGAGGGTACTTTTAGCGCGGACACGTATCCAAGATACGTAGCCATCGCAATGATACCGCGGAAGATTTTCTCTTTCCATACGCGGGTAATACACTTCGGATCGCGGTTTTCGCGCTCGCCGTTCATTTCCATCATTTTGTTTTTCCTATCTCTTTCTTCCTATAAATATATATACATATATATAAATGAGGCGAAGCATCGGCGCAAAGTGGTCGAACCGAGCGCTCGGAGTTATCTGCGCACGTCGGAACGTGACGACGATATATATAACGCGAGACGTGGTGGAAGACGTTCGTTCCTCGCCGCAACATTCTCCCCTCATTTCGCTAACTCTCGCGCGTTGGCACTTCACGCGCTTCGTGCCGATCGAGGCTGCCGAGCGCCACTCGTGTAGCTCGCGCCGATCGAGCTTCTCGCGTCTCGCGAGCCCTGATCGACGCCGCTGCCGAGTGAGGAGCTCCTCGCGAAGGGCGCGAGACGAGGGGAGGGAGGGGGGCTGCCCCCTCCCCTCGACACGACGCCCGGGGTTCAGCGCGGTGCCCGGGGGGTCAAACGCCCGGGCTCTACAATTTACCGCGCGCGCGCATGCGCGATATCCCCCGGAATCTTCGTTTTCTCCTCGCCCTCCCCGATAGTCCCATACTTTGCTGTAATATCACTACTATCCGGGCATTAGACTGCGCAGACCACGGAGCATACCGCAAGATCGGCGGCGAAGGTGAAGGTGATCGACTTATTACAGACACTCGGTGAACTTACTCGCGCCGCGCGCCGGCGGAAAATTCGCGCGCAGACCGGAGGATGAGAATTATATATTTCTATGCGGGCTCTTCCTCGTCTCTCGAGAGCTCGCGAGAAATTCTTGAGTAACGAGCCTCCCTAGCGTCAATTACGTAACCGCCGGCTCGTTGCCGCGGACGCGTCACGTACGGCGAGAAATATTTATTTGCGCCGGGGTTAGGGAGTTCGGGAGGTTTGTTCTAATCGAGTCTGACTTTTTGGCAGTCACTGACCTATCGTAAATAAAAAAAAAATGGATTGCCGAATTTCCCACGAAATATAGAATATCTAATTCATTGATTTTTTTCGTAATTTTTTATCTTCACCTCTAACTCGTATTAGAAATTAAAAACATTTCAAGAGCAAGACATCCAATTTCTTCGTTTAACGTTTTATTTTATTTTCTGTAATTATTTTATTTCCTCCGGCTCCGCTCTGAATTTTTTTTCTCACGCTCGTCTCGACGGATGCGACGTCGCGAAATCGGGCGAGCCGAGGAACAGGACTCGCGGGTTCTTGGTCCGATATATATATTTGGTATGCCGTATAATTTGTAGTGTAGTAGGATGTATGAGCTATATAAGAGGCGGCGGGAACTCCGCGTCGGACGGACGTGTAACGAGGCCGAGATCTATTTAACACAATTAAATGAGTATCCCGCTGCGCGCGCGTCGGTGCCGCGCTATTCCCGATCGTCGTGGAGCTGGAGCTGCGCGTGGTTTCTCGTTACTCGAATCTATAGCGATCTCGGCCGGTCGTCGCGCCGCCGCCGCCAACCGTCCGGTCTGTATATCTCCAATGACGAGTGATGCCCGCTTCTCTGTTCTCTTCGCGCGCGAGCGAGCGCTCTCTGTTGTCCGGTAATGGAAGCCTCGACTCGACTCGCGGACCGTACGGATCGCTCGCAGCGCGCGCGGCAAAAAGAGAAAGAGCGCGGAGAGGATAGTCAGTTGAGCGTGGCTTCGGCGCAGCCGGGCAGAATACACCGACACACAACGCGCGCGCGGTCCGTGGGGAGCTATTAATTCTATCCTCGCTTTACACTCGGCGCGAGGAGCCACAACCCGGGGCTTTTACTAGGCGGGCGCTGATTCAGCCGTTTCTTTGCACCTCGTTCGGACGCCGGCTTGAAAAGACCTGCGGGGCTATGTTTTTTTGTTGCCTCGATTGCGCGTATCACGGCGGATTGTGATACGAGCGCGATTGTTGCGACGCTGGAGATTTATTGGAAAATAAAGATTTGGATAACTGTGTTGGTTGCTATTTTTTTATAGATGAAAACATTTTTTATTGAATTTAGACGTGATAATTTTTTTTCAGGAATGTTTTTTTTAGTGATGATAATAGTTTTGGTGATTGGAAATAAATTCGGAATAATTATGAGTGAATTATTCGTGAAATAAAATGATGAAGGTTGATAGAAATATGCGATATTTTATGGGTTCTCTGTGTGTGCAATAAATTCCAGCGAATTTACTGCGCCTGTTATCGAGAAACTTACCGCCGCGTTGTCTTGATACATAGGAGGAGACGTCAATACGATAACACGACATTTTATTCGCTGGTTTATGGCCCTCACTCGAGAGCCGAGTGTATAACGAGGCCCGGCAGATATGAGGAACGAGGAAGCGACGCTCGCTCGACGCGACGCGTTATCTCCGCTCCCACGCGCGTCGCGCGCGCGCGTCTCGCAGGCTGCTCGCGGCAGCGGTGAACTCAACGAAACCGTCTGCAAAACGATGCAGATAGGCGGAGACTCGTTCTCTGTGTCTCATGCCGCAGGAATTGCTTTTCGATTAAACAAAATGAAAAAATACAAAATGAACGAGTTAATTCCGTGTCACGTGAACACTTCACGAATTAAAAAAAATGATATCTAATTGTCTTATATATTGTTAAAAAAATATCTACAATATTATTATTATTATTATTATTATTATTATTATTATTATTATTATTATTTTTATCGTGAATATTAAAAAAAGAAACTGTATTAAATCGTTCTAATAAAAATAAAAAAATTATATTATAGTATCGTCTATTCACGTTTTGAATTAATTAACATAGTCAGATAACAATAATATCGAAAACAAACGCTCGAATTTGACGGAAGAATCCGCCATAACTCAAAACGTCGCTATTCGAAGCTGATGTCACAAGTGTCAGGATGGCCGAGCGGTCTAAGGCGCCAGACTCAAGGTTCGCTACCTTGCCCGCTTGAAGCGGGTTTAACATGGGCTTTCTGGTCCTCTCTGAGGGCGTGGGTTCGAATCCCACTTCTGACAAATTTTTTTTTTTTCCCAGAATCAATGCTCAATTCGAAAAAGAATTAATTCAATAATTTTCAATATTTTTTACGTCGGTTAACGAATTGTTCGTTGATAATCAAGCGCAGGGGAGGGGGATCGCCGCGTGGTGCTGCTGTCTCTCTCGCTCTCGCAATCAGAGGCAAGCGCCACAAGTCGCGGCGGACTGCGGACGGTCGCGCGACGATAGGCCTGACATGTGTATAGATCGGGGAACGTTGCTGCGCTATCGCGCTGTGCCTCGTTTCGTGCGAGAGAGACTACACTCGGCGAGAGCTCGTCGTGCATCGAACCCTCGGCATTTTCTCTCTCGCTCTTTCACCTCCACGTCCTTGTTACCTCATTCTCTCTTTGCCTCCGCTCTCTGTGTGCTCTCTCACCTCATTCTCTCTCTCTCTCCCCACTCTTTGTTTATCTTTCGTTCTCTGTCTGTCCTCTGCATGCCCTCTGTGTGCTCCTCGCCTACGATTCTAAGGCGGAATATACTTGGGCTGTATCCTATATACACAAACGGTCCTCAGCAGAGAGCCAGGGAACTGGGTGCTCTACCAGCTGGGTTCATAACTCCCAGTCGCTCGCACACGGCCCACTCTGTGCTGCTGCTGCTGCTGCTGCTGCTGCTGCTGCTGCTGCTGCTGCTGCCGGTACTCGAGATATTGCGACGCTGAGATAAACATTGCGATAGTAACGAAGGCAATAACTTTGCCCAACAGCCCTCCCTGATCGCTCTCGCTCTCCCAAGACCAACGGAGTCTGCCCCCTCCCCCCCCACTCTCCCCCTCAAAACAATCCGCAAATCGTACCGCGCTCTCGTTATACTCCCATTTCCCACAATAAGCATGAACTCGTGATCCCACTTCTCGGCAAACGTATCCGCGTTCGATTTGAAGCTCGTTACGACGACGATCGCGTACCTTTCCAGCACAAGGAAGTTACTTTCATGGTCGTGCAATTGTTTTCCATTGACTCACACAAACGTGGAATTTAAAAAATGTGTTTAACAGAAAAAATGTCGAAATAATTTAAGTAAGAATTTGCAATACCGGAAATTGTGTTCATCTGATAAATTTGATGCACGTGCCGAAGCGATACTAAATATTTGCAACGATTGGCATTTTGCAACACCGGAAAAAAATATAGCCAGCGTGACTTTTCCGGGTCGAAGCGGCCGAAGACGGCGAACACGTCGAGCTGTCTTCGCAGCGGCGAGGAAGCGGCGCGTTAACGACGACGAGCGCGTAAGCAGCGCCCGGGGGGGAGTTTGCCATCGACGCTGCGGCGGCGGATGGTGATTGATTCAGGGTTCGATGTCTCTGGGAAAGATCAACCTGTCGGTGGTTCCAACGTCGCTGCTTTCCATCCCCGTCCGCGTGTTCGCCGAGCTGCATAGAAGCTAGGAGGCTGCAACACGCGCATTCCACTCCCGCGTCGTAGTCCACCAATAACCCGATGGCATTTTGCCTCCTGCCCTCCTTTCTAATTTCCCCCCCGCGTGTTGCGTGCGACAGGGTTGATCCGGGCCCGCAGATATACTACTGGCGGCAATTAACTCGGACAACGTGTCATTAAGTCCGGGGGGGGGAATTATGGATGAGTGAAGAAGTGGCCCTTCCTGACTCGCGCGAGAGACGTGCCGCCGCATCCGCGTGCGTTCCGCCGATACGTGGCGAATCCTGAATGCTTATTAAATCGGTATCGTGCAAGTGTGAATTGAATTTTTTTTTATCGATTCAATAAAGTAAATAAAATAATTAAAATAAGGCTGAAGAACCTCGGTCGATGGCCGATTGGCAATATATGGGCAATGTAAAAATTAGGTAGCACGTCTAAATGACTTCGACAAATGATCTTTACAAAAAGGACTTGGGGAAAAGAACTTTGACAAAAGAACTTTTACTTTTAGAAAGTTATTTTTATATTGTTAATAAAGCATTTCACTACTACTGCTCATTAAATAAAATAAAATAATATGAAATAAAATGAAATAAAATAAAATAAGTCAATGAACTTCGCCATAAGTGCAACAGTTGCCCAGCGAATAGTTGCACATAATACGGCTTGAGATTGTACGAACACACTCGAAACCGAATGCAGAAAGCTTGTAAAAGTTCTTTTCTCTCTTTTCCGCGTGTGTCTCCGTCCGCGTGCACTCCAGCCTATCGTTCGGCCGCCGGGACACCGTGCGCATAATCGCGAGCGCGGGACACGAGTTCGCATTGGGACCATACCTGGATAAATGGTAAGCTCCATTAGGAACCTCATAGCGTCGAGAGCTGCCGCCGCCGCCGCGAGTCGCCGCGTGCATAAGCTATGCGCGCGGAGCGGCAAATAAGCTGAAGGAAAGCGAAGCGACCGCGCGCGGGGGGAATTCCGCGGAAAGAAGGGAGTCTTCTCTCGGGAGCGACGACGAGAGACGAGATGGGTATCTTCTCCTCTTCTGTTCGCTTCTTCCACTCCGTTCGCTCCTCTTCGTAACGGACCACGTGACGTTCCCTTTCACCTCTCGGTTATTTTAGCCGACTATTTTAATTCGCTTCCTCGTTGCGAAATTAATTCATTTTTTTTTTATTAATATTATAACAAACCAGAACGACGTTAATAAGAATAATAATAATGATAATTAATAATAAATATTAATAACGTCCCTCCCGCATTCATCACCCCGCGAATGTTTATCCATCGGGCAATCACAATAAAGCCGCGCGAGTAAATTGAATTTTAATTACAATCACGTCGCGCGCACCTTTCGCGTTGCATGTACATATATATGTATATAGATTCGCCGCGACTGCGACGAAATAATTTATCCCGCGTATTAATGGAACGAGACTGCAGAATGCACATCGCGCGGTGCCGGAAGACTCTTCTCGCGGTCGCCCCGGAGTCCGCAGATGGCTCGGCGGAATGCAGCGCTCGATTAATAAGAGTTGACACAAAGCGCGAGCCCCGCAGAGCGAGAGAGAAGGAAACACTCGGAGCTATAGCACTATGAGCGCGCGGGGTGTATGCGGCGTCGGTCGCGTCCTGCGATCTGCGGAGTTTCCTTATTACCTACGCGGCCGGCAGCGACGACTCGGGCTATTTTGCCTCCGTGCAACACGTGGGTAATACGTACGTAGTACGTTCTCATTGTTCACGTGGCCGCATGCGATCGAGAGAGGGAAGAAGACGATGAGAGATGAGGGAAAGACGAGAGAAACGAGAGAAACGACAGAGACGAGAAACTCCGCACGTACCGCGAGGCAAAATATAGCGACGAGTACCGTTCGAATGAATTTATGAAAAGATTCGCGATGAAACATCGAGCGTCGCTGATTCCTCGCCGCCGGACATTCGCATTTTTTCTCCAGCTTCCTTCTCCATTTCCTCGCTGCGGTTTAAGTATCGCGCTGGATGTATTATCAGCAAGAAAAAAAAAAAAGAGGCGGGAAAAATACATTGGAAGCCACGTAGTAGCCTTAAGTGAATTTAAAGCGAGCAGCGCTGGAGAAGTCTAAACGAAAACTACCCGAAGCGATATAAAGTCCGGAGAGCTGAGTCGGAGTTGCCTTTACGAGCTAGTAATTTTCGAGCTCTGCAACCGATCGACGTTTTACGAGACGTACGCAGCCTTTTTCCAACTATTCAATTGCAATGTGTTGTACAGCAGATTGCTGTACGTATATACATGTAGACGTATAGATATTTGTTTGCCTTTGCATCCACCGCGCGATACGCACTCGCCCCGGTGGCATCACATTTGTCACGTGACCCACGTTCGCCTCGCGCGACGGCGTCGCGTGTTTCCTCGTATCTCTCGGTTAGCCGCGACCGCGCAGCGAGGCTCACGCGTGTTCATCCCCGAGGGGTCAGGTCGTTAAATAATCGTGCAATTGCATGTCCCACCGACGACGAGAGTTTACACGAGATGACGTCTCGCTCTTATGTCGACTGCGAGTCGTGCCTACACGCTAATTCGTAACGCTTATTTCGCGTTTTGCGTCGTTCGACCCGGCGTGATCGTACACGCGAAGTCGTGGAGGGTGGCTCATTGAAATATCGAGATCCCTCTTTTAAAAAGTTCATGAGTAACGGAAAGCATTGGTAGGAAACTATTCGAGCTGTGATTGGCTGGGACTCTCAGACCGACGCCAGGTTCATTTGTCCTTGATAACTTTGACAGGTCTGTCAAATATCGTATTTTTTTTTAATCCACTAAAAAAAGATTCATGGCAGTGTTTTCAGGGGTAGAATATGCGACTTGAGAACGATGGTATAGGTTAAAAGTCGATATTTTGAAAAAGTAAATTTCGTGACCCCGATTTGGGCGGTTTTCGGCCCGGCGGCCAGATCTACGATTTCTGACAAACTGTTCGGCCAAAATTTTTTTTTTTCAAAATCAACTAAAAAAGGGTTGTAACCGGTGTTTTCAGGGGTAGAATATGCGACTTGAGAACGATGGTATAGGTTAAAAGTCGATATTTTGAAAAAGTAAGTTTCGTGACCCCGATTTGGGCGGTTTTCGGCCCGGCGGCCAGATCTACGATTTCTGACAAACTGTTCGACCAAAAAATGTTTTTTTTTAAATCAACTAAAAAAGGGTTGTAACCAGTGTTTTCAGGGGTAGAATATGCGACTTGAGAACGATAGTATAGGTTAAAAGTCGATATTTTGAAAAAATAAATTTCGTGACCCCGATTTGGGCGGTTTTCGGCCCGGCGGCCAGATCTACGATTTCTGACAAACTGTTCGTCCAAAAAATTTTTTTTTTCAAAATCAATTAAAAAAGGGTTGTAACCAGTGTTTTCAGGGGTAGAATATGCGACTTGAGAACGATGGTATAGGTTAAAAGTCGATATTTTGAAAAAATAAATTTCGTGACCCCGATTTGGGCGGTTTTCGGCCCGGCGGCCAGATCTACGATTTCTGACAAACTGTTCGACCAAAAAATGTTTTTTTTTAAATCAACTAAAAAAGGGTTGTAACCAGTGTTTTTAGGGGTAGAATATGCGACTTGAGAACGATGGTATAGGTTAAAAGTCGATATTTTGAAAAAATAAATTTCGTGACCCCGATTTGGACGGTTTTCGGCCCGGCGGCCAGATCTACGATTTCTGACAAACTGTTCGACCAAAAAATGTTTTTTTTTAAATCAACTAAAAAAGGGTTGTAACCAGTGTTTTCAGGGGAAGAATATGCGACTTGAGAACGATGGTATAGGCTAAAAGTCGATATTTTGAAAAAATAAATTTCGTGACCCCGATTTGGACGGTTTTCGGCCCGGCGGCCAGATCTACGATTTCTGACAAACTGTTCGACCAAAAAATGTTTTTTTTTAAATCAACTAAAAAAGGGTTGTAACCAGTGTTTTCAGGGGAAGAATATGCGACTTGAGAACGATGGTATAGGTTAAAAGTCGATATTTTGAAAAAATAAATTTCGTGACCCCGATTTGGACGGTTTTCGGCCCGGCGGCCAGATCTACGATTTCTGACAAACTGTTCGACCAAAAAATGTTTTTTTTCAAAATCAACTAAAAAAGGGTTGTAACCAGTGTTTTCAGGGGTAGAATATGCGACTTGAGAACGATGGTATAGGTTAAAAGTCGATATTTTGAAAAAATAAATTTCGTGACCCCGATTTGGACGGTTTTCGGCCCGGCGGCCAGATCTACGATTTCTGACAAACTGTTCGACCAAAAAATGTTTTTTTTTAAATCAACTAAAAAAGGGTTGTAACCAGTGTTTTCAGGGGTAGAATATGCGACTTGAGAACAATGGTATAGGTTAAAATTTGCCATCGGATAGGGTTTTCAAACTTTACAAGATCGAATTTTTTTTCGCAAAAAAAAACTGTAGATTTCTCCATAGCGCGTGCGCACTTAGCGCGGACGTCCGTATTTTCATGAATTACGAGCGAACCGCGACACGCGCCAGACAATTTTCCTCGTCGTCGTCGTCCTCGTCGTCGTCGTCGGTGCGGTTGATTTACATCGCACGCGCTCAGCTCGCCTGCGCTGCTCTATGGTAACCATAGGTGCGTTGGGTGCCGCCGCGCGTAGCCGACGCATAAGAAGGTGTACGGCGAGGCAGGCGCAACCCGGCCCGGGCGTTAGAAGCCTCTTAAATAAACATACATCACCATCGCTCGGAATTACGCAACCAGCCGGGAGAGAGCAGAGAGCGTACGCCCAGCCTCCGGGCAAACTAATAAATCACTCTGCTCTCCTCTGCGTTACTTCCAACCTTCTGTTTTCTTCATATAAAAAATAATATACATACATATATATACAGCGTACAATACGTCTGCGGTCTGTCAGTCGTTACCGTGATTTTTTACGCACTTTTCCGGCGTCGATAAATATTGGATCGAGACGCGATTTCCGCGTTGGTAGCTAAGTAGATCGCGAGATGTATGTTCAAGAATCGATCGAGTGCAAAAATAACTTTCAATTGCGGTGCGTATTACAATGATAATAATAATAATATTCACAGTGACAAAAATTAATATCACTTCCGCTGAGATAAAAATGCTTTTTATTTAAAAACCCACTCGATTTCCGTATCTTGACTCAAAAAAAGTCTCAATAATACAAAAAAATAATAATGACAACAGTTTTGACGATCATTTTGAAGAAAAAAAAAACCAGTTTAATCGAACGATCCACCGGAGACTGAAATTCCAAGAGTCACGAGACGATTTGCCGTATCGCGAGGGACATATCAATGTTTTTTTTTTCGCCTCGACAAACGGTCGCGTCTTGACGAACGTGGCACCGAGGATTATCGCACGTACACCGAAAGACGTCGTCGGCGGCGGTGGCGGCGAGACGAGAAGAACAAAAAGAAATTAGCGCAATCGAGCGCCACGGACGATCGGTCGCAGCCGTTGAAAGATTTATGTACGTCGACGTGTCATCGATCGGTATGACACTCGGTACGCGCCGTATATGAAAGTTAAGTAGCGACGCGTACATCGTATACACATATATATATACATACATCGTGTTTGCGCTTTGCGCGAGCGGAACACACGCGGTTTGTGCGCAGCCGCGGCGGCGGCGTCGTCGTCGTCGCAAGAAATCGCGCATCGACGCGCGCGATCGCGAAGTGGATCAGGTGCGCTCGCTGGTCGCTCGCGCTCGCGGTGAGATCGCGCAAAGAAAATCCGGGAGTCTCTCTCCGACGTCTCAGACGTCGCTGCTCATTTTGCGCTCCGTCGCGCGCAGCGCGCAGAACCGGCGACGTTCGCTCCGTCTTCAGACGCGCATGCGCGCGCGCTACGAACTCGTTTCCTCGTGGCGGCGTCGCGGATAATCGATTCCCATTTCGTGATACATACCACACAGCAGCAGCAACAGCAGCCGCAGAAGCAGAAGCAGAAAAGCACAGGTCGTTCGAGACGACGACGACGACTTCGACTTCGACGTCGTTGTCGCCGTTGCGTGTTGTGTCCTGGAGTATATTGGTAATTCTCGGGGACCGTAAGTCGTTGTAAATGTGACAAATGACACACACGGTATGTGTGGTTAAGGACTGAGAGAGAAAGAGAGGCACTACAAGGGAAAGAGGGAGAGAAAGAGAGTGAGAATGAGGAAGAAGAGAAAGAGAAAAAAGAGAGAGAGAGGGAGTGAGGATAAGGAAGAAGAGGAAAAGAAGAGAGAGAGAGAGAGGAAAGAGAGATGCGAGCTTTCGAGTACTTTTCCAGGGGCGACAAGCCAAGATCGACAACCGGGCGTGTATATACGACCAAATGTATTTTTACCCACACAAACGCCACCCAACTCTGTGCACATGTCCTATATGTGCAATGCGGTCTGCCCAGTCTGATATATCGCGCGCCTCTCGCACACACTCCTCTCCTTCGACTCCTTCGACTCGCGCGTCGCGCTTTCTTGTTCGGCCGCGTGCTCGCGCGCACTCGGAAATCCCGTTGGACCGGTGCGTTCCTGCGCGTTGGTATAAGAGAAAAGGATTAAATCGCCTACGAGACACATCCCGTTGTTCTATCGGCCGTTCTCTCGATCTTCTTTTTTTTTTCGCCTTTGCCTTTCTTTTTTTTTGTCTCGAGCCTCTCGGGGTTTCAAGTGTCCCGAGGCTTGAATGTACGTCAGTTGTATTTTTGCAGGAAGCAGTTGCGAACGGTGGTTGGGAAAGATTCATTTTGGACTGGTTTTTGCGGAGGTTCAAAGACACGAGATTGTGATTTTGGGATTTCGAGCGACGGTCGATTTTTGTTTAATTTTCCAAAATCAACAGTCAGAAAAAAATTCCGCCTGTATCACAAAATTTTCCAGCTGTACAATCCTCACGGAGAAATACTGTATTTTTTCCAAGAGATATAAAAAAAAAAAGTTGCTCCACTCACTCGCGACTTTTTCCATCGTCGTCCGAGCGTCGATTCACCCCCGCTCTTGCCGTTCTCGTTCCTGGGCAAAAACCTCGTCCAAGTACGTAAATAACATTCTAAAGTGTATAAACCAGCGTCCGACGAAACGAGGCTGACTGCTTTCTTCGCCCTAAAGGGGTATTACGGCGCGTGTAATTGAATTTATTCGATCGTCGGAGCGATTTCCCTCCGCGATGTCCCGAAGCACGAACGACTCTGATGTATACGTATATATGTGTACACAAAACATAAATATACGGATAGATAATGGATATGGAAAAAAAATTGTCTCCGGTCCGCGTCGGCTGAGTGAAAGCATAGGTGGATAGTCCTATGACGCTCGTACACGCGAAGGGAATAATGTTATTGCTTTATAGCGCACGCGAAGCCGTAGGTGCCGCGCGTTCGTGCCGCCGCCTTTCTCGCTGCCGCGTTCCGTTTGTTTCTTTTTCCCGCGTTTCTGCGCGCGCATGGGCGTCACTCGGCGTTCTCACGTGACGCCTCCCCCCCTCCTGCCCCTCGCGCCTGCGCAGCAATCGTAAAACGCGCTGGAGGTTAGGTTTATGCACCTCGCGCTCTTCTGTTTTTGAAAGAAGTATATATATGTATAATGAGTGCGCGCGCAGCAGGTAGAACGCGCCTGCGTGCGCAGCGCTATCGTCTGCGCATGCGCCCCGATGGAATCGCGCGATTGCTGCGCGCAGGCGCAAGAAGGCTCGAGTGTCCGCGCGGGTTTCACGTGGTCCCCTGGTCGTTAAATACACTATAAGGTAATATACGAGCAGGGTGGGCTCGCGTGGGTCCCGCAGCTTCTCTTTCAATAAAAAAAAAAAGCAAAAATAATAAAAAAAAAAGGTCTATAGAACGCTATAAAAGAACATTATTCGCGGGGAGTCGAGGGTGAATTGCCGAATAAGTCACCGCGCGGATAGTCCGATAATAAAAATTCATTCTCCAACGTTGTGGAATTTAAACGATAAAAAAAATTTAATAACGAAGGAAAATAATGTATCGGTTGCTGATTTGTTGCTTACCGTGGTGTCCTGACGTCCGACTTCCGCTCCGTGCTTCAGGAGCAGCTCGACGACCTCGAAATGACCCTCGGCCGCTGCCCTTTGCAGTGGAGTTACCCCGGTCTGCAAAAACATTCAAGTTTCAACGTTAATTCAATTAATAATAAACAATTTTCGGAAATTTATGAAAATATTGAAAATCTGTGATTGGATCCATAAGAATTATTGTTGTTATAATCGATGTTATTATTATTATTGTTATACGCATCGAAGAAGGCAATGGAATTCCGCAGTCTACTCGAGGCGACACACTGCAGGGAACGTTTCAGTCGCGGTGGTCGACTCTGCTCGGGGTGCTCGTAGGACTCGAGACTCGCGTGCATCTTCCATAAATCATGAAGCTATTCCGTCGTCGTTGTCGTCGTCGTCCGGCGACGACGACGACATCGCGAGGCTCCTACGGACATGGCTACGCTCCATCCGAGTGTTTCAGTAGAACTCTCAAAGTCTCTGACTTGACTACAAGTGTCTACACAGCCGAGGCCGAGAGCAATGGAGCGCTCAAAAGACTCTTTTCCGAGGCCTGAAGAAGCCGGCACAAAAGGTGTGATTTATTAATTAATAATGTTGTCCAAAAAGATTTTTTCATTCAGCCCTGGCAAAAATCTGTAGCATTCTGTTACATTCGTCCCAACTGATCAGGCCCGGACAGGGATGACACGGCCCTGGCCAGGGCCATACTAGCGCAGAGTGTAACGCAAAAGATTTTCTACCAAGGAAGTGAATTAGCAAAACTTATCAGTCACCAGCAATCGGACCAACAAACTAATTCGCTGGCCCATATAAAACCGCGTCACTTTGTTGTTCGAACCAGATCCTTCTCTTTTTTTTCTGCAGCCTACAATCTCCCACGGGACAGCGATGTGGGAAAACCACGTGGACAACGTCGGCCTCGAGGGTCCGCGAGCGCGCATTACATCCCGCTGAACTCTGATTACAACTATTAGTGCGCCGCAACGAGCGGTGAGAGCCTCAATCTCTCAAGTTTTTCCCTTTCAACGGGCCGAGCGCGCGCGCAGCGGGCGATCATCAGGGGTGTGCGCGACGACGACGACGACGACGGGCGCGCACCGATCTCCGTACAATTGCGAGACGCGGATGAACCTTTTAAGGTGATATAGGATCGTAACTGTCTCGGGGCCGGGTAGTCACTTAAAGCCGGTAGCGTTGCGCGTTTACCAGCTAACAGAAGTAGTAATAGTGGCAGCAGCAGTGGCCGTTGGTAGTTATCGCGGATGAGTCGAAGCAGGAGAGTAAAACCGGGCAATGGAGGCCGAGTGCGGAGAGTAAGTAATAGACGCGCGAGATATTCTCACAGAGGGGAAAGCAGCAGCAGCAGCAGCCGCGAGAACCGCCTTCTTCTTCGTCCCTCCGACTGGAAGTCGCCGAGGCAAACCGAGACCGCAAACCTCGACGTCCGAACCGCAGTTAATTAATACTTATTCGCAGTTCCAGAACGATACGTAAGCGTAATTAGAAGGTCCGCGCTGCGCGCGCACTTTTAGTTGCGAGACGCAAAAACGCGGCTCCTTTAACGCCCAACAAGGTGTTTAATGAATAATGACCACGTGACGCGGCGGCACTGTATAATAAACCCGTTGGGTCTGTGGGTGAGGTCACTTTTTCCTCGATCCCCTCCCCCCTCCGTCTCCTGCGCAGCGGAATCGCTCATTTTCCCTTTCCCGCCGCCGACGAAAGTCGTCGCGGCAATTTACAGATCAACTTTTTTTTTTATTCTCAATTGACAGCAGCTCGCGCGACTCCGGCTTGACGAACGGTCAGTCAGTACATAAATCTGCGGTTTTTCCTATTGCGAGTAATTAATAAGTCAGTCAATGCGCGAGAGGCTAGTTTCATCGCTGAGAGACGTTCGAGTCGTCTGCGCGCCGCACGAGACGCGTTCCAGTGTCTCGTTGCGACTGCTGGAGCGTTGGAGAGTGGAAACCTGGGAAAAGTCGCAGCGACGTTCGCGCGCAGGTCGTTCAATACTATTCACAAATGAGCCTAGAGTCGTCCTATCGGTCTTGTCGAACTGGCAATCCGCGCACATTGTGACTCGTGACAAACTCGATCGCACGGTCACTACGTGCCTGTCTCTCTCTTTCTATCTATACTCGTGCGTCGTGAGCACGAGAATCTCGGAAATTGCCGGGACAACTTTTACACGCGGCTAACCTGCAACCGCGGTGTGCACTCGATTGACTTCTTTCCGTCGCGGCGCGCGCTCGATTCGCTCTCCACTCTCCCTGGGACTTGGACGACCGGATGTAACTTGTGAGATCGTCGAAAAAGTTCGCTGGAGAAGAAAAAAACTCGATCTCGCGAGCGAGTTCCTAAACTCGTAGCTCGATATGTTTTCCTTGTTTGCGGTGTGTGTGCTTTTTTTTGTAAGGCAATCATAATCCTGTTGGTCTTGAGAGGACTCGTTTAATGTGATCAATCAAGTGGATATCTATCTTTATTATTATTATTATTATTATTATTATTATTATTATTATTATTATTATTATTATTATTATTATTATGTGGATTCTCATTATTATCATTATTCATTTTTATTATCAGTAGCAGTATTATTATCAATATTTTGTCGATATTTTTAAAAGACAAATATTGCGACGTGACTCCGATTTGTTTTAATTGCAAGTTACACTTAAAAAAAAAATTAAACGTTTGCCTCAAAGGATGAATTCACTTGAAACGAAAGCCGCGGGGCTCGGTCGGAGAGCCGTCGTCTCAGTGTTCAAGGAACGCGAGCCGTCGAAATTCGTCTCGCCGATCTATTCCGAAGAGAGGCGAATGCAATAAGACGACGGGCAAAAGGAGGAGTCGCACGCGACTCGGACGCGGGCGACCGTTGAGCGTTGCACCTGCAGGTAAATCAACCTGCGGAGGGGTTGGAATGAGAGACGTTGCTTGTCCGCCGCAGCAGCAGCAGCAACGACCGATCGCTCGATCGATTCTGCATCGGCCACGCCGCCGGGGACGCGGAAACAAAGAAGTTCACTTTATGGGCGACGGTCCGTGCGATTTCACGGGGCGTGCGTTACGGCCAGAGACTCTTGGATAACGAACGAATTTTTCGTTGAATAAATAAACAAGCGGAAGTTCTTTCGGCCGACGAGTAACGGAATCGGCGCATCGCGATGACTGATCGGTAATGGCCGATCGACTCCCGCGATCTACGATTGAACGAGCTCCAGTCGCTGGAAAAGAAAATACAATGGAAAACCTCTAAGATAAGAAAAAATGTTTAAAGAGTTCGAAACGAAAGAAGAGACATTCCGAGGTTTTATCTCTGTATCTGCGGGGACCAAGGAACAAATAGCGTTAAATTACTTCGCAGTACTTTTGAAAAGCTGTTACGAAGAAACCAACGAGGAAACGGATGTTCCGATTTTATCGCTCGTTCGTCGGCTGGCCGCAAGGATGGGTTTCGAGTGCTGCCGCGCGCGTTTTTGCCCGTTTGCCGGACGAACGACACGACAAGTCGCTTCGTCTGACCGCGTCGACCGGGGCAACGTGACACGATTGCCTCCTGGTGCAATTACGCCCCGAGCTGCATCTTAGCTCTCAAAAATAAAAATAAAATGATCATCCACTTAAAACGTCAAAAGCGAAGCCAGAAAAATACTGCCATGCAGATATCCCTATATATATAGCCCCGGAGGCTATAAAATGTTTTTACGGTTGCCGTAAAATCCGGTTAAAAATGCATCTTAAATTTTTCGACCCGAGTCCGAGTGAAAGATCGAACAAATCGGACGAGACAAAAGCTGAGAGATAAAAAGATGGAAAAGGAGAGCCTGTCTCCTATCCCAGATGCATCGCATAATGCAGCGGCGAACGAGAATGAGATGAGCCTCCGCGCTCGTTGCCGGTTCCAGGATCCCCCGGAACGCGCGATACTCCGCGGCGATTAGCCTCGCGGAGAAAGCGTCCATTGTCCCGGCGACGCTCGTTGTTCCGGTCTTTGCGAGTCTTAGCGGTGCGCAAAACCTGCAGCCACGATTGTGTCTGGTCCGCCGTGATACTGTGGGATAGAAAGGGTAGCAAAGTGCCACGGTAGTCGAGATCCTAAGGCTGATCTTTCTCGTACTCGTTATAATTATCCGGCCGAGGATATCGCCGGCGTTTTAGCGTCACGACGAGAGCTAAAACTTTGCCATCTCAAGATAAACATTGTTAACACCTGCACTGAGAAAAAAATTGCTAAATCCAACAAAATGTGCGGTTGCGGGCAGCGAAATAAATATTTTGAAAATTGGACAAAATATTTAATTGATCGAAGCAACTGGTGATAGAATTTAAAAAATGTCGATTAGCATTGCCGAATATTTCGTCCAATCTGCAAAATATTTATTTCGCCGCCCACAACCGCACGTTTTGTTGGATTTAGCAATTTTTTTTCTCAGTGTGGGATCTTGATTCGAGGCAAAGAGGCAAAGACGACGTCCCTGGTAGAAAATCTGTATCATTCCGTTACATTCGGCCCAAGCCAGACACTGATCAGGTCCGGACAGGGATAATACGGCCCTGACCAGGGCCTGGACTGGTGCCGGATGGTCTTACGAAATTCTTCGGCAGCAGCGGAGGCTCTGAGCCGCTTAGCGAGGCCGTTCGGGAAATTGATTCCCACTTCAGAATATTCTCAAGAAATATGTGGTGGCTCTTCTCGATCCTCCATTTCCACTGCTTTATTTCTCAGGCTGTCATGTTGCCTGAATCTCGCGATGGGATTACAGCCAGGACGGGCGTTTGAGGATCCACGAGTGGAAAATGAGGCTGCGATGGTCCTCGGCGAATTAATAACCGAGTGTGACCGATGAATCCGACACCTCGAGTGTCATTTCTCGTATGTTAGTCGGCACGAGAAAGGAACATCAGAGGGATTGCACGCTGGAGGCTGCGATTGGTCGTAGCCTACATGTGGATATCGCGGCTCGTTTTTGCGTCTCTGGCGAATGAATTAATTTCCAGGCGGCCGGGAAGTACCTATATATTCCACATGTGCCATGTGTATTTTTTTTTGTAGTGAGAAGATGCAGCACGTGAGAAGACGCAGCTGAGGTGCACGAAGGATGGAGAACCGAGGAACGAGAATCAAAGAGGAGAGGAAAAGAGTGAAAGGGGGAACGAGAAACACGGACGTGTACACGTTGGGCCGTACGACTCCCACGCGCCCGATGCACACGTCGGCTCGTATGGGTTCCCGGACTCTGAGTGGCTATGGCTTTGCGACTTTGTAGTCCTGGCTGTGTGTTTAATGCAGCGCCGACGACTCGCTGAGGCTGCGGGGTATGCTAATTGTGAATGGGGGGCGAGCACACACAATAGCGTACGTGCCCCCTCCTCCCCCCCTCCCCCTTCCGAACCCCCGAGGGCAACATTGGGAATCCTTGTGGAACGCCGAAAAGGAAACTCGCGTCCGATGTGTCGGTTGTACACGCGAGCGACGTCTGTGGGATGGACTGGCAGGGATTTATATGGAGGGGCGAGACTGCATTGTGGGTTAGGTAGGATTTGAGGCACGTGACCTGGACATTTTTTTTTTAGTAAGAGAAATATGAGATTCTAGCAGAAATTTCATTGTGGAAGTTGACGAAGAATAACCAGCAAGACTTTTTCTTTGAATCGACTTGACTTACGCGAAGTGGTTCTTCAATTCATCAGAAATTTGACAATTTGACGCATCGATAAACGCGAGGTAGGAAATCATTTTGAGTGCAAGTGGGAAGCGAATTTACTGCATCGCGAATAATCTTGTTTGCAACTGGAAGTGACTGTCTGGGCAAACAGAGACGCGTAAGTTAAAATAACAAATGACCCGTTGATACAAAGCTTCAAAGTCATTCAAGTATTTTCGCGATTGATGGTTCGTAAATAACAATTATGCTGATGTCGGTTTGTTATGTGGCCCAGTTGCATATTTCAACGTGGAGGTGTCGGATTATTTTAATATGTCCCAGTTACATATTTCAACGTAGATCAAAGTAACATCTGCATGAAGCTAGTGAATCGGTTTTTCGGTTATTAATAGTGAACACAATGAATTACGCGACACGTAACTTCGTGTTTGCACAGCTTCAAATTTTCCCCCGTCGTACAACCAAAGAGGCGCAAGTATAAGAAGCAGTCGCGTCCACCCGGTGGTGCGTTCAGTTTGCAAAGTGATCGAATGGAAAAAATGGTTCGGTATAGCGTGATCGTCCTGCTCATTGGCGTCATCGTCATGGCTTGTTGTAGTGCTTCTGCGTTTAACTATAATTCAGGTATGTAAATAAAATATCTGCAGCGTTACATCCGCCTCGAGTCAGGCCCTGCTTAGGCCCGAACACGACTTGGCTGGAATCAGAGCCTGAGCAATACCTAACTCATAAAGACACGTGGAGTTACATAACGTCATAGATCACTTGAATCAAGAGATCAAGAGTAATTATTATAATTCAGGAATAGACCACTTGAATCAAGAGATCTAGAATAATTAGTCTACCTAACGATGCCTTAATATTAAATTAAAAAAAAAAAAAACATCAGTGCCTAAATAATGAGTCTAACTCTACACGTGTTTCAGGAGAGGAATCAGAGGAATGCAAAACTGCGGCAGGGACGTGCGGCGAATGTGTCGCCATCACTCGATGCCGGCCTGTCATGAATTTCTTGGATCTTGAGAAATGTACCGAACGAGCTGGAGAATACTTGCGCGGTCTGCAATGCGGATGGGACGGTCTTTTGCCTAAAGTCTGCTGCGAGTGCTGAGTGGGCCGAGAATCTGATCGAGATGCTGCATAATCCCAGCTCGAGTTTCGCCAGTAAACTGCATTAAACACCAAACGCGACTGAATCTCACAATGTAATGATTGCTGGTAATTGTAACGATAAGTATTAAGAAAAAATAGTCTAAGGAACTGTCAAACTATTTTAATTTCATTCTTCACCTCATCGATGTGTAGGGATTTCCTCTCAACACGCCTTCTGTCGATCAGATTATTTTTTAGGATTAGTGATCGTTGGATTCCCGTCGGAATTCCAATGTCCATTCAAAAACAAATGTAATCTCGCGCCCCGAGTTACAAAGTACACGAGTGGATTCTCGCAATTGACGTTTTAATAGCCTCTTCGGCTAATATCCGAGCGGAACTGGCTTTGCGTTACGATCAGCGCGGTGAGCGAGGCTGCTGAGGTAAACAAGTGGAAACGGTGAAGCAGGTAGGGGAAACGCGAGTCATTCGGATATAATTGCCGATTGAAATTCAATGATGTCAAGTTGGCTCTCGGCCTTCCGTCGTAGTGTATCTCCTCGTCTCGACCGCCACGCCGAGTTCTCTCTACTCGCAGTGGAATCTCCGTGTCTCCTTGCCTCGTCGAGTCCATCGTCGTCTCGCTCGGACTCTCCGTCGTGTCTACTCGCAGTGTCGGGACAACGACGCGACCAGGCGACGTGCAGCACGCTTTCGACGTTTCTCCAGTCACGTAAACACGCAGACGATGAGTATCGTTCGCTCCGACGAATTCCACGGAGTCTGACATGACTGCCAGTTGTGTACTCGGAAAACTCGGTGAATCTCGTGCAGTTATGTCTTTCTCGTGGAAACGCTCGACATTCGTTCCGGCTTCCCGGTTACGCATAATCCGACAACCTTAAACGGCGCGTCGTCATTGGGTTTTTTTTTTTCTCATTAATAAAATTGCCGATTCTCACGGTCAAGTGCGTCGTGTTTTTGTTGTGGCCGTCAAACGCCACTGCGTTGCCGTTGGCGTCATGGGAGACACCGAAGTGCCGCGAGCGAGTAGCACGCGAAATCCTCCGTCGCATCGATCGTTATCACGTGCCGCGAAATATTTGATTTTACGTTTTAATTTAATGGTAATCTCGCGAATATTTTCCGCGGTTTTACTCAGCTGGATAGAGGCCCGACGAAGAGAAATGTATGTCGTTACCGAATCTTTGCACAGTTGTTATAGGAGCAGTGAGAGTTCTCGAATTGACTTTCGACTCTTTTTTTGCTTTTTATTTTTCTGATTATGTATTACGAATATTTAGCGGGCGTGACGAAAGATTAATATTTTATTGGGACAAACGGCTGAATTTTTTTTGAGGATTTTACGCACTTTATAAAATTGCATCCCCCACGTTACGCTCTCCGGAGTGAAATAAATGAAGATTGTTATGAGGATGAATCGAGTCCCGTTGCGCGTCACCAGCGGAAAATCCTGTTGTGGCTGTAATCATCGGCGAAGCGTGAACCTGGACGAGGAAATCATAATCTATATTTATACAGAGAAGAAGCATTTTGTATGCTCGATGGATTCCTACCTTTTTTTAGATAAGTCGCGTACGCTTTGAGTCTATCAGTTTTATCATTTTTATCTGTTTTTCGTTGCCTTAACGCGACATTGACTTGCATAAATTCAATACACATTTGAGTACGCCGTGACAAGTCAAAACAATTAATGAACTTCCGCGTCCATGGCGACTGCACCGAAATGTCGTAAATCCGATTTTACCGCTGGAACGACATTGAAAAATACGAGAAAGATAAAAGATGATCTTACTGTTTGATCATTCTTGAACAGATTTACTTTATTTTACGAAAAGATCTCTCGAACACGAGACCGATGGCTGTGCGTTCTGACTTCTCGAATCAGCGAACACGCAGATGTCATTTGTAATTTTAATTTCATTAGATATATTCATATTTTTCGTGGCTCGTTAGACTTTACGTGACAGGCGTGACATCGTTCCAGCTGCGCGAGTGCGATAATATATTCATCTAACCCGCTATTTTTTTTCCTCTCACAACGTAACTTCGACTATTTGCAAGTTTTAAGAACTTCTCGATTTTGCATATTTCTTGCGGTTTGATTTTTTGCATGAATTCTTTCCAACTCTGCGCCACATGAGTGAACAATAAAAATACGATAAAAAATGGCCATGGCATATATTGAGTCGCACGAAAAAAAACTGCATGGACTTGTTTTAAAATATGATTGTCGATAATGTTTCCTCGATAGTTTCACAACAGAAAGTCACGACTGCGCGAACACAAACTCCAATAAAAAACGTCGTTTCTCCGCAAGAAACGATAACGCGACGCAAAAAAGAAGGCAACAACAAAAAAAGCCCCCCCGACAATTTTGAGCCAACAAATAGTAAACGAGTAAATTGCCGACGCGGGACTGTCAATTTTCCGTCGATACCATCGTCCGTCCGGTGCTTCTGCGGCTCGAGTACATGAATTACCGGGGAGGTTGCCGCCTGTGCGCGCAAAGTGAAAAATATACGGTGGACGGACGCGCGCGCGCCGCACGAAGGTACAAAATGCGACGCGAGCGAAGCAGCGCTTCGAGGATTATTCGTGGGAGGATCGTCAACGGGTTAGCGTGGGATAGGTCATCGATGGCCCTGAAAATCGACGCCAGGGTCAGCGGCGAAACAACCTCACGGAATAAATAGCCTTTACCCTTGCAAAATGTGGAGGGGGGAGGGTAAAAGGGGGGGATAAAAATGGGGAAGACCCGACAGGGACGAAAAATTGGTGCTACGTGATCAGGAAGAAATTTAGCAAAAAGCCCCAACGCGGAACCATCGCCTCGTGCCGATGGCTGTCGTCGTCTCACAAACGATATTTAAAATAAACACAAATCGCCTCGGGGCAGCCAAATCATCGCCGAGTCTTTCCGCGTATTTCCCTGATTCATTGTTTCCGCTCATCTCGCTTCCTCCATCCCACCACTTCCCCCTGCGATCGAGGTTTCCTCGTCTCCTTGAAATAAAAAAATAAATAAAAAGAAAAAATGTTTTTGAGGAAAAAAATTAACAGGTGTTAGGCTCGATCACTCGTTCGGGTAAACAGTAACACGTGTGAGAGAGAGACGTCGTCTCTCGTCGTCTCGGTCACCATCCACTTTTTAACGTCGCGCGCACATTCGCGAAACGTGTGTAAAAGTTGGGGGCCCCCGCGAGTCGTGCCACTCGCTGCTCGGCGTGTCTCCGGTGTTTGCTCATTCCCGGCGCTTCGGCGCGTCTCCTCGGCGCGAGTCCGGCGGCCGTGTTGTGAGAAGTATAAATGAGAGGTGCGTTTAGCCTCGTGGGATATTCGCTTTTCAGACAATCGCGAGCAATGATGAGTCGACGTGCAGCACTGACGCTCGTCGCTTTTGTGATTGCCGCGCTCGCTGTCGCCGGTGCACGTGAGTTTTTTTTATTCGCTTCAATTGGCTTTCGCTTATTATTGATCATGTCGAAAAAAAATACATTTTTTGTTTTATTATGCAATTCGTTTCTCGTTATCGCAGAAAAATCACGGCCGCCGCCGCCAGCGTACTGCGTCACGTCGACGGGCTACGAAGGCGTCTGCGTCAACATCTACAAGTGTCCGCCGCTGCTGAGGCTCATTCAGCAGGTTCCGCTGGAGAAGAGCGACATGGATTATCTGCGAAGCACTAAGTGCGGCACCGAACGCAATCTGCCCAAGGTCTGTTGCGTACCAGAAACCACGCCGGTCGGACCAGTGATGTTCTACTAAAAAAACACTTGGAAACAATCCATCTCCTATGACTGAATCGAAACGAAAAACCAAGGACAAACGAAAAGTGTAATCGATCCAATCGCAATGACTGAATACAATTGTAACGTGTCGTACGTTTATAAACCAAAAGTGTCGCCACTAACGTCTTCCATTAATCGTATATTCGAGTGTCGTCGTCGCTCGTTTTGTGTGAGAAAAAAAAAGCAACATCCACGAAGCACTCGATCCAAATGTACCTGATATTTAAATCGTGAAACGACAAATAAAAACCAAGTTGGCAAAGTAACAACCGATGGGGGTTGAAGCCGGGAGAGCTCGTCGGGGGCGACTTCACGTTTGGGGTAGCAACCCTCATCGAGGCCGTGTGGCCTAACGGATAAGGCGTCGGACTTCGGATCCGAAGATTGCAGGTTCGAATCCTGTCACGGTCGATTGAAATAATTTTTTTTTTCTTCGTTTTTCGTCGCTCGCTCCTTACTCAGACGACACTCACAGGCCACGGTTAAACCGGTTTGCGCGCACGTTTGTGTTTCATCTCGAGAGCCCAGAGACGCGATTGAAATTCCTAGAGCCTTCCGTGATCCTCGTCTGATCTTGAGCAACCGAATAGGAATATAAATTATATTCCCGCTCGTCACTTTCGTATTTATTTATCTCTCCTAACTGCCACTTAAACGGTCCGGCAAATTTGTTTGAGTGGAAGGTTAATTTTTTATTTTGCGATTTTTTATACTTTTTAATTCGCTGTCACGTAAATAAAAATAGGCGTCGATTATGGGTTTGACGTTTTGTGTGGGGCGGCGCGATGATCGCGGCGATGGAGGAGACCTGACTGACTCGCAGTCGCTGCTGCTGGGTCGCCTTATCGATCAGAGGTGACATCGAGCGGCGCCGCCTGTTTTGCCACGGGATGAACACAGTTGTCGACGTCGGGTACCCGGGATAACCCGCTTGCTCACCCGCATACCTGCTGTACGCGCTCTCGTAATGATGATGACCGCGGGACGGGAGAAGCGGGACGCGAGGCTGAGTATAGTGCGAGTGGCGTAGACGCCGAAGATCCTGAAAAAAGACGTGTACAGTCGAAAATTCGAAGAGTGTGACCATCGAAACTTGTGAATTAGCTGAAACGATGCATTTAACACATCTGAAAAAATTTCAGTAAATTTATTCACCTGCGTAGAAAATGTAGTCAACAAACCTGGCAATTTATTTTTGAAAATTCCTTATCTGTTAGATATTTATTTATCTGCGATCTGTTTATCCAGTTACAATAACACAAAAGATTCTGTTTTGTTGCAAAGAGTCTGACCGTAGTGCAAATATTTTTATTCCAAGCTCTTACGCAGAAGAAAATTTCCCTTTCGTATACTGACTAAGCTGACTGCGGAGAGCAAAATTTTTCTGCGCAGTCAACTTATCACAAAATTTCCTCTGGGCTTATACTTCAAATTTTTGAAGCTGTCAGTAGCAATTTACACAAATTTTACTGGACCAAGATTTCCCACAGATGGCGCCACTCGAGAGTCTCGACTGTACCGAAGATACCGCCGACGCCGTGGGTGGAGAACACGGGGTCGTAGTAAAATAAGAGAACGTCGCTTCTAGTTGACCCGTGACCGGAAATGTAAGCGCGCATAGGATCTTCTCCGGGGAGGAGTCGTCGGCTGGCGCTGTACGTGTGGCTCGCGCCGTATACGGAAAATACCACCATTCACCGCGAGCGGACAATCATCGCGTATAACGAACGCGAGCTCCGCGGCCGAAGCGCCGGCGTATTATTTTTTTTTTCAGCCCGTCGTTCCCTATCTGTACAAATATACATAAAGCACGGGAACCGACGCGTACACGATAAATCAATGCGCGTGGGCGTTAACACATACGCCGAGGAAGAAACTGTTGTAATAACCGAGCGGATTCGCGAATTATTTACATACTCACATTCGCGCTCGGAGGGAAATAAATATATACGGGCGTCGTGTATTATACACGTACATACATATATACATAAACACACGTGCAGGGGGAATGATAAACGAAAGTGAGTCGACGGCGGCGCGCAGGCTTCGATATGCGACCAACAGGCCAACAGCTATAACCGATATAAGTAATTGATTTTACCGCGGGGCGTCGAAATGTTGCGAAAAGGTGGATGATGCATGAGCAACGCTCGTTCGTCCTTACTTCAACACGTGGTACATCTTTAAATTCACCGTATCCATCTCTATATATATATGTTCATATTTATACATATAAATATACACATACATCCACACGCACAAAAATATATCACAGTCTTCTGCATCGCCGACTCAGCCACAGAGCCTCTCATATTTCAAGCAGCCACAATTTTTTTTCATTTTTTTTTTTTCGTCTCCTGCAGCCGAAGGTGTCGACGTGTCCCTCGCGATCAGCGTCACATTCGCAGCGGCCGTCCCGGTCGATCCACGTAACCCGCGTGCGTCGTGTGTCGTCCGCCGCGTGTCTTGGAAGTCGCCCGGCCGACGCGTCGAATGTATCTTTATGCGATCTCGCGGCGGCGGAGAGACGACACTCGGATCTCGCGCGATCGACGCGACCGCGCATGCGCGCTCCGTTAACGACCGACGATTTCCGAGGTACGTGATCATCTCGCTCGCAGAAAATAAATGGCGGCGGCGGTTGGTAGTTGCACCGGAAGTTGCACCTCGGGACACGGCCGAGATAAGGGGACAAGGTACCGTGGCACCGAGACGACTGAGCCTTGGGTCCCTCGAAGAGAGGAGAAGCGCTGCATTATATACCCGATACGCGTCGGGGATCATTTGCCGTAATGTCCGGTCGTTCACGGGCCCCGCTCTCGGCCTCTGCGATACGAAGGAGCCGAGGCTGGACCCTCGTGGACCCCACGAGAACCGAGATCTTCTCTCATTAGCTGCCGTACGAGGCGAAGGTACAGCTGGGGTCGTATATATATGTATCGTCTATACATATGCATAGGTATTTGCGAAGGTCAGTGTAGATTTTGCCTATGTGTGTCGGTGTTCATTATATGTGTATGTGTGGGTATTTATATGAACCTGTGAGCGTAAGCACATAAGTAGAGAAACGAGTGGGAGAGCCACCGGTTGATCTACAAATTGCAGTTATCTCGGAGAGGGTGCACTGATTGCGCGACGAAGCGGAGCCGCTTCCAGGAGAAGCGGCCGTTTTCCAAGGACTCGGCTGCTCGGCGAACGGAGAGTCCCAAGGACGCCGCCAGGTGGCCTTCGGGTTCGCGATTTAATGAATTCAGGAGATCGATCGGCGAGAGCCCGGAATTTAATTCTGGGCTTTCAATTTTGGGCGGAGGGTCGGAAATAAAGAAAATAAAAAAAATATCAGAGCGAATATTCGTTAATTGCATTTGGGGCTGAATTTATGAACCCGAAATAAAAATACTACGATCCGTGAAATAATAATAATAATAATCTTTTTCGATCGGAATATTTAAGTCACTGCTGACGACTGACTAAAATATTTCTCAACCCGGTGACGAGACTAAAGTGACGAATTCAACGATCGCGTGTTTTATCTCAAAGTGGATTGAATTCGCGATAAAAGTGATAAGTTTTTATGCCTCGGATCAGTCTGTGGGATGAAAGTGACGCCTCGTGGATGAGGAGCGAGTGGATGACAGGCCAATTAAATAATCTCGACGGCGTCAAGCTCGTTTTGAAATATATTGGAGAGTGAGAGAAGAGCACCGAGTATGTTGGGTGGGCGAGAGAGACGGAGAGAGTCAAAGGTGCCTTGAGTGAGACATTTCGTACGTGCCAATTGGCGCGCGGCGTTCGAAAACACGCGAGCAACGCGTTATCTCGATTATCTCCTGCGCCGAGACGAGAGAATCGCGCCAAATTTGCCCTCTGAGATTGCGGCTGCGCTTCGGTCTAACCATTTCACCAGCATCAGCAGCAGCAGCAACAGCAACGAGGAACATGGAGCTCAGCGAGAGGTGGAAGCCCCGAAGTCGCTCCGCCACGTCCAAACGGAGCCCGCGCTCGTAAAAAAAGGCCTGCGATCGGTTGAGCCCGGGCCGGTCGACTTCGCCAGCCGCGAAACTGCGGCGCGCGCGACTCGGCTCCTTCCCTTCAAATTGCAACATGGACGCCAGGTATGCGAGAGCTTTTTGTCTGCTGGCTGAGCGGAAGGAGGAGAGAGAGAGGAAGAGAGAGGAAGAGGTCTGAAACTTGGGATAATATAAACGAGAGGAACAGAGAGAACCACAAATGAGAAACCGAGAGAAAAACAGAGATGAGCAACTGCTGAGAGAGAAAGACGAAAATGCGAAGTCGAAAGAAAAAGAGAGAAGGACTGAGACTTTGACTGATATAAACAGAGACAAAAATAAAAAAAGAAACCGAGAGAAACGAAGATGAGGAAAGGAGAGAAACAGATGATCAGATGAGCAGCTGAGAGAGACAGAAATATGAAGTCGAAACGAAGAGAGAGAGGGAAGACTGATATAAACGAGAGAAAAGGAGACGAAAAACCGCGAGAGCCGAAGATGACCAAACGGGAAGCCCAATTTCGCCAAACTCGTCGTCGTCGTCGTCGTTACTCGAGCACTTCGGTATATCCGTGATATCTGGAATTCCCGTCGCGTTTTCCCGTCGCTACCAGCGATAAGAAAAATTTATTAGCCGGGGAAACGTGCGCAATCGGCTCGTCGCGAGTCTCGCGACCTTCTCTCGTTATCAATCGTAAATTAATTTCTTTCGCTCGCACCGAAAGATTCCGCAGAGCAGGGCTCGTCGACCGTCGCCGCGGAGAGTCAACGTCGAGTTAACGAAATTACACGGTTCTCCCCGCGACTCTCATTACACGCTGCGCACGCCGTCGCCGAGGCCGCGGCCGCTGCTGATGAGTTTCTGATGCTCCCCCCGTGCGAACGAATCACCGTCGACGTTGCGATTAATTAATACTCGTATGCAAAGCGTAAAAACGAGCGACTGGACCGAGAAGATCAATGGAACGATATGTCTCAGAGACTTTCGCTTCCTCGTGGTGAAAGCTTTGTTTTTAGTGGGAATAAATTGCAGGATTAAATTGGAATTGGAATGAAATTAAGGTTTCAATTCGTGGAAAAAAAAATTAACATTTTTGTGAAATTGAAATTGGAATGAAATTAAGGCATCAATTCGTGGAAAGAAAAATTAAAATTTTTGTAAAATTGGAATTGGAATGAAATTAAGGTTTCAATTCGTGGAAAGAAAAATTAAAATTTTTTTGAAATTGAAATTGGAATGAAATTAAGGTTTCAATTCGTGTCGACGAAAATTAAGATTTTTGTTACCAAATGAGTTTACCAAAAAAGAATTTTTTTTTTCAAGTGGCTGTACTGACGAAGAATTGTATTAAACATAAAAATGTGGGAAGACGATAAAAGAGTCCCCTCGGCCTACAGAGTCGCCGATCGTAAAATCGGCTCGCGTCGTACATAAATACGAGGCTCTCGGGGCCCACGCGAGGATCTCGATGTTTCAGCGGACACCGGACGCCCGAGTGGATTGTCGGGCAAGTAGCGATCGCGGCCGGGGCGGAGAAAAATGAAGAATCAAGGAGGAGGAGAAGGAGGACGGGAGAGACTGGCGAGGATCCCGCGACGATGGTCGTGATACGACGACAAAGGGACTCGAGTGAAAAGCACACGAGTAAAATAGCCAATGGAACTCCGAGTCGCTTTCTGTCTCTGGTTTCCTCCTCGAGTCTCTCGGCTCGCGCGCGCCGTAATCCTCGCGATTATATTCGCGAGTCTCTCACTCGGGTCTCATTGAACCAGCGGAGCTTGGTTCTCATTCGGACACACCGTAATCCTTGATTATATCCACTGAAGCTCCGGACGACGATTGTCCGGGATTGCGTCGCTCGGCTGTGGGATAACCGTCCGAGAAGTCGGACCCGGTGCGTCTGGAGACTCGCATTGACCGACAATAATCTCATTGCGAGGGCCGATCCAATTGCTTGTCGCTATCGGCAAGACGACTCATCCGGACGATTTTTAATTCACTCGCATGCAAAAATGAATTTTATTTATACCATCGTTCTCAAGTCGCATATTCTACCCCTGAAAACACTGGTTAAAACCCTTTTTTAGTTAATTTTGAAAAAAAAAAAAACGATATTTGACAGAACTGTCAAAGTTATCAAAGATAAATGAATTTGGACTCGGTCTAAGAGTTCCAGCCAATCACATAGTTTGCTAACAATGCTTTCCGTTACTCATGAACTTTTTAAAAGAGGAATTATAAAAAGAAAGAGCACGAGGTCGTCGTCCTTTTGCTCGCTCCTCGCGCTTTCCTCGGCCTTTTTCCCCGGCTATTTGTGGCTCCGTCGCATATCCATCATCTGCATTGGCCTACGCTTTGATTCGCACTTCGCAGTCTCGCAGGACTGCGGAGAGGGGATTTATTTACGTGTAAATTAGAAGCCGAGAAAAAAGCCCGAGTGGTGATGAATCGTTGGAAAAAAAAGCGAATCTGACTTATCGCGCTCAGGGATCCAGCGGGTGAGAGAGCGAGAGGGTTAATGCGAGAAACAGCTCGAAATGCTAATTCACCGCGAGTCTCGAGCACCGATGCTCATGCTGAGCGCGCGGGACCGACGATTCGACTACTCGTTCTCATTCACGGATGCCGCGGCCGCCGCCGCCGCCGCGACGGGTATCGAGGTGACAACTCTGCAAATTGCACGATTCACGCATCGCGTGTGCGTCAGTCGCTCTGAATTATTCAATAAATTCGCATCCCCCGTGATTCATTCGCCGGCTGTGTGGCATTCGCGTCTCTCGTCCCGCGCGCGCATCGACTCTTCGTCGTCGTCGTCGCAGCCGCATCGTTGGATCCACTCGGAGTCCGCACCGAAGAGGATTAAGCGCTTCCAGTGTCGATTAAATGTGAGAAACGCAATTGCGACCGACGCGACGCAAGAGGCTTATTTTATTTGTATAGCAAACGGGATTAAAAAAATCAGAATTCAAGGCTACGAAAGAAAAGTCAGAATGCAGTCTGCTACAAATAAAACAAAACAAAATAAAATAAAATAAAATAAAATAAAATAAAATAAAATAAAAACGTGACTTCCAGTAGACATCATAAATAAGAAAAATAATGAAATAAAAAAAAATAAAAATTCTCTTAATTTTGTTGCGTTGGCTCGTAACACTGAGAAACAAATTTCCAACTAATTAATTAATGACTGGAATCACCCGATTATTTTAATTCGTGCAGTCGCGATATAAATGAAAGCACGAGACTCGAGGGCTTCGACCGTGAACAGTGCAAAATATGACAGCAACGACTACGCGCGACTATTTAAATGTCAGATGTTAATTAAAAAGTAACTGGGGGAAGAAAATGTCTGCAAAGACCGAACGATAATCCCGGAAATGAGGAAAGCGTCGCTCGGTCTCGGGGTCTTCGCGTGCAGTGCCACTTATCGCCACACACATGAGTCACATTATGCATATGGGGGGAGGGGAGCCCGCGTGTACCGCGTGTTATAATGTGGCACCAACGGGCGCTGCGAATATAGGTAGCTCGGCTATTCATTAAAATAAGACGTTAATGCTAGCGCTGATTTATCATTGTGCCCGGTGACCCGAACGTCGAGCTTCCAATGCGCCTGCGCAGCTCGCGGTTGACCGAACGACTCGACAGCCGCGCGCAGTCGACTCTTCCTCGCGTTTAAACGCCGCGCGCGACTCCACGACCGATGAGCTCTCGACACGCGAGCTCCTCGCCGACTCTTTTTCCCATTTATTCGCTCATTTATTTATTTTCTTATTTTCTCCTCTCGATGGCAGCGAAAAAAAAAATGTACACGCCGAGGTAGGTACGGAAACCTGTAATCAGTTCCTACACGATGGGCCCTTTCATACGGAGCATCGAGTCTGATTTTTTTTTTGCAATAGGCGATTTAATGAAGGGTAAAAAGTAGCAGCGAAATTATAGCTGCTTTTCGCGGACAAAAGAACGAGTTACAATGTAAATTTTGTTCGTTCTGTGTAAGAGTCGGATAAGTGAGGAAAACATTATTTGAAAAAGGCTTCAGTTTTTTTTTAATCAATTGATCTTGAGATTGATTTTTTCTTATCAGGTCTGTTATCAGGGTCTCTGAGTCGGTGGTCTTGATTCAAGCGGTATAAAAAAATGGCAATGGCTGAATCGACTCTGAATAATTTATCATTCGCAGCCCTATGACCATTTATTTTGCATTCTTCGATAAAATGTCTTCCAGGAAACGAGGAAGCGAATATTTTTTTCAAAAATGCAGAACGCTTGGCGCGCCGTTCCGTCGTTGTCGTTATCGTCGCTGCTGCGCCGGTTGTGGACAAGCGCGTCGACTCGGCCTGGCTCGCCCGGACCGGCTCGTTAACACGTCAACGAAAGATAAGATATTACGGAAATAAAATAGTCCGCGCGCAGGAGCGAGGGAGCGACGCCGTAGCAGCAGCAGCAGCACCAGCAGCCAGGGCTGCTTCAATGGGCGATCGGTAACGCCAAGAGCGCGCTCCCTGCGCTCGCTCGTCGGCCTCTTGTGTTCCTCCTCGTCGTCGCTTCCTCCTTCTCGCCGCTGTCTCGTTCGTTTCTTCATTTTCTCGTGTGGCTCTGCCCGGCAGCAGCAGAAGCAGCAGCAACAGCGGCGGCAGCATCGACGTGTGCAAAACCCACGTCTTCGCGCACGAAGGGCCGGGAGCTCGGCGTAACAACACTCGTTACCGGTTTCCGCGCTCGATTTTGCAACCGCTAATGTCGACTGAGCCAAAAAATAAAAAAATAAAAAATGAAGTACTGGATATTTATGGATTTAAAAAAGAAGGTAATATCACTCGTAAAACTGAAATTAACAACGTTTTTTAACTCAAGTATAAAACTAAAAAAAAAAAGAAAATGCCCCTAAAAAGTACAATTTTATTTTGTTATTTTTTTTAAATGAAATATTCTCTTCTTGTGTCTTTCTCGCATTCGTTTTTCAGAAAGAACGAAATGATCCGTTCGCGACCGAAGTGAAACGCGAATGAGTCGGAGAATCGTATAATATTTCCGAGATTTTATGCACTCACGAGGGGGGAGGGGGGAGGCTCCGGAAAAAAATGAGCTAACGAGGAGGAATCGCGGAATTTCGCTCGAAATTCGCCGTGACCGCGGTTATACCGCGCGCAGAGGATTATGCACCGGCGCGCCGCTGCGCGTCGCCTGATGCGCGCCGGTCGGTTCATAATAATGATATCAAGCGAGTTACCACGGGCGAGACGTTTGCGAGCGCGCGGAGAGGCGAAGCAATCGCCACCGCGTCGCGTTCGCGCGGCTTATGCAAATTCGAACTAATTGGCGAGGAAATGCGCTGCCGCTGCCGTCGCCGCCGCCGCTGCTGCTGGCGAGTTTTGCTATGCGCTTCCTTCGCGTCTTCGCCGCTGTTCAGTCTTAGCTTGCGAGCTCGCGGTTAAATCCCTGCGAAAAACACGCGTTCCCCGCCTATACTGGTTGGTATATCATATATATTTGCTGCGTATATATATGCCTCCAATAAAAAAAAAAAAAAAGTTCGTCAGCAACCATTGTTGCCGGTTTATTCGGCCTCTGGTCTTTTTTTTTAAATATTTACTAGGAAGTAAACATAAAAAATATATATAAATGAATGAATATATTTGCATATTTATATGCAACCGGTATATATAACGATAAAAGTACTTTTACAAAAAGAACTTTTGCAAAAAGAACTTTTACAAAAAGAACTTTTACTAAAGGCAGAAGAGCTGCAACGATATACGTGCGCGCGTGCGCACTGCGAATCGAGCACATACGACACGCTGCGATGCACTTGCTCGTCACTGATGCAACGACGAAAGTGGTATAGGACTATATATAGTGCACTCCGCTAGATGTGAGTGGATCTCTTGCCTGTGCTTACGTGTAATTCCGCTGCGTGGGTAGCAATCTCTCGCACCTGTACCGTAATATCGACCTTGATTTTTTTTTGTGGATAAGGAAAAAGGGAGGAAAAAGATTCACGCGTATAGCTCTATTTACTGGGAGATATCTGGATGGTTGTTTTCGTGCTGTCAGGCGGATCTTGAGCTCCTAGCGGAACGCCTAGCGAAGAAAAAAAGTGATAGCGGTCGGTGACACATTTTTTTTATTCAATTTTATTTCATTAAATTATGGTCCACCAATTTTTGAATTTATATCTATTAATCTTTAATAATTAAGTCTATTGAAAAAAAAAAGGTTACGGTCATTTTTTTTTAGTTCACCATTTTGTCGTCCAATGGCGACGCTTCTTTAATCTGCGAATTACGAGCGACTGGACGTAAAATAAAAACCGGAAGTTTCGCTTGTTCTTCGGCTCGGCGAGAGACACGTAGCAGGTGCGAATCGCGCGCTCGCCTCATGCTCACCTCGACGTTCTCGTATCTCTCGTTCCGCCACAGGTCGTATGCTACGATGTTCGTGCAGCTGCTTCTCGAGACTCGATCTCTCTTTCTCTCTATTCCTCTCTTTCTCTCTCTCCCGATATTCCTCAGCGGCGAGAGAAAAAGAGGTAAAAGTTGAGACGTAATGACGCGGCGCAGTAGAAAAACACCGATCGGACGGTCCCCATCGCCCATAATTTCAAAACTGTTGCTATGGCTCCGCTGCATTCGCCTTCTACGGCTAAAAAAAAATAAATGAAAATACGCGAATACTCCGAAGTCTCGTGAAAAAAAAAAGGCTCGTAGGAATTTCGTGCGTCAGAAAAAAAGATTCGAAATCGTTGGAAAGTATTTTGTTTCGCTGAATTAAATGCAGAATCGCACGTGATGCATTTTATTGCAGCGCTGCGAGCAAAATGTTTCAATTAATCCTTCGATAAAGCGGGTAGATAGGGTCGGGAATTCCTGTTAACATTTCAGCATCGTTTCTCACCTCCGCTTACTATTTTCTTTTATTTTCACAGCCGGTAAACATTTTAAAACATTTATTTAAAGGTACGATATTCGATGCTACAGTTGAAATTTGCACGAAAATCGGAGGGAGAGAAGAGAACGATGAGCAAAAAAAAGAGGAGCCGGCGGCCTCGCTTATGGCGTTGGGTAACGCAGGACGATTATCATCGGAGCTTCCGCTGCATGGCGAAAGTTTAATTATCGGCGCGCAAGCTGTACTTATCATTACCGTTGTGTGTGCTATTGCGTCGCACAAACACGCGCGTAATTCAACTTCAGCTGCCGTTGCAGTCGCCGATGCCGGGGGACAGCGAACGGTAGCTGTATATGGAGAATACCGCGGCGGGCAAGTAGAGTATAAGAAAATTCAGACGTCACGGATGCGCAGTGGCATCGAACTCGGTTGACCACGTCGCCTATATTCGCATGCAAATCGAGTGTCCCGCTTTTTCGTCGAGAAAACACGTTCGTTAAATCTATTTTTACTCGACATTAAATAAACTTGTTCTGCTAATTTTATTTTTTATCCATCTATCAAACAGTCATAAGCGTCGTTGTACTTCAGTTAATATTTTGTTAGTTTCGATGAAAATAGTGGCAATTGCAAAATAATAATTCAAATTTTCATCGATGCTCTGAACAATTGATTTTTCTTGCAAAAAAAAAAAAAAAAAAAAAGGAAATAAAATATGTACACCAAAAACTCAAAATTCGAGGCATTTTGCGTACGAAACGCTACTTCGATTTCCGACGAAAGAATTTTCTTCGTCTCGAGCCGCGCGACTTCCTTCGTCTTGGCAAGAATACGCGACATATGGCGCGAGGTGAATACCATACAACAGATCCGCCGCTCGTTCTCTGCCTACGTTCTACGTACTCTCTTCTTCTCCTAGCGCTTAGCACAAGTAACTCGCTGTGTGTGTGCGCGCGTCGCTATAATATATTATATGGCACATCGCGGCGGAACGATTTACGGTAATTGGTCTGATTTTAACGAGTTTTGGATTATCGCTCATGGAGCAGCTCGGCCTGACACGACGGCGCGGCATCGGCCGGCGTTGTATCGTTTTCCTTCTCTCGTTCCGATTGAAATACGATCCCCGAGTACACGAGAATGCGATCCGCGTGGCTCAGTTTTACGCCGGGTACATATTCATCGCGTGAGCGCACCGACGTACCTAGCTGAACCTGAGCTGGACCTGAGCTTCACCGGCGAGCAACATTTAATGGTCTATCTTCGACATATACACGTACAACAATATATACATGTATGTATGTGTGCTTACTTATATACATATAGCACTGGCAGACCGAGACATGATCTTGAGTTTTGCCAACGAGCAATATTTAATAGTTCTCTTCGATTTATACATACATAGCTGATGTATATACATGTACCAGGTTAGGTACGCATATATATATCAGCAATGGCAGCAGCCCAAGACCGGAACTTGAGCTTCACCAATGAGCAACATTTAATAGTCCATCTCCAATTTATCTATCTATATATAACTTTATATACGTATATATACATACAGGTATTTACATGCACATCCTATGTGCGCCAGATCGTTAAAATCCCGCGCGTGACTTCACGCTTCCTATCTCAGTCCGCGAGCGCGTAACGAGCATGGATTGTAAATACGGCGGCGCAGATTGTGGAGCGCGGGATATAAATTAGTTTTTACACAGTCCATGCAAAGATCGCGGAGTCCAGTGCGTAACACGATCGTCCGTTCGATTGCTCCTTTGCTCCCTTTGCCTATATTCACATGGGATGGAAACATAGTCCTGCGGTTGCAACGAGGCGCAACTCGCTAGACGCGGAATAACGTCTCGTTAATTCAATGTAGCCACGTCGAATGAGGTGCAACGATATTACTTAATTACGGGCAATGCGGTTGTAACCCCATCGGGCGAGCGAACGCGCGTCGCGTATCTAATTCGACCGGGGGAATTGCGCCATCATCATTATCGTCGTCATCATAGCGTCATTATGATGATGATCGTCATCATCGTCAGCGCCGGCGTCGCGTTGTTTGCGCCGAGTTTACAGGCATCAGTGGCGCGAAAATTGTAACAATGTTGCAGGTGCATCGAGACGTTGATTTTTGGTCAGGCCCGTGTCATCCCTGGACGGGCCTGATCAGCGCCTTGCTTGGGCCGAATGTAACAAAATCCTACTGATTTTGTTTCAGGGAGGCTGACACGATGAGGTTGGATGGTGACCTGAATGACCGGACAAGCGAGATCTGAAATGCGAATGTCTGCATATGATAGAAAGTCTTCAACAAAAATAACTTTGCGATAAAAGAACTTTAACAAAAATAACTTTGCGACAAAAGAACTTTTACAAAAAGAACTTTTGCAAAAAGAACTTTGACAATATAATAACTCGGTACAAAAAAACCTGGTCCTTTGAAACTCGGAAAACTCAGAAAAAGAACAATAAAAAAAATTAATTGTCGAAAGTTCTTTTTCCCAAGTCCTTTTTGTAAAGATCATTTGTCGAAGTCATTTAGGCGTGCTACAAAAATCTGTGGTTTTAATTCAGACGCTGGTCACGGCCTGATCCGAAAAAGCTTAGGCCTTTCCAAAGCCCAAACAAACGAAACCGCTTCACCAATTCCACCAAAATTTCCATCCAGATAAAAATTCATGTAAAAAAAACATTGGACCAGCATGACGAACCTGCTGCACGTGCGACAAAACATTATCCTTAAGATTAAATCCAAAAATCGACAATTACGATATTCGAGCTTCAAAGAGGTGACAAAAAATGTCAGAATAATTTGCGTTCGACCCGAGGCCCGGTAAAATATGCAAATGATACGCGTCACGCGAGTCGCCCAGTTGCGTGCTGCACGCGCTTCCATGCTTACCCCGTGATTATTATTTTTTTTTCTTCCTCCAATTTTTATCAGTCGACGCAGCCCGGATATTGTTTAATGTCTCGGGAATTAAGAGTGGCTACTGCACTCTATTCAGTGTATTTACCCGACTGTAGCGCGTAAACCTGGCTCACGTTATATTCTCGACGTCGTCGTCGTCTCGTGACGAGCGTGTAGCGATTCTCGTGTGCGTCTCGGGGCATCAGCCGGGGCGCATGCGCCCCGGGCCAAATTCGCGAGAGGTGCGATTTGCATTTTCGCCAAGAGAAGGTATATCCCAAGTTGCGCGCGCACACGTCTCGCGCAACGATCGAGCAACGCTCTCGCCTCTTCGGTCTCGACGCAAATAGGCAGGTAGTCCGCGTGCATTCTGAACACAGTCGCGGAGGGAGAGCTTCGCGCGTTGCTCGGTCGCCGCGCGGCGAGGTTGCCCCACGGGCAACCCGGCGTGGAGAACCGATCCCCCTTGCGCAAAACGTTCTCTCGCTATTCCCAGCGCGTAGGCTGCAGTCTCGGTGCACTCTCGATGCACTCTCGGTGTGCACCGCGAGACCTGACGTTACCGTCTTCTTTTGCCCCTCGAGACTGCGCGGTTTCTCAATCGCCCGGCTCTCGTGTAACGAGCGCAAAGTGACGCAAAGGAATTTCGTGGAAATGACAGAATGTCACGAAACGCGCTGGGAAAAAAATAATCATGCAACACCTTGCGAACTTTTCCGCATCACATTCGTCGCTGGGGAAACAGCATGATTGAAATCCTGTGTTGCAATTTTTTAGAGAATAATTTTTTTTTTAGAGGAGACAGGTTATGTTGGGTATTAAGATTGCGGGCTCGTTAATCATATATACATTTTTTAAGGCGGATCCCGGGTTATTATTTGTGGATTAACTCGCGAGTTCGATGACTCAGCGGAACTGCCATGGCCTCGTTATTACTCCAGGATCTTGGTGCACTTTTTCTGTAAATCGATTTGCAACCCAGAAAAAATAATCCTGGATTAAAAAAAAATACTTACAATGAATTCCAACTTTTTCGAACCAGATTTCGAGACGTCCGAACTTTTCTCGCGAATTGATTACATAATCCAATTCCATAACGAAATTATCGTAGCGGCCAAACCGGCGAACGCATAAATTTCGGTCGCGACTCGCGGAACGTGAGGGTAATTGACCGACGATAAATACGCGCGCGCGCGCGCGGACGTTGAAAGTGATGAATCGCGTGATGCGGGCGAGGGAGATAACGGCGGAAGCTTTTCCAATTTCCTTGTCGTCGCCGCGCGCGGTTCACTCGGACCGCACGTCGTCGGGTCTCGTGCGCCGATCACGCCCAGGATATCTCGCGCCCGTGTATTCATTAACCACTTTTTTCTCCCCCCCCCCTTCCCCCTCTGCCGTCCTCCTCCTCCTCCCGCTCGTTTTCTACCTGCCCTGCAGTATCTTTTCTATTTATCTGTCTCGTGTATCGCTCAGGACGGTTTCCCGGTCTCTCAGTGTCCACCATCTTTCTTTTTTCTCCTATTCTCCCCTCCTCTCTCTTTCTCTCGTCCTTCGTCCGCCTTTTCATTCTTCGTTCGTCCGGTCCGTCTCTCTTTCGCCGTCCGGTTAATTGCTGGAAGAGGCCGAGGACACGAGTACGACGAGCGCGCCGCGCGCGACGAGAAGCAAAGAGGAGGACGCGCGCGTTTCCACTCGTTTCTCCGGCTGCGCGAGCCGCCGCCGCGCAGCAAACCACGCAAACCGCCGATGTACATACACCGCGCCGTCACTTTTCCACCGCAGGGTGGCTGCTGCTCGTCGTACGCGTTCCCCGGACCCGAGTCCGAGTCGAGGACAGGTTCTCTCCGGCACTTCTAGCCGGTTTTTAAACTCCTCCAGCATCGGCGAGTGCGAGCGAGTGCGAGAGCTACCAATGTGGACCACTTTTTTTATTAGACCAGCTCTCGCAGCCCCTGAGTCTCCCACAACCATATTTTGCCCTCGACCGCGTCGATAAAAAAATTCATTTTTTTTATCCTGAAAATGATAGCACTCAGCCTGGTAGAACATTTCTAGTGTTATCGCTCAGCTGGTCAGGATCTGGTCGGGGCTGTGTCATCGCTGTTCGGGCCTGATCAGTGCCTGGTCGCATGACGCGAAAATTTCAGAATTTTCGGTAGGTCGTATTTGTACCTTTTTAAGTACCTCAACGTTCAGCGATGGCCAAATTGGCTTTTCAATTGCGCCTACACTGAGAAAAATGAGTAGTTACGATTACCAATCATTGGTTCGACCAAACAAAATATTGGTTGCCGTTACTAAAATATTGGTAGCTCTGATCAACGATTGGTAATCATAACTATTAATTTTTTTTTCAGTGTAGCAGCCATTGGGTTCTTTCCAACCACCTCAGCAGTCATGGACCGGACTCCAGTTAACCATTGACGACATAGACTCGCTCGGTGGACATCGGGGAAACGTGTGTGTCCCACCCTCATCGACGGACAATGGCCGAGTGCGTCTCTCCAGTCTCTTCTTCTCTCCGGGAGCGAACGAGGAACGCTAACGACACGAAACCAGAACCCAGCAGCAGCCGAGTCTGCCGGACGTGAAAGAAGAAGCAGAAGTCTTGTCTTGTCTTGTCTCCCCTTCGGTCCGGCGATCTCGCGGTGCGAGCTACTCAAGCGCATGCGCGAAGCAATCCGGGCAAAAGCTCTCAGAGCTGATGCGTTCCCTGCGTTTTCCTCCTTCTCCCTCATCCCTCCGTCTCTCTCTCCGTCTCCTTCGCCCTGATATGTGCTCCACATTCATCGGACATTGGCGCACGCAGTGCATGTATAATTCTCCGCTTCCCTCTCGCTCGCCCATTTCCATCTCACTCTGTCTCAACGTCTTGGCTCGTCCCGTCGTTTACCTCGCCGAAGCGGGTGAGATCGATCTCCCGGATTGCACGTCAAGCGGGAAGAGATACTTATGGAGCTTTGCCAGGCGCTCCGAGGTAGCGACTCGAGACCAGACCGAGGGACGTGGAGGAAAAGAGAGGAAAAGGATATCACGTGTAGTGCGTGAGGGGGACGCGGGGAAGGGGTGGGGAGGGAAGACAGGGGAGGGGGGAGCGCCGCATAGCACTGCGGGGTATACGTACAAAGTCGGGCACGTACGTTACGTACGTACGTTGCAATTTACTCGATTAAATCGTTGGATAATTTGCCACACTGCGGATGAGAGAGAGAGAAAGAGGGAGGGAGAGAGAGAGGGAGAAGGGAGCTCCGGGCTGAAGACCGTTAAACGGCAGGCGGGCGGCACGCGGGCCTATCTGGAGTGAACCATACGGCCTGCATCGGCCTCACTCGGCACATCCCAGCACCGCGACGTCGGACTCGAGACTTCGCATCGAGATTTTAGTCAATTTCGCCTGAAACGACTCTATATCCGATCCACGGCGATATGTGACTCGAGGATATGCGGAACGCGGGGATGAGAATGAATGTGATTATTGATAACAGATTTGTGATTTGATACTTGAAAACCTTGACCTCAAAATGAACGAATAGATTTTTAATTGCAGCGCTTTTTATAATTTTAAAGATTGTAAGAAATGATTCGAGAAAGACTGACGATTTACAATTGTTACCTTTTTAGTTTCCCAGGATCGCCTCGACTTCTACGAACAGAATGTATCAGCGATACATTCGGAGAGACGAGTCTAAAAAAAAGTTTGATCGACTAATCGGCTGCGATGCAGGTCGACGATTGACTCGTCAACCGCGGCGATCTTGTTTCTTTTTTCGCCTATACAACCGTCGCCATCTTTGCCGTCCCGCGCGTTAATGGAGACCGAGGGAATTATACAGTGCGCACCGGTCTCGGGGCGGTTGGTCGCTGCTGCAGCTGCGGCTGCAGCATCAGCGACCGAAGCGTCGAGAAGTCGCATCAAGATTTTTGCGAATTCCGCCGCGAATGATTTTCACTAAAAATAAATATGTACGAAATAAAAAAACAAAAAATAAATAAATTCGAGAATAAATAAATTAATAACTGATGTTGTCATTAATTTACAACAAGTGCAGAGAATGTCGTGTAATTAATTTTTACTGACATTTAATACGAATTACTGATAGCAAACCGATGGACAGGATCACAAAGATGATTGACTAATTGTCCCGGCGCATCTCGACGATTGATTCGTCAACCTCGCTTCGCCCTCACGCAGCTTCTTGTCCCAATTTTTTTTTTCTCCCCCGCCTACTTAGCCGCAATCTTCGTCGCATCTCTCGCGCTAATCGAGCCGGCAGTTTCGCTTTCGTCTTTCCTTCAGTTCTCCCCGAGCGAAATATCTCTCGCATCTCCGGACCGCAAATCGCCATCTCTCGATCATCACTGCCTGTCCTCTTTCTCTCTCGCTCTCTCGCTGGTCGCGAGATCGACGAGTGCGCGAGAACGTGTCATTAAAATCATCAAGCTCGTTCGAATGCTCGGAGCGCTTGAAGCCGAGAGAAGTTGCAACCGGTGCGCGCGCGCGCGGAGACTGATACACGAGCGCGAAGTTGAGTCGACGGGCGCGCCGACCAATCGCGAAGCAGTGCTCGCTGTGCGCGTATACAGCGCTGCCGCAACTTCCTCGACTCTGGGGTAAGCGAGATCCATCGCGCAGCCGCACTGCGTGTACGCACGTACTGGGTATGTTGATAGGCTGTATAGTGGTTGGCCGGATGGCTGGTTGGCCAAATGACTGGATGACTATACACGGAGAGAATGGTCTGATAAATTTTACCATGTATCTAGTAAAGAGCACCATTATTTCCTGGTACAGGGGAGCCACGACGCCACACTAAGAAAAAAAATGGCTGTCCAACAAAACGTGCGTTTGCGGGCGGCGAAATAAATATTTTGCAGATTGGACAAAATATTCGGTAATGCGAATCGAGATTTAAAAAATTCTATCACCAGTTACTTCGATCAATTAAATATTTTGTTCAATTTGCAAAATATTTATTTCGCTGTCCGCAACCGCACGTTTTGTTGGATGTAGCAATTTTTTTTCTCAGTGCACCCATTAAGAAGTACGAGAACTTTGAGAATTTTTACCACGAAATATGGTAAAAATTTTCATGTATATTGTAGAAATTCACATAGTTCTCGTACTTAATGTTAGGTGGCGGCTATGGCGCCGAAGTACCAGATACATTGGTAATTTTTACTACGGCGTTTGGTACATTTTATCAGATCCTTCTCTCCGTGTGGTCGGCTGACTGGCTTGGCTGGATGGTTGGATGTGGCTGAATGACTGGATGGCCGAATGACTGGCTGATTGGTTGGATGGCTGGATAGCCGAATGACTTTGTAGCTGACTGGATGTCTACCTGGATGGCTGGATGACTGGATGCCCAGCTGGATAGCCGGATGACTGGATGACCAAACGACTGACTGGCTGACTGGTTGGCTGGATGACTGGATATCTGTACGGCCAAACGACTATCCGGCTGGCCAGTTGACTGACCAGATTGTTGGATCGGTCGGACGACCAGAACGCAGCCACAGCAGCAGCGAGAAGTACACTGCAACACGCCCATGAAGCTCTTTCCAGGGGCGAGCACGACATGGATCGTTCTCGCAAAAACTGGAAGCCGCTCTCGAGACAAGGGCGAGCTGCACTTCTGCCGCTTCACCGTTTCGAGCGAAGAAGAGGATATACGAAGAAGAAGAAGAAGATGATGATGATGATGAAGAAGAGGGCGAAGGACGAGGAGAAGAAGAAGGAAGAAGCAGCCCAGGAGTCGAGGTCTCGTGGCAGCCGACGAGCCCGGCTCGTCGTCCGGTACTCCCAGGTCGGGCAGTACGTTCCTCTCTCGGTGGCTCCTGTCGCTTCCGAAGCCGCGAGTCGCATACCGAGAGAGGAGTCAGAAAGCTAAAGAGAGAGGAGGAGATGCGCAGAAGAGAAGCGTATAAAAGACGCATTTATATTCCTTTATTTTTTTTTTAGTTTTTTGTTCGTTTATTATTCCTCTCATACTTTCAGCTTCTCTTTTATGGACTATAAGAGGGCAGACTCACCTGCATCTGTGTCTATATATACTTGTATTTATGTATATGTAGAGAGAGAGAGGGATAAATACATAGAGACAAAGTACAGCCAGGCACATCATGATTCACAGTCCAATGCACCATGATGCACTTGCGGTGCATCATATCTCGGTGCGTCGATACCCGGTGAGGCGAAACCCGAAGACGTATATTATTTTTTTTTTATTTCGTTTGTATCGCTGCGCCGGCGAGACCGGAAATCACGTGTCACACCGGCCGCGTCCACTCCTGACTTCCTTCTCGGTGGCCGATCGTGTGATTCATTACAGTCGCGGGAGAAACGGATCCCTACGTTTATCTGTATTGTGTGGAGGAGAGGGGGATAGGGAGTGGGCAAAGGGGCAGAGGGGGGAGGAGGGGAAGGAGTCGTAATGCATGTTTACCGGCGCTCGATCCATGCGGAAATGATTATCGGACTGCGGGCCGCCTTATCCGCACTGTATTAGGCGCATCGATTGTGCGTGCGCATCGACGCATGCGCACTCCCCGCGATCCCAAGAAGCGGGCGACTCCACACGAGCGAGTCCGTATCCGCGATGCGCGAGTCGCGAGAGCGCGCGGCGACCGCCTGGCGCGCTCGTTCTTTTCTCCCCGTGTGGCGCGCGCGCGCACACCGATGAAACGTTGCGTACAGTTGGTGCTCCGGTAATTTATGGACTCGGCGAGGCAAGCGCGAGCGATCTCTTTTATTGACTCGCGCTGCTGTCCCGTCGCTCTCGATGTTCCATTCGGGCGCACTGCGAGTCAAAGTGGAGTCAAAAATTTTGCAGAACCATTTCTCGAAAAATATAAATTTTATTATTATTATTATTATTATTATTATTATTATTATTATTATATAGTAATAATATTACATATTTTGTGATATGAAATGCCAATTTTTGTGCAAAAAGGTATATTTTAAGTGAAAAATTTTGCTAACTTTTTTTTTTTTTTTTGTGTGAAAATCAATTCAAAATAGGTTTTGGATCATCTTCTGGCCAGAGCCTGGATGGGAAAGTTTTTCCAGCTCCGGGCCTGGCCAGGAAATATCAAATGTTAGGCAGGAGTCTCCCAGAATGCTGCACTGAGAACAAAATGGCTAAATCCAACAAAACGTGCGGTTGCGGACGGCAAAATAAATATTTTGCAGATTGGACAAAATATTCGGCAATGCTAATCGAGATTTTTTTAAATTCTATCACCAGTTGCTTCGATCAATTAAATATTTTGTCCAATTTGCAAAATATTTATTTCGCTGCCCGCAACCGCACATTTTGTTGGATTTAGCAATTTTTTTTCTCAGTGTGGAATATTTTACAGCCAATCGGACTGGAACACGAAGTCACTCAGTGAGTTTTGCTACCCGAAAGAGAAGCCTCGATCAGTCACTGGGGGTGTAAGTTAACCGAGGTTACACTGTATCGAGGCCTCGCGGTCGGTCCGAGCCTCTCTCTGCACTCCTCGCGGTTATAAAGCCGCACGGGCGCACCGCGCCGGCCCGGACGTCGGGGCTGTCGGGGCCGGTCTACGCGCGGGGCCCCGGTCAGGCCCTAAGGACTCTCTCTCTCGCGAATCGAGTGGGAGAAGCCACGCACCAGTCAAACTGGTATCATTGTTCCGAGTCGCATGATGCAGCCGGCAGTATGCATATATACTCTGCTTTTTCTTTTATTCCATTTTATTTTTGTCATTCATCCTCCTCCCTTTTTTTTCTCTTTCCGGGTTTTCTTATCCGTCGTCGTTACTATCGAAGCCGACGATGCCCAAACTAATTTGACGAAAATTTAAGCGACGTTTACGGCGACGCGATTAGTGACAAAAATCCGAGGCCAGAAGGAATTCCGTAAAACGTCTCAATTTTAAACCGTGGAAACTATGCGACAGGCGATATCTTTTTCCCGGTTTTATGGGGATTCCCCTCCGGGCGTCTGCTGCTTCGGATAGAGACGCTCGAGCGGCTGTGGAGAGTGGACCAGCGAGGCGGAGGAGCGAGACGGATCGTCCAGCCGAGGTCAATCCCGCCGCCGACGCCGCAGCACTCACCGCGCGAGGTGTGAATAATCGCTGGGAGCTTTTACGGCGGCGTCCGAAGTCCGTAAATTTCATTCGAGATTTCCGTTCGAGTTGCTTTTCGAAGACGGACGGAGACGGAGACAGAGAGGGAGAAGTTTTACGTGGCCGAAGGAGACAATCGTTAAATTGACTGGTGATTAACGAGCAATATTATCTTCCGATTTCTGGCGACTTTCCGCTCGGCGACGAACAGTGAACAGTCCACCCGCATATGGAGAAACGACCGTAACTTGAGTGGAACTCGTAACAGTGGAAATTGAAGGCTGATAATAATCGTCCGTGTAATAGGAATAAGGCTATAAAAATAAGTCTTCAGTCCTCTCGCTTCGTCTCCATCGTTTTTACGCTGCAGCAGCGATTGGCCGCGAAGCGGACGGTTTTTGTGACGCCTGAAGAGGGACAAGAAGAGGAGGAGGAGGAGGAGGAGGCGGAGGAGGCGGATAGTCATGGGACGTCGAGCGCGCAGGAATTTGACACGCGGCTCGGAAGGGCCTCGTGTGTGCGCCAGGCTACGCCCGACTCGTGCCACACGGAGCCTGTAATTACGCCTCTCGAGCTATTCTCTTCTCGTCTGCGAGAGAATAGCTGGAGAGAAAGAGAGAGAGAGAGGAGGGAGAGAGCAACAGAGGGAGAGAGAGACGCGAATGCAAAAAAAAACTTTCGCTTGAGAGAGAGAGGAATAATGGAAGAAATTAACACTGGAGAGAAAGAGAGGGAGAGAGGGGGGGAGGGGGAGGAATAAATGATGTCGAAGTTTGCATCATTGGAATGCAACGGGAAAAAAAAATTCTAACGAATCTAAAATCAATTCCGATTCCAAAAAGTTATTATAACGATCAATCGGTACGATAACTGATTATACTCAGTACGATCTTTTGGGGTCATTGAAATATATATATATTTATTTTCGTTGCTTTCCAACGATGCAAACTTTAACATAATGGGAATTATCGAGGAGATTAACACGAAACAGAGAAAATAGGTTTAAAAAATGGGTTGAGCAAAGGGACTGACTGACTTATTAAGGTAAATGAATTATAAAAGTCCAGAAAGGGATGAGAGAGAGAAATAATTCGAGACGACGGTCGACAGAACCGAACAGACGAGAGAGAAATAAGAGAGAGAGAGAGGAAGAGATAGCGAAACGCATAGGCGGCTTCGTAGGTCAACTTAACCTCATATACACCAACTGACTCTCACTTAACTCTCTACAGCTTCTCCCTCATCGTTGCCCGGCTTCTCCTTCGCCTCGTTCTCTACTCTCTGAAGGACGGGTGGGGGGGAGGGGAGGCCCTCTCCCCTCCCCTCGAACTGATAGTCCGGGCGCACAAAACGCGCGGACACAGATTTACAGCCCCCCGGGCGCTTCCACGAAAAATCCCGTCGACCCTTCGCGAGGCCTCCTCGCGCGCGTTCTTCCTCGTCCCATAAATTTCTCCCGGCGATACAGTCGCATAAATATATCCGTACAAAGCGCTACAAGAATCATCGTGAAAATACACCCGGGCGGGTTGTGTGTGTATTTTTATCCGGGAGCTACCGGAGTCGCAGGTGGTTCGACGATACGAGAGTCGAACGTCGCGACTCTCGGCGATAAATTTCGTTGGGGAATAATATTTTCGCGACGAATTTTCGGGATTCTCGACGCCACTGCCGAAAAATATATAAGTGAGCTCGGGAATTAGGAGACTTGATTTTTTTTGTTTTTTTTTTTTTTCGCTTTAGTCCGCTGAGGTAAAATTCCGGAGGTGATGAATATCCCTCTTGCCGCCGGAGAAAACGATTCGGGAAGCGAAATCCCCGCCGTCCACGTCAGTCGCGAGACGTTTTTTTTACGAGCGGCTCGCGCGACTTTCAGGTCGAAATTAAATTTAGCCATAACGACCGGTAATTACACTTCGGTTCTATGCTCGACGCGGAGCCGAGATGACACCTCGTTATTACAGTTACGCAACCGCAGCGCGTGCCAGGAGCTGTCATTCTCATCGGTCCCCTCGCCCCTCGCGAAATTCCCTTCCGGCTCACCGCCAAAAAAAAAAAAAAATAATCGATCTTCCCATTTTCCAAATTTTCTATTTTTCGAGCAAACGGTACTTTTCCTGAATCAGCGGAAAATTTGCAGAGTTGTCAAACATTACGAAATCGATTTATTTTTTTTTCAGCAAAAATCGACCCAACTGACCGATAATAATTTCCGCAAAATCTCAATCCTCCGCTCGAAACGGTAAATCGGCCGGAGCTCCAGTGGCGAACTTTCACTGTAATTACATAGAACAAGCGAGCGAGCTTCTCGACGATATGAAATATCGCGTGTCTCGCGGGGCAAACTGTTCAGGTGCCTCCTCCCCCCCCCCCCCCCCCCCCCTCGGGGGAGGCGGGGGAGGGGATGGAAGTGGGAGGTCTGCAGTAGCCATAACATATCTGATATGTAATCGGGTGTCTCTCCATCGTCCTAATGGTGATCCCGATGGATCACATCCAGGCGCGGCGCAAACGGCGTCGCCGTGGCGCTCGATCGTCCTAACCGCGTGCGCTCAGCTGTTCGTGAAAGAGAGATATTATATCGTTTCGCTCGACGACGAGAAGTCGTATATCTCCCTTGTCACGAGTGCCCACAGGAATATTCCCGACGACTTCGCTCGGCTCTCGAGTTTCTGCTGCGCTGCGAGTTGCAACGCTGCGCGGCTGCATCCTGAGCTGCTGCATATCCACAGCGCACACATACGTTGCACTTCTGGGTAACATAAACGCCGCATCTGTCTCGCCGTGTACACCGAGAAAACCGACGCGGGGAACCCTAATTACGCGGCTGCGCCCCGTACACACTATTTATTCACAATGCACCGTCCGGGCCCCACTGTTATTAACTAATCATTCGATTATAACTGCCCACCCGATGCGCGCGCCCGGGTTGACCGAGGCGCGCGATATATGTTATTACGATATACTTGAGACTCGCTGGTGTATCGTATAGCGTGTGTATGTATAGATATAGATACGAGAGACGTCAGCGACTGCGACGACGACGAGGAAAAGTAGACCCAGTTTATATGGGTAGATTGCATAGATATAGATATAGCTTTAGCTACAGGAGTCGTAATGATCGTAGCGGGAAGGGGGAGGGTATCTGATAATTATAATCGAGACGACGCCCACAGACGAGATCGGACCCCCGCTCCCCTTAATTCCTTCCCACATGTAAACAGCAACACTTTTTCGCCAATCGGTCATTATGACTATGTAGATCGTCGTCGAGTCTCCTTCATGTTTTATGCAACATTTTTTGGTTTGTTTGTTTGTTTTTTTTAATCGACGCGTGACTGATATGCTGTCGATGTGAGGAAATTTGCACGTACGGTTTGAAAAATTGAGTTTATAATGGACTGCTTTTTTTTTTAAATTGAAAATTGAAAGCTGGCGGAATAATTATTGCGACTTATTGATATCACGGTTATCAGTATTATTTTCCTTTTATTCAAATTTTATTGATGCGTCTACTCGCTGTTAAATCGTTTATATAGCTGTCGGACGATTTGCGACGGGATTCGCGATAAACGACGGGGCTTTTGTCCGGAGGCGAAAAGCTTTCCTGATTTATTTCCGCAACTACCGGCGAGGCGGTAAATCGCTCGCTGCGCGGAGGATTCGTCTCGTTCGCTCCTCGGGACTTCGGAGTTCGGCGAGGCTGAAGCGTCTCGGGGAATCCCAGCGGCGAGTCGAAGCGGCCAGAAAACCTACAACGTTGGGCGTATTTCTTCGATGGACTTTACATCAGTGCGGAATAGCTTGTAAGGGGGAGAAGGGAGAAGGGGAAGTGGGAAGGTGGAGGAAAGTGGAGGGGGGGGGGGGGAAGCCAAGGGAGATTCCTCGGAGTTTATAGCGCGAATGGCACCAACAAACCCCCTCCCCCTGCCCACCCCCCGAACGACCCGTCGTAAATTTCACGGTTATAAACGTCTTTCGGAAGTTCCGCGCTGCTGCTGCTGCTGCGTCCTCCTCCCTCCTCCACTGCTTTACGCTCCTTTCGCGCCTTCTCCTCTCCTCCTTCTTCTTTGCGATTCTCTTGTCTCTCTCTTTCTGGGCACACGAGTATTTTGCGATTTTCTTTGCACGTGTTTTTATTTTATTTTTTTAATTTTTAAAGTTACCTTAGAGTCCGGATGCAACGTTTTTTTTTTTTTTTTTTTTGCTTTCTCGAGCTGACGCGAGCTCTTCGCTCGAACACGCGAATTGAACTGCCGCCCGGCACTCGAGTCGAGTGGCCGCCGAGCGGCACCGATGACACGGAGACTCGGCGAGATATGGGAAACGCCGAGGCAATGACGAGTGTGTTGAACGTGTTTATGCCGTACACGTGTTAAGTACCCGCAAAGTACAGGGTGCAAACATCATCAGGCGCGCGCGCTGCGCGTTATTCACAAACAGAAAACCCACTCCAATATCCGCCGACGACTATGCGAAAGACGATCCTCGAGTTTTGCCGGTACGTGACGCGACAGGTGGCGGGGAAAGTCATTCGCTGCGTATTCCATAGGGCATTCTGTGTCCAGTCACTCGGGGCATCGAACTCTTCATTTTTTTTCAAATTGTCACAAATGTCACTACACACAAATTCTATAAAAATCTATAACTACTATTTTTTTTTTACTCATTTTATTATTTATTTTTCGACGACAATAAATCAGGAAATTCGTGTCAGACCACTTGTATTTTTTTATTAGAAAAAAATAAAGTAAAATAATATAAATAAATCGTAGCTGCCAATTTGACGTGGAACGAACTGTACAAGGTTATTGCATAGCTGCGAAGTCAAAGCAGCTCGCCCCATGCTGTTCAAATCTAGCAAAACGTGTTCCCCCACATCGAGCTTCTCCTTTCCGTCGCTCCTTCGTCTTGTCTTCTTCCTCCTCGTCTTCTTCTTCCTCTCCGGTTGTGCATTATCTCTCCGCATGCTGAAATATCGGTGTGCGTGCGGCGTAGCAAGACCCGTGAAAGATTAGCCGTCACTCAAGCGCGGGCACGGCGCACCGATCGCTGCATTGTGACCCATCGATGATGCGCCCCCCCCCCAATGGCTCTCTGTCTCTGGATCGATGGACCGGAGTCGCTCTCGAGTCGCCCGATGAGTGTGCATTGCACGCGTCGATGCATCGAAGCGATAGCAGCGGAACGGAAAGCGCGCGGCAAAAGTCTGCTGCAGGGGAAGGGGGAAGCTCCCTCCCCCCCACGCAGCATCCTGATTGCCTCGAGATCCGTCGAGAAACCCTCTTCCCTCCCGCCGCTTTTTCGAGTTCAATCAGAGCCGGAGCTCAACGCTTGGCAACGATTTATCATCGGTTTAAGGATGGACACTCGATCGGGCATTTTCCACTTATGGAACGAAAAATTACCGAAGGTTCCGGAGGAAATAAAATAAATAATACTTTTTCGTATATTATTAGTATATTACTTTTTCGTATATAAATGAATATTAGCAGGACGTTCAAATCATCAGAAATAGTGTCAATAAAATTGGAAAAAATTCTTTTTTAAATAAATATAAAATATAAAATATTAATATTTAGGTAATATTATTTAATTAATAATTGCAATACGGTCGATTGGCCCAAAGCCACCGATTCACGTCCGCAAATCTCCAACGCGATGAAAATAATTTTCTCGATTCCACCGTCGCGCGGAATGTCCTTAATTATCCCTTACCCGAGAATTATCGCGATCCCCCCGCGCTCAACCGCTTCTCGGACGCATCCCGGCGCGACGAGAGCGTGAGTAACCCGCGCGCGACGGTGGAAAGTAAGCGACGCGCGCACCGCGTGTCGCCTGGAAGACAAATTGTCGAAAAAAAAGTGGCGACTCGAGGAGAGTCTCTCGTTCTTCGCCTCGTGAACCGCGGATTCGCGGTAAACGACGCACCGAGGTCGCGTCGTCGCGCTGCGCATGCGCGGTTGACGCTCGCGCGCGCGCGCGTCGAGTCCGCGTCGACAAATTGTCGCAAAACCTCGGACGAACGATCGAACCTCCATCGGCTCAGGTGCGCTCTTGAAGCTCGACTCCTCGACTCCTGGCGCGATCGTAACGCACGAATGAAATAAAAAATAAAGAAAAAAAAATTAACCATAAGAAGGATCGACCGTAAGATCCATCGTTGGACACGCGAGAAGGAAAAGAAGCGAGAGGCAAGGGAGAAACGAGCCAGCGGCGCGAATTACGAGTCGTACGTTACTATATATATATATATTGGCACTGAGACGCGAGTCGTCGTCTCGCCAGCCAATCGCAAGACCGCGGGAAGCGATCGCGACCGCGGCGATCCAATCGTTCTTTAATTAATTAATCGATAAATATTACGCGTGTATATCGTTCGATCTGACGTTGGCTCGTATAACGGTGGCTCAGTCGGATTAATTGTCAATCTTGGGGGCTCTACATATATACATGTATGTATTATTATATATGTAGTTTTTATTTTTATTTTTTTATTTTTTTCGTTCACGCGAACCACGTTAAGAAATTGCAGTATCGAGTTTCAATCACATATATTACATATTCAGGCGCTCTATATGTCGACGTTTGCGCGGGAATATATTGTGCGCTCGTACAGAGCGAACGCCCAGACGGCGTTAGGGTCTCCGGTGCGGCGCAGAAAGCGCGTCGTTTATATTCAAAACGAGTTTCGAACGCATCAGCTGCTGCGGCTGCTGCTGCTATGGCGAAGCGTTTTTCTCTCGCGTCGTCCGCGAGTGCAGAGAGCGACCCCTCGGTTTTAATTATCAATTACCGGAAAGTCCATAAACTGCAAGAGTAGCTTCTATTTCGACGAACTCTATTTTTTTTCGAGCTATTCACATCGAGACTTTTGCATTGAGACGAAGCAAAAATTCGAAAAAGAAAATTGTTTCAGCAGATTAAAAAAATTACAAAAAAAAATATATATATTTTTTTTAATTCAGCAGTTTAAAAAGGCCAGTGGGATAAAAAAAAATTGATCTAATCGAAACGAAAGTTTGTTATTTTTATCCGACCTGGAATTAGACGGAAAAAAAAAAAAAAATCAGTGTACAAACACAAATCGAGAGAGTTTCGAGTCATTCATCCGAGATTATAATTAAACGCCCGAAGCGGCCGAGTCGGTGGATAACGACGCGCGCGGCAGCGACGAGCGAGAAGGAGAGAAAGAGAATTGTAGGGAAAAAAGTGGTGAAGTGGGTCCGGACGCGAGGTAACCTAGCGCGGGGCTGGCCGGGACTCGCGCCGTCGTCGGCGCTTTACCCGACTCCGGGTAATAGACGATGATGAATCGTTGGATGAGAAGTGAGCGTGACAAAAAAAAACGGTTAATCCAACGCGAGGGGACAACACGGAGCCTCCAGGTATCCGTCGCTTGTCCGGCTTCTCGCGGAGTCAGAGACGAGGGAGCAGCCTCCTTCGTCGAGTCAAACGACCGCAAAACAACGGGTTTTTAAACCGCTCTTAAGCTTTGTCCCTTTTTTTAGCGTACAAAAACGTTTCGTATAAATGAATTCTGATGAAACGACAGAAAAATAATAATCGCGGTTATGACGAATAAGTCGGATTAAATTTAAGAATTAAATTATTAGGGACCAAATAAATGTATGAATTATTATTATTTTTTTTTTGAGTGGACTTACATCCGGGTTTTTAAACCGCTCTTAAGCTTTGTCCCTTTTTTTAGGGTACAAAAACGTTTCGTATATATATAAATGAATTCTGATGAAACGACAGAAAAATAATAATCGCGGTTATGACGAATAAGTCGGATTAAATTTAAGAATTAAATTAATAGGGACCAAATAAATTTTAGATTTTTTTTTTCAGTGGACTTACATTGTCGGCTGCGTTGACGTCGACTCCGTGGAGGATGAGAGTTTCGCAGGCCTCGACGTGTCCTCCAGCAGCTGCCAGAAGCAGAGGACTCCGACCGTGCTGAAGGAAAAAAAAAGAAAATGTTATATTTGCATAAAAACAATAAATAAATTTCGAGTAGATAATTTTTATTATAATAATACCTAACCGAAATATCAGATATCGTTGACCGATTGTTGATTCGAACGAACCGTAAACAGGTCGTAATCCTACGTAGCGAACCGCGTTTAAAACGACAACGCGAATATAAATAAACCGGGCGATAAAGCATTTCGGGGCCTCGGGGCCTGCGAATCGAAGTCCCCTGCAAATCGAGTCTCGTTCCGTGCATTAATTTCGTCGGTGCAATTAAAGACGATATAATTGTAACGAATGCGTGGATAATCGGTCGGCCGGTGCCGCGTTGTCTCGGGGGCCTCGCGGGGCCCCTCGCTCGCCTTATCTCTCGCGTCTCTCGCGCCGATGCTGCGCGCGACGCAGCTCTCGCGTTGCGAACGCTCTGACAAATGTGCGTCGCGCACGCTTTAACTTCCGCCACACGCGTTACCGACGGTCGGTACCGGGCCTCCCGCCGCCCTTCGGCGATATCGCATTTGCAAATTACAATGTCCCTGCTCTTCAATTAAATATCGCGGGCGTGCCACGTGTCTATCTCGGATAAATGCGCGTGCGCATATAAAAATCGACCATCGAGAATATTGCAAATTAACACGGACAAATAAACTTGGACTCGGTCTGAGAGTCTCGGCCAATCACAGCACGAATAAACTGCTATCATCGACTTTTAACCTATACCATCGTTCTCAAGTCGCATATTCTACCCCTGAAAACACCGGTTACAACACTTTTTTAGTTGATTTTGAAAAAAAAAAAATTTTGGCCGAACGTTTTGTCAGAAATCGTAGATCTGGCCGCCGTGCCGAAAACCGCCCAAATCGGGATCGCGCAATTTTTTTTTCAAAATATCTACAAAAATAAAAATTGGTTTCTAGGAAATAACGGCATGTCGATAAAATATATTTGGGGTGTTGCTCACCTCGTCCGGTAGCGGCTTGGCCCCGTCATCGAGGAGACGTGCGAGACGCGTGGCGTCGCCGCGTGCCGACGCCTCGCGCACCTTTTCTGCCATTCCAGTCACGCATCTGCAAACACAAACACAGAGAGTCAGGACTGACGCACAATACGGGCTAAACAAAACGAAAAAATTACACGTATTCGCGAATACACGCTAAACAGCGGCGGTAACCAATGCTGCACTCCAGTGTGTTAAATATATTCAATGCGGTAACTTTTCCAACCCTCGCTGCGAAAAATAATAACGCAAGACCAGAGGTGGTAAATAATAGAAATCGGAGGAAGAGATCGAATAGAGACGGAAAGTGGGAGAGAGAGAAAGAAAAAGTGCGGGACGAGCGCGAGAGTCGCATATAACCACCTATAAAGAAAACAATGATACACGCGACCATTGTTCGACGAAACAATAGCGACTGTTAGTTGGTCCGTTTGCGATGTTCCACGCGAAATAAAAACGCAGAATTTCAATTCCCTTCGCGTGATTCGCGGGCTTTCAATTCTCGTCGTCACTTCGCTTGACATTTCTGTCACGAAACTTGGCCCTTTTGAAGAAGATTCGTCGATCAGCAGAATATAAATTTTCCAGTGGGTGACGAATTGTTTCTTTAGTGACTTCAATCTGACTTTTGGCCCAAGAGCCAAAAACTGCCCAAATCAAGACTGAAAAAAATTGTTCTAACGCCGAAAAAATTATTTAATTTACAGAATTACAAAATCCTTGACTCAACAAACTCACATCATGTAAGCCCTGGTCACTCCGCGGTCATCGTTTCCGTACATGTCCAGCAGAATCTCAGCCCTGGACATTGGCATTTTTTTTCCTTTTTTTTCTCTCTCCAAGAATTTCCTTTTCTTCGGTGTCCGAGGTAAATTTCACTTTTCCCAAGACTCACGATATTCCGGGATCGGACAATGAGGACGTTAATCGCGCGAAGCGCACGGATACCTCTCAGCGCAGATGCTGCGCGCGCAGATCGTTTGGCGCTGACTATATCCGCAACCCTTGCTAACCATCGCCGCGTCGTGCGTCGACGTTCTCCAATTTCCCAAGTCGCGAGGGAAGAATTCCACTGATCGCACGCGCATGCGCGCGCACAATCGAGCGGTATATCTGACGATCGTGTCGATCGTCAGGTACTTAGTACATACTTAGTACATACCCGGCGTCACGTGTACAGTGCGCGGTAATTGAACTATGTGCGCGCGATGATGTTGAAGTTTGCATCGTTGGAATGCAACGAAAATAAAAAAAAAATATTCCAATGAACCGAAAAAATCTTACTGGGTACAAAATGTTATTACAACGATTAATCCGTCATAATAACTTTTTCGAATCGTTCAAATAATTTTAGAATCGTTAGAATAATTGTTAAAAAAAAATTCGTTGATTGTTAAAAAAAAATCGAATATTCCCTGGTAGAAAATTTTCGGCGTTACACTCGGCGCTAGTCGGGCCCTGGTCAGTCCAGTGTCATCTGGGTCCGGGCCTGGTCAGGACCTGGCTTGTGTCGAATGTTACAGAATGCGTCATTTTGATTTCGATTTTTGTGTACTATGAGCGCAAAATAGCGCAAAAACAGCGCAAAATAGCGAAAACCAACTCCGACTAAAGCGACAATTAAGTAGTCGATTCTTTATAATTTGTACCGCGGCGTCGTCAGCGTCGTCGTCGTCGTTGTCGTCGCGTCGCATCGCCCGGACAACGAACAAGAGTTCCGCGATTTTCTCCTCGATCCTCGCGCGCGGCAGCCGCGCGCCGATCGAGGAATCTTTTAATTAGCGATCCTCGAAGATTGTCGCCGGACGATCGTGATCGCGGCGCCGGTAACGAATGTCCCTCTCTCTTTCTCTTTCTCCGCGCGCGGCGACGTTGACGAGGACCGAAGGTGCACGCCAAGCCGGCAGCGGTCAATCTGTATTCGCTAATAACTGTTTGTACACGGCGACGACTATGCACTCGTGGTTTCTCCAGGTAATTGACTCGCGGTTGCCGGCGTCCGGACGGCGCGGAAATACCGCGATAAACGGGCGGCAATTGTCACGACGCACGCGGGGGACACTCGGGCAGTAGTGGATAACCTGATTTATAGAACAGCGATTGGTCAATTTCCCGCAACGAGGGAAACAATGAACCTACGTGTATTTTTTATTATTATTATTTTTGTAAACCTTCGACTAATTTATTTTAATAAATTACATTTTTTATTTCAAGAAACGAAGTAAAAAAAAAATAAAAAATATCTGGTGACGAAATAGAAAAAGATCTGAAGACTTGACATGCGCTCGAAAAATGCTAATTACGCCTCGATCAATCACATCCGATAAATTCAATTCACTGCGGAAAAGTCGACAACTAAAAATAAAAAAAAACCAACGCGAAGACACGAGGCGAACCCGTCGCGGATAGCTCGACGCGGGGCCAGATAGCCACTGGTCTCTCGGCGAGACAAGACGGGAAGTTTAGTTATCCCGTCGCCGCTGCTGCTTTCGCAGCTGGGACGCACCCCGTCCGGTCTCCGATCGCTGCTGCAGCAACAGCAGCGCCGACAGCAATAGCCGAGCGCACTTAAACCGCGAGCGGCTATTGCCGCCGCGTATCTACGGTCCCCATACCGCGTATGTAGCCCATAATACACTCCCTCGAACGATCCCTCGGGTCTCTCGGCGTTGCAGCAGCAGCCGCAGCTCTCCGCGCTGAGACCTCGGAACTCGCTCGTATAACGTCGTCGTCGTCGAGCCTTGAATTTAATAGCGCACACTCGATATTCACGCAGGCCGCGCGTATAACACACGACGAGACAGGAGTCTGAGCGAGAGAGGCAGCTTCGACGGAGAAAACGAGAGAGAGAGAAAAGAAAGAGTGTGGAAAGGGAGAAGGAGGGTCAGGAGGGGGGAAGGGGGGGGGGGATAGAGGACGCGCAGAGGACGAAGGGGGGAAGGAAAGCAAAACAGGGTGAGGCGAGCCGATCCTCCCGTCGTGTCCCGTCGTCGCGTACGGTCGACGACGATTATATACCGCTTCGCCATGGAATATATATTCCACTGCCATTTCATCCATGTGCAACGTCGTTCGACTCTATGTGTGTTTATACAGACACGGGAGAAGCAATAGACGGAGTAGGCGAGGCATAAGTCATTGCAGTTTGCATATCGGGCGACGCGAGTCAGCCCGGCAGGACGCACGCTGCATGTCGAAGGTGTCATTTGCCAATGGGAAATAAATAAAAAACGAAGCGAGCGTCGAGCCGGGAGGATTCGCGCGCACGCGCAAGCGGTTATGCAGGGAGTGACCGAGGATTTCCTGTTTCGTCGGTGGGAGCGTCGGTATATATCTTAATATTATAACTCGAGCGCCGGACAGTTCGGTCGCGTCATTTGTTACGCGTGAGAGATGTACTTAGCGGCTTCCGACGTGGTTTCCCCGAGATTGGTCCGAGAAGCAGGCGATATAGAGTGGAATGTGGGACGACGTGGTTGTGTTGCCATTTTTTTTTTTTTATTTTGTACTATTTGTCAAAGTAGAAAATTGGAAAACGTGAGTCGACGGATACGACTCATGGATCGAAAAAATTTAACTCCGTCCAATTTTTTTTTTACAGCTTTTTTCTTCGCGGCAGCTTTTTATACCCTTTTTCATATCGATCTCGCTACGCGAATATTCTATTAGAGAAAATCACGATCTTCCGGCACAACGGAAGCTTCTCCCAACCGTGACGCGGATCCAGGGAGCCAGCCGATAAGCGCGTCGCAGAGGGTAACCGCGCGCGCTAAACCAACAACCCGCGGACGAATATTTCACTCTGCCGTTTGCTCCGCGATATCGCGCATCTCGATTGTGGCAAATCACACACCGCGCATGCTCAGCGGATCACCGTGTTCCAGCCGAGGCAGATAGATCGAGGAGTTTCCGAAGAATCCGTAAGACGTACCGACTGTGTGCCAGCAATTTATACACATATATGTATATCCATAAATACACACATATATAGGTAGCCCATAGGCCCCGCCCCTTTCTCTTCCTCCCGAGCGCGCGCATCAAAATTGCCGGCTCTAACCGTTTTTCCTGCATTACCGACCGTCCCAACGACTCAATATCCAAGCCCTGCGCGTCGGCCGATGCGCAGCGGCTTAATTAATTGTTTCCTCGTGCGCGCGCGAGCGCATGTCGGGCCTAGACCTGGCATCCCAGGCGTATTACAGGGCAGAGAAGCGGCGGAGGCGGAGAGTGGCGAACGCTCGATAATCGTCAATAAAATAAAAGACCGGGGGCTGACGGGACGCACCGCTGCTTCGTATCCCGGGTCCGGTGTAACGCGCGTTTATTACTGTAGTTACACGAAAGCAATCACGTCGATATCATACCGACATATATACATATATATACCACGTATATATTCATTGTGTGTATTGGTGTGTACCACATATGTATTATAATCAAGAGACCCTATAGATATATCGACGCCTGTAGACACATCCATACGTATATACATATATATAATGCATACAGCAACGATATTTACGTGCGGTTGTTCCGCGAGGTCAGAATTAGCCGTCTCTCCCTCTGCCCCGGATTTTTCGTTGTACCCGGCGATGCCCGCCCGAGGCCCCCGGGGCGAACGTGTTTCTCGCGGCGAGTCGACGATACCGCGCGGACCACGTGGTCCACCTCATCGTCCGCGCCCGGTCGGCACTGTAGCCGATGGAACGCTCGCCGTGTGTATAGACCGACGATGCATCGCGTTCAGGTTCAAAGCCGCGGCGCCCGCTCGTCGAGAGCGAAAGGCGAAAGGCGGCGCTCGCGCGTAATTAAAACATTTAACATCGCGCCGGGGCTACGCGCTATCTTAATGGCCGGCAGTTAACTCCGCCGTCGCAACACAGTATTCGCTAACGCGCCATGTAAAACGTGTATTTCGCGGCGAATAGTTTCGTGACACACGACGGGTTAGGCTTCCGACCCGGGTCGCCGGGGTCAATCGGTCCGCTCGGCGGTTTTGAGGAACGAGATGGGATTTAGGAGAATTTTACTGAATTGTATATTTTTATCTCGTTCGTTAAATCTACGAAAAATTAATTTCTAAAATAAAATATTACTTAATTTCCTTGCGAATTTTCAGTTGATATTTGTAACAAAAAATGGGAGGTTTTCTGCGCTGGGAACGTCGAAAAGATGCTACCACTGCACCATTCGATATACCGGTTTCCTCGCATTCCGTCGGACTGGATGGGCCTGCAAAAAAAAAAACGTCGGCTCAAATTGACGTAATTGGCCCCGGTCGGTGCCCGGACGAACGAAGCAGCGGAGAGAACGGAACACACGGAGAAGCACAGAGAGAACACAGAACCGAGGCTTCTTAATGGAGAGGTGCGATCTTGAATCGAAACGAGACGAATCGGGCTACCGGGCTTGTCGTAATAAAGATATCATATAGCGCTTCGCGTACAAGTGCACGCGACTTATCCCTGCGTGATCTCTCTCGGCTCTCGTTCTTTGTGGCGAGGAATAAATACACGTAGGGCCGAAGAAAAGGGACGTTCCTTTTTTTTTTGCACCGTCCACCGGTCTCTCTGTCTATTTATGTACACGCACGAATCATGGGATACACGTACGAGTCGAGAAGGAAAAAAAAAATATATATAAATATATTATACACACAGACCAAAAAAAAATTATATACAGAAACCTCTGTGCGCGTTTCTCGTCTTTCCGACCACGAGCCGTGGAAAATACTTGACAATTATCCACTCATCCCGGTTGGAGAAAACCGCGCTGCGCGGGCAGAACGCATTCCCTCGCATTCCCGCGTCGCTCTCTCACCCGGTTGCCATATTCGCCGCGCTCGCCCCGCTCGGCACATACATATACATACGGCGCTACCTGTATTTCACGTTGCGCGGAGAGATCCACCCATAATGGGTAAACCAGCGACGACTTCGACGACGACGACGTTGCAGACGACGAAGATCGTGCCCGGCAAAGCAACAATTTATATACGATGAAATAAACGCCACAAATTGTGCCCTCGGTGGCGAACACCTGCGCCAACACTACCGATGCTTTTTTTTTTGTCACCATAAACTGTGACACTTATTTATTTTCAGTTGAGAACTAATTTCTGCGCAGATTGGTGCGCAGAATTTTTTTTCGACGGTGACCTTGGAGTGACCAAGCTCCATTCAATTCAATTAGGGTAGACGTACGGTTTTTGGCCACTTTAGGGCCAATTGTGGCCATCACATTCAAAGGAATAAAACAAGATATTTATTCGTTTAAAAAAAAACATTGAGTAGATCATCCAGTGGATTTATATGAATTAGTTAAAAAAATCAACATACGATTATGGAAAAAAAAATATTTTGAGAAATAACATAGTAAAAATGGCCACAATTGGTACAGTGGCCACTAATGGTACATCTACCCTATATGGCGAAAAATGATTTTTTCCCTTGTGGTTTTTTTTTATGAAAAAAAAAATCCAATTGTCACAAAAATTCTTTTCGCTCCATAAACATAGCGATTCAACCACGACGACTTCTCACGGGTTGAGGAGCGCGGCGGTTCGCTCTTCCCGAGGAACGAGTAAATTCCGCCGGTTATCCGGCCGGACGGGCAGCAGCTTCCTCGAGTTATCGTCGCGGGCGCGTACACGCGAGTAATGCACCGTCCGGCGGTGAATGTAACACGTAACAGCCCTCGCGGATTTTCCAGTCGGGCGCGAGAGAGCGAGAAACGCGAAGAGACGGAGGATAATATAATAAATGCGAACTCCATATTTCTCGAGAGCTGCCGGGCTGCGCGCCGCTCCGGGCAATTGGAATCATCGTTCAAAAGCGCCTCGCGCGAGCGACTGTACAAACTGCTCGTATAATCCGTCCGGCGTTACCGAGTCGGCGTGTGCGTTCACTGTCCATATATATTTATATACACACAAGTTCAGTGTCTATATATATAGATATAGCCTGGCGAACCATATCCATAAAGAATACGCCAACTGGTGAGGAGGTTAGCGCAATAAATTCGCGTGGAGCTCACCGAGCGAACCAATGACAATTACGAATTGTACTCCGACAATTTGTTTATAAACGTGTATAAATCGGAATCGTCTAGATGCAATAGTTTCGGAGATAATGGCTTCTAAAATCACAATAAAGAAAAACTGATTACACAAAAATTCCAAAATAATTCGAGACGAAATCGGTAGATCCGTAATAAATGGTTACCGTAATAAATTCGCGAAGAGCTCACTGAGCGAACGAGTGACAATGACAATTATGAATCGTACTCCGGCAATTTGTTCATAAACGTGTATAAATCGAAATCGTCTAGATGCAATAGTTTCGGAGATAATGGCTTCTAAAATCATGATAACGAAAAATAGATTTAAAAAAAATTGTAAAATAATTCGAGTCGAAGTCGGTTCCGTAATAAATGGTTACCGTAATAAATTCGCAAAGAGCTTACCGAGCGAACGAGTGACAATTATGAATCGTACTCTGGCAATTTGTTTATAAACGTGTTTAAATCGAAATCGTTTACCAGCAATAGTTTCAGAGATAATAGCTTCTAAAATCGCAATAACGAAATACTGATAAAAAAAATTCGATTCGATTCCTCGGAAATCGACTTGGCAGTGGACAACAGTCGCCGGGTTATATACAAAGCGCGTCAGGTGAGAGAAGGAATGTCGCGGATCGGACACCTTTCGCGTGTTCCACGGAATTTCCTCTCTCGCCGCGCGCGCACGTTTCTGCCTTATAAACACCTTACACGCGCACACTTTCTCACAGGGCAGTCGCGCTGTTACTTACCGACCGAGCCGAGTCGAGCCGAACGAACGACCGACCGATCGCGACACTCTCGATCTCGATCTCGAGTTCCTAAGGTTTCTGGGTCTTCGGTTCGTTCGCCCGATCGCAATCTACGTATCGATTCCCCCGATTCTTCGCTGCTGCTGCTGCTGCGATCGCAGGAAGCGTCGGAGCAGCGAGTGAGAAGTGTAATCGCTTTTTGTACAAAGTCTTCGGGGGTCATTTACAAGGAGAGTTTTATATTACGGTCGACGTTACACGAGAGGTCCGAGAGGAGGAGGATGAAACGACCGAGGGAAGAGACGAAGCAGTAATGGTGCTTGCGATCTGCGCAGCAAGAAAATATCGCAGCTACGGCACCGATCGGTGATCCGATGCTGCGCGCGCAACCGGCACCTGCGCGCGCAATGTCGCGCAATTAACGTCAGGCGCAGCGGTGGCGCGCGCGGCGCCTCGACGAAACTAATGCGCATGCGCGACTGCCGCGCGGGATGTAGATGCGCATGCGCACTCGGGGCAAAGCAGCGGCGCAGGTCGCTCGGCTCTCTCGGTGCGGACGCAGAAAAACCGGTGGTGCGCGGAATCGTTCGAAGAGTCGAGAAGTCGATTTATTCGACGTGCGCAGGTGGATGGAAAAAAAGACACTGAAGTGTCTCATAAAAAACATAGATATCAAGTTTTTTATTTTTTGTTTTTCCATCCCGTTTATCGAGTTTTTATTTCAGGATCATTTAATTCTTTTATTTTTTTTTTCAGGACTTTTAATTTTATTTAATGTATCAAGATACAAAGTTCGTTGCCGCGCTTTAAGCTGTATCCATGAAAGTTTAACGACAGTGACACTCGCCGCAAATTCGCGTCTCCGAAAATGAATCTGCGGGGCTCGTCGTGTTACACGCGCGAGACGAAAGCTGCGCGCGCAGGGAGAGAGACGGAGACGGGCAGAGATGGTTCGCCAATTACGAATAATGAGAGTAAATGGGTGAGGTGTAATCTCGGTGGTTTCGCGCGGAACGCGGAAGGAGTTAAACAGCCGCTCTTAGGGGTTCCACAGGGCCGAGAGTGAAACGAAGCGGGATGATTTTTTCTTTTTTTTTCGCCAATATTTTTTTTTGTCATGGTTATCGGTTTTTATTATTCTCCCCTTCAGCGTGTCCCGCGCGTTACTCGCTCGTCTCGAAATTGCCCGAGCGTCTTGTATATGGAAATGAAAAACGAAGCGAGCAAAATAAAAATAAAAATCGCTGAACGTTTTTCCTCCGACGAAACCCAGGCGAACGATAAATAAAGGCGCCCGGGCAAAAAGCTCGCGGCGCGTCCATTAATGGATCTTCTTCCACGTCGACGTTGCGCGCGTTGCTATATATATTCGACGCGAAATATATTCGCCGCGCCGACGATCGCGTCCTTCGCATTATCCTCGACGCATTAACCGCGATTTTCAATATGCGCCTCGGCACTTTGGGGAAATTAAAAAAATATATATACCGAGGACACTGAGCGTCCAGTCGCCGTCGTAGCTTTCGTAATCTCTGATCGTATTCGCGCCTTTTGCGCGATAACATTTTATTTTCATTTTTTTTAATATTTTTTTTTTATTATTATTATTTTTTACCCGTTAATATGTAGTAAATTTGTATCGTATAAATATATATCTCGCGCGCCAATCGAGAAACGATATTTTCGCGACGCGTGTTGCACGGCGGCCCAGTCGATCGGTAGCTCCGAGCGTTGTCGATAAGAAACTTACATTCCGGCCGTGTCGAATAAAGGAGGCTGGTAAGGAGCGATAAGGAAATCAGGTTTTCGTCGAGCGCCGCGAGTGACGACTGAGCGAGACGGAGAATCGTAAATTGTTACAACGCATTTCATAGGGAATAATTATTTATTTATTTTTTATTGTTATTCGAAGACCACCCAGGCGGTCGATTGATAAATCGGAAGGATAAATGGGTACTTCATGTATTTTTCTGCTAAGCTGGATGATGTTTAAATATTATTGCAATATAAAAATAAAAAACAATATATATATTTTTTCATTTCTCAGATAGAGAAAAAAACAATTATCACTCCCCGTAAATTCAACACGGAACATTTTTTTTTCACCGTCCAGACATCAATCGATATGCTTTTCAGTATTTCCAACATTTCACGACCATTTCCCATCGTCTTTCGCTTTTGGAATTGACAAAACGTCGGTGAATCCGCTGGAGAGTCATAACGCACGTCAGTCGTACGTCGATCCGAAGTACATTTTCCGCGTATAGCTTTGTACGAGCGGCGAACAGGCGCAGCCCATGAATTCTCGCGAAACGTGTTCGCGAGTCGCTGGGTCCGAGTTGGCGGGTCTCAGCTTTTATAAGGCAGCAGCAGTCAGGGATCTCGAGTCGCTCGACGCTTGAGTCTCCCGAGTCGCTCGACACTCGAGTCGCTCGCCGCTGGAACCCGAGCTGAAACCGCTGGAAGCGACGATCGGCGCACGCACCGACCTGCAACCGGCGCGCGGCGAGCGAGCGAACGTGAAGCGCGTGATAGAATGTCAGTTCGAGCGATTGTAATTGTTATTGCCGAGTTAATAGTCCAGGGCGACCCGTATTGCGCCGAGACAGCGACGAGCGTCGACATCGTCCACGCTCGTCGCGATCGCATCGCTCTTCTTTATTATCTCCCGAGCGAGTCGCCATAACGTGGCGCGCGAAACTCGACTCGAAAACGCAAAAAACAAAAAAAAAACAAGAGCTAAGGTCAAGCATTTATTTGTACCCGACACCGCGCACCGTAAAATAAAATCACCGTTGGCGGCTCAGCGGTCGCCGTGCCCTTTGCGATCCGCTCGGCCGATAAACATCGAATTTATGGATTTTCCGCGAATTCGATGCGAGCAGAGTCCGACACGTTTCAGACACGTCGGGACGTAAAATGTTTCCCCGTCTCTCTCTTTAAAGTAGCCGCGCTTTTTTTTCTTGCCCCCTGCGCAGTCGCCGATGCGCAATCGGCGATTATTTCTCCCGCCGCTAATTCCTCTCGTTGCTTCTTCCGCGTCTGTAACTCGACCGCGGGGAACGTGAGAAAAGGATCAAACCCCAGTGTTTACACGTATACATATATATTACACGTGTGTGTATATGCTTCTGTCATGTATTTATGTATTTAAGCCGATGCACGTGTGGCTTCTATTGAATTAACGTGGGATTCACGCGATTATAATTACGTGATGTATTTTTTCTAATTTATTTATTTTTTTTCACTTCTCGCGTTGCACGAGTTGCATTAGCTGCATTTACGGGGATGAAATGGGTCGAATGTGCATTTTGTCGCGCGATATTTTCGCTGGGTTCAAATGTCGAGCGTCGCGAAATCGAGTATTTATACCTATAAATATTTATTCTACGTGTCTATATATTTTTCATGTATTTATGTATTGAAGACGTAGCACTTAATGTATTAAATTAACGTGGGAATTCCCGTGATTATAATTGTGGATTTTTCTTTTTTTTCTTCTAATTTTTTTTTCACCTCGCTGCTACCGAGCAACCGTCGTGTGTGTTACGAGTTGTACGATTCGCTGTTACGAGTGCAAAGCGGGGGTCGCGCGGTGTGTTTTCGCTGTGGGTTCAAATGTCGAACGTGATCGGTAACCGCGCGCGGATCGCGCGGATAGATAAAACGCGCTGCCGTGCGCGCGGCAGCAAAGCGGCGGCGTTACACCTGGTGCAACGTTGATTACAGCTTGTTGCTATCTGTACCGGCGCAGCACCGGCGATGGGAGCAGGCTGGGAGGCTCTCGAGCGTTATTACGGGACGGGGAGAAAGCTCCCGGGCGCGATCGATGTTCCCGCGGTGCCGACAACACTCTCGATATACCGCGTCGATCGCGCGGCGAGCTAATAAACGCGCGAGGGAGAGAGAATCGTAATAGCTCTGGGGATACAGTTATTAGGGCAGATATAGATACGTGAATCGCGGGTAAATTGGGGCAATTGGAATTATTATGATAAATGAATGTCGACGACGCGAAGGTTATTTTTGGTTTTGGAATTTTTAGAGACTGGGATCAGTGGTAGTAGGTTACCCCTCTCGTTTATCATTTTAAAAAAATGTCGATTTCACAAATTTAAAAAACCTTTTAGAGGATAGGGGGAAGATTTTTTTTTTCTTTTAATAAAAAAAAAGGTTCAGTACTGTTTTTTCGGTTACTGTCTCTCCGTATCTCCGGTTGAGAGATCCGATGGTGAGCGAGTGCGTAGGACGTTGTTCGCTGTCCGTCGCTTTTGCTTCGCTGGGTTTTGCTGCTGCCGCTGCTGCTGCTGTTGGGGGCCGCGCGCGCTTCTGCCGTGGCTCGCCTGGCGGACTTTACGATCGTGGAATAAATTATCGTCGCGAGCTCTCTCGCGCGATACCACGCGCTCGCGCTTACGTTACAGACCGCGCGAGTCACATATACATATATACAGGTGAGTATCTGTACCTGTGTATATATGTATATAATATCTCTCGGAAATTCAAGCTTTAAGGCTACAGACGCCTGCGGACTCGCTCATTCGTCGCCGTGAGCCTCAGACTCAGCTTCAGCCGCAGCCTCAGCCGCAGCCTCAGCCTCAGCCTCAGCCTCAGCCTCAGCCCCGAGGCGCAGGGCCCACAGGCGCGATTTATAAGAGAGGAAGAGGAGGAGGAAGAAGACGAGAGCAACGAGAGAGAAAAAAAAAGAAGAAAAACACGAAGGAGTCTCGCATACGAATTATCATATCGAGACTCGAGGAGTCGTCGACGCGCGCGTCGTGTGTTTGGCCCGCCGCTATAATGCGATGCGCCACGTGAAATGCCACGCGAGAGTCACTCTCGGAGTCACTCACGAGTTTGGTCACTCTTTCTCTGCGTCTCTGGTCGCTCGCCGAGAGAGACTCGAGACTCCACAGACGGAGCTTATGTAGATATGTGTAGATATATATATATGAGTGAAATATCGTGTGGCTTGGGCCACGTGATTCCCTCCCGCTCACCTTTTAATGACGACTTTATCAGGATCTCGGATCGACTTTTATTGGCCCGTTATTCCGCGAAATTATTCATGATATTTTTATTTTTATCTATTCACTTCTGTGACGACCTCATGGGACGAGAGATCCTCCTTTTTTCTTTTTCTCTTTTGCTTAATTGAAGAAGACACCATATTGACGTTTATACGTCCGTGAAATGTCTCCATCAACTAAAAATGCAGTATAATATAATTTAATTGGAATTTATGATGGGACGTTATTTAATGGATTTGGGCGAGATTTTTGTCTATATTAATATTGCGGGACTCTTCAGGCTTGTATGAAAGCTATTTATAAAGACGAGATATGAATGAAGTCATTGAAGAAGATTTTAAAAAAGGAACCTTGATTTTAGTGAAGTGACAAAATTTCGAAAAATCATTCTTCGAATATTTTGACGGTATTTGACGCCACAAGCGACTGAGACTAAAAGTGAAAATAAAAAAAAATAATAAAAAAATCGACTGCATCTCTGGGACAGGAAGTTTGCCGCGAATTGACCGTGAAATCGAGAGAACACGAAAATAAGTGCAATAACGAGGGAGAAAACGAGATAGCTTACAGATGGAAGCGAAGACAAAAAATGTAAAAAAAATAAAGTAAAATAAAAAATAAATCATTTCGCTCTTGTGGTTCTCGGCGCGAGAGACATTTGCGACCACCGTGCAGCGATATGACCGCTGCCGCTGCGCGCGCGCGCGTTGCAGCTCGAGCGGCAGAAGCAGAAGTCAAGCAAACAAGACGCGTCGGTCACGCACGATCGACCGCGCGCCGCTCGATCTCTCAGCATCGCCCGGCTCTCCCGCGCGTCTCATCGATCCCGATCGATTCTCTCTGGTCCGACATTGGCAAAAAAAAACGAGGGTAAACAAACAAAAAGCAAATAAACCCACATCGGATAACCACAACGCGCTTCCCCTCTGCGTTTTTCTTCGAAAAAATATTTTTTGTCGTCCGACGCATCGACGATATAGTAACGACGCGACATTTTTTTTGATAGCCAATCGGGATTTGATATTTGACGACTTAGTCTCACAATTAAAATTAAAAAACTTCCACCTCTACCAAAAATCGTAGATCTGACCGCCGGGCCGAAAACCGCCCAAATCGGGGTCACGAAATTTATTTTTTCAAAATATCGACTTTTAACCTATACCATCGTTCTCAAGTCGCATATTCTACTCCTGAAAACACCGGTTACAACCCTTTTTTTGTTGATTTTGAAAAAAAAAGTTTTTTGGCCGAACAGTTTGTCAGAAATCGTAGATCTGGCCGCCGGGCCGAAAACCGCCCAAATCGGGGTCACGAAATTTATTTTTTCAAAATATCGACTTTTAACCTATACCATCGTTCTCAAGTCGCATATTCTACCCCTGAAAACACCGGTTACAACCCTTTTTTAGTTGATTTTGAAAAAAAAAATTTTTGGCCGAACAGTTTGTCAGAAATCGTAGATCTGACCGCCGGGCCGAAAACCGCCCAAATCGAGGTCACGAAATTTATTTTTTCAAAATATCGACTTTTAACCTATACCATCGCTGTCAATGCTTTCCGTTATTCATGAACTTTTTAAAAGAAGGATCATGACAAACAGGTCAATTTCTTTTTTAACCGTTTTATTATTATTACGTCCACACAGCGCGCCTTCTCTTTTGTTCTCCCCGAGCAACATTCGCACGTGACACGTGGGCTTTTCGAGGAAACCGTCTCTCGGCGATAATAACAATAATTCATCTAATAACACGCGTAACACGTGGGTTCGCTAAGCCGCCCGTTGACTGTTGGCCTCTCGCGGGCGCGCGACAGATATGGAAAGCCCTCGGATTACGATCTCACAGCAATAACAGCGGTAACAGCAGCGGTCGCAGCATCAGGAAGGAGCCGAGCGGCATAACGAGACGCACGACACACACACGACAGACACACGCACGGCGCATAAAAGGATTTAATTCCTCTTCTCGTCGGTGTCACTTATTCTGTATTTCTTATTTTCCTCCTCGGCGCGTGTATACAGATCGTCGGATCGTCTCCGGGTCGTGCGAAACAAACGAGATCGCATCGCGCGCGGCTTCGTCATAATCCTCTCGGGGTCTCGTCTCGTCCCGCGTTCGCAGAGGTCACCTTGACCGCTGCGCGGCGAGAGAGAAATAACGACAGAGAGAAGGAGAGAAAAACATGAGCAGAGGATTTTTTTTTTAATGTCCCTCGCTGACCTTTCGCCCTTTCGCCGTTGTCCCCGCTGACCTTCCGCGCTGACCCAGCCCAATCTGGGTTGGGATTTATCGTCTCGCGTGCGCACGCACAATCGTCACCGTCGTCCGGTTAACTTTTGACTCAAGCAGACATTTTTTTTTAATTTTTAAATTGTCACGAATAATTGAAGCGGTGAATTAAATTTTAACACAAACTAAATTTTTTAAATTGAAAAAAAAAAAGTATATATATATTTATTTGAATTGGCTCGTGATGAAATCAGGCACTTTTTTCTCGTCTCAAAATTCGTGAACCGTTTTTTTCTTTTTCTCTCTTTCTCCCTGTCGACGGATCAGACAGAAGGGACGCGAGTTTTTTTTCGGTGCCGCGCAGTTTGAGAATGATTGAGACGTCGGACACTCGGGTTAATTGATCCGAATGCCGCGTGTGTCCGCCGCGCGCGCGCGAGCGGCCCGCGGCCTCGGGTCTCGTTTCTAGCTATCGTTTTGCCCGGCGTGTCCTTAAGAGGGCAGTAATCACGAGAAATTCTCTCGGCTCGGGACACGCCTTTCGCAGCTATCGACGATCGCGCTTCGTGCTGCTCGTTGCATCCTTTCAAGGTGGAGGGGAGGGGGGGGGGGGGGGGCGATCGTTGCAGCAATCGATGCACCACAAAGGAAACGTATTGCGATGAGGGATTCCTGCAGGATATCCGGCACGTTCCGACGCGGATATCCTGTGGAATTCCGGACTGTACCGGCCGCGCGATTGTCGCTTCGGTGGGGGAAAAATACGCTCGATATTTCCGTTCTGTTAAATAACATTAAAACAGTCAACGTCTGATGTTTATTACGATATTTATTTAGCGGAGATTAAAAAATTGAGAGATGTTGTCATTACTCACAGACGGACAGACAGAATTTTATATTACATAGAAATACATTTCGCATTTTTTTTTTTTTTTCTATTCTTAGACTTCCGAATTATCAGAAGTTTCATCGTAAAGCCCGCAGGTACAGCCTCCAATTTTTCATGATTTCGATCTGACCCCTTTAAACCAACGAGACCACAATTAAACGACGCTGTGTTTTTTTCCTCTCCGCTCGCTGACGGCGCTGACACTTTTTCGATTAATCTTGTCGACTCTCTCGCGACACATAACGTTCCCGTCTTATAATGGGAGACGCGGTAGATCGAGGCAGGCCGCAGCGTATGACGTATAAATATAAGACACTGGCAATTATATATTAGACACATAAATATATCCGAGATCCGAGGCCGCGACACGTTTGGCGGATCACCGGGGAAATCGGGAGTGTATAATTATGGCGCTAAATCTCTCCGACGCACTGGAATTCACAGCTAGGGAACGGCGCCCGAAGAGCGATCCGGGCGCGAGATATTACACAGTTAAACTATCGCGCACGCGTGAAAGCTGCGCGCGCATTATAAATCGTCCAGATCAGCGCGCGGTATAAATCGCCGAGCGAGCGAGAGAGAAAGAAGGGTGGGGGGAGAGGGGAGCCAGAGGGAGAAGACACGGCGCATGCGCGTGATAGACCGGACTCTCCGTGGCGAGGAAGATCACAGGGATTTCTATCTGCATCGCAGGCGTCGTCGTACGTATAATAGATGCGAGGCAGCGTCCGAACCGCGGGCCTCGGGGGCCGCGAAGCATGGCTGATAACACCTCGAGACACTGCACTGCAGCCAACGCTCGGCGCATGCGCGACCAGACGCTCAGGAAATCGAGCGTGCCTAATTGCTCGAGAACAGTCGGGAAGACACTCGGAATTCAACGACACAGTTTGGCATTGAAAACGCCGGCTCAACGTTTTTATCTTCTTTTTTTTTTCGAGATGCGCATGCGCGAAAATATATTCGCGACTTTTGTCCTTGAATCAACGCTTCGCGGTCACCCTGCTGAAAAATTTTCGTCTCATTATGTTGAAGTTTGCACCGTTTCAATGCAACGAATTTATTTTTAAATAATTATTCTAACGATTTTTAAATTATTTGAAAGATTCGAAAAAGTTATTATGACGGATTAATCGTTGCAATAACATTTAGTACCCAGTACGATTTTTTCGGTTCATTGGAATATATATATGTTTTTTTTATTTTCGTTGCATTGACGTGTCGTCCCAGTCCGGGCCGGATTAGTGCCTGGGCCGAATGTAACAGAATGCTACAGATTTTCCACCAGGTCTCTCATCCCTCATAACACCGGATGGAAGGTCATCCGTAGTTTCCATGTAGGACTCCAAAAGTACCCTTTTCAATGTTCAGTCTAATTTTTACAGGCGTAATACTAAGATTAGCATTCAATAACGATTGCTTTTTTGGACATCATAAGCGTGAAAATGAAAGTCCAAGTAGGTTTAGTGCGCTAAATGCTTACAAATGGACCCTTTGGTGTTGGCATAGGTACAGACCCGAAATTTACCTGAAACTCCCGTGCAAGTCTCCGAATAATCGGCACCACGGTTTAAGCAAACATGCACCGAGAAAATATAAATAACCGAAGAAGTGTCGCGAGGAGTCGGGATACGCGATGGAACTTGGAGACCGGAATACAGTGCTGTGCGTTTCTCGCGGTCGCGAGAAACACGCGGCAGCAGCAGCAACAGCATCGTCGAGGGGGCCAGGGCAGAGCGGCGGCGGCGGAGAGGGGAAACAGTGAGGTCTCGCCGGGCCCGCGGGAATTCACATGAGAAGAGCGTCGTCCGTGTGTAGCAGCTACGGTGGAAGCAGCGCCGAGCCGCTTCCACCGATGGTGGGTGCCCTGTGTGTACCGTGTGTACCTTAACGTACGTGCCTCGCCGGCTACGTACGCACATAATACGCGCGTGAGGAGGAAACAGAAACGAGTGTGTTGCGTACGAAGGAATTCGCCCGTCGACCATTTCGTTTCGAAGCCTGCTATATATACCCACGACGCTCTGCGGCCGGCGCAGAACCCGGCGAATGAGGCACACACAAACACACACACGAAAGCAGGTGGAAAAGAAGTGATAAAGAAATTGCGCGCTGCTGAACGAGTTCGAAGGAATGATGAAACGCCGCGGTTGAGTGGACGATTAATTAGCGGAATTAGCTACTATATATCGCTCGGCGCACATTTTTACTTAAAGACTCTTAAGTCGGCGATTATTATTATTGTCATAACTATTATCATTATTATTTTTTGTCCTCGTTCCTAAGATTAGGATTTTCCGGTGGAGATTAATTAAATTAATGCCAGATTTAAGAATTAAACTTACCAGCGCTCGTACGTGCGAATGCAAATGTCTGCCCCGAATCGACGGATTAATCCAGTGCTCGTCTTCGGGGCGCGAGTTTCTCGTAACACCGAATATAAAACGATTCCGCGAACAAATGGCAACAATAGCACTGACACTCAACGGGTAGTAGACACTCGGCTGCAGACTCTAAACATGGTTAGGGAAACCGCAGTTATCTCTGCGGCAATTAAAACACAAATGCGTGACGAGACAAATACATCTCGGGATATATTTGTTCAAACAAACACGGAGGAAAGGAGGTTAAGACACAGAGCGTTGCTGTTGTTACCGCGTCGTCTGGCCACGCGTCGAAATCACCGCCAAACTCCTCCCACGGTTGGGAGGCTACGAACGCCGCTTCACTGGCTCGTTACGCCCGTATATCTATATATATACACGAAATACGTGTGTATACACTAAGAGGCGCGCGCAGCACTCGCGAACGTTCCGAAAGAGCGCGGCTGCTGCGGCTGCGTCGTTGTCCACGGACAACTGGGTCGTGAACGAGCATACATGTACATCACACTGGGAGATTTCGGCTACCGTGCACCGTCGTCGTCGTCGGCGGCGGCGCCCGACGCTCTCAGCCAACGAGGAGGCCCACTTTCGAAAATCCTCGCTCACCAAACACACACACGAAAACACACAAACACAGAGAGAGACACTCACACTATATACGAGCACAAAAACACAAACGCGCACTGTATATCTATATAGGTATATCTCACTGCTTGAATATATTTTTTCGTGTATCGATGTCGTGGAACGAACGATCGATCTATCTTTCGGCACTGCGAACAACGGAAAACACGGACACCTTTGTTGCCGCGAGAGATGCGCGCGCACGCGATCGTTTGTTGATATATATATGTGTGTACGCGATCGACATGCCGCTGTGATATATATGTCAGCTCAGCTGGATATTCGGAGACGTTGGACCGTCGCGATACGTCAAAACATTCGAACGACCAATCGGCGGTCAGCTTTTCTAATTCGTGTTTATTTGTTTAGTTTTTCGTCGAGATCTGGCCGCGCAAGCGGCATGTTTACTTTTTTACGCCGACATAGGTTTTGGGGATTGATTATAGAGCAGCTCTGTGATTGGACGGGAAACTCGCGCACGCGCGCGTTTAGGACGTCGCGAAAAGACGGCTGCACCGGGACTGATCGGTGGATCCGCGCGGAGGATCGACGGATGCCCGAGGATTGAGGCGAGGGAGTTCCCTCGATCCCCCTCTACACCTGTTTCTCACCCTTTCTCCCTACCGTCCTGCCCCCTCCCCGCGCCTCGCCCCGCGTTCTCGTACCTCTTTCTCCCTCCTCGCCGGGGCCTAACGACGTCTCTTCGGGCGTCCTCTCCCCCACCGCTTCACCTCCTCCGCTGATGCCAGTGGAGTTCTTTCTCGTCCTCGCGGACTGATTTTTCTACGAGTCCTATTTCTTTTGGGAATGTCTTTTCGTAATCTTTTAGAGTCTCGCAGGTTTGTTTTCCACAAAGATGCTCTAGTTTCGAGTGAAACATTTTGTGGCGGGAAACTGTCAGGACGCGTGCAGCGACTGATGGAATAAAAATACAATTCTGAGTATTATCGTGGATTTTTTTTTTTTTCGAGGGTCGAAGGGACGCGCCTGGCGCCATCGCAGCTGAACGACGGAAACTGAAACCTCGATTTTGTTCCATCGAATTGTCGCTTTTCCAGCGATAGTTAGTTCGCGCAAACTAGCGAACAATCGAAAATCGAACAGAAAAAAAAAACAAAATGTCACCCAAGCCATCTATAAATTCCCCGTGACCGCATCGCGGCCACCACACATTTTTTTCTCGTCTTTCGGCATCCACATCCAAATTCCTAGTCCCACAATCTGAAAACCCCGAAGATGGAGGATAAAATCGATCAGTCCGCCGCCGAGAGCCCGAGTTTCGCGATTCTGCGCTCGCTGGACCGAGCGCTCGACAAGCGTCATCGCGTGTCGACATCCGCGATCCAGATAGTCCGGAATGACCCTAGCACGACGGAATTCGTCGTCGTCGAGGGTCGCGCGGACGCGCCGAGCCTCAAGCGCCTCGAGGAGTCCGTCTCGGACCTCCTCGTAACGACCAATCTCGCCGGTCTCCGTGAAAACTCGAGTTTCGCGTCGAACGCCTCCGTCGGTAAGTCAGGTCCCGTCGCGCAGACGCCTCAATCCGGCGGCTCGGATGTCTCGATCCCGTCGTGCACGTCGAGCTTCGACGGCCCGGTCGATCCGGACGCTCTTCGCCGCGCGGAGGACGCGATAGCCGATCTCCGGGACAGCGGACCGGCGGGTCTGATCGAGCTGAGCTCGCTCAGCAAAGCCGCCGGTAAACCGATACACGTATGGCTAACGGGCCGCGAGGATTGCCTCAGAATCGGCCGCGCGCGAAGCGGCGAAGAAGCCGTGGAAGTCGAGTACCAGGAACCGGCGCCGGGCGACGATTGCGGCCACTGGACGCTGCGCGGAAATGCCGAACCGCAGCGCGACGTCGAAGCCCAATTGAACGACTGCCTGTTCGCCGCTGTGGCCGATCAAACGGGTCACGCGGCGCCGGAACTACGATCGGCGACGGCCGAAAACATGCACCGGAATGTAAAGTCGCTGGCCCGTCGCATCGAGGCGATCGCCCGGCTCGAGAAGTGCGATCGGGTGTCGCTTATGATCGGCGGCGCGCGATACACGGGCACTCGACCTCAGGACGCCGCCCGCGTCATCGACGCGTCGCAGCAGGGACGTTGCCATCCGCAGGGCTACCAAGGTCATCCGCGGGGACACGCGAGTCATCCGGACGCTCAGGGGCAGACCGAGAGCGCGGAGAACTACTCGTTCACCGGCCGCAAGAGCGCGTTTCTGTCGCGCGTCGATCAGGACTGCGTCGGTCATCTGGCGTTGCAGACGAAAAAGGCGCAAGACGCGATGCGGACGCTCAATGATGGGCAGAATAATGTTGCGATTCGCGTGAACGTTGGGGAACTCGAACCGGGTGCGCTGCCGCGGGGGGCCTGGTTCGATCGCGGCCAACGGGAAGACGAACGACCGATTCGCGAATTGGTTCTCGTGCTGCGGCATCACGTCGGCGAGCAGCGTAATCCGGATGCGGATGTCTTCGTGCACACGTTTTATCCGGTGCTTCAGTAAGTGCCGGCTGAGAAGGCTTTGCAGAGCTGAATACCGATGCTGCTACGATGACTACGGATTTGTCCGGGAATTGCAGGGAATGCGAATGCGCTGTTCGCGCTCTTCGATAAACGACGATACGACGAGAAGTGGAATCGATGAAAAGCCGCGATTAATGAAGTACGTAGAGAATACATCTTTGTTTATTGACGCCTCGACAACCTTTGCTATTTACATATGTACTCGTGGCATCGTGTAAAATTTATTGGGAGACAGAAGCTGATTTTACAATTTTCCAACGGTCAGTAATGGAATTTTGATGTGAAATTTGAAATGAAAAATTGTAAAATTAGGTTTTGTTTATCCCTCGACAGTGGCTACAATTTTTGTGAAGACGTGGCGAGACTTGGTTGATATCATCTCGCGCCGTGATCGCACCATGTAAAAACCAGATTCCTCAGGTTCGTCCTGGCCGTCGAAACTTCATCGGTGTCGTCTGTCGGATCCGTCCTCGCGGCGAATTCACTGCCGTGTCGCAAGGCCTGCTTGATGTCCTCCACGTCGCCCAATATCCTCTCACCGAGCTCGACGAGTTTCTCCAGGTCTCGTTGACTCAGAGCTTCGCACAACGACTTCGTCTGCACGATTTGACCGAGCGCAGCGGCGTAGCTGTCGAAGCATCTGACGCTCGTGTTTTTCGTCAGGTTCGGCGCGAGACTCTTGAGCACGTTGAGGAGCAGGAACTGCAGATGAGGGTCGCGATCTTTGGTCGTCGACAGAGCGCCCAGCGTTTCGCGGACTATCGACACGACCAGATTCACCCTCTCGACGTCGCGGACATTGAGATTCGTCGCGGTCTCGTTGAGCCAGGTGAGAAGACCGTGACCGCGAGACAGAAGCAATCCGGCTCTTGGAATTTTCACCGTTGCCTCGATAATTTGCAGTATGAGTCGCTGAAAGGGATAGAAAAATAAAATGATGACAAATTTGCTTACAATACGTTTTAGGAAAATTGCTCCGATCGCTCACCTTCGTCACGTCGTCCGACAAAACGCTTGTGTAGAAATCGAGGAGCATCTTGAAGAGAACGCATTTGAGAGCGAGGGTCATATCGAAGTCGGTCTTCATGCCGTCGCGTATCACCTCGAGGATCCAGTGTCTGTGCTCGCGATGCTGAACGTCTGAGCTGTGCAGCAGGTTGAACAATTCCGGAATGGTCCGCAGTTCCATGGCCGGCTTGGCCATGAGGAACGTCTGGAGCGGCGCGTAGAGAACGTTCATCGGTTCCGTCGTCACCAGCGACGCTCGGGCCAAGAACGTGGACACCAGACAGCTGAGACGAGCCTTGTCCAGCGAGGTATCCAAGTTGAATACTCCGTTTCGAAGGGCGTCTATCATACGGATGGACAGCATTTTTCCCCTCGAGCTGTATGAGCAAAATAACATTGGTACAACTTTCTCAATAAATCGCATAAAATTGGTACTGCATCTGACTTTGTACTGCGCTGCAATATAATTTGCATAAATCATCGTAAGAATTCACTGGGCGGTTAATTGGTGCAAAAAACATTGCGGGTATTTCAATTGAAAGTCTCGGTATGTCCGAACAATTTACCTCGTAGCCTCCAAGTGAAAGTAGAATCGCGATATCACTGTGTAAGCGGCGAGCAACGTTTCCTGGCTTGCACTTCCACAAGCGGCGAATACGAGTGTAAGTGCGCCGCCCTGCGTTACTTTGTGACAAGCCACGACATTGTTGTCGGACAGGAGATACGTCAGTAGCGGCAGATAAAACGCCGGGTCGTAGACTTGTGACGGAGCGACGAGTCCAGCAGGCTGGAACAAAGTAATTTCGCGTGTTCAACGTCTGTCGTCAATTGACCGCGTCGAGGGCTCGAGCGTAATTTATTAATACCTTCAGATTCCTGTCGACGGGAAAGTTTTTCACCGTCTCGGTTATTATTTCGCGATTGAGCAAATCGAGAACCTGCGAGGTCGACGGTTGTCTCCAGAGAGCCGTGTCGGCCTCGCCTTTGACGCTATAATGCGTAGCCGCGGCCTCACCCCACAGATACGGCTGGTACTCGTTAAATTTAATTCCATGGGATTCGTAGTGTTGCAGGATCTAAATGGAATATTCGTTCTTCAATCGTTTCGAAAGCGGCTCCGGTTTTTCGAGTCTCTGGGGATATGGTTCTTACCAGTAGAATCAGCTGATCGCTCTCGGCCAGAGTTGCACCGTAGGACGCCAGGTAAAGAGGAATGTGAGACGACGCCATCGTTGAATGGTTTTTGCGAACTAGAACCCACAGCAATTCCAACAGATCCTCTGAAAGCGAAGAAACGGACATTCAATAAATGACTATTCGACCGAACGTGTAATTTTTTTCGTAGCTGGGGACTAAAAGGAACTGACTCTTCTCGCTGTGCGAGCTCAACATCAGATTAACGAATTCCGAGTGCGAAGTCGTCATCTCGAACATCGTTTTCACGTATTCGTCCTCGCTGGCGTCCGGATAAGCGACGTCACAAATGCTGACCAACATCTTCAGCAGTGGAAGATTCTTCTCGCCGTCCGACGACGTTTTCAATCCGAGCTTCAGGGAAAATCGCGTGAACTGGGGCCACGAGTAGTTCTTCGTTATATCCTCGAACACGTATCCGCTGTTCTTCGCCTTGAGGCGAGCTACAGCCTCGCAGAGAGCGCGGCAGAGGGTCTCGAGCTTTTCCTTGTTCTTGGAATCTTTCTTCAACGCCGAGGTCGTGATTCGCACGAGAAACTGGAGGAATTTTGTCAGCGACTCCTCGGGATTGTCATCGAGCTTCGCGCGTTTGTTGAACAGACTTTCGAGCAGTCGAATGTAATTCGTGTCGACGTTGTCCAGTTTATCGACGTTCGAGGAAACCGCCTCACAGGCTTTCTTACAATTTTCAGTATCTGTAGAAAAAAGAGAAATGTCAACCATCTAAAAAAATTATAAAACGCTTTGATAAAAAAAATTATCTCATCACTCACCGAAGCAGGAGTCTATCAGAAATAATGTCGCCTTGACATTCTTCGCTACCCAATTGCTCTCTCTCGCTGGGTCAGTAAAATAGCGCACAACGTGTTGCTCGTATTGAACCTGAATTTTCTTCAAGAATTCCTTGTCCCACTTGTGACTCGAATTGCTCACGATTATCGGGAAGATGTAGTCGCTTCGGGCGAGAACTTTGGCGTGGCTCGACACGTGTTTAACGAATAGAGGAATATATGTACGATTTCTGCTGACGAGGAAAGACAGAAGACTGATCGCCGTCGAGGTGCGGGCGCGTTGGAGGAGAAGCACAAATGCGCCTAAAAAAAAATTCCGTTAATCTAGAATTTGTAAATCTAGACTCCGTAAATCTAGAAAAAAATGATTTAACACTCACTGCTATCGACTGCCGCGATATTGTGAGGAAAGCTTTCCAAAAACTTGTGCAAACTGCTGTCCCATTCGTCCATCTGAACATTACGCCGCACCTTCAGCTGTGTGAAGCGTGAAAAAATCTTCTTTACCAAATTCCCGTCGATTGTCGAATCTTTCTCGTGACTTTTCTTGAGTGCCAACAATTCAATGAGTTTCGGCACGACGCTTCCCCAAATCGACAACGAAACCTTGTCGTCCGCCAAGAACTGATCGTCCGGCAGATCGAGGACAGTTTTCAAAACCTCAACAGTGTCCTGAGTCGTCGGTCTAAGTATCTCAATAAATTCGATGACCGCCAAGGAATTCTTAACTTTACCGCCGCTCGCGCACTTCGTCGCGGTCGAGCGCAATTGCGTTATCAATTTATTCTTGTGAGCCGAGAACAAATCTGGCAACGTCGTTGCGTCGTTGAGATCAACGACCGTTCGACAAATTTCGAGCAGGCCCTTCGTGACAATTTTTTCCACGTTATTCTTCGATCTGCAGAAAGGCGAGAAGCGCTGGAATATCGCTGGGTGCATGAAAATTATGCGACAACATTCCACGAGGAAATTGGCGTCGTTCTCGCCGCCGACGTCCTTCGCCAAGTGCAACAGAGCGATTATGCACAAGTTGGATTTGTCGAATTGTTCTTGCGTCAATTCGTCTCTTTGCGCGAATTGCGTCAGGTAGAACAGAGTCAATCTCAGCAACGTGGCGACTTCGTATTCCGATAGGCTGTGACGCAAATTTATTTTCTTTCCTTGATATTCAAATTCGACCGTTCTTTCTCCCTCGAAGATCTTGTCAATCTCGATTGCCTCGTCCGCCAACAGACTCTTGCTCAGTCGACTGATGATACTCGTGGGTGAAAGAGGCTTTTTTATCGCACACGGCGTCTCGTTGTGCAGCCAACTCGTTACGTATTTCCTCGCAGACAGACCCTCGACGCCGCTGATCAAGTGAATCAACGTTCCAGGCGCCACCTGACAGTGCAACGTCAGAATTGCTACGTAAGACAGATGCTTCAGAATCACTTCGCTGGGGTTTTTCTGAGCGTTCTCCAACGCGCTGCAGAACACCGGGGATATTGACGTTGACGGCAGCATCTTCGAAACCCGGAATTCTGTACAACCTAAATCTCTCTCGGACAAATCTAGAAAAGGATGATGAAGATGAAACATATCCTAGCATTCCTAGCATTTAAAACCAGATATTTGCGACGCTCACCATTGAATATATCCTCCAGTCGTGCCGCACTCACAACTTGTTCACCGGCTAACTCCTCAGCTTCGGTAATAAGTCCCAAATATTTGTCCGTGCGCTTGATCGCGTTCTGCACAACCTTCACAAACCAATTGGCCACTTCGAGTCTCTCGTTCGCATCGGCCAAACTCGCGAAACTGTTTATCCAAATATCCATTTGCTCGGTGCAACCTTCGAACATTCCCGATGCGGTTAACAGCATCCTAATAGTTTTCCGAGCATGCGAGTCGGTCTCAGTGTCGAGTTCGTCGAGCAACGATATGAGAAACGACAGCGATTCCGCGAACAGTGGCTGCAAAAGGCAAGGATGAAATTCATGAGCAAAGATTTTTTACATTTTTGTTAGTTGCAGTTTAACGAAGGCAAAACTCACTTTATTCGGTGCGAAGGCCGCGGGATCCACGTCGAGAAGGAACTGCAGCGCTTTCACCTTCATTCTCCCGAGTTCTTCCGCCTCGACTTCGGGCAATTCGTTCAAACCAGTCAGAAGAATCGACGCGTCGACATCCGCAGCAGCTCCGAGATCCATACGTTCGGGACAAACGTCGCGATAAGCTTGCAGAAGATCGAGAATTGCTGTGAAGTGATCGTGCTTTTTAGGAATTAGTTCGGCTGTCTCCTCCTGACCAACTGGAACCTCCGTCGCTTCCTCCGGCGCGAGGACCTGATTCCAGACTTTTAGGATAAACTCCAAACTCGGAACATTCTACAAAAAAAAAAAATAAAAAATATTAAACATGAAAAAATTTGGATTAGAACATTTATTCGATTAAAAACTGTTTACCTTCGAAATATAGTCGATCATTGCGTGTCTGAAGGCGTGAAAATCCGCAGTATCGTGGCAATTGTTGCCCACGAGATTTATAAAAGCTTTGGCTTGTCTCATCATCGTCGTCAGCAGAATAACCGCTTCCTGGCGTATTATAATGTTCGAATTGTTGAGAGACGGAACGATCGCGTTTTTCAAAACCAACGCTGGCATCGTTAGACCCGCGACAGCGTTGATTAGCTGAGGAGCCGTGAGCTCGGGTAAGCAAGGCTTGAGGCAAGTGGTCGCGTCGAGCGACTCGATAATCCTTCCCACAAATCGCATGACCATAATCCACTTTCGGGACACTCTTGGCTCGAGAAACGCTTCGGTGTAACTCAGTTGCGATCTTATCAGGTCCGGACACGCCACTAAAACGCGGACTACGAGGTCCAGCGGCTTCGGATGCTCCCACGGACGATCGAGACTCTGCAGTACCGTATTCACGAGATTGTTCTTCACTCCGGAGTTACCCAAGTGTCGATCGTGGAAAATGACACCGTGTCGGTTCGACGTCAGAAGAGTGATCAAAAATTCGTGGACCGCCTCTACCGCAACCTGAAAATCATCCGCGAATTGAATTTCTATTTTACACAGTAAAAATCGATTTATGGAAATCAGGAAGTGATGAATCACGAGAATCTTTTTACCTCTTTCTCTTCCGGATTAACTATATTCTTGACGGCTTCCTGTTTCTTTCCCTTCGGGCCCGGCCAGTTCTTCGGTCCCTTCCAGTTGTACAGCGACACGAGACTCTGCAGAACCGGCGTGGAAAATACGCGGAGCTTCGAGCTTTTGCTGATCGCGTTGTTCTCGAGAACATAGGTCTTCACGGTGTTAAGCACCAGGTGCACAACCGTGTGCGAATCGTAGACGAGCTCGGGAAAGATGCACGACAGCATTCCGCGTTTCTCGAGGAGCGCTCGGATCACCGGCACGTTGCCCTCGACAAGAAACGCCAGTACGAAGTGAATGAACGACGTCCGCACGCTCTGCGAGTCCGTCGGTTTCGTCTGCTGCGACAGAGTGTCGAGAACTTGCGAGTGAAACGACAGATGCGCGAGTAATTCGCGCGGAAGGCTTCCGCCCAGGGAAACCATCGACGCCAATAGACGCAGGACGGTCTTGCGATGCTTCATATTGCTCTGACTGGAGAGCATGCTGTGAACGAACGACAGGTGCGAATTTATGAAATGGCGACAGGCTTCCTCCGCTCGCGACTGGTACTGCGGGTATTCCGCCAAAATTCTGAAAGAAAAAAATTATATTAAAAAAAATGTCCTGTTTTAATCACAGAGAATTGATGTTATTTTTGCGAGATCCTACTTCATTATTATTATGTGCATGGCGGCGAATACTGTGCAGGCATTGTTAACATTCTTCTTGTCAGAAGTGTCCAGCAATCTGAGGATCTCGAGAACGCCGCCGCCGGCCTGCAGATAATCCGCAGCCAGATCTCTCTGCGTATTTTCCTTGCAGACAACCACAAATTTTCTCAGAGCATCCATGCCTTCCGCAGAGTTGAAACTCTTCCTCAGCGACTTGCCCGTCAATTTGCCCGCCTCTTTGTTTGAGACTTTTGTCTTCTCCTCTGTTCCATCGTCCTCGCTATCGTTGTCATTTTCTGGGAAAACGTAAATCAAGCCTTAGGATCTTCCCATTGTAATTTATTATTAAAAACGATTAAAAAAAGCAGCGGCAAAATTTACCTTGAGCATCAGGTTGATTTGTTGCTCCGTTCTCAGTTGTGTCATCCGTAACAGCAGCCTCGCCATTGACCTTCGGTTTCTTCTGAGCTGCAGCATCATCCAAGGATCCCGGACCTTTGCGCTTCTTCTTCTTCTCTTTCTTTTTACCATTCATCTTAGTCTGTTCCTGAGGATCATTTTTGGGTGCTTCCTGCACCCGTTCAGCTTCCGCCGCGCCGTTCGTGTCATTCTCCTCGTGGTTCTTCGATTTTTTTCTCTTAACCGGAGTCTCGCCCGCATTGTCGCTGACTTTTCGCTTCTTCTTCATTTTGCTTATATTATTTTTCATCGTGAACTGTCGTTGCTTTCGTCTAAACTATGAAGCGCATCGAGTCGTGCGGGTTAACCTATAATAATAAACGAAACACACGTGCACCGCGTGCGCACTGCGCACATTCGCACAACATGCGCGGCTGTAGATGTCCCACGCGCACCTTCCGCGCGCAGCCAGTGGCGCCTCTTACGGTGATAAGAGCCATGTTATCAGTGTCTCTCTCTCCCTCCGCCAGGATCGCCACTCGCTGCATCTCACTCGCACTCGTCGCCGTTTCGCGTAACCGTCAAAGCGGCTGCGCGCGCACGTTTTTCGCCGCCGAAAGTGTCGCGCGCAGCACATTTTTTCCCTCAGTCGGCGCTCAGCTGTGGTTACTGTCGGTTTCACGTTATTTACGTCATTTACGATTTGACGAGTTCCCTTTGATCGTGTCGCGCGCACGTGAGTCGCACAGTCGGTGATAATACTATGCAATTAAAAATGACAAAACCGTTCAACGCGAATCTGGCGAAGCAGCTGATACTCGAGGAGGAGCGTTTCATCACCGATCTGTTCGGGAAGATGCCGCTGCCGATGGCAGAACCAGGTGAATAGACGTCGAGGGACACGTAACCTCAAAAATTGACGACGAACGAAGCGTGGAGTTCGGTTTGGATTTATCCTGTTTTGCTCATTTTCAGGCGAACACAATGACGACTCCGAGGATGAGGGTCAGCCCAGTAATCAAGGTATGTTCGAGGATTCTCCATCTTCATGTTCAGTGATTTGATTGAGGTTATAATTGTTTGAGGGTTTTTCGATTTTACCTACAAACAACTTTTGTCATTCAGGAAACGTTATGGCCACCGGCGGAAAGGCCAAACGAGCACAGACTTTCGAAGAGCTGCGCCAGAAGTTGGACTCGCTGAAGGGTCAGAAGAAATTGGATCACAAGCAAAAGCTCGTGAAAAAGAATCTGAAGAACAGGATAAAAAAGAAATCCAAGCGGGAGGAGCGTCTGATGCAGAAGAAGATGATCAGGACGGAGCAGAACTCGAGCGGAGTGACGAGCGTGAAAACGGAGGACGGAGTAGAAGCGCCCAAAGTTCCCAGAGCCAAACCTGTGTTCAATTCACAGGGAAATATGGTCTTCAGCAAATTTGACTTTTCGGAGATAGGAACAAAGAAGAAACCGCCGAAGAGCGAGAAAGATCCCAAAAAGGCGCTGGAACTGTTGCAACAGAAGAAACAGAAGATCAAGGAGTTGGAGCAGGCGGGAGAGAAGGAAAAGGCGCAGGAGCTGAAGGAGAAGGAGGCGTGGAAAACGGCATTGGCGAAAGCTAGCGGAGAAAAAGTAATTATTTACCGTCTCATCCTCTGGGACCATATCACAACATTTTTCCTAAGCCTAGAGTACAACTTATGCTAATTACTATTTGTATTTTCAGGTGAAAGATGATCCAGAACTGTTGAAACGCACGATAAAGCGCACCGAACAGCAGAAGACGAAGAGCTCCAAGAAGTGGGACTCGAGGATAGAGGGCGTCGAGAAGACGAAGCAGGAGAAGCAGCAGAAGCGGCAGGAGAACATACTGAAGAGGAAGAAGGACAAGAAGACGAATAAGTTAAAGAGAGCGTCGAAGAAGGGTCGCGTGATAGCCGGATTTTAAGGACGTGAGTGTTTGTTGAACAATTTAATGGGAACAATGAGTGATTTTGTTGAAGTGACAAATGTTGTTTCGCTCATCGCGAGTCGTTGTGCACGCGACCTGCCGTCGGTGCGGGCGATGGCCAAGAGCTTTCCCCAAGCTCGTAAGCGGCGACGACAGTGACAGAGATTTTTGTACATCTCTCACGCGACTGTGAGCTTAGACTAAGGTCCGAAGATTTGTTAAGCGAAGTAGGTAAACATTTTGTGAAAACCATTTTGATACATTTTATCGCGACGTCCTTTCTGATCCTTTTGTCCTCGGAGTCCGTTCGCACAGATTTTTGTCTGTGACTCCGATAGTGTGGGAAGTGAGGTGTACGATAATAAATCACATGCGTTAATTATCTAGAAAAAAAAAAACTGTAATGAATGAGTTAAGAATGTCGACATGATTTTTCGTTTCCAGTTGCCATTCACGGTACAACCGACATCCATACTTTATTTCTTTACACATAATATATATATATACGTATATAACTATCTCTGTTTTTATATACACTATATTAACAATCGTACATATTATTTACAACGACGTTTTTGAGATTTCGGCAGCAGTGTATCGTCGACGGTGCGACATCAATCTAACAGTGTGGTTTATGTCTTTTTTTTTCGTTATCAATTCGCTCTCAACGTCGACCTTTTCGTCTACGTTAAGCTCTGTGAATCCTACGTTACTCGCGGCTATTCCAGTACAAAATTCTTGTTTCTCGTCAATCTAAGTGGTTTCTCTCTTGTTCGCTAGGTGAACCGCACAGCCGTTGGTCACTAGTCAGTGCTGAGCAATAATCTGCGAATTCGTATTAAATAGAAGAAGACAAAAATCGTGCAAATTACTTTTTTTAAACGTTTTGCTTGTGTGGCCGAGAGCTGTGCCGCTCACCGTGACTGTCGAAGCTGATAAACTGCAGCGAGTTTCTGGACCCAAAGGTCATTGGAGCGTTCTCCTCGGTAGCTCTTACATTTTTTTTTTTTTCCTTTAACGTTTGCGTTTTTTTTTCTCATTCCAGGCAGGCTCGTGAATCTTGAGTGAATGTTTTTTTTAAGGACCGTCCGCGTGTGGGAGGCTTATCCGCCGCCGGGGCATGAAAGATACGAGTATTCCCATGCGCGAGATAATCGCGCGACATCGGGAGAAGCGCCAAGGTCGAACGACGAGCTCGCTCGTAAACTCGAGCTATCGTTTCTCGAGTGTCCTCGCGCAAGGTAGCGACGGAAAATTGGTCTCGCCTCGGCTTAAAGGAATGTCGAGGTGATCAGGGCGACGGCGGGACGATATTCCGACGGTCCATCTCGTGTCAGTAGATAATCGGCAGATCGAGGACGAGGGCTCCGATGAAGCCACCCCCACCCTCGACCTCCTGCTAGGTGTCCCCGAGGATTCCCGTCGTCGTGTTCGCGTGAGTCAACGCGGTCCACAGGGGGCTGTGATCCACGGGCGGCGGCACCGCCAAGGTCTTGGAACCTCTCGGCGACCTGTCGACATAAAGTATCCATCGTCGCCATTAAATACTAAATCCTCATCACGGGGACATATCATTTTTTTTATGTTTAATATCGCGAAATTTGGCAGTTTGTCAGAAAAAAAAATCGTTTTTCGCGTTTTTCTCCTAAAATGTTTTATTTTTCGGGCAAATACCAGTCATATTTGGAATCAGCGGAAAAATTCCCATCGGATAGGGTTTTAAAACTTCGTTAAATCGAAACATTTTTTTTTACAATTTTCAAAATTTGCGATTTTTGAGGGTCAACTTTAAAAATCTGCAAATAATTGAAAAATCGAGATATCGCGTTCCGCCTTGCCGCATTCTCTTCGTTGAAGAGTTTTCTTTCGAACGCAAAAAGAAAATCCCGATTAAAATGATCCAAAGAAAAATTACACCGATTTTAGTAAAGTGCCAAAATTAGGAAAAAGTGAAAAATTGTTTTTCGCGTTTTTCTCCTAAACATTGTTATTTTTCGAACAAAAACCGGTCATATTTGGAATCAGCGGAAAATTTCCCATCGGATAGGGTTTTAAAACTTCGTTAAATCGAAAAAAAAAAAATTTCGCCAAAAAAGCGGCAAGGGGTACCCCTTCAAAAAATGTTTTCGAGTGTGAGCGAAGCGAGCACGTGGTTCCTAGTTAGTTAAAAAAAGATCTTATCTCGTATTAAAAAAACGAGCAAAGAAAAAAATGTAATATGGAATTATTATCGAGTACGTTACCTCGACGGCACCGGAGCTAAATGCTAGTCCGGACTGCTGAGCTCCAGGGCGGTGCTCTGCTCCGGATCGGAGCGCTCCTCGACGACGGTGTCGAGTTCCAGCGTGGGCAGCGTCCGGGATCCCCTGTCGCTCCTGAAGGAAACGGCTCGCGTTGCGCGCTCCACGCCAGCTGCGAAAAGCATCAGAAAGCGAGATTTACCCCCCACGCACTTCGTCATTAATAACGCCTCGCGTGTCAGGCGAAATTCTCCCTCCCTCGTCGACTCGGATCGCGCAGTCGATATTCGCCCGTGCGAAACAGAACTTTACGTGTGAAACACGAAGTGTGAACCCCAGGGGACGTCGAACGACCCGGATGTGTCAAAGATGAATGCTGTTACCATGATAAACGCGTTGGGTACGTTTTTTTTTCTTCTTTTCTCCGATATCCGTCGGGGAATTTCGAATATGAAATTCCCCGACGAATTCCCGCGTCTCTGCGATTTTATTTATTTATTTTATTCCATGCCTTCCTTTTTTGTTTCAGAACGAAGGGAACACTGCCGGTTTGTTGGGAGTCATATCTGTGTACGAATCTTTTTGTACTAGCTGCTCTTCATTAGCCTCTCGTAGTTAGCCACGTGGATTTACAGCTGCATGGAAATGTCTCGCTCTCTCTCCGGCTGCCGTCGTGTGCGGATATTTGTGTCTCGGACCGACGCGAACGTGTGCGGAGGACGCAGCAGCACGCGAGCCGATGTTGGGGGCATACAGGACCTCGGGGCTGAGTGCAACGAGAGCCGCGTTATCGTCCCAAGGCCGGGCATGCGGCAAAACCGTTGCCGCGGAATTTTACGAATGCCAGGCACGAAGAACTACTCTGGGGAATATTCAGACCTCACTCCTCTGTGACGATACGCGCTTTTGTGTGGCCTACGATACGTGTGTGTGTGTATGCACAGCGCCAGAGAGAATTGTGGAATTTTACGAGGTATGTCACTCGGCGTTTGATGTTTCGGCAAGCGGACAAAAATTAAAAGTGAGAATTTTGACACGAGGAAATGTATGAAATTCGTGGCCCTCTGTGTCAGTTATTAAACGCGAAGCTGTTGCCGAAAGACTGAAGTCACGGATTTTGTCGTGAGGATATTTTTCTTAATTCCTTTGGATTTATTACTCCGAGTACTTTGCTTTGTGTAATTTTTTTCTCTTTTTTTTTTAGAAAATTCCTCGTTCGGCTACTCGATCAGAGGTTACGAGGGATGAAAGGTTCAGCTGTATCTCTCGAGAGGATGACAAGGCCGGAAGGGAGCAGCCGGGTGTGCAAGGAATGCGAGGATTTCTCGTGTCGGAACAAAAGCCTCGCCCGTGCTCTGATTGATCGTTCGTCGTCCGCGCGCGTTATGTTCGCTTATGGCGTGCCTCGAATTAATTGCAACTCACCCAAGCGATGCACCGGACTGAAACGCACGAGGCTGAGAGCTCCGTGATCGAGATCGTAGTTTCTTCGTCGCGCTCGTTCCCTCGCGAGTTTCGCTCTTCTCCTGAGACAGCATATAACGAGGAGGGCGAGCAACGGGAATCCCAGGATGCAGGATACGATCGGTACTATGATGCTCTCGGGCGATACTGTAAATCACACGAACGCATTGTAATTTTGATAAATCGTCCCAATTTTTCGAACATGAGTTCGCGACAAAATTCTCCATAAATCGCGGACGTATTGTCGGGTCGGGAACGCGATTTCCTGGCCATCCCAGGAGAATTCTATTAAATCAAGTGCATTACTTTATAGCTAATGACGCAGTGGCGTCCGATTAGTCAAACAAATAGTCATGTTATTATCATTCGGTTGCTGTCGAAAAATATTGCACAGGCGGCGAGGCAGTTTCAATCAATCACAGGCAATCAAATGTAGGTCAGCCCTAGAAGGAAATTTCATTTTGCGATATTTCGAGCGTTGTCCCAGTTGACAAAGCATCCACCTTGTATTATATACGAGTACCCCAGAGTCTGTATCTCTGCGCACCAAAAATAAGTTCGACTCTCCCGAAACGACTGCGATCCTTTATAATCGGAGATATCGATTCCGGCGTATGGAGCCCTCGGCACAAGTCGGCGCATATGGATGTCCCGGGACGTTTTATGATTCAATGGCCTTTCGAGATTTATGAAATTCGTGCGCGTCTCGTACGAACGATGGAGACGACGCTTCGGCGAAAGCGAGACGGCATAGAAATAGGCTCTTTCCGCGCTGATCTGAATACACATTTTTGACAAAAGGCCCACGTCGAGATGGCTCGTTTCCATTGCTCAAAAACCGCGAATAGCTTCTCGCGTCTCTCTCTCTCGACGTTATTTCTCCGGCGCAATCTCCGGCTCTCAGTCTCACCGCGTTCCGCCGATCCATTTATTTACCGATAAAAAAAAATGCGCGTCCCCGATGTATCGGCCGCTCGCGAAGCTCTCAGCGAGAAGAATCGAATGAATGGGGCCTCGACAAGGATTAATTCAATCTCGCTTAGCCAGACTCGAGTCCGGCGAATAGTGCTCCACATTGGCCGCGTCGTGTTTCGCTTTTCTCTCATTTCCGCGACAGCCACCGTCAGCAGCGGCAACTCGGTTTAATGACGATATTATCGTGAAAAGACTCTTCGACGTGGAGACTCCGGTTTTGCGTTTGAAAAACTGCCACGCGAAACCGGGGCCGGGAAATTAAATTTCTTAGCCGCCGGCTCGGTGAACCTTTCACGCTTGCGGAGCTCGGCTCAATGAGGGAAGATTGAGGGTGGTAAAAAGCCAAGTTTGATAAAAAAAAAAAAATACACAAAGACGAACATCCGAGGTTTGCATACGGCTCTGGGCACCGAGCCAAAGTCAGCGCGCCCCGAGCACAGGGAACGTTCTTGCGACTGACTCCGTTTTTTTTTCTCGCGTTCTCCAGTCGCATCGGCGAAAAGCCCATTTAACGCCCGGGTCTTTCGGTGCTGCCGCAGTTTCGGGGCCGGTGCATCCCGCGTGGATAGTCGCGCGAGAGGCAGTAACCAGCCAATTTAACCGGCATTGTCGAGCCGGTTGAATGGAGCCCGAGATTGCAAATTACGCGGCGGCCGTGTGGTTGCTCCCTCGCTGCGGCGATTTCGCGGGGGTCTCTCGCACGATGACGACGACGACGACGAGCGCAGCGCGAGTTTTCCGCTGACAAACGACGGCTAATTAGCTCGACGCTGAAGGCTACTCGCGGGGTTGCAATCGAATGCAACCCCCGTCGCACAGACAGTGCAACGAGGGTCCCCTCGTGCGAGTGGATCTTTTTTTTTTCTCGGTATTATTATTATTCCTGGGCTTTGTGGTATCCCGGTAATACAGTGGCCACGTAATACACAGTGTTCATGTCTATATTGTTTTCAGAGGCTCTTTGTGGAGAAACTCCGCTGTTTAGATTCACCGCCGGAAGGGTCGAGCTCTTTCTCTCTCGCTCCCTTCTCATCCCCCTCGGCTCGCGGTCGGAACAATGAAACCCGGGGACCCGCGGGTGCAGAGATTTCGATGCCTTTTCGCCGTTGCTACTTCCGGAGTTTCCTTTCGTCCGGGCTGATTCGCTCGTTGTCAAGTGGTTGATGCACTCAAAGCTTTTGGATTATTAAAAATAAAAGGAGCACCGAAATGCGACTCGAAAATGGAAATATCAGAGGTATACTTTTTGTACCGTATTTGGGTAGGAAAGATTTTATTATTTAAAGAACATTTTCGTGACCCCGATTTGGGCAGTTTTTGGCCTGGGGTCGGATTTTAGATTTCTAGTGAAAAGTCAGAAATCCTAAGTCGGTATTTTTAGTTCTCAAGGGGCGAAGAATATTTGAGTTAACTTTCAAGTGGAATTTCGCGTGTAATTCGAGGCGTTCACACTTTGCTGAGAGCGGTGCCTCCGTTTTCTCAGAACCGACGTCGGGATCTCTAATTTCGTAACTAGTGCCGAGCCGAATGATGATCCCCCGGATATTGGCCCTCGGTCTACAATCTAATTATATTATTTCTCGTTTGCGAGACGTTTCTCGGTGGCCCGAAGACGCCCGTCCCTCGCGTCCGCGGCGTTTCTCTCGCGGATAAGAGTCGTGTTCCTCGTCGCCGCCCTCGCTCGTTTTGCAATTTGTCGGAGCAAGGCTAAGTGGGCGAGCTTTTCAGGATCTCTGAAGTCCCTAACTAGACACTCCATTCGCGTACCCCACTTGAAAACCTTCGCTTCTCCTCGTACGCCACTCTGTGTTTTTTTTTCCCTCGGCTTCTTCTCCCCGATGAGGAGTGCGCGCTCCGTGTGCACGGGTAACATGTGAAACGTCCCTCACGCTTCACGCCAAGTCGACCTGGATTCTATCATCCGCCTCTCAAATACAATCCATTCTATTTTTAATCCTGTCATTGGAACTCAAAACGTAATTACTGATTTTTAAAAATACCATAAAATATATATTTTTTATATCGTTTATGTCCTAAGTTAATTATTATTTTTTATTAATCGAAGAAAAAGAAAAAGTTAATCTGCATCTGCTAATTTTCATAAATCCAAAAAATAATTTAAAAAATCATGGACCAACTTCTTATCATCCGTCTCTCAAATACAATCCATTCTATTTTTAATCCTGTCATTGGAACTCAAAACGTAATGACTGATTTTTGAAAATACCATTAAATATATATTTTTTATATCGCTTATGTCCTAAGCTAATTATGATTTTTTATCACTCGAAGAAAAAGAAAAAGTTAATCTGCATCTGCATATTTTAAGAAATCCAAAAAATAATTTAAAAAATCATGGAACAACTTTTCATAATTTTTCGGAGTCAGATGCGAGTCGACTTGCGCCGAAACGCCCCGTATTCGCGTGTGTCCCGTTCCCGGATTTGTCGCTCGTTCCAGCTTTCTCCCTCGTTCGTCTCACTCCACTGTCTCCCATCCATCTACGACCACCCCTTTTCATTCTCTCGGTTTTCGCTCCGTAGTCTCCCGGCGGCGACGGCAGCTTCACCGGCAGCAAGCAGCAGCAGCCTCGGCTTCCACCGCCGACTCGGAGTAGACCAGCCTCCGGCCCGGCAAACTCGCTGGACTATCGAGCTGTGGAAAACTACGGTGAGTCAATACGGACTCTCTCTCTCTTTCTCTCCCTCAGCTTCTCCTTCGCTTTTTCGCCTCTCACTCTTCTCCTCCTCGCTTCCTCGCTTTCGCCCTTTCATTCCCGCGGCACAAGAGCGAAAACCCCTCTCGAAATTCACCGAGGTATAACGTCAGTGGCACCACGTGTCTCCTCCATTCGTAACGATCACTTCCCTTCGTTACTTTTTTTTTTTGGCTCTCTCTTCATTCTCGACGCGAAATCGGCCACAGGGTTAATCGAAGCATGAACGGTTTTAACCCTCGCGCCTATTTTTTTTTTTTTTATACCTTTGTGTATTTTATATATTGTAATATATTAATTATTTTTTTTAGGTGGCCCTAAGCGAACTCACCGGTCGGATAAACGTAGATCGTCGGCCTCTTGGACTGCGGAATCGTCGGCACCGTCGGCCGACCGGCTTTCACCTCGACCGACATTTTTATCTCCACAGCCTCCACCCAGGCCGTTTCCTTCGGGTTCTCGCTCCTCTGCAACACGTAAACACATCGGCAGATAAGATTTTTTTTCCATCACTCCGTCTCTCCTCGCACAACGATAATATTTATGTGAATTCTTGGTCTATTTTCAGAATCGAGGGGAAGCTGAATTCGGTACGGAAAAGCGATGCTGGATTTTTTTTTTCGGTGGAAAGTCGGGGGAACTTTATTGTACGTAACGTGCTTGCGTTTGGCTCCGGTGAAATCGCGTTTCACATTCTGCCCCAAAGAAACGACCACATTGTGTTCATGAATCTTTTTGTTGTTGCAGCGATACAAGGCACGAAGTGTGCGGAAAAACAGAGTCTGCAAGGGTCAGTGCTCGATTGCGGTTCGGGTTCTCGTCGTTGGAGCTTGTGCAATTTTTGTTTATTTTTTTTTTCAACCGACCCCTCGACCGATCAGACGCAAGATATACCGTTTTTTACGACTGGGTATTGTTCACCGCAGTGTGAATCAGAGGGGACCTGGACCACGGCGAATCGACTCCGACTTCGCAAACGGACCGTGAAATTAGTGAGGAAAAATATTCCCTCTCCGACTAAGACATTTTTTTCGTACATTTTTCTCCATCCACCGAGTTCACAAATTAATGCACAATCTTTTTCACATTTTTTCTCAATGCGCGACTTAAATTCTACTCTGAAATTTTACGTTGCAAAGCCAAAGCCAAACTCGCCTGAACTTTCAATTCAAAACTTCCGAGAACTCTTTTCGGGGGCGAAAAAATAAAAAATCTCCAGCGGCTTTACATGTTTAAGCGAAAAATGAAAATCCCCGGCGATAATAATCCGCGAGAGAGATTTGCGGCTGCGACGCGCGGCCAGCTTGCGTTTATATTTGCGGCATATAATCGCCGTTCGCGGATTAGCTTCCCGCGAGTCTGGGCGACGAGCGCTCGGTGTATGAACTTTCGCGTACTTGCGACGAGAGCGCCTCTCGTCCGCTCGGACCGCGGGACCGGACTTTGTGAAGGAGAAGCCGTGTTCACGCAACTTCCGTCACGGCGTTATCCGCCTCTCCCTCACCCCCCTCACCTCCCCTTCGAGTGGAGTCGCCGTACACTGAATATATCCGGGGCTTCGTCGTCGGATTTCGCGTAAACTTTGCGCCTGGAAACTCGCGCTCTGTGTTCTGCTGCTTCTGCCGCTGTTCAACGAGTTTCGAGCTGCATTACGTCGTCTCGAGAAACCATGAAGAGCCGGCTGCACGCGGAGTTCCCGGGCTTCGGTGGAAGGGGGAGGGGGGGATAGGGGACGGGGGGAGGGAGGCAGATAACGTGCGACGCCGTGAATCAAATGCGTCGGGTCGGTCAGTGGAAGAAGTCGGCGGTTCGGTCGGACCGCAGCCAAGATATAAATCTCGTTGGACTCTCGGCAAGTGGATATGTCGCCGCATCAGTGGATAAGGTCGAGCGTTGGTCGGACGAATTTTCGGAAATGAATTCCGGCGCTCGTGACGACAGCGGGCAGAAGGGGGGAGGGGGAAGGAAATAAAACGACGGGGCGGAAGAGGAGAGAGATAGAAAATTGTTCCTTTGACGTTGTCGACCTGCGTCGATTGACGGGCGACGCGAGGCGGACGATTTTATCGAGCCTTTGATGGGTCCGTGGAAAATGGGATTTCCCGTCCTGCCGATGTCGCGACGTTGCGGATAAAAATTATTGGTCGATAAGAAAAAAAATTGGTGCATTAAATTCGATACGCGAGTTTGAGTAAAATTACAACGTAAGTGCGTCATAAATATTTTTTTCTCTCGATGAAAACGCATTTTCTTAAAAATTCAATTTCTGGCTTGTATTTAATGACGAATTTAATTAACGAATTACAAAGCTGAGGAAAGCCCATTGATTTCGACGTGTCTTAGGAATGTTGCATTGAAGGGTTCACCGGATTCTTAAGCATCTCAATGGTGGTATTTGCGCTTTGCTATTAATTCCGCGAATTCCGGCGTTTAATGGATAACGAACGAGGGCGCGGCGCGTGTATGGCAAAGAACACGCGCTTCTATCTCGTTTCCCCGCCAACCAACCCCCCTCATTTCGCTAAGTGCACGACTCGCGATACGGAAGGGCGAGAGGGAGAGAGCGCGTTGTCGGGAAACCACGCACGAGGTCTTAGTAATTAATTTCTTCCTCTACCCCCTCCACCCCTGCTCGTCTCAATTTCCAGCTCCCGCTCTCGCCAAGCTTCGCGTTCGGGTATTTCTCTGGCATTTCGGCATTCAATCCCTGCCACTGGCAACACACACACGCGTTACGTTTCTTCGTCAATCTCGCTGCTTCTCGTGGCAGCTGCTGAAGCTCATTCCTAATATTCTCCACATGTTTCTCATCGCGGTTACTGCCTCAAAATAGCCTCACAAATTATCATAAAAAATGTCTATGAAAAATCCGTACATCAGAACGGGTTGAATCTTTTCGATTCAGAAAATCATCGCGTGTCCAACATGAATATTTCTCACGTTGTCCCTAAATGTCCAATGCGTCTCGACCTAATATTAATAAAAAAAAATAGTCTCTAATTCACTGTGATAAATCTTCATCCCCCGTCGAGGATCGACCAGCCCCGCATCCGCTCACCGAGACGCATCCCGAGCGCACGAAGGTCGCGACGAAAGGGAGGGTTGGCGGTGTGGAAGCTCCACTCTTCCCATATTCCTCGAGCAGACGCTGCATATACTTCCCCCTTCCCTCCCCTCGCCCTCGCAGCCGTTAATAGTGGGTGAAAATCGTATTAAACATCTCGTCGACCCTTCCTTTGCCTTCCCATTCCTCGCCCCTCGGCTGCTCGGAGAGTCAATTATCCCCCGAAACCAGCGCAAGCGCGGATACCAAGCGTTTTCGCCCCCTCGGTCGTCACTCGCTTTGAGGGTGTTTTCGCGTGATTACAGACGATTCCAGGTGTTGCGTGGGAGCTCACGGATTCGGTGGTTGAGACGAGGGGGAGGGGGGGGGATTTAGGGGGTATCAAGGTCATACTATTACCGCGCGTGGATCGAGCGGGATTCGTGTCTGATAATGTGGGGGGAATATATATATCGGTGGCAAATTGTAATTGGGTCAACGCCCATCTCGTAGCTAAGGCTGCGCTGCTTCTGTGTACGTGTTATATATATGAGGAGGTGTGTTATATACATAGTATGTATGTTATACGTGTGTTACATATATGTTTTGTGACTGTGTATGTGTTATATATAAGGAGGTATGTTATATGTACGTGAGTTATATATATATGTATCACATGCTTTTGCCGTACATGACCACTCAAAGGCTTTGAAGCATTCGCTCATTTAGCTGTGTGCCCAGCGAGAGACACCAGATACGCATTCCCTTCGCGTTAGTGCGCCGCGCGCTCTCGAGTGTCCGAGCACGTAGCGCGCGTCGGGCATCGCGGGCGAGTAAATAGCCAACACACGGAAACGCCTGCGCTGCAATACAGTCGACCCGGGCTCCGCGCATTTTGCATTTACGCCGAGAGTTTTTCATCCGCCCTCTCCCGACGTTTTGAGAAAAAAGGAAAAGAAAAAACCGCGACCTGCGCATTTTTTGCCGATTTGACTGCGGATCGCGTAATCGCGGAATTTTTGCAATTAAAATAAGCTTGTTTTTATTCCTCGCGCTGTGAATTGCGCGCGTGAGAAAATTAAACGCAATTTCGTTTAAAAAATAAAAAATAAAAAAAAATTTCATTGACGATTTATTAACTTTTATGAATATTAAATCAATCGAAATGATCATTAGTGTCGTTACGAGCGGGTTTTTTGATGCCTGGCAATAAGACGATAAGTGCGTAATTAGAGGGAAAAGTTGTTTCAGACTCTGCGGTCTCCGCGGTAATTGATCGCGATTCGTGGAGTGGTTTGGGGGGAGGGGAAGGGGGGGGGGATATGGTGGGACCGAAGCATGAGGATTAATCGACGCGGCGGTGTAATTACCGGGAACTTGTTACGCCCGATATTATTACCGAGATTAATCGACGTCGACGCGATTTTCCGTAGCTCGATCGGGTTGCCGACTCGCGGCGCGCGGCGTTCAATTACCGACAATACCGGCGAGCTTGAGCGCGAGAACGAACTTTGCGACCGTGTAGCGAGCATCAATTATAATTTCGACGGCTCGTTAATCGGACGACAATGAAGCTGCCCGTGTTACCGACTCCCGCGGTTCTCTCGGGTCCTTCGCGCGCCGCGCGAGTAATTAACTCGACGCGGCAGCAACGAGATCATAATTGAAAGCGAGGCTCTTTCTCCGCTCCGGGTGGATGCGCGCGCGATGCAAGCTCGTCGCGCGCGCACTTCAAGACTTCCAGCCCCTCTTTCGGTCTGGTACTTCTTTTTTTTTGCGACTCGCGCGGCACAACAACCGCCGAGCGCGCCAGCCCTCGACAAAAGGGGACTCACCGGGTGTGCATATAATACCAGTGTAGAGTGCATTTCATGTCAACTGACGGACTTAATTTTAACGCGAGGATTTAATTTTTTTCACTGTATATATATATTTTTTTTATTTCTCTTCAAAATATGTATTTATCGTTGCACAAAATCGCCATACAACTAAACCGGGGGAATAAAAAAAAAAATTAAACACCGAGATTTCGAAATCCGTCGACTCGAGTCGGAAAGTCCCATACACGTTTCATTTCTCGAAAAGGAACTTTCTTCGCTGGCTCTGTTTTTTCGCCTAACCATACACGCACAGTCGCGCAACTGGGTTACCAAAAAAAGAAAAAGAAATCCCACACAAAAATTGGGTCGACGATTAACCACTATAATTAAGAAAAAAGAGAGGAGAATTTAAAAAAAGCACAAGTGGCCGACGAAAAGCGATAAATCGACGGCTTTCAGCCCGGACGCACCCAACCGCACCTGACGTTCCGCATTGCGCGTGGTGGGCGCAATTTTAAAGTCAATGCGAAGCTATTAAATCCTGTTTACGGAGATTCATATATATACGGCGTATCGACGGGTTTATATCCGTGGATGGCGCTGAGGTCACGCCACAGCCAATTATTATTCACCTGCATCCATGCATGCGACCCATAATAGACTCTACCTCCCCCTCTGCCCCCCTCCCCCCTTTGCCCTCTCCCCCATCTCTTCCTCTGTATATACTGATGCGCAAAGCAGTTTATACGGTCTGGAACGGCAGCGGTCGCGAAAGGTCACAGCTGGTACAACGTTGCAAGCTCTCGCGGTTAAGTCACGCCAATGAACTTGACCCCCCGTGACCGCTGGATACAGGTATCATCGCCTCGGCCCATTTATCTGCGCTTCGCGCCACTCGCGAGATGCGAAATCCGCGACGGAATAATTGCCGGGCCGACTATGACCGAGAGTGCACTAAGTAAAAAAATATGGGAGTAATCTCTATACTCGTCTGGCAATTAAAAAACATTCGCCGAATTTTTGCGATTTTTCCCATACACCATAGTCTTATACAATAGATTTTCCATCGGGTATTTTTAAAAGTGTGGAAAAAATTTCCAGGATTCCGGAATATGTCTCAATTGCCATAGAAATTATTCCCATATTTTTCTCTCCGTGTAGGGAGGAATGGGGGGAGGGGGGAAATAAAAATGTCCGGGATATGCGAGTCAAGAACCATTCGCGGCGACGGCGGTCAGCTGATTTTAAAGAGCACCGTTGTTTGTCCTAAAAATAGAAAATTCGATGAGAAAATCGCGAAAACCGATTTTTTTTCTAACAATATTTAACCAAGCTTCGTCGTTCTGACCTTTACTTCCGATCCGGTTTTACGATCCGGAACGGCAGCGGTCGCGAAAGGTCACAACTGGTACACAACGTCCTGCCCTGGCGGTGATGTCACGCTGATGAACTTGACCCCTCACCCCCCGTGACCGCTGGCTTCAGGTATTATCAGCGCCTCGTCTCGCTTTTATCGTGTGCGCTTCGCGCCACGCGGAAGATGCGAAATCCGCGTGACGGAATAATTGCCGACTCGTCCGTGACCGAAAGCGCGGAAGAAAAAAATGGTGTCTGAGATACGCGAGTCAAGATCTGTTGGCAGGGGTGGCCGATGACGTGATAAGAGGGTTTTACATGCACCCCGCGTGCGAGGGATTCCAACAATATAGGCGCCGGGAGGAAGGGCTAAAACGTTTAGCGTGCCTCGCGGCAGTGACGTGAGTGTGTTGCTCCCTCGCGAAATTCGATTTTCCCTTATCGCTTTCTCTCTCGCGCTCTCGCGCCGGGAAATCAGGTCACTTTTAATCAGTCGAGGGCATTCGCTATATACGTTGTTTTGCCTTTAACGAGGCTCTCGCCGCGGCTGCGTTGCCGCTGCTGTGCAGTTGGGCTGCGCGTTCGACGTGATTCTAAAACGGCGGAAAAAGCGTCGCCAAAATAGGCTGGAATAAATTATCACATTTTTGGTGGCTTAACATTTTTTTTTTAGCAATGATACTCATTAATCCAGCAAAAAATCGCACCTAAAATTTTGTCAGTCAGTAATCTGCTCAAAAAAACACCGAAGTTTATTTGTTTGCACCTGACAAACATTTATTTACTTTCCATACAGCCAATCCTCGTCGACGGAAAAAAATATCCTCGCTGGTTGGTCCATCATCTGTCAAACAGTCCACGCGTATAAATCTCCCTCCGCCCGTTCTGTTTTATCGGGACGCGCGGGCTTCGCGTTTTATCAGGCAAATTGGAAAAATCGAGAGGACAAGCTCGCAAAGGGACACGACAGGCAGAGTGGAAATTCGTAGACGGAGGTCAAAGAGGATGAAACGTAAAACCCGGAATCTTGTCAGCCCCGTAATTCGCCTCGTGCGGCGCTCATTAAGCCGTCCTCTTCACTCTCGATCTCGAGCTGCTTCTTTTTTTTTTGTGTCCCATTCGCCTGCTACTCTTTCGTCCTTCTGCACATCTGTCTCCTTTTTTTTTCTTTTTATTTTCTCCCTCGCTGTCTCTCTGTCCCATTCCACCCGAACCCTCAGCAATCCTTTAGGCTCTCGGGACGGTTGTTTCGCCCTCGGACATTCCCGTTGTTTCTCGTGTAACTACCCTTCTCTCCCCCCCCCCTCCTTCTGCGTCCTACATACGTACGAAATAGCTGTGTGAATCCGCAGGATCGCCAACCCTTGACCACCCTTCGCGGTAGACCCGGTTTTCTCGCTACCCCCACGTTCCATATACACATACATATGTATATATTCCGCTACACCGCGCAGCACGCGGATTATTCAGAATCTCCCGCACGGTCTCCACCTCGGTTCGCCTCATTCGCGCATTATTCAGCCGGAATAAATAACGCCGGTTTCGGCCACCGGGGATTTCCCCGAGGACCACGTCTTTTCGGGTGAATCGATACGTCGAGGACATCGTAGCCACAAAACGGACACTGTTTTTGGTACATACAATCGAATTGGCGTCAATTTGTCGCCCGAATTAATGTAATAAAAACAATTTTTTAAAAAGCGATACCGAATAAAAAAAAACCGGAATAAACAACGCCGGGTGCTGTCGAGGACTTCGTAGCCACAAAAAGGACACTGTATTTGGTACCGAATTGGCATAAATTTGTCGCCCGAATTAATTTAATAAAAATAATTTTGGTATCGAATTGGCATAAATTTGTCGCCCGAATTAATTTAATTAAAAGAATTTTTTAAAAATCGATGCAGAGTAATAAAAAAAATCCGCATCGTTCACAACCAAATCGACCCAGTCAGCCTCGCAATCGCGAAACGGACACCGAGCAGTTCATTGTACAACGATCCGAATGGCAGCAGCGTCGAAAGAATTCTCCTTTCCCGGCCATCAATGACAAGAGTCGATGTCAATCGCGCGCCAAACCCGGACTGCAGCTTCCGCACCTTGTCGCAGCTACCCCTCCCCTCCTCCCCCCCCCCCCCATCCAGTTTCCGTCCCGACGGAGAATCCAATTAAACAGCCCGGTTGTTCGTTTGTGTTTAGCCTCAGTCGGGCGACGAAAGACGTGTGTTTCATTGGTGTATCTCGCTGCTATCCGAAATTAAACCAATTCCCGTCAAACGCACGTGGCAGCTGCTGCCGTTGGTGACGTTGGTGATGTTGGTACCGTTGGTGGCGACGGTGACGGCGATGGCAGTGATATTGGTCCCTTTCTCTCCGACTCTGAATTCAATAGCCATTCCATTCGTGTGTTTCAGATTCTACGGTCCATGCAGGCGTCCTGCTGGCGTCGAACCGAGCGTCCCAGTCCTTTTGTCTCTTCACCTGGCGGCGGCAGCGAACGGCCAGGCTTTGCCTGGTGTAAACTCAAGGGCACTGAAGGGTGGACTCGACTACAAACACGTTGCAGGAAACTGGAGTAGACTGGACACGACTCGAAACACGTTATCGGCAACTGGGCTTCAGTGGACTCGACTCCCGCAGGATTCGACTCTTTCGACGGAAATGCAGGAACGGCCACACACGTCACATCCGCCCCGGCGTCACCTGCACCAGGAGGCAGCACCTACGAGACCGAGACTCAACGGCGTCCGGTGTCGACCTGGAATTAAATTTCCTGCCTGTCCGTCGGCCCATCGCGGAGGCGGTTTCCCCAGAACCTGAAGAGGATGCTGATGCCGTCGCTTCGACGATGAGAACGAGGTATCAATTTTTTGTTCGCCGCGAAAATGGGACGAGAGAAAGGAAGAGGGGAAACGATTTCGGAAATTACTTTTGCCCATCCCGCGAACGCAATTTCTTCGCACGTACAACCTGTCTGTGTGTATATATATATTTAATCCAGCGTAGATGGGAGTTGGGTTGGTTTCACGATCGGAGCTTTCCAGCGTTAATAATTCAGTCTGGTCTGGCGCCCGCGGCCACGTGCAAAGCTCCGATAATAATTAATGGCAATCGAGCCGGACGAACGCGGCTCCGAGTTCCCAGCTTCTCTCGTCTTTCCTTTAATTCACCGGAGAAAAGCATTTTTCTCCACTCGCCTTTATCGCTGTCTTTCCCGCCGTCAGCTTCGTCCGAGTCTCTTTATTAGGGGCAACCGGAGAGGGAGAGAAGAAGAACCGAAGGATGATGAGAGTAAAACGACTTCAGGGTATCGATATTCTCCCCGGGGGCTGAAATTGAATATTTAAGCAAATTCACCGGGAACTTCCGGGGCCAGCTCTAATACAGATTACGGGCCAATTGTATTACCCGGATAACGATTAATAACTCGGTGAGTCGGCGGTGTCTACGCCGCAAGATTATCTCAAGTTAGATCCTCGATGCGACGCAGCTCGTCTGTTGCGTCATGCTTATCACGTCTTCGGGGTCGCCCACAGCGTTGGGTCTATAGTTTGAGTTGCTTGGGAGGGTTAAGGGAGGAGGAGAGGAGGGGTGGAAGTGATTCAGACGGAGTTAATGGCTTTCGCGTTCACCAACTGCGACCGCGAAGCGCGACTCGTGTCCCGCGGGGTCAACCGTCAATCTTAAAGGTCGAGGTGGACGGCGCTCAGCGCGTTCACCAACCTCGCGGATTGACCTCCCGCGACTCGCGCGTCTCGCCGCGGGTGAATTATCGATGGGATTCCGTCTGGCGGAGGTTCCCCTCGTTTCGGAAAGTTCGTTACCAGGCTTCGTTGTGGTCGGGACGCGCTGGAAAAAGTAATTACGAAACAGTAGACCCGTGGGGCAAGCGAGAAACAAGGGAGGTCGAAGTGGGGGGAGGGGGAACCGTGAGAAGGAATTTGCGGAATTGTGTCTGGCGTCCGAAGTCCCCAACGCCAGTTGCGAACGAGCAAATACTTTTTTTTTTTAGTTTTTGTGTCTTCTATTTTTTTTTTGCTTCTTTTTTTGCGGTAGGTCGGAGAAGCGCGGCGAAGCAGTTACAATATCACTCAGAGAGCGTTAAAGCTCGCCACTCCGGCTGTGCTCGGCTCTGTCGTTTTCCCTCCTCGACTCTCTCGCACCGTCGCTCGATCCGGGTGCCTCTCTCCGGGGTGCTCGCTAAGTGCTCCGGTTACTTGGGTTCGCCGGGACTGATGGTTACTCTGCAGATTTCGGCTGAAACGTCAACTGTCTCTCTGCCGCCTCTCGCCTGTTTTGCTGCTGCTGCTCCCCCCTCCGGCAGCTCTATATATAATCCGCTTAAACGTCACCAGCCGCTGGAACACTCGGGCGCTGTGTGTCGTCGGGATTTCTATTTTCAAGGGAATACGTCGCCCCGAGCCGAGTCGTGGTTCACCCATGTGGATCCCTCGTGCACTCGGTAAATGTCGGACACTATTCAGTAATTCACGTCTGTCCGCGCGTCCGTGTGGATTTTCGAAACCTGGTGAAAATCCGGGCTGACGTGAAACTAGGGTGAGGTTTGCGTTTTACACGAAATGACAAAGTCGATGTTCGTCATGGCCAGGCTTCCCCATTTCTGGTACCAAAAGTCTGGTACTAAAACACAGAACTGTTGACAATTAATTTTAGCGAGGTTGGCACAACGAATCTAAGGCCTTAGCCTAATCATAAAAATATCTCTAATCACTATCTAAATTATTAACAGCAAAAAAAGCAGCCCCTGTGATCAATTCCATTTTGATAGAAACCACTGATCTGATAAAATAAGTCCCAGGGGCGTCGGTAGGAATCACCGACTTGCTATTCCAATTCATTTCTCTCCTTATCTCCTCAACGTTACGTCGAATTAATCTTGTTTCATCCAACGCAACGTGGATGAAACATTTTCCCACCCGCTTTGAATGCAATATGGCGTCATAGCTCTGCGAGCCTGCTCAAGAGTATCTGGAAGACGCTGACGCGGGCTGTGGTCATTTGTCATCCAGGCGCAAACGTGCCCGGCGTCTCGCCTAGTGCCTATTGCAATAAGCTCTACCGCCTGCAGCTACCCCCATCATCCGCCGCCATAACAGCTCCTATCTTCCTTTGCCTACACACATGAATCACCTCCACTCCCCGAGCCTCTCTACCCCCACTGCATAGGCTATGCCTATGGCGTTCTAGACCGGCTGGTGGCTGATGCTATGTATGGTCATAGCCATGGTAAGCATGCTTGGAGGTTTACGCTGCCTGGCGATACCAGCTCGGCCGGTTCACCTGGCTAGGATCCTACCCGAGGATCCTCCAGTGTGTTCCTCGCCGCTCCTCACCGGGTTCGCAACGTCCACGAGGTACCGCCCGTCGCTATAGCCGCTTCTTCGTCTCCTCCTGGAATCCTCCGCGGGGCGTAATGGACGTCCTCGGCCCGCACTCGGCGTAAAGCCACATAAATTCTCATGCCGGCCAGAAACGTAACACGCGGCCTGGACGGCCCCCGACCAGAGACCCCCCACGAGACCGCCTATAAATTTATTTCACCACTTTGGCTGCTACGCTCTTTCTGGTCTCTTTCACTGTCTTTTTGCGTTAAAGGTTTCGCACCTTAAGGGATGGAACCATCCAAATCATCGAATACTTTTTCAACTTATTCGTTCATCGTTTCTGCGCTCATCGATCATCTCCCCCCCTTTTCCTCTCGTTTCGTCGGACCCTCTAAGCGTTAATCAACATTTTGCGAATGACGCGAAATTCTTGCTGATATAATTTAATCGCAATTATAAAAGTCATGTGTTTCATGTCTCGCTGAATTGGCCTCGTTTACACGACACGCACACCTGGCGATTGGGGGAGGCACAAGAGGCGGAAGGGGGGAGGGGGGAGGGGGGTCAACAATTTTCCGCATAAACAAGCTGATATTCGTGAAACGCGGCCGTAACTTTGTCCCGACGAGCGCGAAAGTGCGGGTATCACACGAGAGACCCCAGCGAGTGGGGTACTTGTTACTCGCCGAGCAATCAGTGAAGTTTAACTCGCGTGAGCGTTTCCCTGGTACCGTTAGTACGGAACTCACAGCGTAATTTATTCAATTGCGGTCGAACAGCCCCTCCCCTGCGTCCCACTCTCTCCCCACGCCCAAACCCCCTTCAACCCTCTTACGCTCGGGCTCGCCGCGCGTCCGCCAACCCTTTGTCCTCCGAAAACATTTAACTTCCGGCGCGCGAAACGCTCGGCCGGTCCTCGTTCCGTGACCGCGTCGCGTCATCGCGACGATATATTCGCAGCAGTCGAGTGGGCTTTCACTGTGCGCGCAACAAACTCGTACAGCCTGTCAAAAATTTGTTTTCGGCAGAACTGAAGCTGCCCTGATGGAAAATCTGTTTTATTCTGTTATGTTCGTTCCGAGCCAGGCACTCATCAGGCCCGGACAGGCATTTTTTTACGAACTTGTTTTGCGAATCTGTCGATTTGAATTAATTGAGAAATTGTGAGAAGGAAAAGTCATTTTTTGAGGAAGGAACATTTTGGCATCTGCAAATATATTTGTAAGAAAGTATAAAGTTTCAGCTCCTATATTCATGTTATTTTTATCATTTCCGATAATAATGTTCGAAGACGAAACTTTTGCTTTCGCTGCACTTTATGGCGAAAGAGTGCATCGAAAATTCTGTGGATGCTGGGTGAGAAGGAAAGGAGCGAGGAGCGGGAGAGAAGCCAATAATCCGGGATTATCGGATCCACGGTGTACGTGCACGTTCCACACGTGCTTACTATTAATCCCCGATATTCTCCATCACTGTAGCCGGGCTATAGACACAACACACACACGTAGGAGACTCTCTCGAGCTGTTGCACACGGTACAACCGAGCCCCTTTTCGTGCCAACTGCATGCGGTTCGCGCAAGGAGCCTCCGCGGGGGCGCAGAATGCAACCGATAGACCTCACGAACCAGCAATATCAGCCCAATATCATCCGAAGCGTCGGAGTGTCCAAAGTTTGATCGCTCTACAATTTTCTCGAAAGGACAAATTGAAACAATTTTTTTATATTTTATTTTATGTAAAATCAGACTCGAATTCTCTCTTCCAAGTCATACTTGATTTTTTTTAGTCCTGACATTTTATTTCAATAAATAAATATAACGAATGAATGAATGAACAGAATCGTAGACAGTAAAATCATCAGTTAAATCACGTTAAGCAAGTTAATCCGAGTCAGTTTACAAATGTCGTCCTCGCGCATAAAATCGTGTATTTTGTTTTCCCCGCGGTTTCCCAGTTGTAAGTCGGCCGGGCCGATGATTTTCGCGGCGTCGAAAGCTCGAGGTCTCGCGCGGTACGAATATTCATGTCGAATTAAAAGTTTTCTCGCTCGCAGCAAACTGCGGCTGCCTCCGTTTCCGCTCGGCTCCCTTCCGTTTCCGACCGACGGTTTTACTCCGGCGACTCGACCTTCCGGAACTTTATCGTCTTCGCCCCGGTCAGGAGCCGCGGTCGGTAATGTCTAAATCTCGGTGTATTTCCTCGGTGGGGCGAAACCGAATGGAAAGTACGCGGCAAAGGCGGAGGAGGAGGAAACCGTGAGATATCAGAAAAGACTGCGTGGATGAGCGGTGAATTTCAAAGGAGACTGGGGGAAAGTGGAAAGGGTGAACCCGAACTGAGAGGAGGAGGCAGAGGGGTCAGGAAAGGGGGCATGGGGGAGTGAAGGAGGAAAGGAGGAAAGGAGGAAAGGAGGAAAGGAGAAAGCGAGGGTTGCAAGAAGGGTGAAAAGGGGGAAGGGACGGGGACGAGTGAGATACGTGGGAAGAAAAGCGAGGGGTGCAAAACCATCTCCCTTCTTCGTCCTATATTACAATTACGTTCTTATTCCGCGACGCCCGCCCCACAATCCTCGTTTTCTCACGGTCGCCTCGATCCCGCGTCTCGCTCCGCACGTTTAATGTCTGCCCAGGACTTTTAGCGAAAATTTTCCATTCGCCTTTGCCGCAAGTAAAACAAATAAAAATAAAATAAGCAAAACCCTAGTAAAAAAAATAGAAAAAACCGAAAGTAAAAAAAAAATAGATATGTCAGTCCCTCAAGGAAAGCGAAAAGCACAGAAGGAAAAAGGCTACGCAATATTTTCCCAACGTCAAGACTCGAGTTTCTCGTCGTTTCGCGTTATTGCGAATTGAGACACGGACGCGTGTTTCGGGAGCTTTTTAATTTATTAGCGCGGATCTTGAGTAACTGCGGAATTCTCGGCGCTGACGCTGCGACGACGACGACGACGACGACGACGACGACGACGAGGAAGACGAGAACGGGTCTCGTTCGCCGGGTGAATTGCGAATGAGGGAAGCTTTCATTTTCATGCTTTCACCGCGATCTCTTCCTCTCTCTCTCCTCTCCCTCTCCCTCTCCTCCGCTCCGCGCCGCCCGCCGGAAAAATTCCAAAGGACGTCGTGCGTGTCAGCGAATACGAGGTCGTCGTCATCGCCGTTGCTGCCGCCGACGACGACGACGACGTCGTCGTCGTTATTGTCGTGTTCCACTCGTTCCACTCAACGGGCTTTGAACCGCGCGCACGGAAGTCGGACGACGGCGCAGACTGGCTCGTCGAGCGAGTCCACCGCGACTCACTCGCGCGTTCACTCAGCTATATACATATATATGACTGAGCGCCACTCGCACGATGAATCGCGAGAACGAGGCGCGACGACGGTTTTGTGTTTCGCGTTGATATGAGTCGCGCGTTGCGTGGACGAAGAGAAAGAGAAATGAACGAAGGAGGAGGAAACGAGAGAAAAAAGGGGGGGGGGGGAGAGAATGGAGGAACAAAAAATTCAAACCGAGGAAGGATGGTGGCAAAGCAGAGAGACCGATGAAAACGAGACAGCAGCAAAGCAGCCCGACGACGGCGACGAACTCGCGCAATAACTGTCGAGTTCCTTGAATTATACTACAAGAGGATGCGTGCGGGTACTCACCGCAGGGGGGAGGGGGAGACGGGCGTGGCAAACCCTGACGAATTATTAAGCGCTCTTCCGCGGAAAGTAGCACCGAGCACATTGTATCCACCTGTTATGGAGTTCTGTGGACGTAGAGATGGGATTCGAAAATTAACTATGAAAATAGCGACCGTAAGATTCACGCGAAAAGTGATTTTTTATTTTTCTCGAAATATGTAACGAAAACGTAACCATTTCACTCATCATTTCTATGCCAACCAGACGTTTGCATCAGTTGGCCGCAATAGACGAATTATTAAGCGCTCTTCGCGGAAATTAGCACCGAGCACATTGTATCCACCTGTTATGGAGTTCTGTGGACGTAACGATGGGATTGGAAAATTAACTATTAAAATCGCGACCGTAAGATTCACGCGAAAAGTGATTTTTTATTTTTCTCGAAATATGTAACGAAAACATAACCATTTCACTCATCATTTCTATGCCAACCAGACGTTTACATCAGTAGGCCGCAATAGACGAATTATTAAGTGCTCTTCTGCGGAAAGTAGCACCGAGCACATTGTATCCACCTGTTATGGAGTTCTGTGAACGTAACGATGGGATTGGAAAATTAACTATTAAAATCGCGACCGTAAGATTCACGCGAAAAGTGATTTTTTATTTTTCTCGAAATATGTAACGAAAACATAACCATTTCACTCATCATTTCTATGCCAACCAGACGTTTACATCAGTTGGCCGCAATAGACGAGTGGCAAAATAGTTTTCCAATACACGCAATACGCTCGATGCTTCGAGCGTCCGCGAGTGGAGCAGCGATCACTTAAGCGAGATAGCGGGCTGCAAAGCGACGAGAAGACGAAGAGGGAGCCCGGCGGTTGCGGCGCTCCGCTGGTTGACGGAGTTTGTCGACTGGACCCAATCGAACTGGGACAGCCGGTGAGTCCGTGTGAGTCGCAACCGGAAATTCCATACATACCTGGCGACTCGTACACAGCGTCGGATACACCGCGAGGCGCGAATAATACCCAAGCATTTCAATGCAGCGTGAGACAACGCGAATATCGCGTCCTGTATCTGCTCCCTATTTTCACCCTTCGCGGGAAATGTCCTCGCGCCATTTTATTTCATCTCGGAGGCGTCGATTCGAAACGCGTCCCGATAGCCTCTCGGAAAACTTTGGACCTGGGGACAAAGGAACCCGACGAGCTCGTCGCGATAATTTATCGCGCGAAAACCAATCCGAAGAATGCGCGATAAAACGCGAATGGATAAGTAGAAGAGCAGTCGCTTGACTCGGGCGAAATAGAATTTTGAATTTTCCATTCGCAAACGAGACGACGTCCCGCCAATCGAAAAGTTTGTCTATCCTGAAAGTTTAAAATACCACGTGCCTTCTGGCTTTTCCACTGCTGCTTTTATCCCTCTTTTCCCAGCTGCGATCCTCGTTCTCCACTGCAGCCTCTTAAGGGGGTTGAACGGGGGGGAGAGGTGACGACATTGCCGGTGGCTATAAGAAGGTTCGGCGTGTCAGGCGCGATCCATTCGATAAGCCGGCGAGCATTATCCAATTAACCCTGTTATATGCAACCCCCGGCGCACCCCTCGCGGTTCATCCCCCTCAGCATTCGGCCGAGTTGAATAATTCCACGGCTCGAATTTCCTTCGGCAACCTACTTTCCCTGACTTCGTTTCTTTTTTTCCATTCTTCCTTTTCTAATCCCCTTTTACCTTTGTCCTTTTTTTATTTTTTTTTCTCGCGACTTCACCGAAGCCATCGACAAAGTTCTCGATAATCATTAACTTCTCGGTGTGACTTTCCTACCCTTATCTTCGTTATCACTCTCGGGACTCACCGAAGGTCAGGGGTAGGGCAAAAACGAAGCGGGATGTCCATTAGAGGATTCGCAAATTAATCTTGCGAGTAATGTTTTCCCGTCCGGCGAGGTCGGGACGGTCGAACGCCCGGAGGGTTGACCCTTGATGATGAATCGCGGCGGTCGTGGCGGTTCCGTCGCAACCGGACGACTGGGCTATTTTTAGCATTCGGGACGAGAGTTCGTGGCGGAAGTCGCGCCAGGCTTTTCGGTGACCGAGCGAGTGGGTCTTCCTCGTGTTTTTGCTTCGCGACCCCAACGCTCTTGGTCTTTTTTCGCCCCTCGAGATCCGTTCGGTTGCCTCAAGTCTCCCACTTTCGAGTGTGTGTCACAGCGAACTTTTAGCAGCGGCGACAAGAGGAGCTCGTCTTCCTCCTGCCGGCAAAAAGTTGTTTGCTAAAAAAACATTCTTGTCACGGATAAAAGACAGCGAAATGCGAGACTTACACGCCAATGATTAAAAGAAAAATTGTATTCAACTCCAGAACAAGTTTTTTCAAAACAAAAATATAAAAATTCTTCCGCATTAGTTTCGCATTCCCTTCAAGTCGATGGTTACAACATTTCGTCGCATTTTCCGAGGATCTTATTTCCACCCTCTCAGTGTCTCATAATTCCTCGTCCACAAATAAAAATAAGGCCAGCTACGCATTGTCTTTCACTCTGCATAATTCGGTTCGCATCTCCAAACCCATTTTTTCTCCTGGCGATCCTCTCAGTGTCTCTCACTTCCCCACCACGAATACTTCAGCCACACGCATTGTCCTGGCGATGGATATAATAATTTGTTTTGTGTATCTCGAGAGCCCCAACTTTTTCTCCCGGACACTCGGAGCGGCATCATCTCTCCACTACCTCCTCATCTTCTCGTCTTCCATTCCCTTTCTCACGGCGTCAAAGAAATTTCAATGGAGCCGCGGAGGCGTTGAAAAGCGATTTGCCGCGTGAAGAGCAAACCTCCTTTTTCCCTCCCCTTTCCCGTTGCCTCTCGCGAGGCTCGAAAGAAATTCAAAGCCGAGGAATCGCTGCCGGGGAATAATAGACTCGGAGAGAGGAGGCGCGAAGCGTCGAAGGAGAACCGAAGACGACGTGGAGATCCGGCCGTGAAGCAGAAAGCTTTTGCTACCCATTATTCTCGATACTCTTTCTTCCGTTTCACCTTCCAACCTATATATATCTATGTGTATGTATACATCTGGGTATATGCCTGTGTGTGTATATGTACGTATGGATTATTTGTGTGTATGTATAAGTATGGATATATATCTAAGTATATATAATGATATATTTCTACGTGAATGAATATATATGTTTATATCCACGTATATACATTTGTCTTATATTCCTTCATTTTGGGGGATTCCCGTTGGTGCGCTCTCGCGCTCGTTGGCACATCGCCTCCTTATATCCTCTCCATACGCCTCGCTGCTATCCGCAGTATTTTGCTCGTGTGTCTACCGACGGGAAAATATATATTCCGGGGTTCCCCGAGGCTGGCAGCAGCTCGGCACCGCCAGCAGGCGGATATTCTAATTTTCCCCGAGATACACGACGCGTCTTCCCAACCCCGTTTCCGCGCTTGTGCGTCGCGAGCTTTTTTTTCTCCCTTTTTTTATCGCTCACTGCGCGCTGAGCTTCTTATCGCTCGCCGACGCCGAAGAATCCGCTGGGAGAGCAGGGCTTTGGGTATTTTTTGCTCTGACTCCGGGAGAGAAGCCGGGATATATTTTTTGAATTAAATGTTAATGACGTTTTCTGTATATTTTATTGTTAATTTTTTACGGTATATTTTGTGGGTCGGATATTTTTAAATAAATTTGAAAAATCGTGGGTTTTCGATTTCTCGTCGCGTTTGTTGTAGAATTCTAAGCTATTGAGTAGGAATTTAGCGAGAGACAGTGAAACATTTTTGCAGCTATATTTTCCGTCTTCAAAGTGGAAAAATCGTGGCCAGTGCGAACGGGAAGATTCACCGATTGGGAGCAGTTGTAAAGTAAGCAGCAACCGTGGCGACAAATTGTACCGCTCGGTGGAAAGTGCGAAGCTGCGGAAACTCCGAGAGTTTCCACGGGTTCTCGCGTCGCAAAATAAGTATCCGACGACCGCGGCGCGTTTCTCCGGGTGCACGGAACGCCTGCCCAAAAGGCGATAGGAGACTCGGGAGCGGCGCGAGGAACGATCGAGCCGCTCGACGTCAGCTGCCGCGCGGTCCAGACAACGTTTAACGGGGCGTAAAAGCGGCCGATGAGCGGACTCGGCGACCCAGTTTGCCAATATATATTTTTTTTACTTATTTCGTTTCTTCTCTATTAATTTTTTTTACCGCTTTGTCTAGCCGACTTTTTATATTCCTCGTTCGACCAAATGTTGATGCTACACTCGAGAGACTTTCCACTCCCGACGTCTTGCGCTTAAAAAATGTACACTAACGATTATGAGGCTAAGTTGCCCGCGGGTTTTCTCCTCGGCGAGTCCCTCGGCTGCCAGCACTTTGTTTCCCACGCGAACTTCGTCGCGTCTGCTTTTTTTCTCGACACGGCTAATTCCTCGTTTAGCCGCCCCTAATAGCCTCGTCTTTTTCGTGCCTCGGCGCACGTTTATCTCTGAGACGATAAATTTGCGGGAAGCAGAGAAAAGTCCGGAATGAATTTGAGTTTCCTTAATTGTTGTCATATTTTTTTTTCCTCAGAAACGAGCGTGACTAAGGAAATTATTTGACTTGAAATGAGGACGACTCGAATGTCTCAGTCTAAAGCTTCTGAAACTTGCAGACAATTATTATTTTTTTCTATTCTTTTTTTTATGTAAAGTTGATTTGCATAATTTTATTCAATTTATTTCCATCGCAAAGTCAATGACTCAGCAAAAATATTGTAAACTGTCACAACCAATGCAGCACACACAAAACATTAACATACAAAGACATAAAATTGATTATACAATTACGACCCAATCGCAGCTCCGTCGCAAACGTATCCCGCAAATTTCGTCCCTTCGAGTTTCGTCCAATATCCAACCCCCGAATTTCCATGAGAATACGTAACCCGGGTGTGTTCGATCCGGGCATATTGAATCGCTCTCGGAATCGTCGGATTTACATGCGGAATACGCGTTTCCGGGCTGAATATCATCGAATCGACGGTCGCGCGCTTTTCCCCGTCGCGCTGTTTAACCCTCTCAATATTTCGAACCGCCGAGTTCCCTTCAACTATGAATCTGTTTGAAGTTTCCGACTTTTGTGTAGTCATCGAGTTTTCCGCGTCCGCCGGCGAGAACAGTTCGAAGCCCTGAATATATTCTACGTGTCGGACGCGAGAATTTTGCGGGTCGCGACTGTGCGCGACCCCCGCGCGACGCGGGGATGAAAAACGACGGAAACGTCAGCCGGAGAAAAAGAGACGGAAAATCTCGGCGGTGTTGCAGTCGTTCCGTTGGTCGCGACTGCATTTCATGCGATTCCAGAGGCTCAAAGAGACGGATGCTGCACGTCGAACCGAAAACAGAGAAATATCCCTGGTTGAAAATCCGCAGCGTTACATTCGGACCAAACTGGGCACTGCTCAGGCCCGGACAGGGATGACAAGGCTCCGACCAGGACCTGACTAGCGCCAAGTGTAAGGTCGTAAATTTTTCTACCAGAGGGATAGCGAGAGACTCGGGAAAGTGGAGAAAGGCGAGGCGCAAATGAGACAGGACGACGCGAAAATTCAACGAAAAAATTCGAACGCGTTGCTAGTTTAAATGTCGCTCGATATCGGCGACAAGGTAAACGCGCGGGAAATCCGCGAAAAATTGGGCGAGCGAGACGCGCGTCGGAAAACCGCGTTACCGTCGCTCGGCGATTTGTCGCGAACTCGTTCGACAACCCTTTGATATATATTTTTCTCGGGAAGCCCGGAAGTTCGCAAACTCGCGTGATAAAACGGCTGCCGCGAGACTCCGGTCGAAGTTTCGAAAGGTATAATCAAAAGTAATCCTCTTTGGCTTCCGATGCTGCGGACGTTTTTTTTTTCGACGGATCGCGGCTCGACGCGACTTGAAAAGTCCATTAACGTTGTTTGACTTTTGCCTAACTGTGTCACTGTACGTAGCATGAGTCGCGTTTCGCTTTGACAGCGGAATGGTTTTTTAGAGGGAAATATTTTTTAATAATACTATAGGCTAATCACACGCGCTGTCGCGCGTGCCCGAGATACTTTTGCGCTGCTGCGCTGTTATAAAGTTTTAAAAGGGTAAATCGCAACTGAAAAACCCTTCTTCAGTTACCTTTGAAAAAAAAAAAAGGATATTTGTCGTTTTGCTTGTCAGAAATCGTAGATCTGGCCGCCGGGCCGAAAATCGCCCAAATCGGGGTCACGAAAATTATTTTTCCAAAATATCGACTTTTAACCTATACCATCGTTCTCAAGTCGCATATTCTACCCCTGAAAACAGTGGTTACAACCTTTTTTTAGTTGATTTTGAAAAAAACATTTTTTGGCCGAACAGTTTGTCAGAAATCGTAGATCTGGCCGCCGGGCCGAAAACCGCCCAAATCGGGGTCACGAAATTTATTTTTTCAAAATATCGACTTTTAACCTATACCATCGTTCTCAAGTCGCATATTCTACCCCTGAAAACAGTGGTTACAACCTTTTTTTAGTTGATTTTGAAAAAAAAATTTTTTGGCCGAACAGTTTGTCAGAAATCGTAGATCTGGCCGCCGGGCCGAAAACCGATTTAGAGAAACAATTCCATAAATAAAATGTCAATAAATAAAAAATCATTGAATAAATAAAATGTCATTGACTTCCGTAAATTTTTCCAGCAGGGCCATAGAAATACCTGCCCTTTTTTTCTTCATCCGATAAGCGCGACGACTCGAAAAGTCCATTAACATTGTTTACCTCTCGTCTAACTCTGCCCCTGTGGCTACGCTCGTCGCGTCTCCGGCAGGTTTTCCGCCGTCGCCCACCTTTCCGCGTCCTCCGCGACACTTGACCCAGCTTTTTTTTTCCGCCGGGACGAGCATGCAGTGACGACGACAGAAATGCTCGTCAGTCCTCACTTCTGCCTCCACTTCCGGCCGGTACACTTGAGCCATTATTGTCGACGCTCGAGGAGCGACCCTTCCCCTGGGGATGAGAGACGAGCGACAAAAAAGCAAAAAAAGCCTAAAAAAAAAGAATGAGGGAAAAGCGTCTCACTCGGATCGAGATTCGCGGTTCATGAATCCGAGCGCGCCGCAAGAGTCGGAGTTGAATGGCAAAAATTTATTTTCAGTAATGATAAATACGAAACAATTCATTAAAAAAATCGATAATGCGAGAATTTTCATTTTGTTTTTTTTTGCTCAGATAAAACGAGAATTAATCAGCTCGTTGCAGTTGGGAAAAGGAACAAATTTGTTCTCACGAAAAGTTTGCCCGTCGACGATCCACAAGGAGATGAAATGAGTAACGAAAAAAAAAGAAAGCAGAAAACGAGGGAGAAGCGTATTTATTATTAAAAATGGTACAGACCGAACAGTTGAAACAAAAAAAAATTAGCTTCCACAATACAGCGATTGATCGTCCGGCCGTTGCAGTCGAAGGAAGAAATTTAAGCGAAAAGTTGGTCCGATAGTTCGACGGACGATCAGTTCGCTGGCTTTCCGTTTCTCGGGAAATTCACCTCGCGACGGTGACACCGACGCAACTTCGTCTCGGTGTCGTCGATTAATCGTCGCCAAAGTTCCGTCGTTCAAAACGGGGAAAACTTTCTCGGGTAACTCGCCATTATATTTTTTTCCCACTCGGACGATTCCCTGATTCGAAAATATTTCATTTGAGGATATTCAGTCGCCGTCGAAGATCCGGGAGACAAAAGCGACGACCGAGAGTCCGTTATTCACGCTGTTCCGTCGCTTTATGTATAAATCTCGGAGTTTCTCGGTTTTCTCAGTCGAACTTCGCAACTCGCTTTTCCGTTTTTTTGCTCTACTTCATTTTTTTGTACCATTTCTCTAAGACTCCGGAAACTCGATTGAGAAATCTCCTTTGCTGAAGATTCTCCGCTCCCGCCACGCGTCGACTGTATTTCCGTCCGTCTCGTCGTTTTCCGCGACGGATCCTTCTCCGGCCGCAAAAGCTTTTCCCTCTCGGTGCTTATACATCTCCGGCTCGTATCGAGCACTTCGCCCTCGAAACTTTTCGCTGAATTCCGAGTTTTCAATTTTCACGCAGCGAGCGAGCCCAAAATGTTACATAGCAAAGTCAAAAGACCAGTGTAATATCTGCATTTTTTTTAGCAAAGGGTCGAGGTAAAAAAAAATCAAATTGCATGTTGCAAAGGGAAATTTTCGTTACAAGCCTGGGACCACATTTTTCGAACGAAAATTAGTCGCGCGTCAAGAGTCTTAATTTATAAATTGCACTCTGCGAACATATTGGATAAAAGTCGTCACGATATTGGATAAAAGTGGCAGTCGTCAGAGCAAAGTCAAAGGAGTGTAATATCCGCTGCCAATTTTTTTTTCTCGACCCTCAAAGGGTTGAGGCAAACGAAATCCTGAGTCGACATTGCAAAGACAAATTTCGTATGATGAACGGACAAAAAGTCCAACGCTGAAAGTCCCAATTTACAACTTGCACATCTCCCAAAATTTTACATCCAGAGACACGAAGAATCGTGGGTCTGCCCTGTCGGTAAATTCTCGCCGACGACTCGGTGCACTCCGGAATTACATTTATTCGCTCCTGGTGACTTGTGCGCGGTAGCAACGACCTCTTCTCGTTTTTATTATCACGAGAGCGAAAAAGTTGTAACATTTCGCGGTCGACGCGACGATAAAGTGTTACGTCGTGTCTCTCGGGGCGAAAGCGCGCGAGCGACGCGACGATTAAATTCGTCCGGACGCTGCAGCTGCGGCAGCAGCAGCAGCGTCGCGACCCTGGCTCCTCAAATTTTACAGCCACGAGATGGGAAACACTCGAGAAATGCACTTAACGGCGTCGTCTACGTGCGCGAAGAAACTCGCGTGGGTCGGGCTGTGTACATGAATTTCACGTGCAACGGACACGTGTCCGCCTTGGGGGTATCCACAATCCACGTGTTCGGCTTGCCTCGCGCGGCAGCTGCAGCTGCGTGTTCGCCGTTCTCGCGTGGGTGGTGTGAAATTTTCTCACCGCCGTAATTGCCCCGAGACCGCAGAAGGGAAGAACGGCCGGCAGCTAGGAAAAGGAGGGGGGTACCTTAGCCACCGCCGTGGAAATATAACAGGTGCAGTTTTCCAACGCAATCTTCGCGCCGAGCAAATAGGGTGCAGCGCGCTGTATTTAAATGAGACGAGCGTGAGCCGAGCGAGCTTGAAAATTGTCCACCGCCGCCGGAAGGAAGCAAGGTTAATGTCCTCATCCCGCGTGCTGACTTTTTTTTTATACGAAGAGCCAAACGGCGTGAAATGTTCAGTTACCGATAATTTCGTGAGGACATTTTTGTTGATGAATTAATTTTAATGAAATTGATTGAATTTTTGGAATCGGGGAATTTAATCTAAAAAAAAATCCTTGGTTTCAATACTCCCTTTTCTTCTGCTGCATCGAAGCATCGTAATTTTTTATTAGAAAAAAAAATACAACTTCACATTTCGTCTCTGTCTGCGAACTTTAAAGATGATCCGGCTGAGTCTTTAATTTCCTCGCCGCGAACCCGGTTGGGTTTTTTTTTCCATCGCTTCGCCTGAGAAAGCGAGAGTGAAGGGGGCGCCGAAGTCACGTGCGGAACGTGGGCGAAGGTGCGCGAAAGGGAAACGACTCTGCGGGTTATGGACCGCGCGACGAGGAAATGCGAGTATGAAAATCGAAGTCGATGAGTCGTCGACGACTCGGAGCATTACGACTTTTTTTTTCTCCTGTCTTTTCCTCCTCGTCCTCCTCTCAGGCTCATCCATAACCGTTTCGCGCCTGAGGGCGAATTCACGGGGGCGAACGAGTCGCCTCCCTTCGGAAATTTCGACATGGGACTCCGAAGTTAATTGGACGCTGCGCGCGTGCGTCCTCGAGGGATAATGAAAATTCTTATGTTAATTAATATTTCGAGTCGCGTGCTCATATCAGTTTTCCTCGTCTCATCTCGAAGGCCTCGACCGACATCGCAATATACATATATTCCCCTCTCCTATTTCCACATGAAAACCTCGTCTCACTCGATTGAATTCTCGTCTAGATCTAAATTAAAAAAATAAAATCATCAAATAATTTGCAGCATTCAAAAATTATGAATATTTTCGACGCGAAATTTTTCTGTATTTGGCTGTTACTGATTTTTTTTAATGAGTTCTTTTTTAAACTGATAATCGCTAATTACCGACGCGGCTCCCTAATGAAGTCGCAAAGTGTTCTCACCTTTCCAGAGGGGGTATAACGGCACCCTTAAGGGTGCGACGTTCGAGAACCGCACGAGCCGGGCGAGAGTAAAGCTCACTCGTTGGCTTTGGAATTCAGCTTGTGCTCTCGTTAACCTCCGCTTTCCTAGGCGCCAATATACATATATACATTTTTTTTCGACCTACCCGCGAGGCCAGTGTCGAGCCTCGTCCCTCGCTTTCGTTTCGTACACACAAACCGCGCCGCATTCGTGACTGAAATCGTTAAAACCCGCTGCCAGCCAGGCAGTTATATCCGAGAAAATGAGACACGCCCTTAACCCCCTCCCTCCCTCCCCCCTCCCACCATCGCTGCATCCGCGGTTTATACACATCGAATAATGAAGCTATCGATTGGGCGAAAATGCAGCGAATCGACGGTTTACCTATTTTCTCCCGAAATCTCGACGTGCAGTTTTATCAAAATAAAACACGAAAAAATATCGAATATTTTATCACAAATTTTCGACGACGAGAGTCAATTAATAAAAAAACTCGATTGAAGTTGATTGCTCCCTATTTAAGGTCGACGTATCCCTTAATTTCACTCCTCGTCAGCACCGATCACAAAAATTTCCATGACTCGCATCGACCCTTCTGCTTACTTTTTTCCCCTTCTTTCTTCGCCGCGACGCCTGATAATAATTCGTACCTTCGGTTGGTACGAACCTCATATATACCTCATATATATATATATATGGCGGTTAAATCCGGGCTAGAAATATCCCGACGATTTATGAAGTAATAAAAGTTGACGGTAGCTTTCCCGATAAAACCGATGATACAGATTACGCTTAAGCCTGTGCGGATCCCATCCCTCCCCCCCCCCCCCCTTTTCCACCCCCGGAAGCGCGAGAGAAAAGCTGCAACGGGGGTGCAAGTTCGCGGCTCGTGGCGAGGGGTTGTTAAGGGGCGAAGGGGGGAGCGGGGGGAGGGGGGGAAAGCGTCGCGGTGTCGGCGGAGGAGTTGGCCGGAATCCGGAGGAAGGGGGTTGGAAAACCGCGCGGACTATCCGATCCACCGGATGAAAGCGCTTGTTTGCTCGAGTGCCTTGGATATCTCGCAGCTATATCTCTCGGCGACCCCCCTCGACGACCCTCCGCTGTCGATATTTGCACCGTTGGTGCAACGGCGCTGCGCTTTGATACACCGAGCAACATCGTTTCCATTACTCTCGCGGCGGCTGCAAATACAATTGTTTGGCTTACCCGGTATAAAGACACTCCGACGCTCCGGCGCGGATTGACCGCTTTGAAATATTGTTCTCGGGATTTTTGCCAGAGCCGGGAATTTTCCGATTTCGTAAAGTCGGGAAATCCTATCCGATGGCTTTTTTTATGGGCAAGGCAAAAAATCGTGGACGTTTTTTTTTTTAAACAGGAGCGGGAAATAATGAGGTGTTGATATGCAAGCTTCATGACGTTGATATTTACGACGTCGACTATCGTATCAGTGTCATTCGCGCGGTGGCTCTAAAAAAAATCATAATAACGCTGTTGCCGAAGATAAGTCGAACCGACGGTCGAACCACGGTGGGCGGGTACTTAAATCAACTTTTTTCCTCCTCCCACGAACGCCGCCGCGACATCAATATTCAAGTGGAATTTGAGTATTTAGGTCGGACATGAGAAAAAAAATATCAGGTCAGGGCGTAGAACCAGCGACGTCTCGAACGTCCTAAATTATTCAAACGCCGTGACATTATTCATCTCGCGACATATTCCTCGATACATTTTTAATAATTATAACTTTCAGTAATTTCCACTTTCCTATATTCCTCATTTTTCCTATTAAAAAAAGTACGCGATCATTTCCTATAATTATTTCACCAGTAAAATATTTTCTGGCATCGATTCCGTGTACAATTTCACAATTTTGAAGTACCTGTAATCTCAAACCCAACCACCGAAAAAAAAAAATTATGTCAGCTTCCCCCGTAACCATAATTCTATCCCAAAAAATCACGCACGCCCGTCACGATTATTCTCGTCGATAAAATACGTTTTATCGTCTCCCCTAATTGGATTATTCGTGATTTCAGTGTTATCAGCGGATCTCTCTCGACTCCACGTCGGCCACTCGGGAGGTTAACGGCGCTTCTGGTCGCAAATCGAAGACTCATTCAACATTTATGTGGGTCGACCCGGAGAGCCCCGACTGGATAGTTGCGGCCGCCCGAATGTCCCATTCAATTTACGGGGGATGCACGTGGCCTCGACGCGAGGGGACCGCGATCGCTGTTTGAACGGTGTAACACGGAAAATTCTCAGCGACGGAACGCGGCTCGTGACACTCGGCGCTCGGCCCGTTTTGTGCGCGGCAGACACGACGGAACGAGGCCCGAAGGGTGAGTGGAACGAGGTCGACTGCTAGGGGTGGTAGAGGCGGAGGGGAGGGGACGTAGTCCGATCGCGAGTAGCGATATTGGTGAATTAAGCCGTCAGCTGGATGACCCAAGGAGCCCAAGGGAAAAAGGTACTTTTCTTTGGCCCACAAACGGCGAGAGGGGCCAGGAGCAGAGGGTGCACGTCATCAGTTTTCGATTCCGTCGATGCCCGCGAGGGACGAAAGACGTCGACGGCCACAAGGAGAACGAGGAGGACCGAGAAAACGCAGGCAGCAGACCGCTCGAATAGTCGTTGAGGAATGAATCGACGTCAGCGGAAAATAGATCGACGATTTCCCCGGTCGCGTCAAAGTTCAGCGACGAGATAAAACGAGACGAGTTTATCTGCCTGTACTTCAGTCGGTTGTCAGCCGCGCGTTACAAGACGGGTGACAATTGCAGTCGCGATAGACGGGACGATGTCTGATCACTCGTCGACCGTTACCACTGCGATGCATATTTCTCGGTTCAACTTATCGCTACTCCAGTGACAATTGCAGTCGCGATCGACGGGACGATGTCTGATCACTCGTCGGCCGTTACCACTGCGATGTAGATTTCTCGTTTCAACTTATCGCAACTCCAATGACAATGGCAATCGCGATCGACGGGATGATGTCCTGATCACTCGTCGGCCGTTACCACTGCGATGTATATTTCTCGTTTCAACTTATCGCAACTCCAGTGACAATTGCAGTTGGATATACGAGACGATCGATCGACGGGACGATGTCTGATCACTTGTCGACCGTTACCACTGCGATCCGTATTTCTCGGGTCAACTCGACGCAGCTATTATAACAATTGCATTCGATCACACGAGAGGCTGAATCGACGTGACATTTCCACTCAGACGCGGCACACGGGAACCCGTCTGTTTGTCTTCGATAATTTCTAGCGAAACGACACGCAGTCTGTTTACTCACCAAACACGAGATCGTTCAAACGGTCGCTCGCGCGGTCCTCGCGACGATAAAATTGTCACAAGGCGGTATCGACGTTATTGTTATCCCTGGGAAACACGATCCGACCGTCCGCTCGATCCGTCGCAGCTATCCGTCGCTTCGGTCTGGAGAAACACGCGCGCTTCCACGGTTCATCGTTCACTCTCGACCCAGCAGCGTTTCTTCATCGTCAACGTCACGAACACCGGGCGAAAAAAAAATGTATATATAGAGCGCGCACACAGACTGGACGATGCGGGAGGAAAAGTTAATTGGGTTTACGATTCGCTTGGCAATTAGTCGCGGTCCGCCCGAGGGACCGAAAAATGATCAGCAGAAATAAAAACAAACCGCGAATCGAAAAGGCAGAAGTCGCTCTCGCGTGTCTCGTCTATGTCGATTTTTTTTTAGTCGCAAAAAAAAACGTTTTTCGTCGAATGTAATCGCGGTCGAATTTATCGACGAGTGGTGGGAGTTATCGACAAAGTGGAGCGTTTCCGGTCTCCGGATTTTTCACGAGATATTTTTATCTCGGTCCAGTTTAATTATTGAATTTTTTTTTGTCACGTTTTTCCTCGGTCAAAGCACCGAATGGAAATTTGTCGGGACGCCGGTTATTACGTAAACTGCGGCGAGTCGGAGGCTTCGTGGAAGACGCTCGGAAGAGTCGGTACAGGTGTAACGATTGCCGCACGCTCTCCCACAGACAACACACACACACACAGACACACACGCACACACACACACACACACCTTGTTCCTCAGAAGCTCGCGATCCTTCCTGGCCGGAAGCCAATATCGGGGCCGAACTTTCCTTCAATATCCGCGCGGGGGTCTGCGTCCCGGACTCCTGGCCAACCGCACAGCGCGCGCCTCACGAACACCGTCCGACCTTAATTACGCGAAATTAATTACAACCGCGTCTCGCGACGTTTTATGGTCTCGAAAAATCTCGATCGTAAATATTTTCGTTACCATTTACATCTGCGGCTTCTCAGATTGCGTTGCAGTCGACGATAAGGCTAGACCGTTTTATCGAGGCCAAATTTACCGGTTCAGCTATGTCTTCAATTAATATTAATTTTGATTTTTAATATTTATCTCCAGAAATTTTGATTTTTTTTTATTTTCGTTTTTTCCGTTCGATTTTTCGAGTCTCCTCGTGGCGCGGCCAGAGCCAGCCGACGCGGTATAAGATTTCGTGGCTTCGCTCACGCGCGGCTCTCGGCCGACTGAAAACGCTGGCACAACGTAACAGCCGCGAGCAGGTTCGCCTGTTTCGGCGCCGAAGCCCGCGTCCCTCCATGCGTTTCCCCGCGGTTGACGCGCGCAGGCGCGACAACCCCACCCCCTCCTCCCCCCCGCGACGCGGCTGCTCGCCCCCCTCGTCGACGCTTTCACTCTCCCTCGATCGCTCGATCGTCTCTCTCGTCCCTCTCGATCGCGCACTGGGCTCATCCGAGTTTACTGATGGGGCCCGACGTCGGTGCACACGATATGATATCACGGAACCGCGGCCAGGCACCCACACCGAGGAGGGGGGGGGGGGGGGGGGCACCCTCCTCCTCCCTCCAACGGCGCCCCTATCCTCGTGGCACCGACCCGACTACAACGGACAAACCGCGATAATCCACGGAAATTAGGAATACGATATTCACCGATATTCACCGACGGTAAAACCGAAGACACCCATCAACCCGCACCGACTAGAAATACAAAATTCAATTGACAATCGTTGACCGTATTATCAGTCGCTATTTCTGCATCACGGATCATTACACCAGCGATTATGTTCGGTGTTTTAACGAATAAATCTGGTGGGAAATATTTGTAAAATTGCATTTGGCCCAAACCAGGAACTGTTCAGGCCCGGACTGGGATGAAAGGGTTCTGACCAGGGTCTGACCAGCGCTGACAGTACCGCTGTAATTTTTTTACCAGGGAATCTGCATAAACGTGAGGAGGTTGTTTTTAGAATTAAATTAAATTAAAACCCTCTATTTTTTAACGATGAATTTTATATTTATTTCTCTGTCACCCTCAAATTAAATTTTACCACAGAAAAACACTTGGTTACAATTTTTTTTTTACCTCATCAAGGTTTTTGCATTATGAATTTATTTTTATCTCTTGGTCTGCAATTTCACGGTATTAATATTTCACTGTTATAATATCATGCGTCACGGAATAATACAACGGAGGTTGAAAATATATCGAACGAAACGCAACGTCGAGCGTCCGTGCCCGGATGTTAAATTTTTAATCGCGGATTAAATCGACGAGAATTATTTTCGCGATATGACGTTACCCGGCCGTAAATACGAATTAACGCGCAACAGCCGCAGGTGCAGAAACGAGCTGCACGACGTGCGGCGGCGGAAGGTTCGGCCGGTCCGGCATTGTGCACCCGGGGTTGTTCGACCATTGTGCGCGCGTCTGCCGGAAGGTCCGATCGCTCGCGTCCAAAATAGGCCAGCACCTAGTTATCTCGAGTGCGTTGCACCTGCAATGTACACACGCGCCGGGCCCGGGACGTCGAAGCAGCCGACGCGCTCTGGACCGTCCAATCGGGACAATGAAGACAAACTCGGCTGCACTTCGAGTGCATCGGCGATGTGTTCACTGTTGGCTAATACGCCGAGAAATCAGAGATTCTCGTTTCGTCTCCCCAAATTATATTTCACATCAGAATTAATTCCTCCTTATCATAAAAATTAATTAATCATGGTGAACAAAAATAAAAATAAAATAAATGAGGTCACATAGTCATGGACAAATTAATTAAAAATTATCGACTCATCGGTCAGCTCCAATTTATATGTATATAAAAAAAACGAAAAACGAATGATTGATTAGGAGCTCTGCGCAGACCGGCGAATTCGCGACCTGCGCAACTCGAGCGCAGTCGATTGCTGGGTCGACGGTTTCCTCTCAGCGTCCCGCAACACGTTTCAATCGAGAACCAGGCGCAACCTCCGAGATGCGTTCCGCAGTGCCACGGCGTTGAACGACATTATACCCGGTAATTGCCCGTTGCTAATTGCATTAATAATCGGTCTGGCGTCTGCCTCCGAACAATTCCCGCACCTTGCGCGTCACTACGCGGAGCATCCGGCCCTTCTTGCGTTGTCACGTGCGTAATGAACGTTATTAATCCGCCATATACACACGGAGAGAAGGATCTGATAAAATTTACCAATGGATCTAGTAAAAATTACCAATGCGCCTGGTAATTGGCCGCCATAGCCGCCATCTAACGTTAAGTACGAGAACTACGAGAATTTTTACCATATATATGAACATTTTTACCATATTTCGTGGTAAAAATTCTCAATTTCGTGGTAAAAATTCTCAAAGTTCTCGTTCTTCTTGATAGATGGCGTCGTGACTCCCCTGTGCCAGAAAATAATGGTACTTTTTACTAGATATATGGTAAAATTTATCAGACCCTTCTCTCCGTGCATATATATAACACGCACGATCTATACGCACGAATATATATACGTATCATGTGGTATATGTAATACATGGGACATCTAAACGCGCCGCACGAATCAGCGAAACAGCTGCCAACATTTGCCCTGTGTCAATAATTCGTTAATTGAAATGAAACTGATCTCTCTCGTTCATTGCAGCTGTTTTATTATGCAAACGGTGAAAATGTATCGAGAGCTCGTCGATACGATACTGAATTTTCGCCTCGCTTTATCGATATCGTCGGCTGCAACGATGACCCTGTTAATTATAATTAATCGACTCGCGGAAAATCCGGGCTTACACACGCGCCGCCCCCCTCCCCCTCCAACCAGCCGGGGTTGGAATGTGGAAATATTAATTCACCCGCGGGACATCGCCGCGACTCGATATGTACGGATTTTGCACATCGTCCTGTGGAAATTGAGTTTTCGGTCGCGCGACGAAAAATTGATACTCGGCGTATCCAAGCGGTGAAAAAGTGATATTTCAACGATGAGGAGAAATAAAATTTGTAAAAAAAAATGAGGATATATTTCGCTGTGGCTCTCGACTCTCGCGGTGTATGATAAGCGGACTTCCGATAATGGGCTGGTAAAATCCATTTAAGTATTCAGCGAGAGTATTCGCGTTTTATCCGCTATTCTCTCTCCGCTTGTCTTTCTCTTCCTCTCGCACTTTAATCGCGCTTTATGGACGGAACGGGCCGAGCGGCACACGCGGCGCTTCGCCAAAACGGTACATCAACTTCGTGAGAGGATTTGCAATCACTGTGAGCGCAGCTGATCGACCGGAGTGCTTGATATTCCGGGAGTACGAGGAAGCGACGGTGCATTATATTTGTGTATGAACGTTCCTTTTTTTTTTTAGCATAACGCCCGAGGTTTTTCGCTGGGACCGTCCGAAAGCACTGCAGAAAATTGCGAAAGGTTTGGTATCGATTTTTAAACTCAATGTTCGCGATTAATATTCCAGGAAAACGAAGCGGTGTAAAAAAAATGTAATTCATTTGTTTACAAACGTTTTCATTCTCGTTTGTCAGAGCCACGTGAGATTTTTCGCTGGGATACGCGGAAGTACCGCGGAATATCGAAAAAAGGTTCGGCATTAAGGGGGTTTCCGATCCCTCGGCCTTGAATCACTTTTTCCGCCCTGAAACGACCCGGCAAACATTTTCCCACGCCGCATTTTATCCCTTCGCTCGGCTCGAGCTCACGTCCGCATCGGCTGCTCGCGTTTCACAGTCATCGCCGATGCAATAATGTTCTCTCCGTGAATCGCGCGTCAAGTTTCTCGAGATGGGGCGAAAAAAAAGGATTTTTTTTTGTTCCTCCCAAAAAGCTTTTGATACGTGTTTCGAAATGGACCGGAAAATCGAAAGAAAAAAAGTTGACGACATCACCACTCGCCAATTGCCGCTGGCAGGTGACCAGTGCGAGAAAAAAATAAAAAAAATCGCACAGAATCCGACGCACGTGCCACTGGCGTTCGCTACCGCACGCGTGAAATTTGTGGAAAGCTTCGCCCGGAGGCTTTTTCCGACGCGAGCTGAAAATAACATTTTCCACCGCGCACACGTTTTTCCCCAGAATCGCTCTCATTTTATTTTTCTATTTTACGCTATTTTCCGACCCTCGTCGGTCGTATCATCCGACGCTCGCGGCGGTTTTTACAAAAAGATTACAACTCGTGGCAACGCTTTATTTTACCTTCAATTCGTCAGCGTACATACAACATATATTACATCCTCTCTTAACGTTTACGTTTGCATATCATTCGGCGAGATATATATAGCGTTGGCGCGACGACTCGACGCGAAAATCGTCGCTATTTTTGCTGCTTTTTTATTCACATTATTAATTAACTGTTTTATTTTCATCTTCCTTTTTTGTTTGCCCCCAACGCGAGTTTCAGGATATTGACGACGGGGGCCTCGAGGGCTATCGAGATGCAGAAGGACATGAGATAAGATGCGACGAGGTTGCCGAAGTAGACGATGAGCTGCAAAAAAAAATAAAAAACAAAATTAAACAACATTTATTAATCGCAGGACATTTTTATTTCGTCATATTCTGACTCTAGAAAAGATCATTTCACTCTGGCCAATTAATTAATAGTGCTTAACTGATGAATTCATTCTGGCTCTTAAAGAAATTAATTAAATTTTCAATTAAAAACATCTAAACATACAAAACTTTTGTTTTTTAAATGCCAGTTTTTATAATTTTGAAAACCCACCACGATGCCGTTGTGTAGATGCAACGGGCCGTCCATCTGTGTGCTCGTAATGAGCATGATCACCGGATGCACCAGGTAAGCGCAGTAAGTGAGTCGCGACAGGGGATACACGAGTCTGAGAGACAGCAGACTGTTGATTATCGCGGCGGATCCGGTGCAGCACTGGATTACGATGAAGGCGACGCCGATGGACCAGGCGGTGTGACCGAGCGCGGCGTAAGCCGAACTGACGGGGATCGTGAGATCGCCCGGATAGAGGCCGTAAACCACGGAGATCATTATACCGGCTGACATCAGCCATCCGACGAATTTAATCCACTGAAACGAATGTCACGAAAATGTTATTTCTCCATTTAAAAACTGATTTTTAAAAACTTATTTTTCCTCAAGTGGCTTAAAAAAAAATTACTTACTGTTGGAGTGCGAATCTTGCAGTTGGTCTTGAAGAGCAGCCAACCGGTTATCGCGCCCACGAAATAAGGTCCGGCCCGCAGCCACGGTTTATCGTACAACTCGTCGAAGAGGGCGAAGGGCTCTTGAATTCTAAATTGAAAAAGAAAAAAAAAATGGAAATAAAATATAAGACGAGGTAATATCAGTAATTTGCAAAATGACTGAAAAAATATTTGCTGCAATTTGTTACTCTACAGTATTTTCCTTCTTTTTCACTTATTATTGTTTAAAAAAAATCCAAGTTACCTCGCGACGTAGTCATTGCCGTAGGCGACGGAGAATGTGGTGAACCATGATGACACGATGATGACGAAGACCCCGACGACGACGGTCTTGAAGTACCTGACCGACAGGAGCAAAAGGAGGACTCCGAGGACGTAGAATTGCGTGTCGTTCGCCATGTACCAACTCCATAGCATGCACTGTGGGGCAAAGTCCCAGATCGAGTTTAGATTATTGCAAAAAAAAACTCCACATTTACAACATTTCAACAGCTCCACAGCTCCCAGCGATGATTTTCCCCGGAGTGGAAAAATCTGCGCTTCCGATCAATAAAAAAAATACCTAAGCAAATAAATATAAATATAGAAATACATCCAAATAAATACACTTGTTACATATATTTACGTACATATTTATGAGAACGACCAGAAACGAGGGAGAGATACACGAAGGGGAAAAAAAAAACGATATTGTGTATTTTCGCGTGAACGCATGAAAGCTGCACAGTGACGCGTCGAGGACCAGGACGAGGAGGACGAGGAGGAGGTCGAGCCATCGAAAATCAATTTTCCTCAACCTGGGTATTTCGAGCGGCACCGGAGGCCGTTGAAGGGTCGGTACAGACGCGTCAGCGTGATGTCGAACCCCCATCCTCCCCCTCCCCGCCCACCCCCCACCCTTCCCACCCCCCATCCCCCATATCCCACGGTTCCCTGTGGGCCAACCCCCGTTTCTCCATATTCCCGAAAGGTTTATCACGTCCTCGCGCAGCTTTAAACACCGCTCCCCGGGGGCCAACGACCCATCGCGATTTTTTTTTGTCCCGCGTCGCAAACCGCACATTCGCACATTCACGTTTCGCAATTCGCATACGAGGAGACCCCCCGCGGCCTCCTCGCTATGTCCTCGTTGTCCTCGTTGTCCCGCGGAAAACTTGCGCCGGCGTTTACCAGCTTTTCCATTTATTCGCGGCACGTCCGACGATAAGGCACGAAGAATCCTGATGAAAATAAAAATGGATCGGGGCTCCTCGCTTTTGCTTTGTACCTTTCTCTCTATTTTCCTCCTTTCACTATTTTTCCCCTCGTTCTCTCTGTGCCGTCAACACATCCACGAATTCTTCGTCTCACCGAACCGAGAGCCAACCCACTTTTGCCACACAAAGAGCGTATGAGTGTCATGGCTATATCGCGGAAACGGTTCCTTTCCGGACGTCGAGCGGGAGGAGGAGCGGAGGGGGGAAGGAGGAGGGTAATAGGAGAAAAAGGTTAACATTTCTTCCGGCGACAGCGGAGAGAAACATGTTTCCGCTAAATTCACCTGGTTATCGAGTATTTTTACTTCGTCGGATTCGCGAAAGCTTGACCCTTGATCTCGGCGTCAGAGATTTCTTTTTTTTCGTAATATATATTTTTTAAATTGCTCTCAGATTGTTTGAGGCCTAATTTAATTCCGACCCCACAAAAAATATATATAAAACAAATATTTCACTGAGTCAGAAAATTTTAGTCACAAAAATGGTAATTTTCGGTCGTGATAAAATTCTGATTACAATGACGAATTTCTCTTTGCCTTTAATTTCGTTTTAATCGTTCGCTTTAGCAGCAAAGCGATAAGAATCCCCGAAGGTCGGACGTTTTTCGGAGGGTTCTTTTTCCGGCCTCTGTTATCTGGTTCTCCGGACGTCGGGAAGAGGGGGGGGGGGGGGGGGGGGGGGGTGTGTGGAACGTGGACGAGGCAAGAGGCAATCTGGAAGAGTATCAGGAAGAAGGAAGAGCAGCCCTGGGCACAATTCGCCCGGCATTCCCACCCGATATCGACTAATTCGACGCTCCCGACGGCTTCGGCGGCTCAGGTCGACGGGAACCGCGCGCGTCCCGCCACCTCGGGATAATTTAGACGGAACGCTCGATGGGAGGTCCCAACAGCGTCGGGACCAGGGGACGCGCCCACTGCGACGACAATTCCCGGGCTCTCGTCTCGCGCGCCAACCAGAAACCGGGAACGACGTCGATCCAAACGTTCAAGAGCCAGAGAGGCCCCCTTTTTTCGCAACGAGAACACTTATCGTTCTCCCCAACGGTTATACAGCCCTCGCCGGGAAGTCAAGCGAAAATACGTGAATGAAGGAGTCGGAATCGACGTTTCGATCGCGCGCGACACGTCGAACGGAGTCCCGGGGAGTCATGGGTGATTTCGGAAATCCTGAAAATCGAGAGAAAGTCGGAGAGACGGTTCCCAAGAATCAGCCCTTCGGGCAGAATTGTCAGAAAACAAAAATTGTTCAAACATTTGTAATTCAAATAAAAAATAATTGTGGACCTGTTGAAACAACTTTGCAGAAAATTCTTCAGGTGAAAATTCGAAAACTGCGGGTTTTTTGAGAAAAAAAATAGACGGGAGGATTATTTGTCATCATGACATGATTATTATTATTAGTTGCGCATGTGCACCGAGGATTATTATTGTTATCGACGCTATTGACCGCGCCTCCGCAGTAAACGCTTCTGATAGCCACTTACGGCGACGTCAGGAGCCCGTCGCCCGCGTCGGCGACTCTGTTTGCCGCCCGCGGTTCGTTGCTTTCTCGGTTCGTTCGAGCTTTCACGCGGCACGTAGCCGGCTGAGCGGCTGAGCGTGGCTGAGCGTTCAGCCGCGATCAGCTGCTCAGCTCCTGTCAGTCAGTTTCCAAGTCAGGCGTGAGCGCGCTTAAATATACGTGAATAACGTCGCCTCCTGCCGATGAAAGACGCCTTCGGTCGACGTCCCAATAGCTCGAAAGCTCGAAAGCTCGCAAAACTCGAAATTAAATTCGTCGGCGCGACGCGCGAAGAAATATAATTCATTCACTCTCGGCTCGAGCTCCCAAAATGGGAGAGGCGCGAAAAGCTCAAAAGCTCCGTGCTTACCATTTCCGTGCGCGGATATAGCGAGTTGAGGTAGAGAGCGTTGCGCCACCAAAACTTCTCGCACGTGAGGTCGTCGATGATGGCTGGCGAGAAGACCGTCGTAGCTTTGGCGTGCTTTATCGCGAGCTCGTTCATGCCCAGCACGAACAGATAAGCGGGCGTCAGCCTTTTCAGCGAATCACGCGCCGTCGTCGTCCGAACCCAAAGAGAAGCGGAAAGTAGAAAAAAATAAATTAGTTTTTTCAACATATTTTTTTTCAAATATTTAGACAAACACTCCGAGAAGAAGGCGAGGAGTGATTTCTCGCCGGTGCATCGGCGACACTGTTGACTGACGATGGAAGCACGTTCGTCGAATTCTCGAGGGGAATTTGCGTCGGAATCGTCGACGACGACGACGACGAGAAAATCTGCGGCGTCGCCAGCGATCGAAAGACGTCGATCGATCGCGGAAATCCCGAGGCGACGGAGCAGCTTCTTTCGCCTCTCGCCCCCTCCTCTCCCTCCCGCCCCCGCTTTAACCCCCTTCATCCCTGGCGAGATACTCACCTCACGAATCTGTAGATCACCATAATGAAGAACTTGGTCGAGCTCGATCGAAGAAAGTTGCTCTTGTCGGTCTGCACACCGCCCAACGATCGATAAAACAGAATCGTCACGAGGAGTCCGCTTGAAAATAAGTGAGACAGTGACAATGTCGTGATTACGACGCTGAGGCGGATGAGACGAGACGAGACGGTTGCGTATTGTTACTGCAGACTCACCTGATGAAGAAAAACGTGTCGACGGAGAAGGTTGCGTTACTGATCGTCTGGAACATGAAGTTCCTCTCGGTCACCGTGCGCAGTGTCTTGTTCTCTGCGGTTGGAAAGAGAAAGAGATGTCCGTTAGGTGTGTTTCGAACACGGGGCTATTTACATGGGAATTTATGCAACGCGACGTGCGGGTATTGGATACAGGGCGTTCCACGTCAAAATCAAAATTTTCCAAAAACACACTTTTCCAAAAATTTTAATTTCCTAAAGTTTCAAAAAACCTACACAAACATTCGTTCCCGTTTCACGGGGAAAGGAGTGGAAAATCGTGGGTCACACTGAGAAAAATCTATGGGATAACAATGCCGAAAATAGCGAATTTTGCTATACAAATGAGTCACTGGTACCATAATATAATTGCCGGTTGCATTAATCATCGTCGCTAGAACTATAAAAAACATTGGTGTCCTCTCAAACAACTGTTTTTTATGGCACAGTCTACCATAGATTTTTTCCGGTGCAAATCCGAGAGGTCGAAGGGGTCAGACTTGCGCGAACGATTCGTCGTGGAATGTCCCGGCGCGCGCGAATCGGAGAAAGTTTTCGCTCGATCGGCTCAGACGGCAGATGCCGGCTCCGTCGTTAAAACGACGAGCAAAACCGACGCTCCCGACACATCCGCGAGCCGACGCTGCCGCATGTTCCCGCAGTTCGCTAATTGCTCTCGCGTAGCCGGATACGCGGTTATGTGGTACGACAAGCCGCTGCTGGCACCGAGTTGCGTGTGTCTCGCCCGCGTCTCCCGCAGCTCACGATCGCCTTTGCAAATTTCCCGGGGGGGCAAATCGAGTGTGTGTGGCCGCGACGACCGAACGAGGAGCGACGTGTACGGTACCTGCGATGCTGAAGACCTCGAGATAAGTGTGAACCATGACGACCCAACTCAAGGACAGGACTCGCAGACCGTGAAGACAAGTGAGACTGTCTCGCGCCGCGGAATCTGTGCTCAGGATCTTGCTACCGTTGACTATGGGGTTGAAGCACATCAGACACTTGAAGGGAAAGCCTGAAACGATTAGATGTAACATTAAGGAATGGAAAAAAAAATGAAAATGAAACGATTAGATGTAACATTAAGGAATGAAAAAAAAAAAAAAAAAAAAAAATGAAAATGAAAATGAAACGATTAGATGTAACATTAAGGAATGGAAAAAAAAAATGAAAATGGCTTGAGTAGAAGATTTGTGGCGTTAATACGGCACAAAACAGGACCTGTCCAGAGCCTGATCTGGGCCAAATAGCGATATTCCAGTTTCACCGTGTCCCAGTATCACAGACCTTTATCAGCCGTTTTGAGCTTCTTAGCTGAATCCACTTTGATCGCCTCGATCGTACCGCCCTTGTCCATCTTCTCGATGAGCTCCTTCCCGTTGTCCTGGATCATGGATATCCGTCGTTCCTCCGGCAAATTTCTGTCGGCGTACGTGCTTATCCGCTCGTTGTTGTTCGTGCCGTTCGACGTCGACTCGACGTCGGGCTCGGGCTCGGGCTCGCGGTCCCTGTACTCGCAGATCGTCGCGCACACCATCAGGAAAATTATGACGCCGCCGACGGACCTGAAAATGATTTTTTTTAACCATTTTTTTTAATTGATTTTTTGACTTCCCTTAAATACGAGTCAAAGGATTTTGGTGTATTTGTGAAATGCGAAATATGCGTTGGAAAAAAAAATAAATAAAGGTAATTGCGCAGTTATGATACGAAATTTTGGCCGCAAGCCAGAATCAGTTTAGTCGCCGTTGTCGCGGACTTTTCCGGAGTAATAACGGACGGCCGGAAACGGGTCAGCAATTTTCCCGGGGATAATTGGCCCAATTACAGGAATCGCGACGAGCAGCAACGCGAAACATCTGCGCGGTCGCCGCTGGTTTGTTCGGCTGCTGTCGCCGGTCGCCGCTCCTCGCGTCGTGTTTTTGTCGTCTGTGTATAACCGATAATTGAGGGACACTGGAGAGCGATTTAATTGTTCGCTTCTGGTCGGTGAAACGAAAAACATCTTCTTCTGAGCTTCCGTTAAATTCGATTCCTCGGCTGTTCGGTCGGTGGACGAAGGAATTTCGTTGGGAGTCTCGTGGCTCGCGTTACGCCTGTCGACAAAGTCGTAACTCTAATGTACGAGAGTAGTTATGGGTTTGTCGATGGCCCGAGCCACTCGATGGTATTTTCGGTCTGAGTCGTAATTTTTTTTTTCGTTCCGTCTGCTCGATACCCGTTTGTCTGGCAATCGTTTCACTTCTTCGATACACAAAAATCATGACTGTATCGATTCTACGTCAACCTGAATCCGACAGGATTTTATTTCGTTAATTAATAAATCTATTCTAATTTTTCTTTTCACTACTTTTAGGGACTTTCAACTCGAAGCTGCACTTTTTCATGACCAATCGTGAGCCTTTGATCTCCGACGCTGCCACCTGATGTCCCCTCTGGAAACAATTTTCCCAAACCTTTCATACGCCCTCTTTTTATTTTCCACTTTTTTCCACCACAGACAGAGTTCAATGTCCTCCAGTTTATAGCGGTAATTTTGGAAAACGCGCCGCAGGGACAACTTTTACGATGCCAGGGTCAACGGTAATTCCGATATGGTCCCCGAGTCTCGACAGTAAACACGGTCGATGGGCCGAATGGTCCGACCACCCCGCGGCTTATTGGAATGTGTTATTCGTCCACTGTGTATCTCGCCTCGAGCCTCGACTATTTTTTTATTCCTCATCTTTGTCCCATTCGCTCTTTACTTTCATCCTACGCTCATTTTATTCACCCCTGAATCACGCGAATTCCATAGCAAAAAAGCAGCAGAAGAACCCACGAGTCGCGATGACGACCTGCGGTAAAATCCTGGAGGTCCCGGGAATTTATACGAGCTTTTTTTTTCAGCTCGTAAAATTCGGACGAGTAAATCCTGATCCAACGGTCCGAGCTGACTTGACTCATGTTCGACTGGAAACATCGTCTGGCTGGTTTCGTGAATGTTTACATTGGCGTAAACACGCGGTTGGCCGACGCGTGTGACACTTATTTCTTTGCGAAAAACGATGCAGCCGCTTCAGACTTAAAATGTGCAACGCGTTGCTTCGGCGGCTGCGGTGATGAACCTCGGTGCAGACCCGCGGAATGCACTCGATAGCGCGACGCTGCACTTTCACGCTGCTGTCTACTCCCCCCCCCCCTTCTCTCTGCGCGGGGAGGGATGAGGGGTCTCCCTTCCTCCCTCCTGCGTCTCGTCCTGTTCCACCTTCGAACCCCGCGTGCTTTCTACACGAGATACCTTACGTAATGAGCTGTGCGCGGAGATATCCTACGCACACGTTGCACCAGCGAATGCGGCAGGTTGAATATGCAGCAGTTGTAGCTGCAACAGCAGGCGAGTGGCACGCGTGCTGCACGCTTGTTTTATGCGACGGTTTTACATCCACCGACGGCTGATTCGATTGATGGATTTTTTTTGAGAATTTATATGGAGCAGAAAAAATATGATAAATTGATTGGGCGGTTTTATTCGATTTGGGCGATTTTCGGCCGGGCGGTCAGATCTACGATTTCTGACAAACTGTTCGGCCAAAAATTTTTTTTTTCAAAATCAGTTAAAAAAGGGTTGTAACTGGTGTTTTAGGGGTAAAATATGCGACTTGAGAACGATGGTATAGGTTAAAAGTCGATATTTTGAAAAAATAAATTTCGTGTCCCCGATTTGGGCGGTTTTCGGCCCGGCGGCCAGATCTACGATTTCTGACAAACTGTGTGATTAGCCTAGTTTTTATAATTGAATAGGTTTGTATTGTTTTTTACGAATTTGAAGGTCATGGTATTAGGAGGACAGCGTCGACTTTTCCGAATCGGCGCAGTTTCGTTCACTCGCGGACGAGATCCGATGTTGACCTCCCCCACCCCCATCCCCCGGACTCGCGGGTGGTCGGCGAGGTAGTTTACGTCTCAATAAAGTAAATCCTGGAAAGCCGGCGTCAGCCGTCAGCGCCCGCGAGCGGTATATGAAAAGCGTTCACTCGCGCGAGTTTGCAAGGGCTGAATCCCGTTAAGCCCCTTCCGTCCGCTGTATTTCCCTGCCCGCTCAATACCCAACGTGGCTCGGTGATCCGCGCTAATCGCCGAAATTTTCTCGATTTTTTCTCCATTCAAATTCGCTTTGTTTTGTCAATCGAATCGCGGTGCATTTCACGAACGATTGTTCTGTGTTTTGGGGTCCTTTGAATTTTTTAGAGATAAAAAAAAATATTTCTCGTTTTCCCTGCTCAATAAGTGAGGTCCGCTAATCGCTAAAATAAAAAATAAATGTTTACCCCTTTCGCCTGTGTATTTTTCACCAACTCGCCGACGTTCATTTCGAAATCGCGAGCTCAGAGCCCCCCTGCGTGTCTTTCGAAGCGCCGGTTAATCTTCGACGCGAGACGTTCACGTAATGAAAACAATTATTTATCGCTCGGATCCGTCTCGGAGCGAGGGAGAAATTTAAAGCGTCGTGCACGCCGGGTAATGGCTGGGCCATTACTTCGCCAACGCAGGGGCTGCCAAGTGTCTCCCCGGGGTGTATTATTCGCTCAATGCATATCTGACGCACACACAAGTGTCTGATATGAATTGAACACACACGTGAAAGCGTCGGAGTGTATTTGCGACGCATCTGGATGGGATTCGGGGCCTCGGGGGCGGCCATGTTGGCCGGAATTAGCAATTTTCATGAGTCTAATGCACGGAGTTCACTCAGACACTAATCCATAGACGAGCGGATGGTGCACACATGCGAAATATTCCAGAGGAAAAGCCCCGAAATCCTGTCAGCAGCTGTGGGCACCTCTACTGTTCATATTCGGCCCATTCGGAGAATAAAATCTGGCGTGAATACATTCACATCTACATTTTTGGCATCTACATTTTTTTTAAATGTGAATATATGAAAGTAGTATTTTCATTATTTTATTATAGACAAAAAATAATGTACAAAATCTAAAATTATTATTTTGTCACGGCAAAAAATAAATTCTCGTCGCTATGAAGATACGAAAAAAAAAAAATAGTCACGTGGACTTTGACAGCTGTTATACTTCGTGGTTGCCAGGATTATCACGATTTCTCCGAGCGCACGTAGTGCATTGAGAGTGAATTGATCGAGGAATCGAAAAGTTACGGGACGCACGTTTCTATTGCAAATTTGCTCGCGAGTTCCTCTTGCGACACGAGCCAACTCGGCTTGAGAAATCGCGTGGAATCCGTCTTCCCGCGGCGGCGCCGTATACACGGCGAACAATGTCCACGCGACGATCATCATTTGTAACGTGTCTCGCCGCACGCGTCAACGAGACACCGCGGCCAATTAATCCTGGCTCAGAATTAACGCGGAAAAATACGACAAGTCTTCATTCTTTTTTTTTTCTTCCGCCCAGCGAAAGATTCTCGCGAGGGGAGAAAACCAACGACGTACATCGTGTTTCCTTAAACCCACGTTCAGCGGGGGATGATTAATCTCCGAATAATGTTTTTTTCTCGTCGTCCATCCGGAACGTGCGGAAGAAAAAATTCTCCCGAAACTTTCGAGGAAGCTGAGAAATATTTCGTGGTCGCCGCGAAATTAGAATGGAAAATAATAAGTGACGTCGCTCTGTCAGTTTTATTTAACTGGATTTTGAACTTTTTCCCTGCCCCTCATCTGACATCCGAAATAAACGTAAGAAAAAAAAAAAAAAAATCCACGAAAAAGTTTACCCATATCTCAAACGAATAAAATAAATCCCTTATCATTCTCCACATTGAAAATATTTTCAACATATTTTAAGAACCACAAACAAATTCTAATATTACAAACTTTTCGTTTCCCGAAAGGGGATGAAGTTCAAAATGAACCAGTTCCGCAGAATGACGCAGTCGCGAGTGTCTCGCGTCGTCGTCGAGTGTGCGAGAGCAGCCGAAGCGACCCGCGCGCGACCGGCGAGCAGCGAGGCGAGGCTTTTGAACCCAACTGCATCTCGCAGCTCGTACGACGCGCGGTATCAACGCTCGCAGGGAGGGTTAGACGAGGCCTCGCGGAAATCAGGGCGTCGTAGATAGTAACTCGCCTTGAAGCTCGGCGGGCCGCAATTTCCTCGACTGCTGAGCGCCGCGGCGCGCGCGGCGCATTAATTGCACAGTTTCGCTGTTGCGCACGAGAGCTACGAGTGTCATTACGCGAGCAAGGACTGAGTCTAGTGCAAAGGTCCTTAGAGCGGTGCCTTCGTCTTGCGCGCGTTGCGCCAGGTACAGCAAGTACCTCGGTTGTCACACTCAACACACACATTCAATTCACTGTAGATTGTGAATTTCGAGCGCGCGACCTACATGAAGCTCATTATTAATCAGCATTCACTTTTTTTTGTCGCCTCCTGTCGCCTGCTCATAAATCAACCCCTCGAGCTGCAGGCGAAACGATGGGAAAAAAATCGTAACGTTGCACTTTTTTATATATCTTTTCTCATATTGATTTTTATTGATATTTGAAGTTATTGGAAAAAGCACTTTACACGTGAATTCAGCTTCGAGAGCCTCGTTGAGATATTCCACTGAGATGGCTTCGGGAAAAGTGGGAAAAGTCGTTACCGTTTTTTTTATTTATTTTTTTCCTTTTCGTCGAAAGTGATTTGGTTCAGAACGTGAAAGTTTTCACATCGCTATTTCGCCAACAACGACGCGGCGAAAACTCAAGCAGTGTCGCGGCACAGAGGGACTCGACGCCGGCGAGTCCACGGGGAAGTCCACTCTGACCTGGCGGAGCGCACAGACGCTGCCGCATGCAGATTGCAATATTTTTCATGCACGCGCTTGACCGCAAGCTACTGCCGCTGCACTTCGTACGAACTTCGGGCGCGCCGCTCGCGCGCGGCTATTCAGCGATATTCCACTCACGAACCGCAGAGTAATACCGAGTATCCAGTCATGCGGGAGGAATATTCTCCGTTATAAGCGGAGAAAAAGAAATGATGAATCAAAAAAGAAAAAGAGAAAAAAATCACTACGAAATGACATAAATAATGAAATGAGACACGTAGCATTTTTTTTTTATTTTCTATTTCTTTTTATATATTACTTTTCGTTTTTTAATTTTTTGTGGATATTATTTATTGTATTTTTTATTAAAAAACTCAATTTGAAAAAAATGCGCTCGTTCTCAGGAGAATTGGTTAAGCCCATTCGGGACACGTAATGCGAATACGAAAAGGTCCTCGCGATTTCGTTTTGCGAAATTGTTTTTCGCCCCCCTTCTCGCCGGGGATAAATGGCTCATCCAGGAAACGGTGCGTCGCACGTTCGCCTCGTTCCCGATCGACGGCGAAAACGCGATTACGGGATAACCGGTCTACGAACTCGTCACTCTCGCGCCGTTCGGCTTGTAACGGAATCACGATCGTCAGGGGTGGCGAAAAAAATAAAATAAAATAAAATTCACGGAAATATCGATTTACAGCGTTTCCAACGCATTTGCTGCGTAGCCACCGAATTGCGAAATTTGATTCAGCGTGAGAAAATTAGATTCATGTAATTTCATTCAAAAAGAGGTACAAAATATCATGAAAAGCAATATAAAAAGTTGGTTTCCCAATAAAACCATAAAAAAGCGATTTAAAAAAATTCATTTTTCGCTAAAAGTTTAAGTCTGCAGACGGAGCAGGAAAACGGAGTTTCCAAAGGCGGCGAAGGCGTAAATTGAAACAAAAGAGCGGAATAATAAACTCCCCATTCCTTTAATAAACTTCACCCCCTGCGATTGTGTTGAATTTCTCTCGACAAAAGTTTCAACGCGCAAAATTCTCGGCAACATAACGAAACTAAATGCTTATGTAGCTTCATTATTAAAGCGTGTTGTAAAACGATAATAAACCCAAATCTGTTATTTTTCTTAACCGTCCCTAAAATTTCAGTTAACCAGCCTGACAGAAAACATAAAATTGTACAACACACAAAACGCGGTATATTACAAAATAAAAAAAAAACCAAATTTATTCCACCCTTAAAGTCATAGTCGACGTTCAGAACATTCAGTTGAGTTTCCAGCGGCGTCGAGTGCATAAATCGACACAAAGAGCGCCACTAATAAATTAATTTTTTTTTTTTCAATAAACTTGCTGCCCCGTTGTATTTCGGCTGCATTGTGCATCGCCTCTGCCTCGGGGGTTGCCACCCCCTACTGCGGGGGTGGAAAGCGCTCGGGCAAGTAGCCGAGAAATCGCTGCTCATAACGCTCGCTTTATTTCTCCTTCGCAAACTTATATACATAAATACTACGTATACTATATACACGTGTATATATATATATATTTTCTCCGCGTTGTAGAGTAAACGGAGACTCGCGGGCTGCCGGGCTTTACATCAACGTCGGGCATTGCTATTTTCCGCGCCAACGGCTCTTCCATCGTTCCACCGCCGCGTTTATATACCCGGCTGTCGATTATTGTGCAACGCGATCGTGTGCCGCGATTTTGCAACGTTTTGCTTATGTAGTCTCGCGGATTTTCCGCGTGTACGAGAGTCAAGTGTCTCGCGCTGCGCGCGAAACGCGAGACGCGGATGAAACGCTGCACTTTCCGTCTGCTGTGTTTCTCCCAACGCGGCTGCTGCTAAACGATCATGGTTTCTCTCATGGCTGCACAACATTTTTTTCTACATACAATCACCGGAGCTTTTTTTTACTGTCAATTTCGCTTACACGCCTGACATTGAAATCCTTCAATTTCGTCGGAAGACGAAAGACTTTCACTCGGAAGCCAAAAACCGCGATCGCGCATCGGGCAAATGCAGCGAGCACCCGGATCCGCCTCGTCGAGGAGCAGCAACCGCTCGTTTATTATCTCGTGACGTGTCGCGGTGCGGTCGTCGCCTGTTGCGCAAGTCCCAATCGAAAAGAAAGTCCGACGCGGCGCGGAAAGTGTTACGCGATTACGCGTGGTAAGTACAACCGTCTCGTTGTCGTCGTCGTCGTGATCTCCTCCCCTCCCCCATTATTCACCATCCCCCTCGCTATCACCGCTTATCAGCAGTCCCCCCCCCCCTTTTATCACATCCAACTGTCGGCGTGAAATATATATAACTCAGGGTTGAATAAAACGAATGGCCACGAATTATTTCGGGGAGGTTCACCAAGGGTGAAAAAGGGACGGTGGTTGGGGGGTGGGGGCGGGAGGAGGGGGGTGGTATCACGCGGAGGGGTGGAAAATCGAGCGCCCGGCGAGTTTCGAAGTTGTTCGAGGTTGTTCGAGGTCGTTTGCTCGTTCGCAGCCCCGATTGGGAGGATGGGGGAGGAAGAGGGAGGGGAGGGGGGTTGGAACTCGACGAGCGAACTCGTCGAGCGAACACGACCTGGCTTGATCTTCACAAAGCTATCGATAACGCGTGTATCGGTGGCGCAACGCGCAAAAGTCGATTACGCCGGGATATCAACCCCCCACCCCCTCCTCCCCCTCCCACTCCCCTCCCACCTCAGCTCCGCGCGCGTGGTTCCACCGTCACCCGTTTGTGCCCAGCAATTCCGTGCGCCGCTATATGCCGTTCCAGTTGTACCGCTGCGAACAAGTTTCGTAAGCCGTGTCAGGCATTCGCGATAGGAACGACGAGTCGGCTCAGAAGGAAACGATCGACGTTAGAAGCGACGTCGTCGCGGTTTATCCGATCGTCCGCGGGGCTCAGCTCGTCGTCGCAGCCGACAGAGCGGAAGTCCCGCGCCGAGACTTCGGCGACTTTTCTCTTGAGACTTGGACGTGGCCTTAACGACTCTCGAGACTTTGAGGCATGATTTTTTTTTTTTTTTTTTTTACGGAAGACCGGGGATCAAGCTGATGATTTATTGTGATGTATTTCTGGTTCTGTTACTTTGTTGACAATCACGTAAAAAATTTATTCCGGGGCTGAGAATTTGTGTGAAATAATATGGAATTAATTCGGGTTTAATGGAAAAGTGTTTTTATGTATTAATTAATGCTGTCTTCACATTTTTCGTCCTTTGCACTTTTATTTTGCGCATATTTTTTTCATCCATTTTTTTAAATTTTTTCCTTTTGTTACTTTATGGTTTTTTTAGCCTCCTTTATATGTTTTTCAGAAGGGATTTTCGAAACGACGCGTAATTGGTTTGCATGAAATACTACGCATCCGACAATACTCACCCAAGAGTGTAGAGCTTCGGATCCGCCCACGCTGAGTAGTCGCCCGACGGTACCGGTTTCATCGCCACGATGTGAATCTTCGGTCCGCTCGAACGCACGTGGGTCGCGTTGCCCTCGCGCTCGACTCGGTCGGCGCTCGCTCGCAGCATCGACATCAGCGAGATTCTGTCGCACGTGCCCGGCAAGCAGAGACCCAGGAACACCTGACGCGTCTGCAAATCGATCGAATTACCGACATTACCGACGGAGTCCAATTGTTACGAGATAAATTTTCCAACAATTTTCATTAGAGACAAAAGATTTTTTTTTTTCAACGATTATTTTTATTGGAAATAAATCCGCTGATATTTTCGGACGATTTTCCGCCAGAGGTTAACATTTTTTAATATTGTAATGTTTATAAAAGCATAAAATAATTGCAGACGATATTTCGCGAAATATCGAAATGTCGCGAACACGAAACGCGACCGCCGCGGATTTTCCGTGCTCCATTATTACGTGCGCTAAATACACTTTCACAGTCGGTCAGCCGCCGGTAATTACGCACGCAATAAAATGCATAACTCTCGCCGAGCGGGTTTCGCCGGGGCCGAGCACAATTTGCAGATGACTGAGCGCGTCCCGTCGTTTCACGGGGAGACAGGTGCACCGCGCGCGCACCGTTTGGTCGCTTTTTCCACGTTTTCATTGCTCCGGGATCGCGTCGCCGGCGTCGCCGGTGTCGGAGTTTCGCAAGCAACTTTACTCGGATATCCTTTCGAATTTCGCCGGTCGCGCTCCAGTTTCGTCAGACGCGTCGCAATACTTTTTTTTTTATCAACCATTTTTTTTTAAACGAAAACAAATTTTTTATTCCGTTACTTTTACCTTAATTCATCCCCTCATTTTTTTTCTTCAAACTTCAGGTTCCACTATCCCCGTATTATAATAATTTTTTTTACAGCGATAGAAATGTTGTGATGCTTTGTGACTTTTTTACCGACACATCCTTTTTTTTTTGTCACGTCGTCGAAACGAAATATCCCGTACACGTGTACGTAAATATATATACATATATATCAAAGCGCGGGGTACGTATTATTCTATAGTACTCCACACAGTATTCGTGTGCATCAAGAGGTTGCATTGTGCCGGGCAGAATGCACCCTCGGCATACAGCGGGATGCCTCCGAGAGTAGGTAAATGAATCCGACGCCGCACCGTCGGCTTCGTGCACTATCGCAGCCGCCGCACATGCCCATTCTCCGACCTGGCACTGCACCGGCATCGCCAGACGAACGTAACATCCCTTCACTCCCCCTATCCTTCCTCCGCCCCCCCCCCTCCCCCCGCATCCCCAACCAGTAATGGAAAACCATCGAGCTTTTCACTGCGAGCAGAACGGAAAACCTTCAAATATGTATCAGCAATCTCGTCGATACGCGTTGATAAAGAGGAAAGTGGGACGGGACCGTCAGACGTGATGAGTGGAAAGTGGAAAGAGCGTGTGATGATCAGACGATTCAAAGGGAACTCAAATGCGCAATTTTTCAGCGAAATTTTTTGAATCTAATCCGGCTCCGGTATTTAAAAAAAATTTAAACATTTGGTATTATTTTTTTCGTTCAGAGACTTTTGTTTTTTTTTTTGGGTTTCAGGTTTAGCGTGTTTGGTGGCTGCTCCAGCGGCTGGAAAATCATCTGACTTACTTACCAGCGGCTCAATGTCGCTCGGCAGCGTGAGATACATCCGAGCGACGTGAAACTTGACTGTGAAAGGCGGCGCGTCGTCGCCGGTGACAGTGGCCCCGCCGACGCCCGCGATTTTTCTCGTCGCTCCAGCATCTAAGGCGGTGCCGTTGAGCTCCCAGCAAAGTGTGCTCGAGCCCAGCCAAAATCCATTGCCGAAGTGAAACTGCGAGCCGTAACGACCGCTCGCGTCTGACACTGAAATGTATACAAAAAATGCATTAATACATTTCAATAAAAAAAAAATGTCAGATCCAAATGTTAAAAAATGACATAAAAATAAAATTCATTTTTAACATAATACAATTGTCATATTATAATTTAACACCAAAACAACTATAGCTAATGTCCCTCGGTTCCCAACCGGTGTCTAATCTCGCAGAGAAATCTTCGTCGTTATGACAATTCCGCGGGTTAATTGACGCTAATTTGTGGCTTACGCGAAAATTACACCGCGATTATAATACAACAGCACGAATTACGAATTATAATCCAACCAGCACGAAAATTGTCGCGCCGCAGATCGACGCGCGAATTTTGTTGCAATAGGTGTAATGAGCCGAGAGCCGCTGACATTGTACTCGTTCTACCGCAAAACTATTATTACTAAATCATCGTAAACTACCGTAGCAAGTGTCAACGTTTTCTGCACGCGACAAATGTCAGCCTTTTCTCATGTAACAAGACGTCACCGTCTTCATTTGTAACAGGTGAATACCCCATTAATTTCCCTGCGACGTCGACAGACTTGAAACAAATAACCACAAAAATATTCAACGCTCGTGTAACGCAACGTTTAATTCACAGGGCGAAAGTCCGAGGTGCAGCGAACATTCTGCGCAAGATGTCACACAGAGACAGAGAGAGATTGTTGCATCGCCGCTGGATTTTCCAATCGCGCATTTAGAGTTTCGCGCCGAGGGTTCATTGCCAGTTACGTAAAGTGCCCGGAGTCGGCGGCGAGTAGAAAGTGCAGCGGTGCAGTCGGTGCGCGCTGCAGCCAGGCAACAAGGCAGCAGCAGCAGCAGCGGCGCGCGCTGCATACACAGGACACTTCGCAGCGCAGCGGTCGAGTTACATCGGAGTCGCCGGCGATACTCGACCGCGTATAACGCGAGCGAGCGACCGTCGAACGCCGCGGCGAAACCGCATTTTCTCTTATGACGAAAAGTTACGAGGCGCGGCTAATGCTGTGCTATATACATATATAGCTACCGATAGGACGTTGTACATAAATACGGTATTTACATGTACGTAAATGCGCTATATATGTATATACATTGCTGTGCTATATACATATCTACCGACACATGGGACGTTGTATATAAATTGTGGTATTTTCATGTACGTAAATGCGCTTTATACATAGCTACCGATACATAGGACGTTGTACATAAATGTGATATTTATTTGTACGTAAATGCGCTTTATATGTATATAAATTGCACGCTCTATATACATTGCGGGGGTTGTTTATGGCGTCGTCGGTACGTGTAACCATAACCATAGCCATAGCCGTATATATATATCATAGCCCGGTAGTGACTGGTCGAGGGATAATCAATACTCATTCATTATAATAGTTCCAATAATTCGCGTCCCGATGACGTTTCGTAACCGCGAGTTGATAGCAATAAATACACGAAGAGGAGGCGATTAGCCCCCCGTCGCTTCGCATGGAAAGTGCTATGGATTTGTGGTTTCATTTTATTATTTTGCTTAATGTTAACAGGAAATTTAGCGGCATATTGTGCGCACCAAGAAATTCCGTGTTACGTGGAAATATCTCGGCGATTAAACCGGGAAACCAGTCGCACACGTAATTTACGACGCGCGATTTTAAGAGCCTCTTTCACTCCCCTTAAGCTTCGCAATCGGAATGACGTGATGCGTGATTTTTGTTATTTTTGTAAAATCAAAGGTATGTTTGTGCGAGGAATTCCTGGTTACGACGAATTCCACGCAATTAGATCTCGAATAAGAGCGCTTAATTTATAGCCTTGGAGCCTCAATTTTTTTTGTCCCCTCAATTTTTGCAATTCAAATGTGAAGTATTTTTTTCCTCACAAAATTATTGGGAGAAATTCCGGATAAATTCCAAGCAATTAGATCAAAGGCGAAGTCGCTTAATTTACACACTTGGAGCTTCTTTTTCTCCCCTCAATCTTTGCAACTCGAACGTGCATTTTTTTGTGATTTCTTTCAGCAAAATTACAAAGCGCATCGCGTGGAATTCCGGGTTACGATAAATGCCGAGCAATTAAACCGGAAGCGAGTCGTGCGCGTAATTTATTGCCTTTTGATTCTCCTGCTCGACTTTGCAATTCTAACGCCGGACGAAGTCAATGAACACGGCCCCCCCCCCTCCCCCCCCCCCTCCATCCCGCGCGGAATTGCCGGTTCCACTTGTCGCGTGACGTTCACGACGTCGTTTCACTTTATCGGCGTCGACTCATCCCTGATGGTATAACCGATGCCGTTCTGAGCGAACTCCGGAAATGCAGCAATAACGCGCCGGTCGGAAACTGTAACAGCAAAACAGCGGGAGAGCTGGAAAGCCGCAGGGACAGAGAGACAGAGACAGAGGAGAGCGAGAGAGAGAGTCAACCACCCCTGAGCGTGCGGGAAACACTTCGGCCTCGGCCGAGTCTCGCTAACGCGGAGACAAAGTTTCGCAATTACAACGAGAGCGCAAGCTGCGTGTAACCTGTAGCTCGTCGGGCTGCCGCGCGGCTCGTTACGACCGGTCCTCGAGGCTCCATTACAATAACTATTATGTTAATACACCGACGGCGTAAAGTCCAACAACTGCTTTACCACCCGGCTGCTTCCGAACTTTCCAATTACGAACTTTTTTTTTTCGTGTTTACAACCTAATGAAGGATGCGTCGGGATTAAGAAGGCTGATTGCATTATTACGTAAAACGTTGAGAGGCAACATTTTTTATTTGCAGTTTAAGTGCTGTGCTATATACATAATGACATTTTTTTTATTTATTTTTTCGAAATTTGGTGAAGAGATAATTTTGAATTACTTTAGGTTCGGAAAAAAAATGTCCAATGCTGTGTTTTTTTAAAATTGAATCGTAAATAGTTTTTAATTAGAAGTGATTAAAATATATATCGAAAAGATGAGGAACTGCGCGCGGTTCGTTGCACGCTCGAATTATCGCGCATGCGCAGCGTCTACGACGAAAATAACGAGCTGCCTCGCATTTTTAATGCCTCGGAATTACGGGCGAATAACGAATTCGCCCCGGTTTGGTTACCGCCGAAAGTGCTCCTCATTTACTTTCGATTTATCGCCGATCTGGGCCAGCGAACGCGTGGGCAAATAAAAATTTCTCGTTTCACCGCTAAATTTTTAACTTACGAAACGTCAGTTATTTACAACGTTATTTGCAACGTTATTTACGAAGGAGTTTCGCACCGATGATGGATTCCCCGGTGATAATTATCGCGCTGTGTACATTTTGCTGTATTTTACTCCTCGTTCCTCGTCTCCGTTTTTGTTGCCGCGAGACACGAGCGAAGTCGGCGGCTGCACAAACGTTTTGCAATCTCGCCGAGGGTAACGAGAAAAATCTGCAACGTCCAACCGGACGAGAGAATGAGAGAGATCATTACGCCGACTCATTCGACGTCGTTACTGTTACGCTGCGCGTGTTTACATGTCGATGATTGCCACGGGGACATTGACGCAACGCGATATTCCCGCGAGTCAACGTTGACACAGGTGCCGGGGGCAACGTTGCCTCGGAAGGGAATTGCAAAATTAATTCACTCATAACAGGAAATTACATCTTTCATACTAAATAAATCCAATCGCATTTGAACGGTCAACGATCCATCAATAATTTCTCATCACCGTTTAATCAGCATAAATCTTCGCAATTCGGAGCAACTTTTTTTTCTCAGACAACCAAATTTTTTCAATCTCTGCCATATTTTATTTAAATGCAACGAAATCAATATGAATTCTCTTCATTATTATTTTCGTTATGATTTAAATAAGAATAATAAATAGTACATTGTGATACTAGTGCGATAAAGCGGCCGTTATCGCGCGGAGGTTAGGAAGCGAAAAATATTATAATTATTATATAGTTCTTTAATTAAATACACGTCACTCTCGACTTACTTTTGGCAGCCCAAAGCTTCCCGCCTTTCAGCGCCTTCAGCCACCAATCCATGTCCCTCCTGCAGTCGTCCTGCAATTTCCCGGGCACCCTGACCCATCTCAGCGGATCGTACAGATCGTTCAACCACTGGACGCTGCTGGCCGTTCGCTCGAGTTTATCCTTCATGAAATCGAGATCGTGATCCCGCGGGCTGTCGTTCTCCTCGCTCGCCACGTTCTTCAGATGATTCTTCCAGTCGAGCTCGGGATTGTTCTTACTGAAAGCGATCAACGGTACCGACGCTCGTCCCTTACTCTCCTCCTTGTCCGCGAAATCGTCGCTCGCATTAAAATTCACACTTTCCACCCGGATCGCCGGCGGCTTTTGGGGTCTGCTGAGGCGCAAAATATTCGACTCTGACTCGGCCAACGAGTCGTCCACCGCGCACCAAAAAATCACGGCTATCACGATCACCCTCGTCACCTTCATTTTGATTGCACAGACCAATTTTTATCTTCGCAAAAAATAATAACAAAAATAAAAAAATACTATATTTTATTGAGTTTAATTTATTTCTGGAAACAAATTAAACAACTCCTGAACGGTTAGGGTGGGGGAAGAAATAATTGCTTATCGATCCCTCGTCGCTTCCACGTGTCCCACCGAATGCCTTGTCATTTTTTTTTTCACTCGCGTCGCGCACGCGCGAAGACACCAAATAGCCCAACACGTGACACACGAAGCAAACTCTTAACTCTCGCGACAAGTTTTGACGCCGAGGAAAACGGACGACGTGACGATCGTCCCTGATGCTGACCCGAACGTCTCAATTCTCTTTGACTCCTCGCATCCTGGTCCGCGCAGCGTCCACCGAACGGCCGAAGCGAGCGACGAGAGGCGCAGTTCGGACTCTCCCTCTCGTTTTCGCCGAAGGTGCAACACACACTCGCACTGCCTCGCACACACACACGCGAGAAAATACACTCGACGCTGCCGCGGCTGCTGCTGCACCGACCGCACGGATCACTTAACCGGGCGATCGAGATCTCGCTTTCTTTTTTACGATCTCACTTCTCGATACTCCGCGACGACATCGTCGTCGGGCGAATTTTTCCTCGCCGATTGTCGCGCGCGCGCGGATTTTGCGCCAATCGTCGAATCGTCGGTAGCCGCAACTCGCAATCTATTTTTACGATCGTCTCGGTCGGTCCTTCGTTTATCCTCGGAAATGGGTCGAACAATTTGATTTTTTTTTTATATAATCGTTTTAAAAAATTAAATATAATCCCTTTTTAAAAAGTTTTTAAGCCTTTTTTTAAATGATTTAATTCTTTTTTTTTCCTTTTTTAAATGCGTTTGCGTTAGTCAATCGTCGCGACGGTAAATTCGATTTTGCCGGACGTTCGATTTCGATCGAAGATTTTCGTTAGAGATTCGACGTTGGTGTCTTGATATTTTGCGGTTTTATCGAAGCGGTGAATTTGCTCGGCAATACTGGGCGAGACTGAGAATTTCGCGGTTTCTCGATCGCGGTGTCGACGCGGTCAGTCGAGCCGTCCGGTTAGTCGGTCGGTACACACATGCGGGCACCTGGTATCCACGCACTGAATGAAGCGAATCGGCGACGTGCCCCACGCGACTCCGCGGCGTCGCCTCTCGCGCTCTCTCGGGGCCCCCCCGCGGTACATTCGGTGCCCGCGCGATATCCCCTTTCTCCCGGTCGCGGCTTCGCCTCGACTCGCCTCGCCTCGTCGCTGCTGTGATGAGAATTTCCCTCTCGGGTCGCGAAGAAATGTCGCCTTTACTGGCTCGAGCGGTCGTGACTCGCGCCCCCCGCAGCAACAGCAGCAGCAGCCGCAGAACCCGCTCGACGCCAGGAATCACGCACTGCACTTCGATGCGCGACCAGCAGTTTTTTTTCCTCACTCGAATATTTATTTTCGATGCTAAATCCGACGATCAATTGTTGCTTGGCAGCCTGCAAATAAAATTTGATTCGAATACAACAAAAAAAAAGAAATGTCGAAAAAAGATTTTTCAAAGAATAAAAAATTGAATTTCCTGGAAGTATTTTGACATTGGGAAATGATGTGAAATAATATAAACAATAACACAGCGCCAACTGGAAAACGAAAGCTCCGATAATTATGTCCATCGACCGTTTCATTGGCATTTGAAAAAGTGAATAAAAAATAAATAAATAAAAATAATTGCAACGGACTATTTGGTAATACGGAGCGGTAAATATTACGACGCGTCCGGTTAGTTAATAACCGCGCCGCGCGACCCAATAATTATTGACGCCTGCTGAAACGAACCGCAGCGCAAGGACAGTCCGTTAGATCAGCATCGGCAGCGGCGACGCGTACGCGGAGAAGGAAGCGGGTCGTTGCCGTTTACGAGTGCGAAAGAGTCGACACGAAAGTGCAACGCGCGGCCGTCGCGATCGAGTGAAAGAGCGGCCCCCTGACGTGTGTGACAGCTCATGATAGATTTCCATTACAGGCAACTAGCGTGCGATGTCTCTCAATTAATTTTTCAAAACACGCTTTTACGGTTATTTGCAGCTCGGATCGGTTCGTGTCAAGTTTGCACCGGGATTTTATCTGACGTTCTTTCCTCAAAAAATCAGAGGGTAAAATATCTCGAAATTTGATATAAGTATTATTGTTCGTTCTCTAAAAAAAATCAATTTTCACGCTTTTCTCATTTCCATCGGATAGGACTTTGAAATCTTACAAAATTAAATTTTTTTTCGCAAAAAATCTATTATTATTGTTATTATTTGTCGGTGAAATTAGTGACGGACGTGAGGAGAGTCGAGGGCAATTTTTTTCTCTTAAAAAATCAATTTTCGCGTTTTTCTCATTTTCATAGGGCTTTGAAAATTTACAAATTGAATTTTTTCGCAAAAAATCTATTATTATTGTTATTATTTGTCGGTAAAATTAGTGACGGACGTGACGAGAGTTGGGGCGTCCCGGCTGTTCCTCAGTTCATTAGATTCGATATCTCGGGCTCTCGGCGTTGGCGCGCGCGGTCGTGATAGATTAAGGCCGGGGGCGCTGTCTGCGCGTCCCCCGGAAACGCTTCGAGAAGCAAACTGCCGGCGGCTCCGCCCGGGCGTATTTCACGAGAAAACTGATGCTCGCTGGGGTGAGCGACGATACAGCCGTGGTACGAATCCGCGAAGACGAGATACGCGGGACGAGCGATTGCGCGGAGGCTCCGCCGGAGATTGTGGTATGCGCGAGGGATACGGAAAAGGGAATCAGGTCGGGACGCGCACGCGTTCGACATATTTTTGTGCGCTATACTGTCGCATACCAAGTGTAACGCGCGTATCCTTCGCCTCCCACGACGAAATCTTGTTCGAAATATAAAATAGATATTTTCTAAGAGGTCAACCAATTTTTTTTTAACAAAGATTTTAATTAAAAAGCCATTTTAAAAATTAATTGGCTGGTCTATTCATTCACTAGGATATTTTGACTCTTCTTACCTGAGATAATCTTAACCAACCTTCGCTGACTTCGCTTTACCCAACAAAGCAAAGCCCATGTCGACTTTTTGTTGAAAGCAAAATCCCAAAGAAATCTGAGAACAAAACGGGGGTTGAAACACCGTGAAAAAAAAATGCGTGAGGTGTTTGAGAATCAGGTTGACGGGTCTCACGAGGCGCGCATCATTTACTCATATTTTTGGCGCGGGAAGTGCCGCCCACCCCCCAACGACCTCTCACCGATTTATTATGATTCGCGCAGGGGATGAGATAAGTGGAGCGAGGTCGGCGAAACGCGGGGAACGTCGAGCGAACGTCGCGAGCATGCGAGAAACAGCATTAGATAGGCGAACGACCTGCCAGCCACCTCGATTGATCGATTTCGCCCGTCACGCCAAAATAATAGAGACCTTTTTTTTCGCGGGGGGTGGGTTTTGGGTTATTCAGAGCGAATGATCGATCCAAACGCTCCCGGCGGCCTCGTGGCCCGTGAACCAACCCGCGTCCTTGTATACATTTAACCTGCGCTCATATTAAATCCGCTTTGTTATGTGCACCGAAGTTTCGACCGAGTTTACCTTCAGGACACGCAGTCAGTCAACTTGTAAATCTCCTGTGTGGAACTGTTGCCATGCGATCCGATAGTAATGACTCCCAAAGACCTCGTCGGGCTATTCCGCAGAGCTAAAAACAAGGAACCACCGCGCACAAGTGAAAAATATGAACGCCGTCTCGAGAATCATGTCTTAGTACTGAAATGTAGCCATGTAATTTGACGGCAATGCGAATCCCTCAGGGTTTTCCGGAAAGCTCGAAGAAAGCAAGTGGAAAATATAGAAGTCGTCTCGAAGAACATCGGAACCTTCTGGTACTGAATCGTAGCCACGTGACCTGTCGGCAATGCGACCCTGTCAGAATTTTCCGCAGGGCCAAAAAAACCAAAGAGGATGCCGGGTGGAGCTGGCGAAGTAAGTGAAAAATATGGAAGTCGTCTCGACGAACATCGTCGTCGTCTGCCGTGGCGCAGATCCAGACGCCTCCGACCAGCGAACCCTTCGCGGTCCTGAAATGTAGCCGCACGCGAGCTGACAGTAATGACCGCGTTAGATATACGCGACGACCTTTCAGGATTTTCCGACCCTTGTAAAAAAAAAAGTGAGCGAGGCTGGAAAAAAGGGAAAAATGTGGAAGTCGTCGTGAGGAACATCGAACCTCTTGGTACTGAAACGTAGCCACGTGATCTGCCCGTGAAAAAAAAAGTGAGCCAGCGGGGTTGGAAAAAGTGAAAAATATGGAAGTCGTCTTGAGGAACATTGTTGAGATGCCGGGCGCGGATCCAGCCAGGTCGACCGGCAGTGAACTTTCCGGAATAGGCTTCTTCCTTCCATCATCTTTCACTCTTTATTCGCCAACCACTTTACCCTCTCCTGGTTTCTTTTCCTCCCTTCCCCGACCCCCCCCCCCCCCCCCCCCCTAAGCCTTCCCCTTCTCTCTCCCTCCCTCCTTTTACCGTTCCTTTGTATAAACGCGAAAAATATGAGGCTTATGAACATGCCGAGGGTACGAACAAGTCCAACGAAGGGTGGGACCATTTTCCCAGGGTGGAAAAAAACGCTCACGGCGGACACGTACTAAAAGAATAGTGTCTGGCTCCTTCGTCTGGTTATTTTCCGGCGGAGCGTCCGTGATTGATACTTCGTATGTTCCGCGGCGTCGCCACTGGGATCGACTCGGCATCATCTTCGCCGTTGGGCGACTCGTGCCGCAGGGTCAAAGTGCGCGGACGACACTTTGGGGAGCGAATCCCAAAGAGCTCAGACACGTTTCACTCGTCGAGACTCCCGAGGTCTTCAAAAGGAGAAACTTTTTTTATTGTTGCGTCGTGCCAGCCGGAATATCGCAGTAGCAATGCAAGAACGTCTTGAAATATATTTTCCCGAATTTTTTTCCGCGACTCTTCCTCGGAATTTCATTAAAGCCAATTGCGCGAGTTATTTATAAGGAACCGGTTACAGCGTGACGCGGCTTATTTTCGCGCACGCGCAGAGGGAGAAAGGAACTCCGCGAAACGAAGAAGAAAGTGAATGAAAAAAATTAAATTCAACGAGAAACTCTTTCCGTAAGTTTTATTCAACTTTCGTGGGCCGAGGCTCGAAGTGGTGCTCGAAGCGGATATGAAACTCGGCGGAAACAATTTTCCGGACGCTCGTAAAAACTGCCGAAAATGAAATAAAAATTCGCGACACGTTTTTGCTGGAAAATCAGCTTCAGGGATAATTTCGAGTTCGCCGGTGGATATGATAGATGGGCGACTTCCTCGGGGATTTATTCGAAGCGGCTGAAGCGTTTGGAGCGGCAGTTCGATTGATTATTAAAGACGGAAGAGTGGATCGAGCGCGGGATAATTAATTCACGTCGCCCGAAGAGACGAGAAGAAGGTAAAAGCTGCAGTTACGCTGGTCGCCATTGGAGGCTCAAAGAGTCCTGCAATTAAGGACGTCTTTTTTTTTAAGTGTCTCTCATTATTATTGAAGCATAACTCATAATTGCTCCGAGGAGATCAGCAACCGGCGCGTGTCGCGAATTTTTTAAATAAATAATGCAGGTCGCGCAAACTGCACCTCGACCTGCATTATTTTTCCGCGAACGGACGCGTTTGCTGAATATCCAACGTCGCGGGTCTTTATTTCATTCTTGGAAATCAGGTTTCGCGCTGCATCTTATGCAACCAACGAGCGCTGCGGAGCTTTCTATATAGGTGGAGGCGCGCGTTCGACCGAGCAAAACGCTCATTCGTCCGCACAGCGATTTTGTTCGGTGCAGTGTCCTGCGCCACCGGGACAACCGGTCCTCGAACGCCCGATGCATTTGCGTAGAGCGCGCCGGGAAACCGGATGCGAGAGTCGCGCGAAAGCAAACGTTGCCTTCATCGACGTACACATGTGTACGTCGATGCATAATGCGCCAAGTGTTATGAACATTTTTCTCCGTAGCTTTCGGGCCACTGATATCTTCTGCCGAATTTATAAGAATTTCTCTTTAAAGTTTTATTTTAAGAAAAAGAAATCGAAATTTCGTTTATGTCGGATAATTCAGGAATTATTTTATATTTAGCGGTGCATTTTTAATTTTTAATTTGGCGATTAAACAATTTATTTTTGTTGACATAAAAACATTCCGAAAATATAGTAACGAGTTAAAATCAAATAAATACGTAGAAATAAAACATGAACGTGACTGAAAAAAAAAAAAAAAAAAAAAAAAAAAAAAAAAAAAAAACACGGAGAAATAAATAGTTCACAAGAGAAGCGCGGATGATCTTTGAGTTTTTACTTTCCGACCGGCTGCTGCGGTCTCCGACGTTGCCTCACGGTCGATTTAATTTCACGTAACATTAGCTCCCGAGGCCTCGCCGCGATTCACCGAGGGTACGGGGGATTTTTAGCGGCGGAAACGCGATTAAAAGGAGGCAGTAAAAAAAACAGCGAAGAGGAAGAAAAATGAGAGGGAATGAGAGAAAGCAGGTCGACGCACGGACGACCGAAAGCGGGAGATAAACCTGATTTGGTCGATATTTCACAACTCCCCGGCTGCCTCGCTCGTTATGACCCCATAAAAAATAATGCTCTTCTTTTTCCCACAAACGAGACCCTCGATTCAATCGATATATAAATTTCGTATTTTCGACCTAAATAATGAGAAAAGAAAAAAATGTTCGGCTCAGAATCAACTTCTCACATTCAACTCACGAAATCTAAAAAATAAGGACTTTCCAAGGGGTGCGAATTCTCAAAGTCGATAAAACGGGTTTCTACCTTACCGACCGCGACGCCTGCAGCGTCTCTTCGTATCGAGAATAAACAGCGCCACCTCGCGCGCCATTACCTAAGTTATTATCGCGGGAGGCTCGGTCGGTAACGCGAATTCTTGCCTTACCGACGGATTGCATTTTTTTTTTCTTTTTGCCTTTTCTTACCAAGCTTGTCAAAGTGATTTTTTTAATATAAATATGTTTATGCATCGATCAACAAATCACTGCTGTAAACGATGTCATTGAAAACCACGTTGATCGAAGTGGTAGTCACGAAAGTCAGGATGGCCGAGCGGTCTAAGGCGCTGCGTTCAGGTCGCAGTCCACTTCTGTGGGCGTGGGTTCGAATCCCACTTCTGACAATCTTTTTTTTTTATTAGTACATCTTTTTTCAATGTTTTCCGTCGCTTACAAACCATCAGCGAGAGAGAAGAGATACAAAATGATGTGCTTAACGCTTTCGCGTCAGTTGCAAACGGCGCGTCTCTCGCTAATTGCGACGTTACGAAAAGATAATGACGCGAAAGTCGTCGAGGACTTAACGAGCCTCTTTGCGCATGCGTCGCGCGTAATAACCCCGAGCGCGTGTCGCTCGAGCGGCCCTTTAATTCGCGGATTATTGCATAGCGCGCGCGCTCGTAATAATATAATAACGTGGCAACATCTGCGCACGCACCCGAGGGATCCGCGGGGAGTGGGGAATCGAGTGTCGAGTCAAGTGGCCACCCTGCGGGTTCGTAATATTGTTTACAATGCTCGTAGGCAACGTGAGTTGGCGAAAAAAAAATCACCATATGCCATACGGTACATAGCGGTTCGCTTGCGTGCTGCTGCTGCGGCTGCTGCTGTTATATGTTGATGCTGGTGATGCTGGTAGCTGGTGCTTGAAGATCGTGGCTATCTCGATCGGGAGAATTCTCGTTGAATTACACGCGCGAATCCATTTACGAGGGACCTACATTCGTCGTGTCTCCATCTTCATCCTCATCCATCGTCACTGCTGCAACAGACCAATGGCTTTATTTAAATGAAATACAACTTTATTTTAGGCTAACTGGCCGCCGGGCCGAAAACCGACCAAATCGGGGTCACGAAATTTATTATTTCAAAATATCGACTTTTAACCTATACCATCGTTCTCAAGTCGCATATTCTACCCCTGAAAACACCGGTTACAACCCTTTTTTTAGTGGATTAAAAAAAAATACGATATTTGACAGAACTGTCAAAGTTATCAAGGACAAATGAACCTGGACTCGGTCTGAGAGTCCCAGCCAATCACAGCTCGAATAGTTTGCTAACAATGCTTTTCGTTACTCATGAACTTTTTAAAAGAGGGATCAAAGTAAATTTATCTTGAAATAAATAATTAATCGTATCGAGGAATATTTATTTTAATTAAGTTAATCCTATTAGCCGAGAACGTAATTTTATTTAATATGAAGTAATAAATTTAACAGTCGATCCGATAAAATTCAATTAATTCAAATAAATTGTGTTTGCATTTTGTGCAATAAATAAAATTGCTGTTTATTCAAATCCTCCGAAGCTCCAGCGGGAATTACGAGTGCAGACTGTGCAGAATCGTTGCTGTATATATAACAACGCGGCGCATGAGCCGATAGTATGGTAATAATAATCCGCGAGCGAATCGCAGCCCGGACGAATGATCGAGCCTCGGGCAGAACCAATCGAGCGTCGTAATTCTCGTAGATTAACGCTAATGGCTCGATTGCGAATCGAGCCGCGCGTCGTCTACGACAGGAAATCGTCCGGAGTGATTTTCCACAGTCCAACGACTGTCTCGAAATGACCTCCGTCATGAGTCGAATTATCCCGGCGACAATTTGCTGGAGGCGAGAAAAAGGTTTTTTTTTCGTCTCGCAGCTAACAACGAGTTTAGTGTCACTGGTGAACGATCCTATGGGAAACGAGACACTCGCTCCACTCATTTCACTTTACTGCCTCGCGACTTTATCTTGTGGAACGAATAATGATAATTTAACTAGCACAAAGGACCCGACGATTGTCCGAAAAAAAATTACAAAGTCATTTTCCGTGTTCCAGTTAAATAATAAATTTACAGCCTCGTCTATTTTAATCAAAGGCTCGAAGATTAGAATATATTTATTTATTTCGATTCAATCGCGAAAGTAATTTGCAAAGTAAATTTAAAAAAATAGATAAAAACGAATCGAGGCTATCAACCAATTCACCGTCTTCCAATCCAGCCGACCTTTGACCTCCCAGCCGGAAAAACTCGTAATTCGATTTCGGTATAAAACGCCGCGTCTCGTAACTGTTTTAAATCAATCAGTCCGACACATTCTACTTATCCGCGAGCCTCTGCTGCGGTTCGTTGGTTCGCGGCTCGCAAACTTGTATTTCTCGTGTATGCACAGCCGAACCGGGAACTCGAAGTGGGAATATATATAACCAACACCCAATTACCGGGAGAACCAACTGACACCTCTGCGTCGCCGATATATTCGACATTATCCTGGAGAATAATAAATATACCATATTCTCAGGATTCACCCCGGCTGGTTCGTCGGGACATCGGCGAATTTATCTGTATGCGATTACGTTGTTCCATTCACCGCGGGACCATCGACGCCGTCATCCATGCGCTTGGACTATTCGCTCGGGCTATTCTTCTCGACTCCTCTCGGACTCGCTGCGAACCTGCAATCACGAAATTCAATTTCAATGGGACACCGTCGCGAATACCGTTGCGCGCCATTCGTACCATTCGTACCATTCTCCATCAGACCTGTGCGAAGCCCCGAGTGCCGAGAGGGACTTTGCTCGAGGCCCAAAGACGCTCGCGGAGCACTCGGAGCACTCCGAGTCAATTTTCCACGCGGTGGAAACGAGGTTAAAGTTCTTCACTTGCCTTTTACGATCGCTCGAGCTGCCCTGCTACAAAATCTGTAGCATTCTGTTACATTCGGCCCAAGCCAGGGCACACTGAAAAAAATTAATAGTTGTGATTACCAATCGTTGGTCAGAGCTACCAATATTTTAGTAACTGCAGCCAATATTTTGGCAGATCGGACCAATGATTGGTAATGGCTACTCATTTTTCTCAGTGCACTAATCAGGCCCGGAGAGGGCTGATGACTGGAAAGCGAAATACCTAAGAACCGTCCGAAACTCACTGAGGAATATCAAATAATGTGGGGCAAAGACGGTCGATATTATGATAAACGCCGACATGGTCCGTGACTTACAGAAGGTCACGATGGAAGGGGGGGAAGGAGGTTCTACTGTACCGAGACGTAATACATACGTAGCACGTGGTGGGTATATAGCCCAGACGGTAATCTCGCGCTTACCATGAGGCCCCCGACACGTTTATGAGCCCGAGACACTGGAGGGCAGCGACGATCGACGATCCTGGGAACATCCACCGTAGAATCTGGCTCCTGAGTTACCTGATGTCCATGCGCAATACACACAGACACTAATGCCACACGAATACACAAAAATACAAACCACCTACACGGTGAATAAGCTGCACAGCGGGGAATTCATGCGCCGTGTGGTATTCGTATTCACGCGTTCCGCCGGCGCAGCCGTCTCTACGTGTCGTCACGAGTTCGGTGTCTATGGGACATCGGGTACCGTTCGCTCCTCGCCATAGCACCTCGCTCGCTCATCGGTGGCCATTCCATTGAGGTGTCCCTTCGGCGTTCCTCGGCGGCGACGACGACGTGCAGGTCCCACCGACCTAGAAATGAGACGAATGTAATAGAGACTTGAAATTCTTCTCCCGAAATCCATTCAGGACTCGAATTATTTTCTCGGTTCTTAGGAACCCTGCACTGAATGAAATCAGTAGTTGCGGCTACCAATCATTGGTTAGATCTACCAAAATATTGGTTGCAGTTACTAAAATATTGGTATCTCTGACCAACGATTGGTAATCACAACTATTAATTTTTCTCAGTGTGAAAGTTCATCCGGGACTTCGTCCTGGTCCCCGTTTAGCCCTTCATCCAGATGGACCAATCAGTGGTCTGTCAATCAATCACTGAACCGATTTACAGCTGTGCATTTTTCTTATATTTTTTTCTTGCAGCTAAAAAAAAGATGTAAATCATCCATCGGTTGCAACAATCTTTGGGTCGTCGTACCTATAACGAACCGGCTAAGCGCATATTTTCCACGGTTCTTCCGTACGTACCTATCGACGAGAGCGCGTCTTGTGTGTCTTCATCGCAGCGCCGATGCATCGCAGCGACGCAGCCGTGTAGCACAGAGTCGAGGACGGGAGATCTCGCGAGCTCGCCAGTTAGCGCAGCGGCCAATGCCAGGGCGAAGTACGAACGGAGGAGCTGGACGCGACCGTTCGGTACCGTTACGCGCTGACTGCGAGCCAGGCAGCCGGCTCGCGTCCCGCACACGGCCGAAGCTCTGACGCAAGACGGAGCCTTGCGCCGGAGCCGCAAGACGACGATGACTCGGTCGAAACGTTTGTAAACACGATGAAAAGAGCCACGGAGAATTTATCTATCGTCGGCGCGCGCGCGTTTCTGTAATTCGTCCGGCGCGACGGAACCGTTGGTTGAGATGCAAAGAGGAAAAAGAAAAAAAAAAAAGAAAAAAAGTTAATAGGACATTACTTTTAATTGGTACCGGTTAATGCGGACGTATTCATTCGGTGCGAAGATATTAATTATTTAATTGACGAGAGAATTAAATTGAATCATTGATTCAGGGCTGAGATTTGATTATGAAAATTTAATTTATATTTTTTAGTTGTAGTAATCAATTGAATATTATTAGAAAAAAATACTATTCGCTGCTGTTGATTGTAACGTTGATACTTGTTATTGATTTAAATTATTATTCATTAATCGAATGGCAATTAATTGGTCCAGTGGCAAGTCTCGTATTTGTCGAATCAATTGAAATGATTCGATTGATCCGTTTGCTTTTCATTGACGCTGTTGTGAGAAAGAAGGATCGTATAACCGGTAGTAATGGCGATGAAATAAACGAGGCTGAGGCCGATGAGCTCACTGTCCGCGACAGCAAACTCGATTCCATTGGATCCATCGGATCGTTCGACCGTTCGCTGCTGGTCGGATCGGCGCGAGACGCGTCATTCGATCGTCATCCTCGCGCCTTACGTCGACGCGGTCAACACACAAACAAACGCGGGCGTCGTAAGGAAATCGTCATTCGAGCCGCGAGCGTAATTATAACAGTCGTCGGCGCCACTGACCTGTATTCCCCGAGCCCAGTCACTTCCGGTGCGCGCGCGTGCGATCCGTCGACTCGGTCGACCAGTCGTCATCGTCCCAGTTATTAACCTAGCACATATATGCATCGAGTGTTTAGAATTTAGGGCGCCTAATTGACACTGTTTGCGTCGCGAGTTGTGCGCATCGCATTTAATAATCAGTCCCTGAAATTTTTTATCACAACGAATAGATTTTTTTTTATTTAAATGCAGCATCCGAATTTTGCTGAAAATAAAATCTGCTTTGGTCGATTTTTTTATTTGAAAAAATATTCGCTGAAAAAATATGAAGACAAAAAATTCGATATCGATTTTTTAATCGAATTTTTATTTGTAGTCAGTCGTATTGAGATGTATTGAAGTATATGTTAAGTAAACTACGGCGAACAATGGATGAAGAAAGCATTGACCGACATTTCCAGAAATTCTCATTTCATTCGACGAAACCTCAACGTTCATTTACCGTTGCACTTTACGTCGTATCCGCGAGTGTCGCCGCGCTCGATGCGCGGACGATCGCGAATTTATACGCAAATCCGAATTATGCGCAATTAAGATGAAAATCCGGCGCGTGCGTTCGCACGGCGCTAAGTGTAACAGGAGCGTCGTCGTCGACCGGATGTACGTTCGGAGCCGTGTAACGGTGCACCCACGAAATCCTCATCGCGCTCGATCTCCGTCTCTCGATCTCCGGCGCGGGGAAGGGGGCGAGGGGGGCAATACGGACTAGCGGGTCTCGACCGGAGCGTCGAGAGAGCGATAACCGCACTCTTGTCTCGTGTCTGTTCAGACGCTGAGACGGAAACAGTGTGTTCCATGGTCTCCGGGATCTCGATGGACTGAGACGGTTCCTGAGAACGCGGCCAAATCCAAATCCAAAAGTAAACCACCGAAAAAAAAAATGTACCGCGTTCTGTCATTTGTTGACTTATTTATTGAATTTATTGCTGTGACCTTCGTATGCCCTACGTGTTTTTTTTTATTTGTTAACATTTTTAATCACAAAAAAATATACTGCGTTCTGTCATTTGTTGACCTATTTATTGAATCTATCGCTATGACCTTCATATGACCTACGTTTGACCTCCGCGCTTTTATTATATTTTTTTCAAGAGCGTTCATCGCTCTTGAAAAAAATAACATAAAATCTACTCAGAAACCTCAGACGCTTCGAGCCGAAACGGCGTATCCCACCGTTTCCGTGATCTCGGTGGCCCGGGACGGTTCCCGAAAACGCCCACGGTTAACGCCTTGCGCCGAAAAATCCCGTAATAATTACGATAGGTTCCGCGCGGCTCGAGCGTTGCGTCAGCGCCGGTAATAACAGCTTTTCTCAAGCCAAATAATAGGACGAAGAAAAAAAAAAGAAAGGAATGAGAAAAATGAGTTCGTCCTAAGCGTCAGGTGTCGAGTTCACGGCGCCCGAAAAGAGAGACAAATCCCACGGCAGTCCTCGGAAATTACGCGGTTTTTCGTATTCCAGGCCCGCGGCCGACGGTTCCTCCCGCGCTGCCCGCGCGCGGAGAACGGGTATTCCAATGGTCCCGCGCGCGCGCGGACCAGTGGCGCGCGCAGCACGCACGCCGCATGAGCAAAAACTCTCGCGCGCCGGTCCGACATTAGCAGCGCCGCGCGCAGGCGCAGCCAGACACATCGACAAAGAGCCCCGCGCGCGGCATTCCTCATCGACACGTCCGTCGCGTGTCTACTTAGGACCGCGTAGGACGCTCGACGCGCCGCGAGCAACATACTAATGAGTTGGGTCTGCGAGAGTTCGAACCGCGAATATGTGTACACGAAAAAAAAAAAAAAAAAAAAAAATACTACACGTGAAATATACAAATACTGATGAGCCGCGTTTGCGAGTTCGAAACACGAATATGTGTACACAGCAAAAAAGAGTGTGTGTACTACATGAGAAATATACAAATACTCGAGTATAGTAACCAGTAGGCACTCGGAATGAGAAAAGTGGTGTCTGAGCATCGGTGCCCGTAGTTACTGCCGTCGCAGCCGCAGCTGCTGCTGCCGGTTGTATGTACAAACTCTCGCACGACTCTCAGCTTGCCAAGAAGACACGAGGAGTAGGAGGAGGAGGAAAGAGGAAAAAAGAAATGTGCGTCATCATTATACGCTAGCTTACACACATACTTCTGACATAACAGTACACTCTGCAATGCGCCGTATTCACGCCCACGCACTCGCGGGAGAAACACACAGCCCGGGAGCCAACCGGAGTGGCTTCGTGTAAAACCCGGCGAACTGTAAAATATTTCGTCGAGGCTGCTGCTACTGCTGCTGCGAAGTGAGAGAAGCGTCAGAAGCGTCGAATTTTTTTTTTTTATGCAATGTGGCTATTTGCACCCTTTTTCGTGGACCGTGGATCGTGTCCCTTAGATTTATTTTTGGCACTCTTTTATTCGTGTTTCTTTAAATAATTATATAGTACTTAATAATTGTATAGTGTAGTGGAATTTTGACGATTCACGAAAAAGAGTGCTAATCCACGCGATGAATTTTTTTTTCTCATCAGTCCAACCAAAATTGAACCTAAGAGACACGATCCACTATCCACGAAAAAGGGTGCGAATAACTAAATTGTTTTTTATATTTGTGAAAAATGATTTTTCACAAAAAAAAATGAGAATAAATATTGATATCAATTTATCGCGAGCAAACTAGATTTTCTCTGTGCGAAATAACCATCCTTGCTCCGATGCATCCGACAGTCGCTGCTGCTGCTGCTGCTTGGAATTACATTTCACCGGGACGCGCGCGCGTTGCTCAATATTTTACCACCTATTGCATTCCGAGTGACTGGCAAGAAGGATAGAAAGAAAGAAAAAAAGGAAATAAAAAAAGAAAGACGAGCGTCTGTAACGAGCCTCGAGGGGAATCTGGCCTGGGAGGATGTCTGACTGCATATTGGCCGTGACCACTAATTTTACCGTTGCCTCTGATGCAGATTCCTTCTCGCTGCTCTGGGTCGAACTATTTTATTATTATATATTACGCGCGGCGACCTCCGCGCGGCCGTGCGAAATATATATATCCATCCTCATACATACATACATACATACATAGATACCTATAGTATACCGCACGCGGTGAATTGTTATTTCGCTTCGCGCGCCAAGAGGGCGAGAGACCTTCCGCTGTTACGCGAATACAAAACGCCGCTCGTTTACTGTTACCCGCGCTCTCCGATACCGCGAATTATCGCGCACTTTAGCCTCGTCTTCTGCATTACATATTTTTTTTATTTTTTTTTCCCTTCTTTTTTTCTAAATATTTTTCCATGCAGCGTCTCCCCGGCCGTTTTCCTTTATAGCCGTCAAATTAATGATCCCTACACCGTTAATGTCCGGCGCACACGTGTTGCACACGCGGAGCCGAATAATCAAGGCGCGCAACACGAGGAAGAAGCTCGCGGTGGCTTCCAGTCGGTGCGGCCGTTATTAAATAACCAACGCCGAGCGCTTTACCGCAACTTCATTAATAGCGACGCTTCGCGGCTTCGGGGCGAACGCGCGAGACGAGAGAAAAAATACCGCGAGACGACGAGGACGTTGGAGGTGCAACGCCGAGAGGGAAAAACCAGGCGCGAATAGTCGATCGAAGAATTTTATGCGCTTCGCGCTCCAATGAGCTACCTTGTCCGCTTAATTCCGGGCGCAGCGTCGTAATGAGGCGGCCGACGCGCGCGCATGCGCACGATCCGAGCAATCGGCAGGTTTAATGGGCTACGCGCGGATCTTCGAGCCCAGGGAGAGGATATAATAAAACCGTCCGTCGGACGCTACGAGGATGCGATATTTCACGAGCGAGACAAATTTCCCGGCTCGAAGTAATTCGGTGGCGGCGAGTTTGAATTACGCGACAGCTCAATGCTGATCGGGTTCAAGGTCAAGCGTAACTCTTGAATGGGTCGACAATTGGATCCAAAATGTTTTTAGAGTCAAACGTCACGAGGGTATTCAAAACGTAATTTTTTTCTTTACTCCCTGATTTATTTTCATGCTTCGACTCGTGAATTACGAATCGTTTGTCATTCCTCCGTCAGCCACAAATTCGCCAGTCTAATAGTCGGTGCTCCCAAACGATTATTCATCGGTCGTAGAGTGAAGTCGCCTTAGTTGAACGCACTTGGCACCGGCGCTGAGAATTCGCGCTAACGTCAGCCGCGCGTCCGCGAGAGCGTATCGCGATATACATATACACATGTGCATCATATATTATACTTGGGTCTGTACGTACAAGACAACGAAAGAGGAACGGCACTGGTAGTCGTAAGACACGAGGAGAGTCAACGAATGCCAATGCCGAAGAGCACAGCACGGTCCGTCGCACATTGAGAATAACCGTAAAGATCAGACGTGTAAGTCTGTGCACTGCAGGTCGTTCGTTTATTATTCCGGCGTTCGTTTCGTTAAAACCGAAAGGTGAATTGCAGGGAGGCGAAATTCCATCCATCGGACAGTTCCATCCATCGGAGGACAGAAGAAGTGCTGTCCTCGTCCGATGTAAGGATAATGTTGGCAGAAAATTTGCAGCGTTACACTCGGCACTAGTCAGGCCCTGATCAGGGCCGCGTCATCCATGTCAGGGCTTGATCGGTGCCTGGCTTGGTTCGAATGTAACGATACAGATTTTCTACCAGGGAAGAGAAGGATATGAATAGGAGGAGGAGCATAAGGAGGAGGAGGAGGGGAAGGAGGAGGAGGAGGAGGAGGGGAAGAAGGGAAAGGAGAAGTGGAAGAGCTTCGCCCTTCTATATTACAACGAACTCGTCCTCAGCAATAGTCAAAGCGACTAGTAGTATTTCCTCTCGGTTCTATACACTCGCCGAGTCCGCCTCGTAGTCCGGAGAATCCGGGGAGAGCGCAATCAGGTCCAGTTAAGGTTTCCACGCGTATTCCCAGTCGACTCTGTTCGCCCGCTGTTCGGACTCTCCGCGACTGCGGCGCAACAGCCCCCAACGCTGCGGAGTTTATCTTCGTATGCAAATGACCCGAGGTGATCGCGCGGTACGTCGAAGCTCGGCTCGATAATACCCCGCGAATGGCTTCGATGCTCCCGGCTTAATATTGTTTCTCCTCGCGGTGAACATGCGTGTTCATAAATTTTTTTTTAGACGATACACAGATACTTTGGATTTTTCTCACGGGAGATATACACGGATTCTTTGTGATTTTTGTATTGGCGAAGCGAAGATTTTTCTTGAGGTTCAAATGAATCGTTGCGATTCTTCGAGTACAGGGAAAGACTGACTCGTGTATTTCTTTGTATTTTTGTTTTCTTCGGCTTTGAAAAATCAGAGAACAGCGACGAAGAAGAGTCAGACGGAAGGAAAATAAGAGACGCGTAGCGACGCGGATAATTTAGCCACGCGTAGTTTTTTTCGCTGACCAACGAGACGCTTATCCCGTGGTGACGGTTTATGTAAAGCCGTTACCACTTTGTAAGACGACAAAATGAATGGAAAGACGCGACGATTTCTATGCCTCCCGTTCAGAACGGGGATCTAGGACGCTTTTCGAGACCGGCGAATTCCGGGCTGTAACGGTGCTCGAGCGTACAAACGTCGACGTTTAATTGCCGAGACTTTCGGCAAAGCACCGGCGTCCCGGCAACGACGGAGATAATTAGTCTTCGAGGACGTCACGAGCGCTGACAAAAAATCACGACTTATTCAAAAACGGCGCGGAATTTACAACACACTATATCCTCACTGTAGAATCTTACTTTAATCACTGTTAAAAAAAACGTCCCAACTGTTTCGGACGAACCCGACGCATCCCATTTTTTTAATTCTTCGAAACGCACAGATCGCTCACTCGTTTTTACGACTATTCAACGAAACCAAAAAAATCCCTTCACAATTTTTGACAATTTCATTCCACGAACTTATCCTGACAGACATGTTTTTAAATTGCGTCATGAATTAGAATTGCTCGATATTTTTATTCCTCGAATTGAGGCGTAAAAAAATCAGCGAGTCTCGTCGGGATTATTTAATTACATCCAGCTTCTGTGCGTGTGCTCACCTTATTTTCGCACGAGACTCCTAACCCTAATGCGTATATATACTCATGCATTTAAATATATATATACATAGCAAGGCGGTATATACAAACTAATTAAAGCTACAGCGAGAGGGACCAGTCGTCCGCTTGTCCCGGTGAACATATCTCTCGGTTGGAATCTCTCGCGGAGTATAAAGAGGCGAAGAGGCAACCCTTCACGTCGCAATCGCGCATGAGGCCCTTCGGGTTGAGCGTGTTACTCTCGCGGACTCGCGGAACGTCATTAAGCCGCGCGTATGTTACGCGTTACCATCAGCGGCCACCGAGCCAACGAGAGAAAAAGGGAAAGAGACACGGAGAAAGAGAGAAAGAGCGAGAGCGTTGCTGCTCGAATAATTACAAGCCGAGTCTCATCCTCGTCTAACGCTCCTGGAACTAATTACAACGCGGAGGGTGCGCGCATGCGCCGGCGACGTTAAATTATATAGGAAAAATTCGTGATACTGAACTGATTGCCGGAGGAACTCGCCTTGCGCCACATCTCCCCCCCCCCCCCCCCCCCCTCCGACGTCACGTGTCGATGGCCTCCTCCCTTTTTCAAGGTCTTCCATTAATTTTTCCTTCCACCAGAACATTTGCACCACGCGAAGGCGAAAAAAGGGAAAGCCACGCATTAACATTGAATACCCAATTCACTTTTTTTCTTAACAAACTGACTGACGTTCCAGATGTGTATCGAGACGTGAAAACGACATTTCAACATTATTTCTTCCGTAACACGAGACGCCCTTCCCAAAAACAGTAATTACATGTCAAACGCTCCGAGGCAATTTTCAGTCCTTCGAAAAATAATCCCAAGCTCCAATTTCTCGGGTCAACGCGCCAATCGGCACCAGACGCAATTCGACGTGTATCAATTACGCAGTGCGTCGACCCTGCGCGACGTAAACTAGATCACCGGGCGGATTATCCCGGGCGCGCTGCGCCCGACTCTCGCGAGCGATTCGTGCGGTCGGTATTATTGGGTTACAGGGTTATCGAGATATTACGCGTCGCGACGATAAATCCGCAGCGGTGCGCAGAGCGTAGGATTCACCGTGGAGGCTGCAGCTGCAGCTGCTGCAGCCACCGCTGCTGCATCCTCGGCGACCGCGCGCCGCGTCATCATGATCAACATGAGTCGATGATACTCCACTCGTCAGTCTGTGTTCCTGTTCCTCCTTTTTTTTTCCTTCTCCTCCTTCATCCTCGAGTCCGCGTCTCATCTCTCGTCAGCGATGCGTGCGCCACTCGTGTGGTTCGCTCGTCGCTGGATTTATCGGACGTCCCGCAGTCGTCGTCAGCCACGAACCGCAGTGATACCGTCACAATCGCGGGCTTTGACTGTAGGCAAATGTATAGTCGAAGCTCGCGCAGCTGCGACTATACACTGAGAAAACGGGGCTCGGGTGACGAACAATAAATACTAAACTCATTTGAAATATGCTATAAGTTTGGAAAGACGTATTGAAACAAAAACAATTTTTCCTACGCGTCTGACAATAAGTACTAAAAATATGACAGATTTTATTGGGCGACATTGCACTGAAAAAAATCAGTAGTTGCGATTACCAATCATTGGTTCATTCTACCAATCATTGGTTCATTGTAACAAAATATTGGTTGCAATTACTAAAATATTGATAACTCTGACCAACGATTGGTAATCACAACTATTAATTTTTCTCAGTGTGTAATACTTGCGAAAAAAAATCCAAACAGGTTCTAAATCGCTATGCTTGACAGCACTGAGCACACAAATTCTGGCACAAATCGCTACACCCTAGAACCCTCGTTTTCGATGTGTAGATTCGGTTACAGTCGAAGCCCTCAATTGTCACCGGGTTCACACGGCCAACGACTGGGACATCCGCATCTTGCGCCTCGTGCATCATCGTGTAAGGCAAGGCTGGCAAGGCGAACTACCCACCGGTAGTTCCATCTGCCTCACGCGAAACGGATAGTTCGCCTTACAAGGCGGCTGCACTTGAGCCGCGTACAACGCGCGCTAACACAACTATAACTATATGAGTGCTGTACGCAGCGAGAGCCGAGTGATCCAAGCGGAAAAATCTCGCTGGTAGCATCGAATCGCGGTGGTTTCGTATACATAGTCGCCGCGTGCGTTCCTTTTGAGGATCGTTCTTGCTCGCAGTCGACGAGGAGCACCGACGATTTTTGCCTCTTCCGCTGGCTTCTTCGCGCACTTCTTCCTCGTCTTCTTCTGCTTCTTCTTCTTCGTCTTCGTTCGCCTTCCCTTCGTCTTTCCGCGCCTCCATTCCATCCCTTCGTCCTCGTCTTCGTGCGTGCGAGCTCGAGGGACTCTGTATAGGCTCCGGATTGGCGCTGAAAATAGAAGACATCGGCTATAGATTGATAGACGGGCGACAGGCCGAAGGGAACCTCAGACTGAGCAAGAGGAAACCGATCGCTGTGGGTATACCTATCTATTATATACGTATATATATATATTGGTCTCGACTGCGATAGATTTATATATAGTTATATATAGTATTCGATTGGCCGCGGCGAGCAAAAAAATATGGCGAACGAGTTCAAAGTTGCGGAAGAAACGATTGCAGCTTGGAGGCAGCTTCCAAGAAGGATGAAGACGTAGGGAGGCTTCGCCTTTTTACCGCGTTTTATTGGAGCTCCACTTCTTATTGATTTTTTTTTTTTTTTTTTTTTTTTGAGTAATCAACTGAATTCAGTTTGATTCATAAGCAATTTCTAATAATAGAACCGACCGGTTTTCTCCCGCGCGCGCGGTTCGCGATGCGCGCCACTATTTTCCTGAGGCCGCGTGACTGGGCAACGCTTAGTAGATCTCGGCCGCGCGATCTGGAATACATTTAACGCCAGCGTCACCGGCGAGCGAAGCAGATCACCGAGGAATGCAAACTCGCGCGATTGTCGCTCGTCGTCTTCGTGGTCGTCGCCCCGGATCGAATCGCCGCGGCGATTCGACGACAGCTGTTTCACGTGTAGATCCGTCATCACTGGTCTCGAAACCTGCCACAGGAAATAAGGCGGAAAATTTCAGCCAAATGCTGTTACCACTAAAAAAAATACAGAATACGCTGGAAATGATTCTCGCAAACTTACTTATTTTTTTCCTGCGCTTGAGAACGTTCGTTCTTACGTCATAAATTTCATCGACGTTACAGAGCCGCGGCGAGACTGCATCGCAAAATACTTCGCGGTACTATCAAAGGATTCCCCGTTGCACGAGTTTCTTTTCTCTCTCTCTCTCTCATCTCTTGTGCTTCTCGCTTCCTAGCTGCTCGGCCAATCCGTGGGTAACTTTTCTCCGAGGGCCCTTTGCGAGAATTCGCGCCACGAGTTAGTTACACGAATGCGAAACTCACAGGCGCTCGCCGCCCATTATACCTGCAACATAGTAAAGATTATTATTGTTATTATTATTATACACGGCATTAAACATGAAAAGATACGCGAGATGAGCCGGTATTACGTCTAATGGCATCGGCGATTCGGATAGCATTTTTTTTTTCTTTTTCTTATTTTTAAACCATAATTAGCATTGTTCGAATATGTAAATTATAATTCACCGGAGTTCCTAAGTATTACCCAACATTAATACGCGATTTACGTGGCGTATTACAGACACGGGCAACACGTGCTCGAGAACCGGTGAAACGGTAAACTCTGAATTCCCATAGCAATCAGCTTATATCGTTCAATTAACCATCTGGCTGATTAATCATCGTTCCTGTCGATGCAACCGAGATACACAGGGAGTTCGCCTCGACGCGGAGTGATGGAACGCGTTGCACTCCGTTCCTCGGCCGGTGCGGACTCCGTGTTAATCATGTGTACACGGTGATTCAGAATGATTTTTCTTATTGGAAGAGAACGGATGTTATGTTTTTTTTTCACTGTGTTCCTTTGATTGCATCGTAAATGTTGATGAATGGATCAATGGGGTTCGCTTGCTTCTCTCCCAGCACTGCAAAGTTGTTATGAATGATCCGTTGATTAAAATTTATTACGCTTACGACTAAACAATTATTGCGAATTTTTAAAAAAATAAACCTAATAAAACTGAAGCCGTAATTTTTACAGCAATTACAAATAACTTTTCAATTAATTTTTCCCTACAAAAAACGACTGGATAAATTAGATGCACGTATCTAAAATTTTGCAAGACAATTCTGAATCACCCTGTACCCACGAATAGACTTTTCAGTCCGCGAATCGTCCGGCCGCAACCGCGAGAATAGATTACGCGTTCCCCCGGTGATTTCCACGTATGTAAAAAAAAGGTACGCTACGATTGCGCGCCTGAAGATCAGCAAAGCAATTCTGCGTCAACCTGTATACACGCAGAGCGGGTGGACTTCGTGGTCCGTGGATCGCGTACCTGCGCGCGCGCGAATAGATTACATATTCCCACGTATGTACGAACGGGGAGGAGTTCTCGGGGAGTGCGCATCGCGTAGTCAAAGTACATACAGTTATGATCGTGGGTGAGCGTGGACAACGCATTTGTGTGCGTATACGCGTTGCAACGTTGTATACCTGTGTATAAGCATCGCGCTGCCGATGGCGCGTAGACCTGGCGCCGCTGCAGCTTCTCCAGTCGAAACTCTCGGCTGAGCTTAAAGAGAGGAAGGAAAGGAGCCGAGTGGAAGTAAAGGAGCGAGGACTGGAAAATCGTAAATCTAAATAATTGACAGTTCATGCGATGAGCATAGAGAGAGAGAGGTGAGGGGGGGGAGAGAGAGAGAAGGGGAGGGAAACTGGTGAGATAGCCGAGTGCGATAGGCCTAAGAAGGTGCACTAGCTTATTTTACTATACCCGCTCGCCGCGTGGAATATGTGAATAGGTGTGTACCGACTCTTGTACTGGACGAATAGATTGTTACTAATAACACCGAGCTCCACTAATACACGTGGCTTGCGTTATGCGCGCGCACCGACCTTGCGCATATTATAATAATGAGTGGAGCGCGCGTTTATTTAGGCACTGGCACAGTCATTGGCCCTGTAGGCCGACTGTGCGTGGTGCAGACATTGGCACAGTGCTTCCCTTCACTGAGCAATTTTTATGGGACTATAACTGTCGAGAGCTCGAGAGTCCAATGGATTACGCGTTCGTGGTGTCCGTGGCGTTTCGCTTGACGCAAATCGGGCCCTGGCTAGGACCCAGGTGGCCTGACCAGGGCCCGGACAGGGCCCGGCTTGGTCCGGAAATTCGTCAAAAGACGTTTGCGAGAAGCAAATATTTATTGAATTACTTATCAGCACCCCGGCGCAGTTATTGGCCCCTCAAGTGGACGCGCAGGCGCAGTCATTGGCACCAGCGTTTCCCTTCTAGATTTTTACGGGCCAATAACTGTCGGAAGCTCGGCGCTCGCGTCCATTATTCGTGCTCGGCCGGCGAGTCTCTCGTGCATCGAATTTTCGATAATCATTCCTCGCTTCCTCGAAGGCGCACGAAAATTATGATACAGCAGAAACGCGCGCAGTTCGCTGTACTCGCGGACTGCGGGAAATCGCATCCCGAGTGCCGGACACGCGGCGAAAAAGTCGCATTAATGAATTACAATCGTCGGCGCGGAGAAGGGAGAATATTCCTGAGCTTGCGCGCATGTTGCGAGCGAGACGATTCAGCCCCCGTGCGTGATTGCCCATCGGGCGCAGTCATAATTCTCGAATTTACTGCGCGAGGCGATGTTTCAGCTCCCGCTGTTTCTACGTTTGCCGTTCGTGGTACTCGCGGCGCCGGGAAATATGCACGAGGGAACATTACCCGTGCGCCGGGGCTGCGCGCAGACGTCATACACAATCCACGGGTTACACGTGTTGTGTATATGCGTAGCGCACTAATGTTTCGGTCCGTCTTATCGAGATTGCGCGGCGAGGATAGACGGTAAATATACGCTAGACTCGAGTCGAGGGGTGGAACGCACGAGGGAACGTTTTTTTTTTTTAGGGCGAGCATCGCGAGTGGCAGGGGAAATCCCAGGGCGAACAATCCACGATGGGAATACACGGAATTTTAATCTGTGGCTCGTTGCGGATCTTCGGGCGCTTGTGGGGCCATTCGCCTTTCCTCAAAGTTACAGGTTTCATCGGGGGGAGCGAGAACAATGGTCAGTCGACGCGTCGGGCAATTACGTAGGTTCGACGCGAGCCTGAGAAATTTGCGAACCCGGCGACGATCGGTGTGGATCGAAATGAACTCTCAAACGACCTTTGACTGGTGAAACGAAAAGTTCCAAGTAAAAAAAAAAATTGATTAGTCGATTGAGTAATTAAGTCAATCAAATTAATTGAAGAATTAACATTCTCTGGTTCTGTATTCGACGATCCCAGCAGAATTCAAACGGAAACGAACAGGCGTTTGAAGATTCGCAGATTTTGATAAAACAATCTTAACTCGCCAATTAAATTACAAGTTAATTGAATAGTTTCGATACAAAGGTCGAATGCTCGGAGATAAAAAAAAGAATCTCGTTGAGAACCGCGGCCTGGGACATAATTTGATATATAATTGCAGGAACCTTCCCTGGCGGTGAACTCGGCTGCAATTGAGGGATCGGGGTCCCCTGTCATCAATGTTTCTGCCGTGTCGAGAGCCTCGTGGACATTGCCGATTTAGGTGTCGCACGTTCCATCGAACGTTGCTCGGCCTGGCCATTGGTTATACCCTTGCCGCGACGGCTCGTGTATATACTTTGCTGCTGTTGCTGTTGCCGTTGATGCTGCTGCTGTTGCTGCTGCTGCTGTTGCTGCGGCTGCTGGAACCGTTATCGAAGCACACAGTCGTAAACGGTTTAACGAGGACGCGGGTATGATCGCGGGACTCCGATATGAAGCCTTGGGAACGAGCTTGTAACGAGGCACGCGCGGACGAGAGACGATCTATCCAGTCATCGAGGGCGCTCGCCGCGCGGCTCCGGCCACCGGACTCTCGCGGGATTATTTTCCATCGGCGACACACTCAGCGTCAACGGCGGAATTTCGCAATATTCGCCGGCGCCGGAGGCGAGAGAACGAAAATTCATCGGCAGTTGTCACGCGATGTTTCCATCGTGTAACACTTGACGTCGAATTGTTGTCCTCTATTACAAAATTCGCGAGCAACCATTTTTGGCCGAACAGTTTGTCAGAAATCGTAGTTCTGGCCGCCGGGCCAAAAACCGCCCAAATCGGGGTCACGAAATTTATTTTTTCAAAATATCGACTTCTAACCTATGCCATCGTTCTCAAGTCGCATATTCTACCCCTGAAAACACTGGTTACAACCCTTTTTTAGTTGATTTTGAAAAAAAAAATTTTTGGCCGAACAGTTTGTCAGAAATCGTAGATCTGGCCGCCGGACCGAAAACCGCCCAAATCGGGGTCACGAAATTTGTTTTTTCAAAATATCGACTTTTAACCTATACCATCGTTCTCAAGTCGCATATTCTACCCCTGAAAACACTGGTTACAACCCTTTTTTAGTTGATTTTGAAAAAAAAAAATTTTTGGCCGAACAGTTTGTCAGAAATCGTAGATCTGGCCGCCGGACCGAAAACCGCCCAAATCGGGGTCACGAAATTTATTTTTTCAAAATATCGACTTTTAACCTATACCATCGTTCTCAAGTCGCATATTCTACCCCTGAAAACACTGGTTACAACCCTTTTTTAGTTGATTTTGAAAAAAAAAATTTTTGGCCGAACAGTTTGTCAGAAATCGTAGATCTAGCCGCCGGACCGAAAACCGCCCAAATCGGGGTCACGAAATTTATTTTTTCAAAATATCGACTTTTAACCTATACCATCGTTCTCAAGTCGCATATTCTACCCCTGAAAACACTGGTTACAACCCTTTTTTAGTTGATTTTGAAAAAAAAAATTTTTGGCCGAACAGTTTGTCAGAAATCACCAGACGATGAATCAGATACGTTGAATATTTCTTGTATACATTCCCCATTCCTGATTCTCTTGCGAAAATATGCGTGAACCTCTCCCGCGAACGGAACGTCATTCCCATGGTAACGAAATACTTGTGCGTAATTTCGAATTCGTAAAAATACTTCGCACCGATGGGAATGGCTGGTCCCGCTGGTCCGGGAATCGCACTCGCGACCACGGCGCAATGCCGTCGGGTCAGCGAAGCAACAAAGTAGAAGCAACGAGAATCCGGAACGCAGGAATGGATATCGAACGCGACTCGCGAGGACGGCGGCGGCGGGGGAATCGAGGGCGAGACCGAAGCGCGAAATTCACCGTGAAAGGGGGGCAATGGTTCGATCGTTCCTGGTATGCGAGACCCGCATCCAATATACCGCGAGAGCCTGATCTACCTTTCTTCTTCCGCGTCTCCTTCCGCAACTCCGGTGAGTATATTTATCTATATCTCCCCCTCTCTATGTATATACATATATATCGACCTGCTGTGTGCAACGATGCCGATGGATTAGCGGTGATGGAAATCGAATTTATTTTATATACTGCGCGATGGCGAACACCGATGCTTCTGCTGCTGCTGCTGCTGCTGAGGGACTTTTTACTCCCTTATCATAGTCGCGATCGTGTAGCCGGCGCGAGTTGTATATTTTTGCGTTGCAGACGAGGTATTTCTCCTTGCGGCCAGAAGAGCCGAGGATACCACCGGGGAAAATACGAAGCAGCCGCACCGGGTGCCGGCGGCGTCGCGCAGGTTCGTCCGTGCAGAGCGACGTCAACGGGATCCACTGCCCACGAGAGCGTCGCGTCCACCTCTTCGTCGTCGTCGTCGTCGTCGTCGTTACGCTCTGCGAAGCCTCGAGGAGCCAAACGAACGCGAGCTCGGCTAGCGATAGTATTTCCAGTTGATTTTCCTCCCGCTGGTCGCCACTGGGATGACTGTACCGATTCTGTAACATCAAAGTCTAAGCGTTATCTCTGGGATGAAATTCCTAAATCATTCTAAGCTAGGAAATAAAACAATTCTTTATTGTGACACTTTGCGTGAGTCTGGGATTAGTTTACCCACTTTTCGCTTCACCGCCCAAGCCGAGGAATGTCCCGACGAATTTTTGCGATTATTTCACATTTGCATTGCTAATTAGTCGTAAATCATTTAGTCGAGCCATCATCGACGCGATAAGTAACCACCGCAACGCGTGCGATTAACGTTGAGATACGAGTATGTCACGCGTTATAAATCTGTGATGCATTTTAACGAGACAGCGGCCGATAAGACATAAATACGCTGTCCGGTATTTCCAGTTTAAATTTCCTCCTACCGAACCGCAATGGACTAAGTAAAAAAAATCTACCATCTAAATTTAATCCTTGCCAAAATCTGAAAATTCTCGCAAGAATTCCAACGAAAAAAACTCGAAAATAAATTGAACCGCCCCAGGATGATACGACGAGATGTCCAAGGAAGACATTTACGGCACTCGCCTCATTCACGACACCTCAGCAACCGACTGCCACGACGATCCTCAACGATCCCCGGCAATTTTCCGCGGGGAGAAAAACTTATCGCTTCCTGTGCACGTATCTTCGCCTCTTAAAGACCGAGAACCGAAGCGGCGAGGATCGAGGAAAAGTTGCGGAGAAAATGAAGAGCCCTGGCAGAGAGGAGGAAGCAAAAGAGAGAACCGTTTATTATATAGCAGTAGTATACACGGATATATAATGCGAGCCGGACTCTGCGTTGCGAAGATATAAAAACAAGAAGACGAAGGAGGAGGAGGAGGAAGAGGAGGAGGAAAGAGAGGACGAAGCACCTGTGCATGGGGACACACGGGACCGTGGAGTACGAGCGGTTTCCGCCTTCTCATTACGGCACCAGTCAGCTCTTCCTAGTATTTTTTATTCCATTTCCTCTGCTTTTTATTCGCTCCTTCATATTCTTATTTTTCTTCCTCTTCATCTGTGTATATATCTCTATATATATATCCTTCTCCCTTTTTGTCCAACCCGCCCGTTTCCCTTCCAGTTTTACGGCTTCCCTTTGGCACTGTTTTTTCTTTTTCGCGTTCCCCTCTCTTTTCCCTTCGCTCAAATGTGTCCTGCGGTGACGTTTAGAGTTTATACCTTTTTCCGTCGGTGCCTCGTGGCCCTTTTTATCCATTCGTCGCGCATCGCTGTCCATCGGCGAGTCACCGGTCCCACAGAGGCTTGCGGCTGGTTACTGCTGTGCGACTGAAGCGTTTGCTCGTGGACTCCGAGCTCCAAGGGTCGTCTCACCGTCGTCGCCGAGGCTCTGTTGAAAATTGACACTGATTAATTTGAGTAAATCTCGTCTCTCGGTGCAGAAGCGAATAAGGACCGCGTGTGGCGAAGATAGCGAAGGATTTATGTGCTCGGTGCTTTAATCACGATTATAGCGAACCCGTGTGTGGAAAAACATATAAATCTTGGATGTTTTGTGGACGTCCGAATTTACGTAATTGTGCAACGGGTACTGTATCTCTCTCTCGCTCTTTTTCTCGTTAAGCCGAGGAGCGACTTAATTAACGCCTCGAAATCGTATAACGGCCACTCGGGCAGCTCGACGCATTAGGATCTTTTGTACGAACGTGTGAGACACGTGATCTTTTGTACACCACGCGCGAAGGAAGAGGAGAGTCGCGCGGCGGGAAAAGTCCGACAGGAATGTCGAGTGAGACTGAGCCGAGAGAATTCTCGACGGGAGAAAGACGGAGGACGAGAGTTTATCTCGTCGCAGGGTTTCCCAAGATCAAAGCGTCGCCCGCGATACCCTATAAATATTTTACGATTTTTTTTCTTTCAGCCGCCGCGAGCCACGCGGCTCGCGTATTTCACGCAGCGGTGAAAAAACATTTTACAGCGTCCGGTAGACTATCGCCTTGTCCCAGGCGCCCCCGGACTTCACGACCGGAGGGTGTCTCGAGCGCGGGTGGAGAACCTCGGAATGAACTGTGTTGACTCCGAACGGATGAAGTTTTGACTTTTTACTTGAATATACGACTTGAGAAGGACGGTTAAAATGAGATATTTTGAAAAGAAAAATTTCGCAACTCCGATTTGGGCAGTTTTCGTCTCCGGGGCCGGTTTTAGAATTACTGGTAAACAAAATGATTTTTTTTTAAATTTGAAATCAAGTAAATTTCGCGGCCAAGCAATCGCAGTTAGAAAATACCGAACAGACGCGAGAAACAACGGACACAACGGTCCTCTTCGGTCTCAACTGTTGCGCACCTTCGCAGCCGGAGCTAATGAACTTCGAGCGACTATTAGGTGCTAATTGCGGGGCCACAGCACCTGAGAACCTCGACTCTTTGTCTGGTGAATAAAATCTAGCGTGAAGACGCATGTTTTTTTTTTTATATCGCACCCACACACAGACGAATGCGTACGATTGTTTCAGGCCGCGCGGATGGCTGAGCGGAGTGTTCGGAACGAGAGGGAAACGCGGCTTCTCGCTCGCTCGCGAGGAGCCACGATAGAAGAACCCGGGGAACGAAAAGAAATTTGCAACTCTCGCACGCGGCCGCTCGGTGCTCGGCGCGGCTTCCGGTCGCCGCCGCGCGCACAGCGCGCGCGTCGACCGATTTAACAATCACGCTCGGTACGCGCTCTCGGTCCTGCGGCATTATATTCTTATTGCGTAACGGCACTCAATTATATCATATATATAATAATGAATACATATGTGATTTCGCGCGATTACAGAAATTACGCGGGTGTAACGCGAACATAAATGCCACGCGCGTTTGGACTTTCTTCAAGGGCGAGCGAAGAGGAAAAAGTTCGCGTCGATCTCGTTTGGCGATAGGAGAAAATAAATAAAAGAAAACTCGCGCACTAAATGTGGTTAATAAATGAGTCGCGTGAGAAACGAGCGGCAACTACTCATTATTATTATCACCCGGTGATAATATTTTGATTACATATTTGCAATAAAAAATCTGATCTCGAAGTCAACCATTAAGGCTTAAAAAAATGTAAAATTAAATGTGAAGTGAAAATAAATAAAAGAAAACTCGCGCACTAAATGTGGTTAATAAATGAGTCGCGTGAGAAACGAGCGGCAACTACTCATTATTATTATCACCCGGTGATAATATTTTGATTACATATATGCAATAAAAAATCCGATCTCAAAGTCAACCATTAAGGCTTTAAAAAAAATGTAGAATTGAATGTGAGGTAAAAATTTGGTTCCGAATGACACCGTCGTTTACGGTCACAACGACACGTTATGCGATGTCTTCTCGACGAGTCCCCGGGAGGCAATTACGAAATTTTACGCTGACCAATTATTTTTCTAACAGTCCGCGTCGTCGTCCGCACGCACCGGAATGAGCTTTATCGCGTCTTCGCGTTCGCCTCGAGCTATAATGGCGAGTCCCGCAAGCGTCGCACCGGTGCGAGAGGGGATCTGCCGATTAAAACATGTCTCGAAAGAAATGTGTCTTCCTGACCTCGCTTACACGAACCGTCGTGATGTGTTTACGCGCGGTGCTCCCGAGGCGCGACCGACGGAGCCGCGGACACGTGTCGCGCGACGTTGCGCGGGAGGCGCGAACGACGCGGTAAAAACACTCGGCGTAATTAATATAAAAAAAAATATGCGAAGAGTAAGGTACAGCGAATAAGACGACGAAAAGGAAAAACGGTATCGCGAGCGGCGGGCGAGAGATTGTGTAATTAAAGCGCGATACGGAAGCGGTGGCGGGTGGACAACGGTCACGCTTCATGCCAATTTAACTCGAAGCGGGCAGCAGCAGCAGCAGCAGCAGCGGCGGCAGCAGCACACAGCACGCGCGGTCAACCTTGGGACGCGCTTTCCGCGCTCACCGAAGAATCACAGGTTCCTCGTCCTCTTCAGTTTCCAGTCTTCCGTCTTCTTCGTCGTCTTCGTCGTCGTCGTCTCTCTCGCTCCTCTTCTTTCAGCGCGACGCCCCGAAGACGGGACGTTACTCACGGGCCACCGAGAGGACTGCAGTACAGAATGGTGTCCGTGCACGCAACCTCCAACGGGGAATTTTCGCCAGTAGCTTCCGCGAGGCCTTTGTCGACCGCCGTCGGCCGATGTGAATGCGCTGAAAAGAAAAAAGAAATGCATGAGAATAGAATTGCGCTTAAGCGATTACAACGAATGGCCTGCGGTCGAGGCTAATTTCTCAACGGGACGCGCACGACACGTTGGTCAACCGTAAATCGTGTTTTAAACGCTGGGATTAAGGGGAAAAATGTGCGGCGACGGTTGAAGCAAAGACTGAGTTTAAAAAAAATGTTGACTGAAGTCTGAGATTTTTTACGTGAGCTCCGATAATTTTTGTTGTTGTTGATACGACGTAATTTACGGGAGCAAAAATTAATTGGAGCTATTGGATGATATGGATGTTGGATATTTTCTTTAATATACTTTGTTCTCATGAGACCGATGACGAAGCGATGGAAAAGGAGTTAATTACCGGACGAGGGTTAAGGCGAGAATCCTCGAACATCGGCCCACCGAGCGGATCCAGCCGAGTGAACCGGATGGCGCGGCGGACTCTGCAGGCCTCACGGTTGCATCGCGCGGAGCAGCCGTGATGCACTTCAGGTATATATATATACGCGAGTATCAAGGCTCGTGAAAAACGGAATGACGACGTCGACGACGAGGACGATAAAGAAGAGGAGCAAGAAGAAGAAGAAGAATAAAAGGACGACGTCGATATAGGAAGAGGTGAGGTCATAGCGGGTTTCGCCTTCTCCCTCTTCGCTTAGACATAGGAAGACAAGAAAACAACTTGGCTATCTCTCCGATCTTCCATTATAGTATTACTCACGACGGACTCGCGGACCAATTTAAAACGAAGCAGATATGACGCTGCCGAGGAAAAAGAGATTGGAGATTGTGGAAATTAATCTGTTAATGGAATCGTCGTGACATACAAACGGATAGTTGTATTCAGAATTGAAACAAAATTCGTTGTTGCGTAGGACAACAATTCGAATTTAATCCGAATAAAATAAAATATTGACTCGACTAACTAGTAAACGGTTGAGTAGTTTCCGCCATAATTACTTGGTGTCAATTATTTTCTCACAGATATCACCTGGCGCCTCGATCCAACGATATATCTCCCCGCCAGGAGATAAAAGTTATTAAGCATATTTTATCTCCAACCCGCAAAGCATTGCACGAATCTCACTTCGAAAAAAGGGGGATTACTCGCGATAACTACAAGTGGAGCGCTATGATCAACCGGTCAGACAAATCAATTTGCCGGTTGTCACAACCGAGACTCGATTTGCAGACCGAACGCGCACCGAGACCGCTCACTCCCCACAATTATTTTTCTTCCTCGAATGCAGATTCATCAGAACGTGGATAATTATGATAAGTCGCAACGACGGAATAACTCGTTCCCCCGAGGATGCAAAAATGACGGTATACGCGAGAGGTGAGCGACACAAGGGACAAGAGAGAAGAAGGAGCTCGGCGATTCGCGGTGGGGACGACCGGATTCCGATCTCTTCCTCGGCGCATCGGGCGCAACCGCTTAGGACGTCCGTTCGTGCGTGAACGGCGCGACCGACGCGGCGAGCCCCGTAATGTCGGAGCGATAGTGGTTTTATTATTAGCGAGGCTCGTGGACTCGAAGGATCGGGCGCAGATTGGCGAGGAGGCCGGAGCGATAAGACGGAGAAGCGACGCGCGGCGAGAATGAGGAGGGAACGAGCGCGTCGTCTATAGGATACGTTCGATCGCACCCAGGTGAACGCAGCAGCAGCAGCAACAGCGACAGCAGCAGCAACAGCAGCGGCAACCAACATCCGTTCGCGGTGCCTCTCACTTCGAGACGTGGACACCGAGAGCTCGGCCCCCGGACGCTATGCGCGCACGCGGGACCAGTTTATTACCGGCGGCAACGTGAACCAACAGGCGGCGGCGCGGCAAGGTCGTTGCACCGCGTGTCCCGACCTTGAACGACCTTGGAATGAGCGCGGGATGAAAGAGTGCTGACTGCTGTTCAGGCGTGGACGGCGAGCGGCACCGAGCAACACGCTGTTGCGATTTGGTTATGCGACGAGACGACGAGTCGATGGTGATGACTGGACCTGCAATGTGAGAAAAAAAATTGTAACGAGACACTTGGAATGCAATCGCGGTGCTTATGTGTCACCCAATCGCTGATAAAACAATTGATAATATCGATAACATATTTTCTGAGCACTGCATCGATTCAAGAGCAACCTGAATGCAACGCATCAGGGCTTAAAGCGAGAAAAAAAATTGCAACGAGCCACTTTGAATGCAATCGCGGTGCTTATAGGTCACCCAATCGGTGATAAAATAATTGATAATATCGATAACATATTTTCTGAGCACTGCATCGATTCAAGAGCAACCTGAATGCAACGCATCAGGGCTGAAAGTGAGAAAAAAAAATTGCAACGAGCCACTTGCAATGCAATCGCGGTGCTTATAGGTCACCCAATCGCTGATAAAATAATTGATAATATCGATAACATATTTTCTGACCACCGCAACGATTTAAGTGCAGCCTGAATGCAATGTACCAGGACTCAGAGTGAGTAAAGTCGAGTGCAGAGCTCGGGGTTAAAGCCCTTTGCCCATAGGAAACTGGTTCACACTCGAGCGCTCGGGCGATGATGAGGCCTACGACTAAACGCGGTTTCACAATTTTCTCAGACGCACCTGCTGCTATCGACTCTGCGCACGCAGTCCACGTCCCTCGACGTCGGCCAAGTGGCTCAGCTTTGCGCGTCGTACAAGCTCCGTCGTTCCGCGGGGCGACGAAGAACTCGTTGAGGCCGCTGCTCTCGCGACTTGAGTGCTCGACGAACGTCACATCGTGCGTTGCGACGAGGATCACAGTAGTCCGGAGGTGGATGTACCCGGTGGATGATGTTAATTGCGTGCGATTACGTATTTGCATCGAAGACGCCCGGAGGCAACGATCTTGGGAAAACGATCGTTTTCGAGGCGTGTAAGAGAGGCGGCAAAAGGAAGGATTCGCGTCGCATACTTGATAATAACCCGGTTATACTTGATAATGATAACAACGTTGCGGCGTGTATATATAGATTGCGCTGAAGATTCTCCGAGTTAAATCAGAATTTCAATTATTGGAGGGCGCTGGCAGATTCGCTTCTGCTTTTGCTCCTGCAACGTAAGCAAAAGTTTTATGATGTATTAATTATGATTTCGGACTGAAAGTTGTCAGGAAATGTGCGCCGCTCACTCGTTGCCGCTCTCCGACAGGTTCTGAATACAGTGAATTAATTATTCTCATCATAAACAGCGATGAGATTTTCCGGGAATATAACAGGAGCTCGCTGGTGAACGTCGTCCTCGGGGCGTGTACGCGCTCGCCTCGTCGACGCGAAGAATTCATCGCACACCCAGATGCCCGGCGTTCTCGGGACATAGCGGAGCATTCGCGTACGAGCCGACTACACACGTTGTTGGATAGACGCCAAGTGTTATATTGTTGAGGCGCTCCGAACAATTCTCAAGCCATTATTGCCGCTTGACTCCATTAGCCAGCCCATTACCGCTCCGACTCCGACTCCGGGTGCCGAGGAGACTGGGAACCAGGAAGAAATTCTGAAATCACTAGGAGCAACATTTTAAAAAATAAATCACGCTTTAGTTTAAATTCAATTCACAAAACTGTCGACTCTAAACCATTCATTTTTTTTCTACTCACGAAAAATAGTTTCCTACACCAGCAATTAATAGTCTTCGCTTCCAGGACAACAGTAACCAGGAAAAAAGTTCTGAAATCACAAAGAGCAACATTGTAATAAAAAAATAAAAAAATCACGCTTTAGTTTAAGTTCAATTCACAAAAATGTCGACTCTAAGCTGTATTTTTTTACTACTCACGAAAAATAGTTTCCTACACCAGCGATTAATAGTCGTCGCTTCCAGGACAACGGTAACCAGGAAAAAAGTTCTGAAATCACAAAGAGCAACATTGTGATAAAAATAAATAAATCACGCTTTAGTTTAAGTTCAATTCACAAAAATGTCGACTCTAAGCCGTACATTTTTTTCTCCTCACGAAAAATAGTTTCCTGTACCAGCAATTAATAGTCGTCGCTCACCGTTACCGGAACAACCGCTACTTCTCAGAGCTCAGCACTCGGCGTACTCGGTGCCTACACCCGCAGCCATCATCGGACTATTAGTCGCTGAATCTCGCCGATATGTCGTGTCGTGATCGCGAGATTTCCGGATTCTAAATCCACAGAGGAATCGAGAAGCCGTTAGTCAGAGAAACAGCGGTCCGCCGCTGCAGCAAAGGCGGGGGAAAAATATCAGTGTGGCAACACGTGAGCGTTGCATAATCGTTGTTACGTGAACGAGAAGATGAAGAAGTGCGAGAAGGCTCGGCTGGAAGGAAAATCCTCGCGCAGAGCCTTTTGAGCGCACAACTCGGGAGGACTCGAGTCGGACTCACGTGTTTACAGCTGGGCTATTACACGAGAGCTCGATCGGCGCGGACTCAGAGCCTCGAAGACCACGAGGAGCGAGAAGAGAGTCTGGCGCGCGGCCAGAAACGCGCGATTTCCGGTTGTTCGGCTGCACTCTCTCGGCGCAGGATCAAGAATCCGTTACGGACGCGTTTAGGCGCCGCGAGAAGATGATTTCGCATGCAACCAACGCGAGCAGACCAGCGGCGAGCTGGTGCAACTTGGCGAGGCCTGGACTACAGCTTCAGCCCGCGGATAACACAAGCAGAACGGGTTCCACATAATAATCGTGGGTACATCGGGGCACATGGGAAGACACCGGTGATGCCAACGCTGGGCGAGGATGAAGACCACGTGGGGTGAATCTTATTGGCAGTCGTGTGGTCCGTGTCTTCAAGCATCCTCAGCGTCCTCGGCATCTTTAACGTCTTCAGTTTCCTCAACGTCGTCAGCCCTGTCGATGGTTCGTCATTTTTTTTCCCTCGCAGATTTTTTCCTCCCGATAATCAGGAATAGCGGCCGGTCCCGATGCGGCCCGTGATATGCACACGGGTTGCATAGTAGTTTACAAGCATCTCAAGCGCATCGACGTATCCACTTCAAGGCACTGCGTCGGGCTGCGTCGGCTCCGTTAGAAGCCGATTAGGTCCTCCTTGGAAAAGACTTTCAGAGCCCGTGTATATACACACACACTTAGGCTGCGGCACGGCCGAGGAGCTTCTCCCTGCTTAGGCAGAATAGGAGGAAGATGAAGACGAGGAAGAAGACGAAGAAGCTCGCTGGATAGGAGGCCTCTAATCGCGTGGTTACCATTATTATGCATTAAGCCAATGACGATGGTTGCGCGCGGTAAGAGCGGGAGGGATCATCGCTCGAGTATTAAGCCGTTCGCAGATGGAGGGAGTCAAACAAAAATGTTCCCACAGCGAAGCAGCAGCGTCGTTGTCGTCGTCGTTGTCATCGTTGTCGTCGTTGTCGTCGGACGATCCATTGGATGCGATGACCTCTCTTCGCTCTCCGGTAATAATCCCACCGCAACAGTTACACAATCGCATTTTTGCTGGCTTCTCTCTTTGTTGCTTTTTTTCTTATTTGTTTTTCCTTCTCTCTTTCTCTTGTGGGCAGAGCGACGCTCATACGCGATTTCGTGTCGCACGTGCTTCTTGTATTGTACCAGTATCCTTGCCTAACATCGGTCTTTACGTGTCGAGCTCTCGGGACTCGTCCGCTCGTTATGACTGACCGAGAGAGGATCGAGGATCGAGAAGTAACGAGCCTCACCGTTGTCCCTCGACCGGGTCGAGGTCACGGCAATCATTCCCGTACATGGACCGTGGTAAAACGCTCGCCCGCAATTACTATGCGCACCCACGCAGGAGAACGGACTGTACGAGTCGAATAATTCGCGTGAAAAACTTTTCGCGAGTTGCTCACTTTACTTTTTTATCGCTGCAGCTGCGATTGCATTTTACTCGTTGACTTTTTGCGCGTCAAATAATTCAAACGACTAATGAACGCAACTGGCAAACGACGATTATAAATTTTCCGTCTGTGCAACTTTTATAGTTGCGGAAACGAATATCACGCAGTCACAACTTTGTTATAGTTGCCACAAGTGTAAAGTCACTTTATAGTTACCACACTTAACAGTTACCAATGCTACTGCTCTGCATCGTCAGAATGTTATATGCTTGGATCAAAGTAATGAAAAATAAAAATCACTATATTCAACGCCTGATTGAAAATCCATCAATCAGGCGTATGCAATTTTTTCAATCGCACGTTTCAAGGAGTAATTAGCAAAAGCAGCTGCAGCAAGAGTCTCTCGCGTTGGTTCGCATTGTGGGAAGTGGGAAGGCGCGTCCGCGAGACCGGAGACCCAGCGCCGCGACGCTCACTGAGCGTAGCGTCGTCCCGTTGGCGATCCGCCTGGCGCGTCCACCTCTCCGTACACGAACGTCGTATACATACATCATAAAACGCGGACCGGTCGCCCAGCGACATCCGACACTCGGTCTTCCTCTCGTGGCCCCGTGGACTGGACGATTTCCTCATTCCTGCGAGAGGAGAGGATGCACCGCTCGTTTTATCAATGTCCGCGCGCGCGTCATACGCACGTATTGCAAAGTCGACGAGAAGTCGGCGTAACCGCATCATCGCTCGATTCCCCGGGTCTCCCGGGTTGAACGGAGGACTCTGCGGCTACCGGCGGTCGGCCAGAAGCTAAAACACCGTCCCGGCCTCGTCCTCTCCGTCTCACTTTCTGCCGCTGACTCCGTCCCCGTCTCGCCCGTCGCCGCCGTCTGGGATTATACGGTATGCCAATGAATGACAGACGGAGAGGCCATTTGTCAGCCATCCGTTATTGGCTGCCATGTACCACTATATATAACTACAGGCCTGGCCGCTCGCGTCGGCATCATGCAAAACAACCTCGGGACTCTCGCAGACCGGAGGCTTTTCCGCGGGCCGTCGATCCGGCGGCGTCGATGCCGCAGCGCCGCGCTCTATACGGGACTCCTTGGCCATTACGTTATCCATTATGGTTGTCCGGCATGAGATAGGCGGTTCGACTGACGCCGCCGCGAGTCACGAACACGCGCGTCGACCCCGATGACAACTGCGAGTCCAACGACGACGACGACGACGACGACATTGTGCGCTCGTTACTTTCCTTCCGACTCGGCACGACTTGGCTTCAACATTTTTTCCGCTCATTTGATCCTTCCGTTTCTTCAATCGGTTCGTAAAACAAGAGACTCCGGAGCGTCCAGCGTCGCCCGCGCGTCAATTTGTCACGTCAGGAAGTACCAAAGCCGCGCGCGCGCGCGCGAGCCGACGAACCCGCAGGCGAAATGCCCTCAGGTGCCTCTCCAGGAACGATCGCTGCGAGACGGGCGGCAGCCATGCGTTTATAATTCTATTTGCCGCTTCTCACTCGTCAGGCCGCGAAGTCTTCGCTCGGTGTGTCTCCCTTCTGCCACGTTTGTGGGTTTGCGTGCGTGTATGTGCACTCCTCTCGGTGCTGTCCTCTCGGTCTCGTCCCGCTTGCGTTTCAAGTGCATCGACATATGCCCATAGCGATAGGGATCGCGTGTGACACTTCGCTTTCCTTTCTTTTCCTTATTTTTCTCCCTCGACGCAGCGTCACTCGCTTCCCTCGTTCGCCGTCCTCCTTCTCCCTTTTTCTCCTCGTTCCAGCACCTTCGGGTCTCTCTGTCTTCGTCGCTCTCAACGAGGCCTCGGGATTCCGCACGGTTTATGTTCTCGCGTTTCGCCGCGCGACCTTTTTCCCTCCTCGCCCCGAGTGTTATTCGCGTTAGCGTTTTTCCCGATCGTGGAATCCCTCGCGATTCTTTTTTTTTCTGAGCTTTCCCGCCGCGCGGCGGTCAACAAACTTGCGGCAATTTTCTCGCTGATTCCTCGGGTTCCTTAGGCAAGAAAGCAGGCTGATCCGTGGAATCACTGGGATCGCCTGAAGAGATGCTCCTGCCTCTCGGCCAACCTCCGCGATCGTTTCTCCCGGTGGCTTCCCGCGACGACGAGAACCCTGACGCCAGATCCACTTAACGATTTCAATCGTCTCTTCCGGATAGCCAATTGCTTTTTCTTCGTTTAGCCACCCTGCGTCGGACATCCCCCGAAGACTCTCGGAACGACGGAGAAGCCTCGTCATCCGTGAAGGAGGGGCGGGGCGACGTTTCGACGGAGGGAAGTTCTCCACCTGGAATCGCTCGACGTTATTCCAGGATGACGATTACGAAGCTCCGGTTGAAGTGTCACAAGTCGATTCCAATCTGAAAAGTAAATCCAATTATAATTTTTAACAGCTGACAGTGTTTATCGATATTATTATCGAAGAATATGAATTTTTTTCGAGCAGAGAACCGAGAGAACGGAGCGACGTTTCATCGGAGGGAAGTTCTCCACCTGGAACCGCTCGACGTTGTTCCAGGATGATGCCTCCGAAGCTCCGGTTGAAGTGTCGCAAGTCGATCACAATCTGAAAAGTAAATCTAATTATTATCTTGTACAGCTGACAGTGCTAATTAATATTTTTATCGAAGAATATGCATTTTTTTCGAGCAGAGAACCGGGAGAACGGAGCGACGTTTCATCAGAGGGAAGTTCTCCGCCTGGAATTCTCCACGCTCGATGTTGTCCCAGGATGACGACTCCGAAGCTCCGGTTAAGGTTGTCACAACTCGATCACAATCTGAAAAGTAAATCTAATTATTATTTTGAACAGCTGACAGTGTTCATCAATATCATTATCGAAGAATAAGAAATGTTTTCTCGTGAAGAGAACAGAGAGAACGAGAGAGTGATCAAGCACGTTTGGCCGCTCGGTCGATATCAACGCGACCATCGCCTCGTCGTGATGAACCAGACGCGCGAGCTCGCTGCTTCTGCAGCGAGCTCTCGGCACGGCTCTCGCATCTATAAATAGACGACTCGCTTTGTGAAGAGCGAGTCGTGCGACGACCTTGAAGAGAAATCGCCTAAGTTGCTCCAGATCGACTCGCGGCCGTTGCGACGAGGAAAAATAACGAGAAAACGAAGAAGATCCAAACGAGGCTCACGGTGGGCAGACACAGAGAGACAAGCGGTTCTTGGAAGTGGGGAAACGTATAATTATCGGGACACAGGTCTCTCTCTCCCCCTGATGTTCCGGGGGTTTATATATTCATAGACGTATAAATAGACGAGCTGACTTGTTGCCACGACCCTGCTGCCTCGACGCCTCGAACAAAGAGCCGATGATTATAGGAAAGGGGGAGGCATTTTAAACGCGAAAGAGCCGAGTATTATGCATTACTAGTTGATTGTTATGCCTCGAGTGCTAAGCGCCCCACAGGTTTTTGCGCACCTCTTGAACAGCCACTTGACCCAAGTCCTGTTTAACGTATGAGTTACAAAGCTTCGCGAGCAACAAAAAAACATAGCTGAAGGGCCCATCGTTTTTGAGCTGACGACTTTCTCAGGGCTTTTAAAATGGAATCATCGCTTCCACTATTCAATAAAAAATCAATTTCACTATTCAATTCAAAATTAATTCCACTATTTAATTCAAAATCAATTCCACTATTAAATTAAAAATCAATTCCACTATTCAATTAAAATCAATTCCACAATTCGTCCCAAATCTATCAAACCAAACCACCCAATTAATCGTCTCCGCAGCCTCGACTCTTCACCAGAAGGTCAAAAATCGCATCTCCCTCCCCTGAAGACTCAACGACCGGCGCAACGACCGAACCCTCCCCCGGTGGTTGCTCTCCCTCACCGACGTAACGCAACGTTAAGGAGGTGGGTGATTTCTCGCCGGTCACGGACGAAAAAGCATCGATTCGAAGGCCCCGCGGTTATCCCCCTATATTACAGTATACACGCGATATATCTTTCGGAATAATGTCGAGAGAGAAAGAGAACTCTCGCTCGTCTTCGAGTTCGTCGTTCCTGTACACGGCAAAACCCAGGAGGGGGGGAGAGGTGGGGGCAAGTGCGCGGAGGGGGTGTAATGTACGCGGGTGTGCGCGCACGTTCCACGACTCACTTCGCCCAATGAAGGTAATAACAATAATTACGCGGTGCAACGATCCTTGCTATCGCGCAACCGTAACTCTTTCTCTTTCCCCGTAGACTCCTTCCCCCCTCTCCCTCCCCCCCCCCTTTAACCCTACCCCACGTTTCCCCCCACTGTTACTCTCGTTATCTCACTCTATCTTTCCTCGTATTCCCCGGCTTCCTCCTCGCGCTCCCCACGAGGACGCTGTGTGTTGTCGTCGCGGTCGTCTCCCTCTGGTCCCCCCTCCCCGTGTCCGTCACACCGCGTTCCTCTTGCGCCTACCCCCGGCGGTCGCTGCTCCTCCGCGAGCTCCGGGGAGGGAAAGCGAAGGCTCTCGGGCGAGCAACGTTCGCCGCTCTCCGCGGCGAACGAGTCCTTGACCGACCCTGAACCCCGAAGAGCGGCGACCCCCGTCGTGAAAGGTGCGCTGTATATATATATATACGTATAGATATATTTATGTGTGTACGTAAAACTACTCTCGTCTATAACTATATACAAAGCGCATACACAACACCGAGGCGCTGCAGTCGCTCCGATGCGCTATGAGCCATCGCCGATGAGGCTCGCTACGTGCCACGATCGCCTCTCGCGCCGTCCACATGTGGCCGAGGGAGAAACTATATCGAGAATTATATTCGCTCCGCGGCGTGGAAAAGCCCTCAACCACCCCTCAGCCCCCGCGCTCGTCGCCCTCGTCGACGCAAAGGCGCCCGGGACACGGAGCAGCGGCCAAAGTACAGTGATTACGTTCGAGGGAGGAACGCGAAGTGCGGAACACACTTAGGGGGGCAGCGGAGAAGTTACGTGGCGACCGCCGGAGTCCGCGGTTGTGACGCGAGGATCCTTCGTGTGGCATCTCTGGACTGCGATGTGTATCTCCGATTCTCGATGCACAGTCTTCGTCGTCGTCGACGGGGCAGACGCACGTCCGAATGGGTCCGGTAATAAGGACATCCGCCCATCTCGATAGCAGTAATACGAGTTTCTACCATTTTATCGGCGCGTCAACTCGAACGCCGCGCGACCGCGAATGCATCTCGGATTTTTAGTTTTGTTTTCTTCTTCTTCTGATTTTTTTTTGCCTGGCTCCTTTTTGTCTTCCTCGCTCTTCTCGTACCATCGCGGCTGTCATTTCGCCGAGATCGTGGAACCGACCGGCTGAAAAAGGATCGACGAGTCGCCAGGCCAGGATCTACAGCTCTCGCTTTCTCTCTTTCTCACTCTCGGCGAATCGCTCGAGGACTCGATTCGCGCGCTCGTGCCGCGAGGCGCACGGACGAACCGAGCGAGATGCCTTTTTGCGGCATCGCGAGACCAACGTCCATCGGGCATCGTGCCAGCCTCCCTCTTGTATTATCTTATATACTCGCTTACACTGTATAAGACTGGCGCGCAGCGTCGAGCGTGGCGATATACACCAAAGAAAATTGCGTCACGGCTCTCGGCGCGATCTGGAACGAATCGTACGTCTCTTTCTCGCTCTCTTCCTTCCCGATGACCGTCCCTCGTCGTCGTCGTCGTAATCGCGTCGTGTTCCTTCCTCGTGGTACGCTGTAATACAAGAATATAGTTATACACAGCTTCGGCGCCGTCGTCGCCGTAGCTATTCGAAAGGAAGAACACGTGAAATCACTTCCTTAATAAGAAACCGAAAGACCCGCGGTGCACTGATTTCAATCATCCACGCCCTCTACGATCGACGCCCTCTCGAAGCCGGATCCCAACGAGACGTGATTGACGCTCAAAGGGCGACTCTTACCGACCGTTTGCGTCCTGACATTCCCTCCCGACGACCTTTGCATCTGCAACTGTTATTTGGTATTTTATTACATTTATCTAAAAAAAAAAATCATTAACCAACGTCTCAACATTTAATTTATTGTACTCGTTTTTCAGCGATAAAGTCGGCTCTCCAGATATCGCAATACAGACGTGAACGTTTCACGTCAAACGAGCGAAAAAAGACGATTTTGAAAAGTTGGAAGAGAGACATCGAACCTCGCTAATAATCCCCGATGTCGTTGGTAATGAAGCGGCGATGGCGCGAACGTGAAGTAAGAACTCTCGCTATCGGTGGTTGACGAGACGACTAGTGTGAACGGACTTAAGGGGCCCCGACGACTCGTTTTCTCGCTCGGCGGCGGCGTCGACGAGCTCGCGAAGCCGCGGGAGTGGAATACAAGCCGGGGCTGTTATCGCGAACGCCTAGAGCGCCCCGATGAATCCCGGCTGAGATGGTGCGGTGGCGGATACTGGATTTTCATCGATAAATCGTATCAAGGTAGTCCCGGCAGGCTCGACAGCCATTCCGGCCTTGCTTTTCGTATTTTATTCCGGCTCCTCGGATCCCTCTATGAGAATGGCGGACGCCTTGTTACGAGCCACCAGACACTCGCCACTAATCACTATAACTCCCGCTGATTGGCGAACGAGTGTCTCGCGTCTCGTTCTCGCAGCCGCTTCGAGCCACTTCATCGTCCTCTTCTTCGTCTTCTTAGTCTTCTTAGTCTCCTCAGTCCTCTTCCTCCTCTTCTTCGTCTTCCTCTTCTCCTTCTCCATTTTTCTTTCCATTTTTTCTCCACCACTTCTTCCCACATCTGCCTCGCGCTTTATCGCTCGCTGTATATCCTATTACGACCTCCGGGGCACGCGATTCCGCTGCTGGTGGGTCTCCTCCACATCCAGACTTCGCCTTGCCGCGTCGGCCACCGCAGATGAGCTTGCATTCCTAACAGAAAACTGCATCAACCGGCGGCGAAGCTGCAAACAGAAAATTGCATCGATGAATCCGCGGCGGCCTTCCTGCACGGTACTCGGAAGGAAAATACTACAGACCCGATTCCTCGACAACTTACTTTATACATCGAGCCGTTTCCAGCTCCGGGCAACTGTACAAGCCGCGAGATGCCAACCGAGCAGCGACCGCCCCGGCTAGAAGTTATACTTCTCGCAACTTCGGACTTCGTAGCAGCGGAGCTGAAATCACCCCGGGCATTCCCTCGACAACAGCACGCTTTAACGCCTCGCAACGACCTCGTAAAGTTCATGATTCTCTCGTCGGCTTCGAGGGCATCTATGAAAAAAAAATAACCAATTCTCGCTCGCGTTTCACGAGGCCGAGGTTTGATTTTCCGCTGCCTCTTCGCTGCGCTCCAGCGAAATGGGAACGGGCGCTCGACGCTTCTGTAGATATACGGACGGATAAAAGTCTATCCAACGGTTCACGAACGATGACTTCGATGATGGTTGTATGCTTCGTAATGGGCGGACGGGTTTCACGTTGTCGGCCCAACATTTCGGGCACGCGGCACCGTTTCGTCTGCTGGCGTTTCCTGAGTCCTCGTTGCGCCGCTTCCTGACGACGACCTCAGCGGCTCAGCAGGGTTCATCATCCGGCTCGGATACATCGCAAGAAGAAGTCCGGAGTCGCGCTTCCGTCGATCAACACTGAAAAAAATTGATAGTTCCGATTACTAAACGTTGGTCAGAGCTACCAATATTTTAGTAACTGCAACCAATATTTTGGTAGAATGAACCAATGATTGGTAATCGCAACTACTAATTTTTTTCAGTGAAGTCCTTTCTTCGAGGGTCCCGCGACGGCGAATATCTGAAAAGGAAAGGAACGAGAATCTTGGTGCGGAATGACTGACAGTGCAAGTCAGACAGGACAACCCGAGAGCCTCTAATGACGGCGCTCGTGAGCTAGACCCAGAGATACGAGGAAAGACGACGAGACTGACCCGAGAGGCGCGCACGTTGAATAATCATCGCCGGGGCTGGACCGCTCGGCGGTGGCGCCGAGACGCCACGACGGAGACCCTCAGGGTCGCGGCTGCGAAATACCTGAGCGCACGACCCCAAACGCCGCGAGTCCTCCTCCTCCGCGTCTTCGCCGCGTCCTCCTCCACAGCTTCTTACGCCTTCTCTTCCAATTTGCGCTCCTCACGACTCTCAATCCGGGGAACTTTAATACAATAACGCGAGGAGCGTCGGGGGGATAAATGTAAAGTGGAATGATGGGGTACACAGAGAGAGATCCGAGTTGTTGCAGGGAACGAATTCTCGGGTTGCGATGCCGATGTTTCGAGTTTCCGGGAGTAAATGCCTGTGGCTATTACAAGCCGGAGAGAAAAAGGGAGAGGGAGAGTTGGCGTATCAGATGAGAATTGTTGTGTTCCGGGAAGGGTGATCAGGCTGATATTATTATATTCGCATACACTGAGAAAAATTAGTAGTTGCGATTACCTACAATGTTGGTAGCTCTGGCCAGTAATTGGTAGTCACAACTATACATTTTTTTCAGTGTAGAAAAAAATCCATTTTCGCATTTTTTTCCTCGAAATTTTCCGTCAGATTGATTTTTTAAACTTTGCGAAATCGACAATTTTTTTTCGCCTAAAACGCGAATAACGATATCAGAAAATAGTCTACACGAAAAATAAAATAAAAAAATAAATCATTGCCCCAAGACTCCGCAAACTGTATCGTCGATTAAAATCCCGGCGCCGTACGACCTAACAGTAAAAATGTACGGTGAAAACTCGAGCCGATAGCAATAATCCCGCGCAAATTCCCCGTCGATTAACCGATCAAGAGCCGCCGCCGCCTTTAACGGCCTCGCTTGTGTACACCGGGTGTTATTTGTAGCAGTGATAATATCCAGCAGTAGCAGCGCCAACAGCGGGTTGCGCCGATGGAATTTTCGCGTTTCCACGCGGGACGGCAGTTTGCGCGCGGAAACAGGTGGATCCCCGTGGCAAAGTGGTCCATTTCGCGTACCATTATAATGGTGTATCGTAATACACCGACGTTGTAACACCACGGGAGAACCTCGAGAGCCGGCCTCCGGCTGCTGCGAGTTTATACCGAGTCTCCAACAGTATCGGGCCTATCCATCGCGCAGGCGTCGAGGGGAGAGCCGCGCGGGAGACCAGCGGCAAATGCAACTGAAACTGCAACACCGATATCCACGCCGAAGAAGCAGCAGCAGCAGCAGCAGCAGCAGCGATACACGAGACACGGGGAGCAGCCGGTCATTCGGGGGCTGCTGCTGCTGTTGCTGCTGCTGCAGTGCAAAAGCTCCCTCTGCTATCGCATTCCGCTATAACGATCCTATCGTGCCTCGTGTAACAGTTTCACGGTTCAGCGATTTACCAAACGCCATTACCGGCGAGTAGAGCGCCGCTCGGGCGCGAGTATAACGTTGCTGCTGCGCAGGCGTCGCGCCGGTAGTGGTGGTTGGTGATGTTACCGAGGGAGCCGTGAAGTTAAACTGCGCGAACCGCGTCCATTGGTGGAACGAGCGATCGAACTATGCGAGTGAGTGAGCAACTTCACGGCGTTGACTTAGCCTTCCTTTTGTAACAACCCCCCCCCCCTCCTATCTTCTCCGCCGCTTCTACTTCTTCATCACTTCCTCGTGATTCTTGTCGGCGTTTTTCTATTTTCCTCCTGACTCCCCCAGCCTCCTTCCACTTCACCTTGCGATGCCCTTCGAGTCTTCGTTTGTCGTCGTTTTTTCGCAGCGAGCGAGCACAGATCTGTTGAGATTCTAACTTCAAATCGGTGCGGGTCGTATCCGCGATTCTGCGACTGCGCGCAGGGGGCAAATGAGCAACAGGCGGGGAGGATAAGCGAAGGCAACGACGTCCAGTCATGCCATGAGAAATATTCTCGCGCTAACGGCTTCGCTCCATTATTTCACGTGTTTATATCGCAAGATGTAGCAGCCGGCGTCGGCGTCTCAGTAAATGGTACCTGAACTCTGTGTACATACCAATTCTCCATTCGATTGCCCGTCCGACTGCCACTCTCCCTCGCTTTCTCTCTCTTCCTCCGACGATTCCTCAATTAAAAGCAATTATCCGCGGGGCGATGTCCGCACTTGGAAAAATCGATGGAAAAATAATTGCGAGTCCCGAGGCGAGGTCGCCGAGAATGCCGGAAGTGAGGAAAAGGGATTGGGGGAAGAAAGACGAAGAGAGTTCTTCCTCTCGACAAAGCTAAATCGACGTCACCGAAACGCAGGGAAAAAAGGAAGATGTTAGAAAAGAAAAAAACGGTAAAATGTCACTGTTCCCTAATTACACGGAGTAACCAGCCGCTCGGCGAGCGCCTCTATACTCTCCTCGTCGTCTATGAATAACGCGGGAACGAGAGGGAAGATGCACTTTTACAGGTCTAAGCCTCGCTCGCTCGCTCGCTCAGTGGAAACGCGGCGGCGACGCGCGCGGGGCGTGGAGACCAGGAGAAGAAGAGGACCCAGGCGCGCATTCACACTGACGCAATTCTCCCACACAGCTGCGCACCGACACGCGGCTAAGCGCAGGGAGCTGGGAGTACGGGAGACGACGACGACGACGGCGGATCCACCGGACTCGCCGTCCGAGGACCGAGAGACTTCGCTGCTGCTGCTGCGGCGCCGCCGCCGCGACTACTCTCGCGGTACCGCTACTCGGCCGGCCAATCAGCGCGCGCGCCACAACGGACGCGACGAATGGGAGCGCGAGTTTGGGCCAGGCGAGCGCGGGGCCCCGCGACACGCGGCCGCCGCAGGTTTATAAAGTCAAGCCCCGTGGCGGGCCCGAAGACAGAGCCGTACCGACAGCCGAGCTATCAGGACGTTTTTCGAGAGCCGGCGCGCGTGTGGGTCGGGCTCGGTGCTACAGTATTTTCTCAGCGGTTGAAAACGCAAAATTCAGTACGGTTCCGTCGTTCGTCCGCATCGGCGACTTATCATTCGGTGGTCTTGCCGTTGAACAAAATTCTACGAACTTTCGTTTTTTTTTTTATTCGCTAATTTATTTGTCTTGCGATTCTGATTCGAGAATCACTAAAATCACGGAAGCGATTCGCAGTGCGTGATTGGTAGAACGCGGCGCGAGAGAGAGACACAGTGTGCTACGTGTGATAAGGAGAAGGAACTTTCGGGGTGAACGTTTTCGTCGATAGTACACAACGAAATATATTTTTGTTGTCGGTGGTGACTCCAGTGATTACGGCAAGGTACGTGTGTCATATATGCATTGACGGTGGAGAATGTATATTTTTTTTTTTATCAAGACTTATTATTTTTCTCGATGATATAGTTGATATGGTTGGAGGTATAAAAGGAACTCGCGAGACGCCCTCGACTCGCGGGGTCTGAGCGCTGTTACGCCATTTGTTCCCACGGCGAGAGCGACGGCCGCTGCTCGGGTTCAAAGTCAGGGTCGATCCGCTCTCCCAGCGTTAAATAACTCTGCGTTCCGCACGTCGCGTGTGTGTCCTTTGCCGCGGTCGCCGCGCGCGCAGAGACCGGTCAACCGAGAAATTTTGCGCGTGCGCACGTCGCAAGTCCGAGAAAATAGGAAGACGGAAGAAGTATTAAAAAAATGAATCTGAAGATCACGAGACCTCGTCGAAATCGGAATCAGGACGAATTTCCGAGCGTGACGACCTCGACCTCGCCTCGATTCCGGCGCGAAAAAAATATCTCACGAGTCACGAGACTCGTGACTCTTCGCAATGTCAGAAGTCAAGTTCGAACCGTCGAGAAATGTGATTATGTCGAAGTTTGCATCGATGGAAAGCAACGGAAATAAAAAAGAAAAATTATTCTAATGAACCCAAAGGATCCTATTCGGTATAAAAAGTTATTATAACGATTCATACTAACGTTTTAGAATCGCTAAAATAATATTAGAATCGTTAGTATAATTAAAAAAATTGTTTTCGTTGCATTCCAACGCAAACTTCAACATTATGAAATGTGCGGGTTAATCAGACTGGAATTCGATTCGATGTACGACCGAAAAATGATTTTTAATTCACTCGGTTAATAAAAGTAAATAAATTATGAGAACACCGTGAAAATTTATCGGCGATAAAAGGGCGTCGAGGCAGATGCGTCGCCCGCGGCGATTTCGACGCCGGATCACGTTGGAAGAGTTTCGCTGCTGCTGCTGCCGCGGGGAGTTCAACGATTGCGAAGCGCGACGAGCGATATCTCGCTCGCCTGCCGAGCGAACGCTCGCCACACGCGGCGCGCGTTTACGATGCCTCTTCTCGCGCCTCTCGCGCGCGCATTCTCGTTCGTGGTAATTTTTGTTTTAATCACTGTAATAACAGCCGACACTTCGTTCCCTTAATCTCGCGCGATCGTTCCACATTAGCCGGCGGCGTGACTGACGTTGCTTTTTCTTCGTGTTTTTTTTCCTCCTCTCCTCTCGCTTTATCAACGCGTTGAATCTTCGTCCCGACGAGCGTCTCGTCTCCGGTCTATAAAAAGAACAGACCAATTTTCGCGGCGAGCAATTTCGAGAAGGAAAGAGGCTTGAAAAGAAAAAAAGGGAAAGAGAAGAGGAAGGGACTGTAACTATTGTAGGGAGCCACACGAACGAATTAACGCTAATAAGATTATCCCGTATCGCCGGGAACACGCGCAACGCACACGTATTCCAGGTTTTAATATCTCCACGTGTTTCGTGTGTTGGAATAACCACGTATTTCATGTTTTAATACACACGTATTTCATGTGTGAATAGTGCTGCACGTATTTCTCGACGCGTTATGTCCGCGACCTGCCCCACTATCCATCCGGTAGCCGTGGCAGCGTCGAGTATACACGGATGCTTCTCCGCTTCTTCTTCTTATTCTCGTTCCTCTTCTTCTTCTCCCGCGGCTCCGTGCGAGAACTCACGTCAGCTCGTCGGTGGCTCCTGTTCCTGATGACTTCTCAGGAATTTTCTACGTAGACAAGGGGAAAAAAAAAAAATAATCACTCACACTGGTCGTATAAATTCATCAGTCTTCTCAGATTCGCATTTCAGAAGAATTCCTATTTTTGTCATTCTTTCACGAAAAATCACGCAATATTTTAATCATTTATAAATCTCAGCTTATCAACAAAAAGCTTTTCGACGTTGAAATGCAACGAAATAATTCAAATCGACGCGAAAATCGAAATAAATAATTGCAGCGTCACGCAGCAACCGTCCAATCATTAACCCATCACCTCGAAAATAAAAATAAAAATAAATTAAAGCGAAAATCGAAATAAATAATTGCAGCGTCAAGCGGCAACCGTTCAATTATTAACCCATCACCGCGAAACCATCGAAGAAAAACAAAATTTATGTCCATCTTACGTAACCGGGATAAAAAAAATGCCTGCCAAGTACGCGCATTGCATCGAGCAGTATTTCTCCCCGCGCGCTGCGACCTGCCCCACTATCCATCCGGGAGGCCGAGAGTTCTCCGCTTCTTCTTCCTCCTCCTCCTCCTCCTCTTCTTCTGCCGCCTTCGTCCCGCGCTGCGTGCGCTGCGCCGCGTCAGCGAGTCAGCGGAGCAGTCAGAGCTCTCGTTCTCCCGTCGGGTTCTTAGGCGCCGCCTGGGCATTGACCCTCAGCGCGTTCACGAGCAGCAGAAGCGGCAGCAGCAGCAACAGCAGCAGCACCACAGCCACCACCATCGCCACCGTCGCCACCAGCGCCGCAACGTAACCGCTGCGCGCGCAGCTCCGCGACTCGCGTAGCCCTGACCGAGACTCACTTTAACGACGAATGGCATCACGGCCGCCGCCGCTGTTACGATCAGAAATGGCAGCAGCAGCGAACGGAGGAAGGAAAGCGTTTGGCACGCATGTCCATCGCACGCAACTCGCGAGCGAGAGCGTCAACCGACGGGTCTTACATATTTATACGCACGCGTATTTATGAAACGCGCGTGCGCGCGCCGATTGCGTGCCACGTGGAGTCGCGGGGGAGGAGGGAGGGAGGGGAACGACAATCCCGGGGCTAAATATAGCGCAAGGTGTGCACTGCGCTATATATAGCATCGGATTTTACTATAGACTATACTATATATACACTGCATACGGATTTTAGCGGCCATTATAGGATTTTACTATAGACTATACTATATGTACACTGCCTATGGATTTTAACGGCCATTATATACATATATGCTGTATAATTGCTATACAGTGGACGGAATAATGTGTCCTCGAGAGTCAAGGCGCTTCCTGAAACGATCGCTCGATTCACTCGGTTCAACTCGGTTCGCTCTGGCTTATCTGCCGGATGGGACTGACGGAGGGGTGAGGGGGGAATGGGAGCCTCTGGCTCTTCCGTGCAACGGTTGCGCGCGCCGGGAGCACCTGACCCACCTGCCCACTTACTTTTTTTTTTATTCTTTAAATCTTTGGGAGCGTATCGTTGGGGTGGGGGAACCCGAAAGTAGCGGGGAGCGTCGAGTCTTGAGAGAGGCATCGGGTCAAGGTTCCCGGGAACCGGGCGCTAACAGGTGGACGATTCACCGCGGCTCGACGTGAATCGTCGAAACCAGCCTAGGGGGGAGGGGGGAGAGAATAAACCTGCCTGCATTCCAGATATTTTTCATTCTCTTTTTTTTATACCTTTTTTACCGCCTGTGCAGGTATCTCAATATTTGTCGGCCGCTGTGTGCACCATGCGGGGTGTTTGCTGAGTCAGGTTTATTTTACCGTCGCGATAGGAAATTCCGGTCAACCGATGTCGGGCAGTGGACGAGGGATCTTTTTTTTTCGTGGGATTTTTCTGGATCGAAAATTTTTGGTCTCGTTTGGTGGATCGGAGGAATTTTATTCGGGGGAATTTAATTAATTTTTTCAGGTAAATACTGATTTAGCAAAATCCATGACGTCAATAAATCATTCGTAAAAATGATATTTTAATCTCGCTGGTTTTGAATTTATTTCGGAACGGTAGATCGAGGTCCACGTGGGCCTCGAACCGATATTCCCACGGAATCCAGCAAGCACCGTTAACATCACAAAATCTGTACCGTAAGCCAAGAAAAATAATGAGGTACCGGCTTTTTCTCCGTCGGCCATAAATTCCCGGAATCTTCGAAGCGCGTCATCGGTTCGGCATTAGAAGTCGCCGGGCGAGTACGTCGAGGCAAATATGTGTGTCTTATCATCTCCGCCCGCGAAACACGCGCCGGAAAAAATTCGTGAACGGGGTCAAAGCACCCGCCGAGCTTCGTACGCAAATGCGGGAGTCTCATCGTTCCGCCGCGGCGAGCCGAGTCTCCGAGTCCCTCTCTCGGTCAGTCACACTCGACGCGTCACCGCGCCGACGAGATTTGCACGTCGCGAAGATCACGATCGCCGCACTTCCGGTGGCCCCACCAACGGCCGAGGGAGAAGGGCAAAGGGGGGAAGGAGCTCGCGTCGAAAAAAAAAATGCTGCAGCCTTTTTTTTTTTAACTTGACATTCCAAGTGACCTCTGCACAGCGACTCTTGCTAAGAAAGGAAAAAATGAACAAAGCGCATGCGCCGGGAATTCCCACAAACCACCGAACACAACCAGCAAAAAAAAGCCAGGTCACCGGACAGTCCAATTTCTTTTCATAGCCTCTCCAGCTTTTTCCTCGTAGATCAAATTTCACATATGCAAAATCCCGCGTAAAACACGCAACGACGCGATTAGTACCTCGTAATTTATATTTGGGTTAGTCGGTATAGACGAACGCGCCGAGGGAGAAGGTGGGGGGGGGGGGGGGGGGAGGACCCCATTGTGCCACATTCGCTATCGGTGCCCTCGTCGTTCACCGACTATCGCCGAACAATGAGAGACGTGCGTGCCGAGCGCGCCTGCGCAGTCGAAGAATGGAAGACCTGCGCCTGGATTGCCTGGAAAATTCACTCTCACGCGAAACCCGCGTGTCGCCGGCTCGATCCGCAGCCTAATTGCGCAGGGAATAACCCGCCCGCATATTTTTTTTTCCCCGAACCTTTTCGCGTTTGGAAAACGCAGACACTCACGAATAATATAACGAAGCGACGGTGTCTGTTGAGCAGCACGCAGAGCTTACACGCTCGACGCGTATGCGACGCTCGTTGTGTTGCGGGCCGGGCATAACGGTCGTCGGGTGCTGTGAAACAAGGAGAAAAAGAAATTGGGAGGTGGCGAAGCGAGCAGCGTGGGCGAGTAACCGCTGTATACATATATACATACACACACGTTAACACATCACATACACAGCTTTACACACTTTGGTCGTTGCTTCTGCTGCTTCTGCCTTCACTCCGTTGGCCCATTGTCTCAGACTGCGGAGAGACCGTTACGAAACGGACTGATGGGAATGCGCGCAGCCTTTTCATTCTTTCGAGCTCTTCTTTTTTTTTTTTTTTTTTTTTGGCTTTTCATTATTTAAACCTCGGACAGGCGAGGATAACACGAGGAGAGAGGTCCAGGGTCAACACTCCCGCGCTCGCGGCGAGACTGACGTTATATACAGCTACCCACATGTGTATTGTATGTATATAGGTTGTAGTATTGGTTACACGAAAGGGAGGAAGACCGATAATAGGGTCAACCAACAGGCAGCGCCTCTCTCGTCGATCCTGACTATACTCGTCCTTCTTCTCCGTTTCGCTACACACAACCTCTTTCTGGGGCCTCGGAATTTAATCCCGGAATTCCACGATGGATATATTCAGGTATCCGGATAATGTCTCGCGGAGTCCCGTAGACGCAGCCGCGGTAACCCGAGACTGATGGACGAGACGAGAGGGGGAAGGGGGAGCAGAGAAAGATGGAACTAATAAAACAGTGAAGAAGTCGGAGGCGCTGGAGTGAGGCGAGATGGCACTGCGCAGCTGTATCGTATGGCGCGGGGAGTCGCTCTCCACGCGTGGCGACTCGGCGCTCGTGTTCGCTGTAGCCGCGCCACGCGGCATCGGTCGCTTCGCTCGGACACACCGGGAAAAGTTTGTGGACCAGACAACGGTACATAAGGACACTCCTCCCTATTGGTCGGTATCAATGTTACGGCATTTTTTTTTCTCTCGGAAGAGTCAGCTCAGAGCTCGAATTTTTTTTTCATGTATTTCAATCATTTCTTGATCTGTTTATATTATTAATACTTATTAATAAAAAAAATTATATATGTATCAAAAAATCAGTGGCAAAGGATTTAAAAAAAACCGATAAAACTAAACTAGAAGCCGCTGAATTGACAGAAAGGAACTAGAAAAAAATAGCTGCCGTATATAGCAGATATTAATAATAATTTCGTAATTTCGTAATTTCTGTTTATATTATTAATAGTCATGAATTAAAAAAAAATTAAAAATATTCAATGGCAAACGACTTTTCGATGTCGTAATCGAAAAATTTCGTAATTTCGTTTTTGTGTTTCGACATTTCGTAATTTCTGTTTATATTATTAATACTCATTAATAAAAAATATATAAATAATATTCAGTAGCAAAAGATAAGAAAAAGAAACCCGATAGAACTAAAATTGAAGCCTCCGGACTGACAAGAGAAAATGCAAAAAAAAAACTGCCGTACAAAGCAGCTAGTCGGTCCATGCGTCGGCGCACGCGGCGACTCGGGAGAGTCTCGTCTTCGCTGCGGGTCGCTCGCTCGCCTCGCCGCTTCACTCGGATACTCCGAGAGAGTTTGTGGACCGGGCAACGGTATATAAGACCGGGCGCTCGCTGTAGCCGGGATCTCGCTGCTGCGTTCGAACACCGTTACACTTATGGAGCTCGGCACCGGCGACGACTTCGCCCGTCCGTAAAATCTCCCTCCACGCGAGCCCGGCGCTCGGCCCCCGCGTTCTCCGGGCTGCGTTTTCCCTGTACGGCGGCTCGGACTCTCGCGTGTTCGACCCAGCGCTGCCTCACTTCGAATTTAATGGTCCACCTGGGGGACCGGATTCCAACGCGGTATAGCGAACACGGCGGGTTCAGTGGGATGAACCAGACGTGTCCCAGTCGACCGAGTTTATTCCGCGGGCGTTCTCCAAAGTCTCCCGCGTTTATCGGTCTCCTCTTGGTGCTTCGATTTTTTTTTCTCCTCGTCGCTTTGAATTACACGGCTCGGTGACTCATTCACCGGGCGGGAGACGTTAAAATGGAAATTACTGTGATAGGAATAGACCGTTATGTCAACGAGGGTGAATTAATGTATTTTTTTTTAGTAGTTAATAAAGATCAAAAAGCAATCATTTTTTTTTATTGGATCCCACAAATTCTGTTAACGTCGTAAATATTCCAACGGGGAACTCGACTCATCCGAGAAGTCGTCAGGTTGTAAGCTGCTAATTTAACGGCCTGAATATGCAAACCCTACTCGTCTCGTCTCGTCGTGTTTTAGCCGAGACCGTTTTTTTCCGTGTTTCCATTAAACTGCACGAGAGGCGAAGTCAGCGGTAGTCGAGGCCGCGGTGGGAATGAACCAAATAAACGACAGCCGCGACGCTCGCTCTTCGGATCGTCCTAACCGATTCAGGGTCAACCTTCCGGTGTGCGTGCAACGATCCACGAAAGTTCGCGGGGCAGACACGCGAGACGAGGCTTTTAATGGTCGCATCTAACGACGAGCGGCATTTAAGAGCCCGAAGAATCCGCCGAGACCTCGCGACCGTTACCGACACTAGTCGAACGCAACTAAAAATCGTTTTCATGAAAAGCTAAAAAAAAAAAAAACGTGACACGATTTACGTTCTTCGCATCTGGTCGAAGGGTCGATTAGCGATTAAACGCACAATCGCCGAGTAACGAGATGCATTTTTTTTTCTCTTAAAGTCGATTACCCATTAAATGCACAATCGTCGGGTAACGAGTTGCAATTTTTATTTTCTCTTTTTTTATTTATTTTTTTAGTCTGTTAGCGATTGAAAATACAATCGCCGGTGTAATGAGTTGCATATATATTTTTGTTTCTCTTTTACTTTTCTTTGGACACTTCGAAACTCGTAAATTTTGCGTCATGTGTGAGGCGTCTCGGATCAGCGCAGGTTGAGCGCGTCTCTCGTTAAACGACGACGACGACGACGACGAACGAGCCGAGCGATCATCCTCCGAGGCTGCTGCGAGAGGGATACGCGAAGCCTCGGGTGAAACGCGTGGCGCGCGAGGATCGCCGAGTGTGTTACGCGCCGCGGGACGAGCGATGCGCATGTAATTTCCGTGAAGACGCGCGAGAGAGGGCCTCGATGATGTCGGAGATTAGAGGATATATAACGACGGTTATACGAGCCGCGCCGAGCGTTAAAGCACGTTGCTAATGTCTCGCGCGTCTCTCGCGGCTCCCGGCGAGTGAATCGAAGCGCCGGAGAAAATCATCGACTCTCTCGGATATTTTTCAATGTCCTTCACCCTCGAGTCTCCAACTCGAGTTGCCTCACATTTATATCAACAGAAACCCTTCATTTTTAAATAGAAAAATAAAAATGTATTTTGTATGCTCCAATTTCTAAAGGAAAAATTTATTTTTATTTTTCCATTAAAAAAAATCAAGGATTTCCGATATAAGTCTGAGGCAACTCGAGTTTATTACTCGAGATTAATGTTTTCTTTGGAAATTACAGCAAAAAAAATTCTTTGCTTTCCAATAAAAAAAAAAATTCCGCCAAGCTTGGAGTAATTTTTTTTTTTTAACAGAATAACTTTAATTATATTCGAAAAAAGCTATCTCGTCTTCGTCGTGGCTAAAAAATCAGTTTCACACTCCAGTGTGAAACGTTGGTCAAAACTGTTGGTACACGAGAACCTGATAAGACCGTCGGGTTATAATTTTACACCTCGCGAGGTTTACCGTTCGTGGGACGCCGAGGATGCACGCGCCACGCCCGCTCTAATCGCGCTGTCACGATTCGTTATTTTTTTTTCGCTCCGGGTTATCGTGTTCTATTAGCGATTAGCCGTCGCGCGCGGAAGTTTCGAACGAGCTCGAAAGCGCGCGCGCGGGATATGAACCCTGGCGCGGAAAACGCGCTGAAATGGAATCGGCGCGCGCAACTTATCGCGTCGTACCGCTAGAACATAAAATTAACATATTTACCGCCAAATGTGTGTACAACGGTCATATAGGCACGATCGGCCGGACCCGTTAGACCCGAGACCGTAAAACTTTCAATGCGCATGCGCGGACGATTATACCCGGCGCGCACCGAGCATTCCGCTTGTATCTTTCTCTTCTCGGAGAGCAAGTACCTTATGGAGCAGAAATATCCCGAGTTGATATTACTTCGGTATATAATATCAATATTTCTCGCGATACGAGCCGGAGCACTGATAAGGTTGATAACCGCAAACCGATCGAGGCTCCTTGCATCCAGCGACTCGCAAGGACGATAAGAACATTATAAGATTATTATCATTCGACGCAGTCAAGTCGGAAGTCGTACGCCAAATGCACGATTGCAATATTATTGTATAGAAAAAAAAATTTTAAAATAAAAATAAAAAATTACGACTCCTGATTGGTTGTTAAATACGGAACTGCGCGTTCGCGTGTCTCGATCTCGATCAAGTGACTCGACTCTGAACCTGCGAGACTTTGCCTCGAGGATGGGAGCGATTATCCTTCAATCTTCTTCCCATTCGTTCCCCTCAATAACGAAACATTTATTTTTCCCAATGCGAAACCCAGGATAACGCATCCAATACTCCCACAGGATTCCCGATCGATCTTCTTCCCACTTATCCACCCCAAGCTGCTTCTGTTCGATCTTGCTTCCCCCTCACATCCGATCAAAACAGATAAAAGACAAGAGCGAAAAAAAAAAAAAAATCATCCGCGCCTTTTGCAAGTCCAAACAGAAAACACAAATACCGGATGCACCGTTACGACTTGGGACGTATCTGGGATATCGCTCTCCACGCTCCGCGGGACGACGAAGCGACGATCGAGGAAGCTGACCGAGAGGAGGAAAGCACCTATTATCTCCTCCCGTGTCCGTCGGTCCGTCGTTTCCGAATGCAAAGAAAGGAAAAAGGGGGAAGATTTTTTTTTTATTGCGAGGGATAACGCATCGCTTCTCCCGCTCTTTTCCAAGGGTTCCACTTAGTCTTGGTCTTCTCTATGCTCTCCAAGTGTTTTCTCTTTTTTTTTTTCTGTCTCTCATTCTCTCTTTCGCCTTCTGTCTCTCATTCTCTTTCACTCTTTCTTTCCCTCTCTGTCTCTCATTCTACATCGCTCTTTTTTATCTTTCTTTCTCTCTCTCTCCTTCTCTCCGTCTCTCAATGTACGTGCGCTATGTTTATCATATTGTGCGATCTCGTTCCCGTCGTTTGCACGCGAGACATTGAGATGACCCTCGCTTCTCTTCCGATATACGGTGCATCTATTCACGTATACGAAATATATATATATACGTACATACATATACACAGGCTATATACGATTTGGTACATAGGTAGCCTCACTTCGCTGCCGTCGCCGTCCACGAGGTAATGGCTATTATAATGTAACCGTTGGTACGTTACGCTCGACGCGGAGGCGGACAGCTCGGCCCGCGCGCCGCGCGCACTTCGCGTCCTGCAACATCGCCGGAGAGATGCGAGATGCACTTTCCGGAGTACATCGAATCGCGGCCGCGTGTGGCATTACATTATTATGTCGTGAGGATGTAATATCCGTGTTATGCGCATGCGCCACGGCGATCTCCCGGGTGCCCGGTGGGTCGGGACGTGGAATATGGTCGGCGCGGATCTCATCTTCCCCTTCGACGCGCTTCGGCCGTGGTCGATGGTATATTTCCCCGGCTCGCGGGGTGCACGCGGATATGCACCAGTTGCGCCGAGGGAAACGATACGAGCGATGCGCATTCCACTTGAGGCGAGTTGAAATATGTGGTGAACTTCGAGAGCTTCTCGGTCTTTATTCGAAATTCGGTTGAATTGAAACTTGGACGAGTTGAAATGTGCAAGAAATTGTCAGAAATCCTAGATTTGGCCGCCGGGCCGAAAACCGCCCAAATCGGGGTCATGAAATTTATTTTTTCAAAATATCGACTTTTAACCTATACCATCGTTCTCAAGTCGCATATTCTACCCCTGAAAACACTGGTTACAACCCTTTTTTAGTTGATTTTGAAAAAAAAATATTTTTGGCCGAACAGTTTGTCAGAAATCGTAGATCTGGCCGCCGGGCCGAAAACCGCCCAAATCGGGGTCATGAAATTTATTTTTTCAAAATAACGTCTTTTATTTCAACATTTATTTCAATGTATTTAGCGTAAAAAAAATGAAGTCACGTCTCGATTCATTTTATTAACAAAATAAATAAAAATAATGTTGAAAAACCAATCGACTAGTATTTGCAAATTATCAGCTGATATAATCGTCATCGATTAAGGTCACAGGACTCTTGTACAGGTTCAACCCCGATGATCCGAGTGCGGCTCCCACGTACCAACACCTAATCTTCGCATAAGCAACTCGTACTCCTTCGCTGCATTCGAACGAACATCAGCTTAATTATAAAAACCGAGTACCCGGCTATACTCGCAGCCCGCCGCAATTTCGATATCTCGGCTTTTACCGCGTGGCCGAACCGCATTTAACGGTGCGAGTCAGACGCTGAGTCGTCGCCGCGGTCGTCGTACCTATATACACGCCGGGTGTGCGTTCGTTTCAATTTACTGTTAGGTAATTCGATTTGCCTCGCGAGAATCTCGAGAGCGGCGCCCCAAGCGGCCTCTGTGGGCGTTTTCCCCGGGCTCCTTCGCTCTTATTAACCGACGCGCGTCCCAATTAGAGGAGATAAAACGACGCGGAGCTAAATCGAATCCGACAAATCGATCTGTCCGATCGGTTGGCAGCTCCGACTATAATACAAAAACCATATAATCGTTATTACGATAACACGAGGAATTACCTTGGCCCACTTGACGCGCGGGTCCCTCGGATATTCACTCGCGGCGGCGCATGCATGGACGCCTCTCTCGCGTGTGTAACGGGGCTTCGCGGTTTAATAAAGGAAAGAGAAGAGCCCGCGCGACGACGCGGCGAGAAAACGCGCGCGCGACACCGTTACGAAGTTGCGCGCGCGCAGACTCCCCGCGAGACTGCATATTCCGACTCGGTTGCGCGGCTGTCGCGACGTGTATGTGTGTATATGCATACAGGGTGCATATGTGGAGCATTGGTGCATAGACGATGGATTGGTAGGAACACAGTGCATATATAGTGCATTTGGTACATACACAGTGCATATATAGTGCATTGGTGCATACACAGTGCATATATAGTGCATTGGTGTATACACAGTGCATATATAGAGCTTACACATTTCAGAATGCATATATAGTGCACAGATGCATATACAGTGTATACAGAATGCGTCTATAGTGCATTTCGTGCATACACGTACATTTGGTGCATTCACAGTGCATACAAAATGCATATACAGTGCATTTGGTGCATGCACGGCGCACACAGAGTGCATGCATGTGCATATAAACTTGCGGAGACTGCATCAGCGGTTGCCCCAGCTTCGAGCAGCCTCACCGCGAGAAGCGTCGGTAAAGTGGGTGAGCAAAAATCTCTCGCCGTACGATAATCTCGGACAGTTCGAGGCGTCCGCGATCCGGATTCTCCGGTGTTACGGTATTATTTTCCGTATCCTTCTCGCGCCAATCGCGCTCGTCGCGCTCTGAACTCTCGCGCGAAACGGTCGCCCACTCTCAAAGAGTGAGCGAGCGACGTCGTTTTTGCTGGGTCGTTGCGCATATTTGCTTTACGAGCGCGGCGCACGCACAGCTGATGACGACGACGTTTATTATCGATATCAAAGTCGTGCGCGGAGCGATTGCATCGCGAGTCGAGAGCAGCACGGTGGACTTTATTATCGCTTCCCTTATTTGCAGACATTACCGTTGGACTCGCGGTATCCGAGGATTTACATTTTTTTTAATTTTTTATGTGGTGCAACTTCCTGTTAGGGACAGTTAGCATGTTTATACAATTTTTGCTTTATTTTTTCACCGGCAATCAGACGCGATATTATTTTTAGCGCCTCGGTTAGCAATTAACCAACGGCTCGATGTATGGCTCGGGTGTTTACCGTTAATGACCGGATTAACGCGGCGTATCCGCGAGCGCATATAAATCCGTCTGGCAGTCGCGCGCGGAGAATCTTGCGCCGGAGAATCGCGATCGAAAAATATATTTGCATCGCGTTACGCCGGTTACGTGTATCGCAATTTCGTTCGGCGAGACGCAAATTCCATCGAGTCTTCGCATTCCTATTTATTTTATTTTATTTTTTGCGATCCAGAGTCGCACAATTATCGGCGAGGGTTAACGAAGCCGAGATTAATTATCGAGACAAGATTCGCGAGCAGCTGCGTGCGCTCGTTATATTATTTTTCTTGGTCGAGCGACTCGCACTGTAAATTACGTTTTATTTTTATTTTATTTTTTCTTATTATCATTATTATTTATTATAGTAGTCTCTTATTTCGCTGCTGTTTAATGTGGTCCAAGGGCGCTGCGCACTTTATTCGCGTGTGCACATTGGCCCCTTTATCAATATGCACTTTTTTTTGCTTCTCTGCGTCTCGGGCGCCGCCTCCTCGCGTCTCAATTTATTATTTCGTACCTGCGGGATCCCGAGGGTCTCAGGGGTGAAGGGGGGAGAGGGGAGGGGTGGGTTAGCGGGTTAGGGGAACGAGAGACGCGCGGCCCGGTAACACAGTCTTCGCGTCTGCGCAATTTACGATGCGATTGAATTATTTTTATTTTCCTCCCCGGACCCTCGGCACTTTTGCATGTTACAAGCGTCTTCGATATCGTGCGCGCAGCTCGCGTGCTCGCCGGGCATCTGTTTTTACGTAATATACAAGCGATTTTTTTCGGCCCCAACGAGACGAGAGCTCTCCTCGCAGCAACCCGACAATGTCGACGAAATTTCGGGTCATTATGCATTTAAGTCTGCGGCCTCCTGTATATTTATCTCCTTATGAAATATATTTATGTAGACGATGGAGTTTGCTCGATCTTTGCTTTTCGATGCGTTGGACCGGACCAATTTATAATTCACAACTTACTATTATTTATTCATTTATTTTTTATTCGTGGCTTAGAATTTATTTACACTTAGCCAGTGTAAAAATGGGACTGAATTATCGACACGCCTATCGATAAACGTCAATTAATTCCAGACGCCTCGTTCATCGAACCAGAAATAAACTCACCTTTTTTTTCGTCGACGCGATGACCCAACGGAATTCTTCACACCCCAGCTGTCCATTGAGTCTCGCTCTCCTAAAAAGAAAAATGCAACGCTTCATTGAGAACCGAAAAAAAACTAATCTAAAATTTCCGAATCATCCGTCGCGATCGAAGATTAATTGGCTGCTTATCGTAATGTGTAAGGAACGACGTGAGCAAACAGCAAAGGCGAAGGAAAAAAAATATAATCATCAATCAACGATAATCTCCCGAGGCGACGAGAAGCTAAGGATGAAAAGTCGCGAGGGGAAACGCGTTGCTACTCCTGGCATCTTCTGCCGCTGCTGCTGCGTCCATCAACGCGAGTTAGAGCGAGTAGAGCGAGTAGAGCGAGTAGCGCGAGAGAAACGCAACGAGCGACGTACGACCACCCGTGTCCCGTATTGCAATTAAGTAACCCAAGGAACTTGCCTAGGATGCTAATAGCCGCGTAAATGCATGTGCTACTTATCGCTATGGACGTGGACTATATATACCCACTTTATATATACATAATATGTATACTGTATTATATATAGGCTGGTCGAGTGCGGTAAGAAGGAGCAAAGTAGCGATGAAGAGGTGCAGAGGGGGGCGGGAGCAGGGAGGGGAGGGGGAGAGGGCTCGACACTATATACACACATACACGATATACAGGGTGTCCCAAAAGTAATGAAGCTCCGGCTGCAGGAAGGTAGCTGGTGCCCACCCGAATGCACCTGCGAAGTTTCAGCTTCCAATTCGCAAAATTGTGGAAATTACAGCCGATTGAAATTTGCCTGTCGGTGAGGGGTGCGTCGGACTCACACAGATGCAGAGCGTCGTAAGCCCCAAGTGCCGTCAGTCTTTTTTTTTCGCGATCTGAGTTCGGCGCGAAGTTGCCGCGCGGTGCCGCGCGGCAACTTCGCGCCGAACTCAGATCGCGAAAAAAAAAGACGGACGGCACTCGGGGCTTACGACGCTCTGCATCTGTGTGAGTCCGACGCACCCCTCACCGACAGGCAAATTTCAATCGGTTGTAATTTCTACAATTTTGCGAATTGGAAGCTAAAACTTCGCAGGAGCATTCGGGTGGGCACCAGCTACCTCCCTGCAGCCGGAGCTTCATTACTTTTGGGACACCCTGTATATGTATAGTATATTATGTATAAGCTGCCGAGTGTGGTAAGAAGGAGCGAAGTAGCGAAGAAGAGAGGCCGAAGGGGGGGAGGGGCTCGACATGTGAGGTACTTAGAAGTCTCTTGTACATCGTCGCTCACTATATAAGCGCTGCCTGAGCAACGAGCAATACGAGCAAAGAGCGATGAGACCTTGTATATATGTTTGCTGCTCGCCAGCATCGGGCTTTCCTTTTTTTTTAATTCTTATTCCCCTACGTGACTACGTCGAGGGATCGGAGACTCCCTGTATCCTCAGGTTGCGCTCGTTGCTGGCCTCATCTTCTGCTTATTATTATTGTGATTATTATTGTTGTGATTTTAGTTATTATTTTCCTTTCATTTTAGTTATTATTTTCTTTCTCATTTTATTTGGAATTTTTTATCCGTCGTTTTTAGTCTTTTTGCGAAGAGTTCGGTTTCATCGACCACGTGGTTTTTTTTTAAGTCTCCGGTGCTTCTCGTTTTCATATCAATTTTTTTTTTTTTTATAATCTTGGTACTCGATTTAGCGCGACGGAGCCGCCGGCGACATTTTTGCAAATCGACGAGGAAGGGAAAAAGAAAATAAATGGACAGAGATGGAGATCTAGAGGGGAGAAAAAATAAATATAAAAAATGTTGCCACAGCGACGGAAGACGCGAGAGTGAAGAGCGACTCGCGCGCAATTTGCCTGGCGGCGCGGTGAACGCGCCGCCGGGCAAATAGCGCACCGGCCGCGAGACCGCGGAACTTCGTGGATACCGCAGAAACTTCGCCGTCGTCGTCGGGAGGAAGACGGAGGTATGAATAATAAGGCGCGAGATGTCGCGCGCGCTCGACGACGAAGCCGCGCTCGGAAGTCGGGAGCCTGAGTTTCGCGTCGCAGATTCCTCGGTGTCTCAATCGCAGCGCAGCTGCCGAGGGAAACAAGTCGATCGTGACTCGCGGTCCTCGGGTCGCAGACGCTGGAATTCGACGACGATCGATCGACATTCTCGCAACGAGGACGCGACCGATTTTCAGTCAAGAAAAAAATAAAGAGTCGTCGAGTCTGAGTTGAAGTTGACGCTCAGCGCATGCGCAGAATTGTTCAATTAATTTTATTAATGCATGGATTTTTTTTTTCAAGGATTCATTTTAATCGATTAATAGCATTATTATTCAACGGCAGGAAGTGACGCTGGGCGTGACGCCCAGATGAATGCTAGCGAATCATTTTTCTTCCGCGGCTTCGGTGCAACTCGGGCGGAAAATTTTAGCGTTGAGACTTTTTAATAGAATTGCTTTATTATCCTCGCTCCTTCTTCGCGCCGATAGTTTCTGATGTCCGGTCGGGAGTGGCCCCCGGAGCCTCCGGAGTGAGTGGAGTCGATGATCCTCGCGCGCCGCGGCTCAGTTATTATCGTCGGTCACGGTTCTCAGTGCAGTTCTCCCTCGCTTTTCGTCTCAGTCGCGCGACTCCCTTCGCTTCCTCGAGACGCGCGGTCGTTAGTGGTCCGCACGCTGTGACACGCGGAGCGACGGACCGACGCGGCGGCTGTTCGCGTCGCCGCGGTCGGCGCGGGTGGATCGGTTCGGTCGCGCCTCGCGACAGATTACAGACTCGCCGCGCTCGCAGTGACTTTTCTATCTTTGCCATCGCCGCCGCAACTCAGGATCGTCGAGAAAAAAAAGCAGCCCCGCTGGCAGTAAAGATCGTCGCATTACGCTCAGCAGCGAGAGACTCGTATTCGGCGCGCGAAACACGTCACCTTCGCGCTGTTTACTCGTTACTCGCGTTCGCGACGAGCAAAAAACGGGTTCGGCCGGTTCGACTTGACGGGAGTGCGAAGTTGACGAATTATTTTGCGGACGTTGACGCTGCTGACACTTGTCGACTAAATTGCGTGACTTTCGACCATAAACGAAAATGTTTGCCGCATAATTTCCAACAAATTCAGTCTGGAACGAAATCTTGAAAAAAAATAATAAATAAACGAAATCCTGAAAAATAAAAATAAAAAGTCTCATAGAAAAACGGGCTTGGCTGGTTCGACTTGACGGGAGGCGAAGTTGACGAATTATTTTGCGGACGTTGACGCTGCTGACACTTGTCGACTAAATTGCGTGACTTTTGACCAAAACCGAAAATGTTTGCCGCATAATTTCCAATAAATTCAGCCTGGAACGAAATCTTAAAATAAAATAAAATAAACGAAATCCCGAAAAATTAAAAAAAAAAATAAAATCTCATAGAAAATAGACGTCTTTCTTCGACGTCGTCGCGGTCGTCATCCTCGCCGAGTCCGTCGCTCGCGAGAAAACGTTTCGCGTTAATGAGTCTTCGGTTGACGAACGAGGGAACGAAGCGACGCGCGAGAGTCGGCAGATTGCTGCGCACGCGAGTCCGTTCCGCGCGCGCTGAACGCACGTATGAGTCGACGTCGCCGCGCGCCAACACATTATTACCGCGCATGCGCGCGCGCGAGCGGCTGTCCGACCGGCCCCGACGTCTCCGGACAGTCGAGGCGGATCCTCGCTATACGTGTTTCCTCGGCCGTCGGCGAGACTGCTGCCGCACGTAACGCTGCCCATTTTAATGTATGTAAGCGAGGGACCAGCGAGAGTCCTGACACGCTCGACGCGCGCGCAGAGTTTAGTAGCTGCAGCGCATAGGAGAGCCGAGGAATCGTACGCGGACGTCGAGATCGAGCGAGCCTCGGCCCTCCCGCTGCTATTTTGCTCGCCGGGCTTGGTGCGCTCTTCGTGCAGTTCCAACAGGCGGCGGAGATAACGCGGAGAGGTGGACGGGTACACGGCGATGGTTTCTTCCCCACTGAAACGAATGTAGTAGCGATAGTTATGGGATTATTAATAGTAGTAATAGTAGTGTTATATATTGCTAGTAGGGTATACATTAATTTTTTATTATTTTTCCCCTTACGATTTTTGTGGAAAAAAAATCGATTTTATAAAGTTTGAAAACCCATATCCAATGGAAAATTTCTCGCTGAATAAAAAAAATATGGATATTCGCCCGAAAAATCGAAAGTCGAGGATAAAAATGCGAAAAAACATTTTGCGATATTGTCTATATTTCGTCGCTTGGCTGAAATCGAGGTTACTTTTTTTTTAATCAATCGAATCTACTTTTTTTTTTTCGCTTGAAAGAAAAATTTGTAACGAAGGGAATACAGCTTAAATATCCATATTGCTAGTTCATATATGTACCAGGTAGCAACGCGAAAGTGTTCTTCTCTTCTCGGCCACTTACCTCACCTCACTATCACTATTACTCGTCTTCCTTCCACCGCCCTTCCGTTCGTGCGTTCCGCGCGCGCGATGCCGCGCGCATGCGTTGCATATGCAATTGCACACACGAGATGGAAACGGCCTTGAAATCGCACCACGTCACTGCGCGCCCGAGCGTCCGGATGCTTCTCGGATCCGCGCAAGTGCGCGAGAGGGAAAGCTCTCCGCGCTCCGCGTAGCTTAATACGTTTTGCGCGCGGCATGTGTGTATTTTCCGCTCGTCGTTTTGCCTATGCTACCGTCGACGACGAGTCAGTCGCGACCAAAATTACGGCATCGTAACTTATTCTCCTCTACGAGCAGCAGCAGCCTCGCATTTTCCGCTCCGACGCAAATTACTCTCCCCCCGAGACGCAACGAATTTACCGGCGAACAATCGGCGAACATTCCTGGCGCACATAAAGCCAACTTGTCGTGTGTTACCGACGGATTCGCTGACGAAGATGAAGAGGAAACGTGACGAGCAATTAAAAAAAAAAATCGCACTGATAAAAATTGCTATCAAATAAAAAATAAAATAATCAAATTAATTTTTATGTTAAAGAAGAATTATCGAAGTATATTTGTCGTCGATTCAGGCGAGCGACGAGAAAACACGCAAAAACGAAAAAAAAAATAAAAAAACAATGGCAACGCAAAAAATTGCGATCGATTATCCAGACCAAAGGAATGAAAGGACTGAGCGAGAAGTCGTCTCTCGTTGCACTTCGCGGAAACCTCCCAGCCTCTTCGGAGCCCAGACGCGACGTTTTTCCTCAGAGCCCGGAGCGCGCGGTATTGTGTTTCCGTCTATGTAGAAAACGGCCTTGCGGTGAAATCCTGGGCGACGCGGCGGCATCGGCCGAGTCGATGTTCGCCTTCGTCTAATGATAAGATTGCTCGGAATGCTCGATTCCGCGGACACTGAATGCGAACGTGGGAGCCTCCTCAATTTTCTCCCCCTTTTTTCATTCTTTCATTTTCTTCTCCGCTCGTTCGTCTCTCGATGAATCCTTATCGTTTCCTTTTTCCTCCTTGACACTCGCCTTTCTCCCTTCGTCTCTCTTCCTCTCGGATCTTGTCGCGTCGAATAGCGCTGCTGTCCCCTGCAAAGAGAGCAAGAAAAGCGCGAGCGAGAAGAAGTGCCGGGAAGACGAGAAGGCGCAGCAACAGCAACAGCAGCAGCAGCAACAGCAGCAGCAGCAGTCGACGAAGAAGCATAGGCAGCGAGCGAGGCAGAAGAAAAGTGGCTCCCGTGGCGAAACGTGTAATTTAGTTAGACGACGATATATACCAAGAAGAGACTGCAGCTACGTTGCAGTGAGACTGCACTCGCTCAGTGCAGTCTCGGTGCAGTCCCAGTGCATCTCAGGACTTAAACATTGGCAACCCTTTTCGTATCAAGTGTGTGTCTTTACATATACACGACCCTATAAACATATATATGCGAAAAGGGCTGCTAATGTTAGTGTATGTATATGTTAACTATAGTTAGTAAATATATATAAACACATTACATACCCCGTTGTGTGTGTAAATATATATAAGGACGTTTCGTGCGCCCTTTTATCCAGTTGCTCATCTTCCTGGCTTCTCGTCCTACACCGTCCTTGTCACGAATCTTGTCGTTGAGGTAGATCGTGTCCTTGGACTTGGTGCTCCTCCGTGTACCTCTTTTCTTATTTCTCCTCCTTCTCTTCTTCCTCGCTTCTTCTGCCTCTTTTTCTTCTTCTTCGAATTATTCTTCTCCGAGCTTCATGCTTCCTCGCCTCCTCGCTTCCCTGATGCCTGCGGCTCCTGCGGCTACTGCAACCCGCCCTGCACCGCCGCACGCTCCGAGGTATTCAACCGGCGTTGCGCTTCGGACTACTCCGACGGTCTCAGCCGGACGCTCCATTCGCATCGACATCGCGACAAAATATCTGCGGATATTTTGCCCGAGAATATTTCTATATCCTACGAAAAAAAAATTACTACCAAGGATTACCCAAAGGCAAATCCGCTTACGTGTCTCGAAGAAAAATCGCAAACACGAGGTTCGACTTTGGGTGCGCCCGATTTTTGCGTCGGATATGTCTTTCGCGTCTAGACACACACAACAGGCGACGCAACATGAGCAACATAAGCAACCGCGCGCAAGAAAAGCCTCAGCCGTATCCGCCAGATACACAAAACCCTCGAGGCGCTGCAGTAACCCTTCTGGGTTTATTCGCATATTGCTTCCTCCCTTTTACTTCGTTTTTCGTCGCATCTCACTCTCCACCCGTCGCAGAGTCGCCTTAAGGTCTTTTTCTCTAACGCGAGGCGAATATTCCGCACAGATTTTCATTTTATTGTCACCTTTATGTATCATCGTTATTTGCTGTTATTTTTATTTTCTTTTCTTCGTCCTTCCTGGAGCCTCTCGAATCCTCTTTGCATTTCACTTTATCAAATAACGCGCCACATTTTACGTCGTTATTATTTTATTATTTCATTGCACTTCGGCGATATATCGAGTCGATTCAGGGAGTCGGCCGCTCGCGTCGCGAATTCAAAGCCATAATTCTCCGCGCTAGCTGAAAGAAGGGGCGGTGGGGGAGGGGGAGAGGGAAAGTCAAGGGCTCCTCCGGCGCAGAGGTCGTTGCACCGTAGAAGCGCGCTCGGTGCATAACCGCGAGGGAGAAAGAGAGAGATGAGTTTTACTACGAGAGCCATTATCATATTTCTTCCTCCCCTCTCGCCCCCTCCACCCTCCTCCTCCTCCTCCTCCTTCTGCCCCTCAGGGTCCCCCGCCACTCGGACCCGCCGCGCAAACCACTGCCATCGCCGGCCCCCGACCCGCTAATTACTTTCAAGATTTATGGAGATCGCGTTCGATCCTCTCATATTCTCGCAAAGGGGGAGAGGGGGGAGGGGGGGATCGATCGATCGCCCCAGAAGCGCCGCGATCGGCTTGGATTTTTTTTCTCGGTTTCCTCCCTCTTCTTCCTCCTCCTCTTCTTCTTCTTCTTCGTATTTTTCGTCTTCGTCTTATTCTCGATCCTTCGTCTTCCGCTGCCTCTCACCATTCGTATATATATCACACTGCACGTCTTCCTCTAGCCCGTCGAATCGAGCCACGAAGTCACGGCCGAGACTGAATATAATCGCGATGATTTATCGCCCCAAAGGCCTTCCATTAATAATCGATGTCAATTTCCAACCCCCTCCCCCTCCCCCCGGGGGGTGGGAGGCGAAACTGGGTTCCCACCGCTTAGGTATCGATTTTTCACTGCGCGCATATCCGTAACATGGATTTTGTGATTCGCTGGGGCAACAACCGTCGGATTCTGGATCATTGTGATCGACGTCTATAGCGATTCTTCGGGAATCGCTCTTGAGAATTTGAATCGCGAGAGAAGATCTGATTTCAATTTATGAATTTATTCCGAGAGTTCTGAATAAATGAGGCTCGGTTTTACGATTCAATTTGTGGGGGGAATCCGGTTCGCAATTTCAGGGTAAATTATTCTGTGGATAGGCGGATGCGCTGAGACGAATCTGTGGGAAAATTGGCTGATAAAACACGAAGGACTTCCTTTTTCTTTCATTTTCTAATCATATTAATTTCTTACCATATTCTTATCATAATCATAGTCAATGATTGATCCAAATTAATTGAGCCAATAATAAAAATTGTTTGTCCCCCACAAATCCAACCAGCTGCAGTTTATCCAACTGCACAATTAATTTCCAACACAATTAATTATCTTTCCGCCATCAACCTCAGCATTTTTCACGTCGTCGAGCGTCGCCAGAAAAAAAACGCGATCGAGGCCGCGTCGGCTGTCCGATCGACACCGACGGACGACTGCTGCTCGTCCGACGTGTTCGTTGAAGGCCGAAAGAGTTCCGTTATATTACCCGAGAGGAAGCGGCGCGGCAGCAGCAGCAGCAGCGGCGACCGGTGATTTCGCGAGAGCTCGGACTTCCGTCTCTGTCGGAGGCAGCCGCGAGTCCGGGCGCACCGTCAGCGCCGCAGCAGCAGCGCTGCCAGAGCAGTCGACGACGAGTTCGAACGGTCGTTTATTCGCCTCCTGCTGATGTCGTTTCTGCTTCTGCGGCTGTTGCTGCTGCTGCTGCTTCTGCCGCTTCTGTTGGCTCTTCGCTCCCGGCTGTTGGTATTGCAACTCTGCGGCTTCCTCGAACGAATTCCTGCGTAACCAGAGACTCGACGAGTCACGGGAGTCACTCGTGATGGTTCTTCTCCTGGGTACTTTGCCTCCTGGTACTCCCAGGATCCACGTGTACGATACAAACTGCACAGGCACTTACATATATTTATATCTGTGTACATACGTAATTTGTATGCACATATATATACATGTTACGTGTGTGTATAAAATCTGAGAAAAGCCCAGGAGCTGCGAAACGAGTCGTCGCTGCGGGAACTTGGATCCCGTTGAATATGCCGAGAGTCGAGGGGGATCAAAATATTCCTATTGACCCTTGACTGATGTAACTGAAACAGGGTTTAAGCGGTTTATAGATCCTTCGATCTTGGATCGATGTTGACGGTTCGAATCGAGATGATGTATAGTCGAATTCGCTTGGGTGTTCACGTCGATAGATCACATGGATCTATGAATCTATGGATCACACAGATCTATGGATCTATGGATCACATAGATCTATGGCACTCAGTATTGCACTAATATATAGGTTTCACGAATTCGCTGGGATGATTGCGTTGAAGTCCCAAGATCACATGATCTATGGACCATAGATCAGTCTCAGGATCTATAGATCTATAGATCTATGGCACTCAGTATCCTTCTAATATATAGGATTTACAAATTCACCTGGGCGTTCGCGTTGAAGTCCATAGATCACATGGATCTATGGCGCATGCGCGGATGGATCGGATCCAGGCGCAGTCACGACCGTATCCTAGGGGACTCGATCGTCGGGTGTAGCCGCTGACTCTCGCGGAATGATCGGATCGCTGGGAAGCTTCGAGGCTACGTTATCCACAGAGGAATTATTGACAGTCATCCTTTTCGCCAAGGCGGCCCCACGGTCTCATATACCCCCATTAGCTCGGTCACGAAGTTCAGCGCCTTACGTCGAATCGTTTTGTATTCAGCGCGCGGACTTCGCCACGAAGAAGAGACTCTCGGCGAGTCGGGAGAAACAATGGGCCAAAGTGGCCATTGTCTCACTCCTAACTCGCCGGAGTAGAGCGCGCGAGAGGCTGCATCGAAGCAGCAGCCGCGGGAGCCGAGTCGCAAAGTGGCTCCTCGATTTTTCCGACACGTGTGGTCCAGATATCGCGGACATGGTCACGAGTCACGAATTCGCCGCGAATAGGAAATTCGAAGAATTATTCCGTCCGGCGCGAATCGGTCCTGAATAAAAATATATTTGAGTCGAGAGAAAAAGAAAAAAAAATTCTTATGTCAGACTGCGGAAGAATCCGGTATTTTTGCCCGGAGCGATGACTGTCATTAGTCGATTTGCTTTTTGTTACACAGTTACGATAATTACAGACCGCCGATGGCTTAACGGTAACTACTTGGAAAATATAACTCAGGGTATATTTTTTTTTCCACTCCTTTTTTTTCGTCGTAAGCATCGCGAGTTTCCTGCCAGTTTCCACAATCGCCCGCGTAATTCCATTTCGATAATTTAATCGGCTGACCGCGCGCAAGGAAACTCGACGTAAATTGCGTTGCGTGCGGTAATAAGCGGCGAGCGCGCGAGTGCTGCGTCGATAAAGCAGCGCGGACGCGAGGAAAACTGGTTTTCGAACGAGAGTAAAAATGCGGTGGCTAACGCGACTCTCGCGGTTGCCTCTTGCTCGATAATCTCGCGCGTCTCTTCCGCGAGTAGTCGACGCGAGCTATATATATGTCGGCTGCTCGCGAGCAATTCGCGCGAGAGTCGAACCGGCGAACGGGGGCGAATCGACACGCACTCATCTACCGACCGCGTAATGCGCGTGCGCGCGTGCTCGGCAGCAGTTTCAGCGTCACGTTAAAACACTTCTCGCCTCTGACTATCTTGATCCGACAGAAGCAAAAGAACCGATTGCGTGCGCCGCGACTTTTCCGACTCGGGCGATGAAGAAAAATAATCAGGGAACTGATGCGCACACGCGAGATAATTCTGACTGATGCTTCCGAACTCAGCGACTGGGTCGTTCTCACTGACAAAAAGTTGGACATGAGCTACGTTAATTAAATTTTCGAAAAAAAATACGTCCAAAAAAAAATGTTTCGCCCGTCCAGAAATTTCGAAGCTCCGCGACCCACCTCAACAACCGACGCAGCGACTGACGACGAAAAAAAAATAAAAAATAAAAAACAAAAAATCAACCGGAATCGAGATGCGACGATAAATTCCCGATCCGCCTGCGCGATAATCCTGCTCTCGTGTCTCCCCCGGAGGAAAATCTCGATCGCGTGGGTCGGTCATGTAGACGCCCCGAAGACCGGAAGCCGTGTAATTCCGATAAGAGGAGCCCGGCGACCGAGGAAAAATAAAACCTCAACGACAACGAACGACGAAGAAGAAGGCGGCGTGTATATAGAAAACCCTGAAGGAGCTCGCGCCCCGCGAGCAAGAAAACCCGTCAACCCGGTTCGCTCCCCGCGCGTTACAGTATAAAACGCGCGGGCGCGCACCGCGGGAATCGCTGCGGCCGCCACCGCGCGGGAATCGCTAAACCGGTCGTGACGTAAAGGTCGGGCCCGCTATGAGCGGAATATAACGTACATAATATATAAATACATACAGTCGCGCGAATAAATATACATCGCACAAGGTGCTTGCACCCTGCGCGCATGCGCATTTGCTCCTTGCCCTGCGAGATCTGCGTGCGCACCCAGCGCGCGCTTCTGTGTCTGAATATTCGCGACGCGTAACACACGAGTTATTCGAAGCGAAGTAAACATGGCGGAGAGAAAATTGAGCGTCGACCCGGCGAAGTCCCCTTTGAAACCTTCGACCCAAGACGCTTACTCACGCTCATTCGTTAAGATTTTTCTTCGCGCATCCTTCCCAAGACTTTTCAGCGCAACTCGGGTTCTGGCCGGGCCCTGGTCGGGCCACCCTGCCCCTAGCCAGGCCCTGGCCGGGCCGCGTCTAACGCTGCGTACGCTTCTCCCAAGCAAACCCAACGCCTCGGTGTGCGAATATTCGCGACGTGGAATCTTGATACGCGTATACAAAGTGAGCGGTTCTGAATGGCGGGGCGAGAAAATTGAACTCCGGCTCCGAGGCGAACCGTCCCGACCTCCGTCTGCAGCACACAAAATCCTAGAGATATTTATATACGCTCATTCGTTAAAGAGTATCCTTCTCTCTCACTCGCTCCGAGTGCCAGACTTTTCCAGGATCCTTATCAGTCCCTCATTGTCAGTGGCGCGGAGAGCCTTCGCCCTCGACCAACAGCAGCGCGGAAGGTGAAATAGAGACGGAGGCAAATAAAACGACGTCGAGGAGATCGGAGCGCGGATATACGCAGCGAGCGCGCAACGTGCGCGGCATTCCTCATTGTTAGCCGGGGTGGAAGCGCATCAGCGACGAGAAGCCCGCGCCGAGCCCTTCCAGGGGTCGCGTGGTTAGTTGGGAGGAGATGGTGACCCCCAGCCGCGACCTCCGCGGCATCGGGAACGCGGCAGCACGACACGACGCTCGCCTTCCTCCTCCTCTGCTTCTCGTCTCCTTCGTGCATCAGGCGAAGAACGACGCGGATCCGAGCAGTCAGATAGACCGGCGACTTTTAATTCTCCCGCGCGCATGCGCAGCAGCAGCAGCAGCTCGGCGCGATGCGCGTGCGCACGCCGCCGGGCGATCGCTTATCGCGTGTCCTTCGCCTTGGCGCAATATCCCCGCGTGGAATGCCCTCCGGCCGCACGAAACCACTGCGCTGACTCTTCGTCCCTTTCTCACACAGAAAAAAAATAATACACGCATAGGAGTTGAACGTACACAAATGTCTCGTCCGGCTACCGACCTGCGCACACGCACGACCAGTGCGTCGTGTCCTTCCTCCGCGGCCTCTGAATGAAGAACCGCACATATATACACAGCCAGTCGAGTTCCCTGCCCTACGCCAATTATGCAAAGGAAGAGTCAACTACCTTGCGCGTTGCATGCGCGATGTACGCACGTTCGGAGAGAGAGAGGCGGGCGCGCAACCTGCGCGCGCATGTATAGCGAGCGCGAGATAACGCGAGTCGCGCGCATGTGCGTCGCAGGTACAGTGAACCAGGAAATTGCGGGTCACGCGACGAGGCTCCGAGCCGGGAAGCTCACTGCCGGTGGAAAAGGGGAAGCGAGGAAAACGACGAAGGCCGCGCGCGAATAAAAAGGAAAATAAAAAAAAAACGAAAAGCTATTTACACGGTGAATTTACGCGAGCTCGACCCTCGGGAAAACCGCGAGAGCGGATGAATGAAACGGAATGTACGAGAGGTGAAATGAAATAACAATAATAACAACAACAGGGATATAATAAAGGGTCGAGAGCAGGAAGCGAGTTTCTTGCAAGTTTCGCAGGCGTCGTTTTCTCGACGCGCCGCGCGGCGCTGCGTTATTACGGAACTTTTGTGCCGCGGCAAATCGAGAAGCGAGAAACAAGAAGTAACCGAGACGAGGTTTGCTCGTCGCGGGGCACTCCCGATGGGTGCGACGGCGGCGGCGCCACGACGATGGTTGCGGTGCGTGCGAAGCGCTCTCTCGACGAGTCTCTCGTGGTGCACGAGCGAGTTGCCGTGAATTGCTTTTCCGCCGCGCGAGAGCTCTGACTTCCTCAATATTCGCGGGCGCGACGAGCGAAGAACCGGCGAGCCAATCGCGGATCGTCGAACGACCTCGCCGGGGCCGCTCCTCGAGTATATCGGAAGCAGCGCCGCAGTGCGCAGGCGTTTCGCGCGATTTCCGCCCTCTGAGAATAATCCGCGCAAACCTTTGCTGTATGCGCTCCTGCTACTTACGAGCTGCGCTGCTCGCTGAGCGGAGCCGCCGGTTCGTTGCGGCTCTGCCGGTTACGAGTCTTGACGTCTGAGCCGATCGTCGCGCTGCCGTCGATGAGGCGCGACGACCGAAGCTCAGATCCGGCGCGACGACGATCTTCCTTACCGACCGAGCGACGAGGTAGAAGGCGGAAGCCACTGTTAGGTATTACCTGTGAAAGCAATTTTTATTTATTTTAGTCGCAAAAAAAAATTTGGGATTTTTTTTTATTAGAAAATAAATGGTATAATTTAATCTGACATTGCAAGGCATTTTTTAGGTAAAGATTTTAACTGGATTAACAGCGTTTGTGCTATGTATGAGATATACAAATTTTTGTACCAGGACTTACATTTTAAATTATATATCATCGTATATCTGAGCTTGGTAGTTAATTTCTTGGGAAGCATAAACCATCGTCTGTCCAGAAAGTTTATCGTCTATTATGCACTGCGCGATAATATATTTCCCCTCGCAGTTGGAGAGCGAATTGAATGCGCTGTTAAAAACAGTTGAACGAACGATCCGGAATGCGTCGACGCGGAGTGCGCCGTGTAATTACGCGTCTCTATAGTGTTGCACCGTGTGATGTAAGGCAGCGAAACTGTAACGGGGTTAAAAAATAAGATTATTAGAATTTTCGCGCTGCGCTGAAACAGAACAACGCCCAACGACCGAGAAACGGGAGCTTGAAGTCGGTGTTTCAGGTTCGTGAGAAAATATTCCCGACGATGCGCGATTGTTGCGCGAGAGAATAGCGGGAGAATCGCTCCCAGGGTTACGAGTCGAACTGTTTTCCTCTCGCCATTTCAATGCGAGCGAATCGTCGACGTGGAAAAAGCGCGAAGATGACGCTCGGTTAGTTATACATGCGCTGATTATTGTCTCGATTGTCTCGGCTATGAACTCGCGGATTCATTCGTAATGCGATCTAGAAGCTAATTTATTATCAGTATAGAGAACAATTGAATTTACATGGGTTTTTTTTATTTGTGCTTTCAGATGGGCTCGTACGCGATTGGCCGCGTCTCCGCGGGGCTCCTGCTGATTCTGGCTCTCGCGACCGGAAGTCAGGCTGGACTGGGTGAGTTTGAAATTTTTATATCAATCAACAGAGAGAATAAATAAATAAAAATCCCTTCGCTGTATAAATTAATTTGTATTATAATTTATTTCTACATTTTTTTAGAAGCACGGAAATAATTTTTCTGCTTTTACTTTTTATCTTTTTTTTTAGTTTGAATAAAAAATTGAGTTTGAAATTTTTTTATTATTGCACAGAGAGAAAAAAAATTAAAACCTCTTCGCTGTGTAAATATTTGTAATATATATTTTTTGTAATTTTTTGTAGAGGCACAAGGAAATAATTTTTCTGTTTTTAATTCTTTTCTTTTTTTTACAGCGCGAATAGCGTTCGAGAAATTGACGGATTTCGACTATCGAGGCACGACCTACTACACAGTGAGAAATCTCTCGCTGTACGAGTGCCAAGGCTGGTGCCGGGAGGAGCCGCAGTGTCAGGCGGCCGCGTTCTCCTTCGTCGTGAATCCTCTCGCGCCGATGCAGGACACTGTTTGCCAGCTGCAGAACGAGACGACCTCGACTAATCCCACCGCTCAGCCCCAGAGGGCGGCAAACATGTACTACATGACGAAGCTGCAGATACGATCCGGTAAGCGCGAGAATATGTGCTCGATCGATATCGACAAGATCGATTTCTCCTTTCTCGGCCCTCGGGACGGTCCCTTCTTGACCTTCGGCGCTAAGAGCGCGCAAGTCGTATCTTTCCACTCGACAGTTAAAACCTAGAAAACGTTTAAAACTTTATTATAACGTTAAAAAAAAACGTTTACAAATTTATTATTTCTCCACGGAGCGGAATTAAATAATTTATTTTTTATTTCTCTGACGAACGAATTTAATTTAATTTTCAGTAATCAAAAAAATTGCATTATCAGAATGAGTAAATTTACGAATTTGTATATAAATTATTCTTTTCCCAAAAACTCAAAGGAAAGTGAGTGCCCAAAAAAAATTATCCTCAAACCATAGTCGCCATCGAAATGAATTCCGCGTAGCCCACTTAATTACCGAATCCTCCTCAAAATCGCCTAATTACCAATTTTCCCCCGAACGACCAGCCCGAAACGGTCCTAACCGGAGCCGCAAACATTTCCCGTCGATTGTCTCGTCGCGTCAGCGCCCATTGAAACAGAGCAGCGAGACCGACGTCGACACCTGCCGCGTCGTATAACAATTCCTCATCGTCTCTCTCGAGGCTCTCGGATGCGGATAACGCCAACCCGCGACCCAAACAACAATGAACCCAGTACCTGGGACGATATATCCATGGCGAGAGGCGGATAAACGGCGGGTGCGGGGGAAAGCGAGAAAGGGCTGCGCCGCCCTTTTTAAAAGTCTCGCCGTGCAATAACCGATTTCGCAGCCGAGGTGCGAGATCGAGGCGCGGTCGACGGAGGCGCGCGCGTCGCAGCTGCAGGTACCCTGTCAGAAAATGCGCAGCGTTACACTCAACCCCTGGCCAAGGCCGTGTAATCCCCCTCAGGCCCGATCAGTGCCTGGTTTGGACCGAATGTAACGCTACAGATTTTTACAGATCGTCTCATCTCAGCTTTTCGAGGGTGGAGAACAAAATTAGCCGAAGGGCGACGAGAGAGAAAAATAGAGACACACAGGCATCGACTTATCTCGGTCTTTCGGGATGGAGCACGAAATTAGCCGAAGAAAGAGAGACAGACAGACAGACCGGGCGTTTGGGTCTCGTCGGGGAAGTGCGAAAAACGGAAAATCGTGAAAAGACCCCCTGAAGGTTCGACGAGCTCTGCTGGCTGATGCTGCTGGTGGTGCGCGCCGTCCGCACTTCCATCCGGGACGCCGAGGACACGACTTACAGAAGGACGGACGGACGGATATAGACAGACGGACGAAGGGGGGTTACAAGCGGAGTGGATGCAAAAATTTGAGCGTTGCGGTACCCGACGAGACCGAGAACAATGACCGAAGCCGTGAGCTCCCAGCACCTCGTGGCTGGTAGTAACACGAAGAAGTGTTTGCCTCCCCCCTCAGGGTGAACGGAGCCTGGTCTTCTCCCCTCCCCCCCTGGAGGGAGAGCTTCTCCCTGAGCCTCCCCGGGGAGTTCAAGTGCGCTCAGACCGCGCGCGGGCCAAAGGGAAAGCGGCGGCGACGGCGGCGTCCCGGGGTCCTCGGTGGAAAATAATATAAAGGCGTTAAGTACGGTGCGCTCGGGCGAGGTAAACAGGTACCGGGTGAGGAAGGCTCATAAGGCGACGTTCCCGGGGCTTTTCGGGGCGAGTCCTGCGGATCCTGAAGAGCGACGCAGGACGCAGAGGACGAGAGACGACCGTCGAGATGGGGAGGAGAGGGACGTTCGGTCTGGGGTGGATACGACCTGGGGGAAGAAAGAAAGAGAAAAGAGATAGAAAGAGAGAGAAAGACAGGGAGAAGTGGAAAGGAAAGAGACAGAAAAACAGAAAGAAACAGGGAGAAAGGAGGCAAAAAGACAGAAAGGAGGCAGAAAGACAAAGAGAAGTAGAGAGGAAAGAGACAGAAAAACAGAAAGAGAGAGAAAGGAGGCAGAAAAACAGAAAGAGAGAGAGAAAAGAGGCAGACAGAGACAAATGGAGACAGAAGAGAGAGAAGGAAAAAAATGAGGGTGGGGGCTGCGAAGGTGACGACGACGGACGCGTTAGCCTAGGTGTCGAAAAGGTCGAGGGTCTCAAAGAAAGCCCTAATATTGGTTTTGACAGGGATTGCTGGTGCGATCCTCTTGTTCTTTATTTCCCGGGACGAGGCGTCGCTCTCCGCCTTTTGTGTTTACCACTACCAACGCGGACCGGCACTGTACCCCTGTGTACTCTGTATATACCCCAGGCTCTCTGTGGGTTATATTCGCCACTGCTGGGGAGTGGAGCGCGTGTATATCCGAGGTGTGTTAAGACCTTTGAGCTGTTGGACGCTCCGATGCGAACGACTGAGCCGGGGGAGGTGACTGCGAGTACACGCGATGAGGATCCTTCTTCTGTTTTTGGTGTTTTTTCTGTTACTGGCTTCGGGCATTTTTCTTAATGTTTATCCTTCTTTCCTTCCTTCCTCCTTTTTTTCCTTCCTGCGCTTCCTCCCTGGTAGAAAATGTGCAGCGTTACAGCTGTAATTTGTACACTCGGCGCTAGTCAGGCCCTGGCCAGGGCCATGTGATCCCGGTTCGGACCTGATCAGTGCCTGACTTGGGCTGAATGCAATGCTACAATTTTTTTTTTTTTTTTCTTGAACGCTAAAAGCTGGAACAGTTTTTTTCGTTAGTGACAATCCGAGGTGATTGGAATCTTTGACAGCGAAGACAAATTTGAAGCACCACTTTCGATATGTTTATTGTAAACTTGTATTTTTCTTTTTTTTTTTTTTTGTCAAAAAAAACGAGGATAAATGCAGAGATGACGCGATCGCGAGTGACGAATTCGACCCGTTTAACGAGAGGCCGACATAATCGCGCGCGCGACTCACGACCGAAGATCGTTGGCACGTCTCGCGACAGAAGCGCCGGGGCTTAAGAGCTTTCGGTATATAACCGTCCCCGCCGCCGCCGCCGTCGTCGTTTGTTCGCTCGCCCGAGCCTCGTCCGAGTTTCGAAAAGAAATAGAACGCGCAGGTGGACGACGGCTAATTCCTCGCGGGCCTCCGGCCAGAGACTCGGGAGAACGAAGAGAAAAAAAAAACGACACTCGAGCCACCGGCAACGGGACTGCGAGTCGTTCGAGTCGTTCGATTAGGCTCGCGAAAATAAAATAAACAAAATTCCTCAGGTGTAAAGTCACAAGACATTTTTTTCCTGGGAACATCTCCATTTTTATGATTGTTATTATTTTCGATTTTTATTCACCGTCGTTCACGTCATTTTCCGCGCAAATAAAATTCACAGGTACCATTACGCTTTCGTGGTGGTTTTACGTCGCTCGGCGGCGAGAAATTCGCCGGACCCGTTACGCCTTTTCTCTCGACAAGCGATTCGCCGCCGTGGGGCGAGGCCGCTGGGGCGATTTACGATTTCATTGGTCCCGGCGGCGCGCGCGCGCGCCGCACCGGCCGAACCGATCCCGGGAACCCATAAACAGCTTCGCGCGCTCGCCTTTTTCCGTCTTCGAAAACTTCTCGCGGCTTCGCGCGCAATTTGCCGAATCGTAAAGCGCGAACTCGTCGTAAACCACCGCGCGGATCATTCTACCGGTGGTGTTGTTATACTATTATTGTTATTTTGAAAATTAACCGTACCGTTTGCCGTAACGAGTGTGATATTATTATCAGCGACGTTGACTGTAATAATATTCATGGTTTTATATATTTTTTAATTTTTTGTTACTATTATTGTTATTTTGAAAATTAACCGTACCGTTTGCCGTAACGAGTGTGATATTATTATCAGCGACGTTGAATGTAATAATATTGATGGCTTTATATATGTTTTTATTTTTGTTATTACTATTATTGTTATTTTAAAAATTAACGGTACCGTTTGACGTAACGAGTGTGATATTATTATCAGCGACGTTGAATGAAATAATATTGATGGTTTTATTTTATTTTTTTATTTTTCCAGAAAATGTCTGCCTGCGTCCCTGGTCCTTCGAGAGAATCCCGAACAAGATGATCCGCGGTCTCGACAACGCGCTGATCTACACGTCGACGAAGGAGGCCTGTCTCGCCGCCTGTCTCAACGAGCATCGCTTCACCTGTCGCTCGGTCGAGTACAATTACGTCACGCTGCAGTGTCACCTCTGCGACTCGGACCGACGAACGACCGGGCAGTACGTCCAATTTGTCGACGCCCAGGGAGTCGACTACTTCGAGAATCTTTGTCTGAAAGGTACGAAACATGTACCAGGGGATGATTAGTTGGATGCCTGTGGCGTCAAAATAGGGCTCGACCTGGTCCCGACTTGGCTCGAATCGCTGTAATTTGTTTCGACCAGGGAACGAATCGAATTTTTTATGCAAAATCCAGAGCTTAATTTAATTTCATTTAATTCAATTTGTTTAGTTTCGTTGAGTGTTTGTTAATCATGGATGTTTCCTTTCACTTTCCTTTACAGGTAAAGACGCCTGCAAGTCTCAGCGAAACTTCATCACCCCCAGAATCGGTGTGGCCGACGACAAGATCGCCCAGTACGCCGGACTTCATTATTACTCCGACAAGGAGCTTCAGGTGCAGAACGAGGCTGCCTGCAAACTCGCTTGCGAGCTCGAGAACGAATTTCTCTGCCGTTCGTTCCTCTATCGCGGCGCGCCTCAGGGCACCGCCTACAACTGCCATCTCTTCCATCTCGATCACTGGACCCTTCCCGACGGACCGTCGACCTATCTCAACGCCGAGCGACCGCTCATCGACAACGGCGAGAGAGTCGGAACGTACTTCGAGAATTTCTGCGAAAGTAAGATAAACTATTGAAAATGTGGTAACCAATGGTTAACACGACTGTAATTATTTTATAACTCGCACTTGGCAGACACGTTAACGTGATTATCGAAATGTTTCAGAGTCCGAGCAGTTGCCCCTGATCATCGACCCGCCGATTCAAGATACGAATCTCAACAACCTCACCAGAGACGGCGTGAACTGCGACAAGACCGGTACCTGCTACGACGGTAAATATCAAATAAACTGGTGAATAAACTTGCGTAACGGAATTGACACTCAAAACATTCTCAATTGCGCTTCGGCAGTTACGGTGGACTGCAAAGACACGAGGATCGCCGTTCAGGTGAGGACGAATCAGCCGTTCAACGGTCGTATCTACGCTCTCGGCAGATCCGAGACCTGCAACATCGACGTCATAAACAGCGATCTCTTCAGACTCGACCTGACGATGAGCGGACAGGATTGCAACACTCAGAGCGTGGTGAGTCGGCGGTTTTTTCGATGAATTATTCGCCACGGCGACGCAATCGCCGTTTTTCTCCTCTTTGTCCCCCTCCCCTCAAAGTACTTTGTTCACCCTGCAGCGTGACGGTTTTCAGACTGGCGTCTACTCGAACACGGTGGTGCTTCAGCATCACTCGGTCGTCATGACCAAGGCCGACAAGATCTACAAGGTCAAGTGCACGTACGACATGTCGTCGAAGAACATAACGTTCGGGATGATGCCGATCAGGGACCCGGAGATGATCAGCATCACCAGCGCGCCCGAGGCGCCGCCGCCAAGGATCCGAATCCTCGACAACCATGCGCGAGAGGTTGAGACCGTGCGAATCGGTGACAAGCTCACTTTCAGAATCGAAATTCCCGAAGACAGTGAGTCGTTCGTCCGATGATTATTTCAAAGCTCGCATATCTACACTGTTAAAAATCCGGTGGTAAAACAATACCAAAACGGTGTCTATATAGGTCCACACCAATCACGATGATAATGAGCGGTGTTAATGGAGTCTGAAATACCGACTTTCACCTCGAAAAGTCGGAAGTGCCGTTTTTCGCGAATTATCAACGGATCGAAGCGAAAATTGAAATAAAAACGCCAGTAATGTAAATCTCGTTAATGAATTAGTCAGAATTTTGATTTTCAAAAAAAAAAAATACAGATCAATTGCCCGGTAGAGAAATCCGAAATGAAAAATTCAATTTTTTTCTTCAATTTTTCGATAAAAACTAAGAAAAGCGACTAATTCATTCACGAGATAATAAAAAATCACACATGATACGTGCATTCATGCCTTTAAAGCGAAAAGTGTTACAATGTTTCGTCGGTAACACATGAAAAATTTAACGATACAGCTGGTGTTAATATTACACCGTAAAAAGTGTTACTATTAACACTGCAATAAGTAACACTAGGAAAAAAGTCCACACCAGCAGCGTTTGACACCGTAGATTTTTAACAGTGTATTGACACTTAAAACATTTACCGCATATCCATGGCACTCGGCTTTTCTCGGTTTGATGTTTTATTAACCGTGTAATTCATCCGCAGCTCCGTACGGAATTTTCGCCCGTAGCTGCGTGGCGATGGCCAAGGACTCGAAGAGCACCTTCCAGATAATAGACGACGAGGGGTTAGTATGAGGAATTTATGTTAATTGCCGCTGCTGGGGTCGGAGGATCCTTCGCGGTGCGGAATTCCGCTTCATTGTTGCTTTACGCTGTTTTATTGTCTCGCAGGTGTCCCGTGGATCCCTCGATCTTCCCGAGCTTCACTCCCGACGGCAACGCGCTGCAGTCCGTGTACGAGGCGTTCAGGTTCACCGAGTCGTACGGCGTGATATTCCAGTGCAACGTCAAGTACTGCCTCGGACCCTGCGAACCGGTACGAATTAACATTTTCTTTTCTCTGCGTCGAATTTTGTTTTTCCGCACAATGAGGCAGGTACGACGAGGTCGGTGCGTCGGTGCCGGTGTTTAACACCGTTATTTTTCCTGGTGGTCTCCGAATAAGTCGACGTACTTCGAGACCTCGTCTTTTGGGGAGCCGATGATTTTCTAATCAGGCGAGAACGAATGCTTATCGATGACAAAATCATTTCCAGGCTGTCTGCGAATGGGGTCGCGAGTCCGTCGAGTCGTGGGGCAAGAGGCGCCGAAGAAGCGTGTCGAACGGCACGGAAGAGAAGTCCGAGGACATGACGCTGTCGCAGGAAATTCTCGTTCTCGACTTCGGCGACGAGAAGCAGTCCGAGTTCCTCAAGAGCGACGCGAGCATAGACTTCAACGAGGCCGGTGAGTTCTCCTCCCTCCCGAGACGTGTTAGTGAAAAACCCTTTCGTTTGGCAACGGTAATAATTGTGTTAAATGAATATTTTATGTTCGCAGACAAAACGGTGACCATCATCGAGCCCTGTCCGACGAAAACTTCGGTCCTCGCGCTCGGAGTCGCCTGCGCCCTTCTCGTTCTCATCTACGTGTCGACCATATTCTGTTACTACATGAAGAAGTGGCTCACACCGCGCAAAATGATGCCCTGAGCTTCGCTCCCGTCAATTTGAGCCGTGTCCGTCCTCTCGGACGGGCGAAGCGCCCACGACGTCGTTCAGAGCCCTCCGAAGCTCCGACGTCCAAACGCGCTACGACAAAGAGACCACACGAAGATAACGCGAAAAAAATCAACGAAAAAGAGAAAAAAAAACGCAGAGGCAGTAGAAACGTACGGAGGACTGAATCGACGATCGCCGAGCGTCGGCGATCGCAAAACGAGCGAGATAATCTTTTGAGATTTCTTACATTAGTAATCCGCCGCTATTCTTATCGTTTTTTTTTTTTTTACATATAATTCCCTTCGTTTCTGCGAGTCTGGCTACTTTTGATTGGGTTGCAAAGAGCCGCAAATCGGGCCGCACACAATAACGAGTGGCGGTGCTCGATCTGCAGTACCGCGATCGATCGTCAATTTTGCTATTTTATATTTCTAGAATTTGATTTACGTCTTTTGCGTCGCTGATGTTAAAAAAAAACGACCAGCAGCTAAATCAAATGGATACGGTCGACACCTCTCGCCGTTCCTCAGACGCTGGTGAGGAGGGACGCGCGAAGAAGTGTCTGCGACTCTTTATCGGCGATTGAATTTGCTCGAGGCGCGCGATGCGATCGCGGTACACACACACAAATACGATGGGCGACTTGTAACCCGCATCAAGACTAGCGGTATTTAAAGGTTCACGCTTGACTAACGTCTCTAATGGTAAAGAGCCCCCCTTACCCCCTTACATCCCCGTCCCGCCCTCTTCCCATTGTCCCCGTCGCTCCACATTCGCCCCTCTCTCTCTCTCTTAGATTCTTAAGCCTTAACTAGGATAGTGCATAATGTAAGCGACAATTAAGCTACCGCAACGATGGCATTTAAGATAATTATATCATATTGGGGGCGTCATTGAAAAAAAAAAGAAAAAAAAACGCACAACTCACACGTAGACGTTGAGAAAGAAGACATTGGATTTGATATTCGCGCGAAACTCGAGCTTTGCCCGACCGACGGCGTTTCTCATCCCGAAGGGAGAAAAACGGGGGAGAAACAAGGATAGTGATTATGCCAATTGTGTCGCCAATGCAAATGCGAATCGTTCGGCCGCTGCTGCCCCCTCGAAGCGGCGGCGTATCACACGTTCGCCCGTTGTAATCGCATAAATAAGTATAACATTATTAACTGTAGAGTAGAACGGTATTGCGCAACCGAGGCACGAAAGAAGCTTTCGAATGGTCGGGCATAGCACGACCGTAGGAATTACCCGGAAAAAAAAGAAACGTAGTCGAGAAACATGTGCGCTTCTCTGAATTCCGAAGGAAATGTGTCTCGCGGGTAAAATAAGAGAAAAATACGAAGAAAAAGAAAATACGGGGCAGCTCATTGTGAATGCAATTACGATCGATGGAAAATGTATATATATAGGGAAAAAGAAAATAGAGAGGAAAAAAAGTAACGAAAACGACGGTGGGTGAAGTCGAGAGCCCCTCGTCTCGTCCGGACACTCGCAACGAAATCTCATCATTCCCAATATTCACATCTTACTTGTACTCTATTTATGTGTAATGTATACAACAATTGAATGTTTTATTAATAAAACACAACATCGATTTTGAATCAGCGCCAAGTACTTTCGCTCTCGTCGTCCCTCCCACGTTTATAATTAATTTCGCGTGCGGCGCGAAATTAATTATAAACGACCCGATCGAATGTCACCGATTAGCTGCTGACGTCACGATGACATCAAACTCGTACGAGTATGTCTCTTTCTTTCCTTGTATTTTTTTTTCTTTTTTTTTTTTCTTTTGACGTCACGTGAATTCCCGCTGCTCGATACTCGGCTTCTCATTGGCTGCTTTTCTGTATTCTGCAGCGTGCGGAGCCAAGCAGAGGAGCGACCACGAGATAACCAACGTCGCTTCCCCATCGACGACGACGTCGTCGCCGACGTCGACACCGGCTGACCCCACCCGGACGTCGCCGATAGAGCAGCAGCCAGCAGCAGCCGGACAGACGCGTCGAACGGCGCGGGTGTCGCGCGCGGACGGAAAGACCGAGAGAGCTCGATCAACAGCCGAGTGTGTTCCGCACGTGACCAGTTACGCAAACTCCGATGGTTTCGTGACAAAGGAGCTTCCTGCGTTTGAGCGTCGCGCGCGCGCGCGCGCACGTTCGCCGCGTCTGCGGACGATTCGATGCGGAATTGCCCCGGCTGTCACGTATACATATTCGCCGGCGACGGAGAGAACTCGCGGGTGACGCGATTATTGCGACAAATGAGATGACCCGTCGACTCTTCGCACCGACACCGACGGACAATCGCGATTTGCGCTGCAAATTGTGTGTTTCCTCGACGTGCGCGATTCCTCGAGCGATCTACTTGACCGACAGTAAACGATGTCGTCAAAACTTATTATTCCGGACGTATGCACCTTTTTCTCGCACGCAAAAAATTTAATTCTACACGCTGCTTTTTATTGTCACTTTTTTATTAGTTTTGTTGAATAGTTTTATTTTATTATCTCAAAAAAAAATAAAAAGAAAAAATAATAGAATTCGTGGCACGAGAGAAACGTACATTTTGTTTGTAATTGTAACACGTGCCGAACGCGGAACTTTCACGCTCGTCCGAGGAATTTTCTTTTTACGCTCTCGCCATGCAAATAAGTGCTTTACAATTGTAAAGAAATTGACCGGAATTAGATTAAATCCAGAGGAAAATTTGTTTCGAAATATACAATTCTAATCGCGCGGGCGAAAAGCCACAGCTGTGATTTCACAGCCGTATATAATTGAGTACAGATCTCTGTAACGCTTAGTTATATATATATATATATCGAGAATGAATAAGTGCGTGTGTACTTTATCAATGATTGATCGCCGGGAGAAGTTATTTCTCGTTAAACAGAGCCGCCCCGCGCGGCTGCTCGGAAGATTTATCTCGATAGATATTATTCCACGGCGGCGCAGAAACATGTACGCGGCGATTTGCATGTGTGGACACACAACGCGGCGGGTATATTTGCATACGGTACAATCACTCTCACTGTGCGCGTTCCTCTCCGTGTCTATCGCGACTCTCGCTTTGCCCTTCTCTGTGAGGGCGGGAGGGGAGGGGGGTGTCCCTCCCCTCTTATTCGCTCGCTCGCGCTCTATCTCCGCGTGCCAGAAATGAAAACTCGTGATTGACAAGCGCGCAGCGAGCGCTTGCGCTCGCTCGGACCGCCCGAACGCGCGTGACTAATCGATTAAGGCTTATTCCTGCTGCTCGTGGGGCTGCTGCCGGCCCGCGTGTTGCCTGTTGCTCGTTTGCCATCGGCGCTCGCGCGATAAAACTCGACGCGATTCGCGCGCGCCTCCGTCTCTCGCATTTTTCGCGCGGAATGTTTTATTTTGTACGATATCTCGGGTAACTTAAAAAATAAAAAAAATAAAAAGAAATTCTATTCCGATATCGCTGATAAGATATCGTAATAGAGTTTTTTTTTATTTTTAGAATTTATTTAAAAAAATAACCAACCGCACCTCCTAAGTGAAGAGGCGGACAAAGGTCGATGTCGATACTATTCCGATCCTTCAGCTGAATAAACTCGATGCGTTTCGCGCGCATTCGTCTCTCTCGTATTTTTCGCGCGGAATTTTAATGTTTTATTTTGTACGATATCTTGGGTAATTTAAAAAATAAAAAAAATAATAAGAAATTCTATTCCGATATCGCTGATAAGATATCGGAATAGAATTTTTTTTATTTTTAGAATTTATTCAAAAAAATAATCAACCGCACCTCCTCTGAGTGAAGAGGCGGACAAAGGTCGATGTCGATACTATTCCAACTCTTCGGCTGAATAAACTCGACGCGTTTCGCGCGCATCCATCTCTCTCGCATTTTTCGCGCGGAATTTTAATATGTTTTATTCCGTACTATATCTCGGGAAATTTTAAAAATAAAAAAAAATAATATAAAGAAATTCTATTCCGATATTTCTGATAAGATATCGGAATAGAATTTTTATTTTTTGTTATTTTTAGAATTTATTTAGAAAATAATCAACTGCACCTCCTGAGTAAAGAGGCGGACAAAGGTCGATGCCGATACTATTCCGACCCTTCGGCTATATGAATAAACGAGGGACCCTGAATCGCGTATCACTGGCGATAAGAAAAAAGAAAGAAATGGGAATAGAATCCGCGAGGCTCTGCCGATAACCCGTGATGAGTTCTATATCAGGTTGTGATCTCGCGAGCGACGACTGCGCGCGCTGTTGACTCAAGTGAACATCACTGCACGCGGTGAGCGGGGCACAAATCGATCCCCGCGGATCGTGACACAAATAGAATATTGGAATTTGGACCGCGTGCCGTATTCGCCGGACTCGAATTGACTCACGTGATACCGACGGGACGACGCGGGGATCAGCGCAATTGATTTCGTCGGGTGGAAATTGACGCTGATCCTCGTGTGGCCGCCTGCGCGCACCCGAGTCGCGGTCAATTTTCTCCCGGGTTCCCCGACGGAAATTGCGGGGATATCGAAATTTTCCCGTCGATCACGACTGATTGTTGAAATCTACGCTTATTTTCGTCTCATGAATATTATTCGGCCTCTGATTGATCATTGGAAAATCTGCACATCAATTTTCGCTTTTTTCTCCTCGAATTTTTTTACACACGCAACAGTTTGTCAGAAATCGTAGATCTGGCCGGAAGGCCGAAAACCGCCCAAATCGGGGTCATGAACTTTTTTTTTCAAAATATCGACTTTTCACCTATACCATCGTTCTCAAGTCGCATATTCTACCCCTGAAAACACTGGTTACAACCCTTTTTAAGTTGATTTTGAAAAAAAAAAATTTTTGGCCTAACAGTTTGTCAGAAATCGTAGATCTGGCCGCCGGGCCGAAAACCGCCCAAATCGGGGTCACGAAATTTATTTTTTCAAAATATCGTCTTTTAACCTATACCATCGTTCTCAAGTCGCATATTCTACCCCTGAAAACACTGGTTACAACCCTTTTTAAGTTGATTTTGAAAAAAAAAAATTTTTGGCCGAACAGTTTGTCAGAAATCGTAGATCTGGCCGCCGGGCCGAAAACCGCCCAAATCGGGGTCACGAAATTTATTTTTTCAAAATATCGACTTTTAACCTATACCATCGTTCTCAAGTCGCATATTCTACCCCTGAAAACACTGGTTACAACCCTTTTTTAGTTGATTTTGAAAAAAATATATTTTTGGCCGAACAGTTTGTCAGAAATCGTAGATCTGGCCGCCGGGCCGAAAACCGCCCAAATCGGGGTCACGAAATTTATTTTTTCAAAATATCAACTTTTAACCTATACCATCGTTCTCAAGTCGCATATTCTACCCCTGAATACAACCCTTTTTTAGTTGATTTTAAAATTCGGTCGGTAAGTCAGGGCTCGCGAGTCAGCGCGCGTGCGCAACGCCGAATCCCGCAGCGGAAGCCTACTGATCGCGCGCCACCTCGCGTAACCTGTGGCGCGCGTCGACTCCCCAACCCCCGTTTGGCCCGGGGGGTGTTACGGACGATCAGCGTTGCGCGGGGGGGTGTGCATCGCGTTGTCCGGGGCAACGTCCAGCGTGCGGTGCCCGGGGTGTCGCGACTCGCGCGCGCTGTGCACATGGTGCGACCGCGATGACCGCGTCGAAGTCGTCGCGTCCTCCTCGTGGGCTTTCTCATCGATAGAGCCAACTCAAACGGCTCGCCAAACGTTTGTTGAGAATCTTCGACAACAGCCTCGCGACGACGTATATAGCCGCTTTGGTAAAAGCCGAGTGCAAACACATGGCAGAGCAGCGGCAGAGTCCCCCTCCCGATACGCCTTCGCCAATGATAAGATAAAGGTACGAGAGAGAGTTCGTCAGTCTCATTATGGTATTATTTTCTTTTTCTCTCCTTTTTTCCATCTACCGTTTCTTTTTTATTTAATTTCACTATGTATATATGCACATATGTAGGTCTGCATAATATTATTTTCACGTTATATTCCACTTGTCGCACGTGTTGGTCGGGAACGCGCTCGGGTCTGTTGTCCACGACGACGACGACGACGACGACGAAGCGGCCTCCTCCGTCCTTCCTCCCCTCTCCCCTTAGCCTCGAGCTCCGCGTCCGACTGTAGCGCTCGACGACTCCGCGTGTGTGTTTTGCCTGTGTCTTTTGCTGTATGTGTGTGTGTGCTCGTTGTCTCTCTCGCTTCCTCGCCCGGATTGGACTCCGGGTAAACGTGGGCGTGCACTCGCTTAAGCGCTACACGGAAAACACACGGACACAGAGCGGTACGGTTGGTGCGCGTGATCCGCGCGCGTTCCCGAGGCTTCGCGTCCGTGTGTGATCACGAGCGAGCGAGCGAGCGATTGCGCTCTGGTTTTCTCGATAAGCCTCTCGACCGCCCCATGCAGATTTGTGTTGCCGTCTCGTGGTCTCTCGAGGCACAGCCGCGCGCACAAGCGACTCTTCGGGCGGATAATTCGAGCGACTTAATTGGCTAATGCGATACGTCTAGTAAAATAATATCAGCGCGGGCTTTCGCGAGCCCGCCGCGCAAACAGCCGGCGAGGTCGTCGGTTTAACTACCGATCTGATTGATAGACTCTTGAAAAATAAAACCAGTGCATATTGTTTTTATTTATCATTTTTTTACGTCGAGGGATTGTGATTTTTTTTATCTCGTTTTGCCTTTTAATTCCAAACAGTAAATACAATCATTCGAAAAACGAGCTAAGAGCCGTTTGATTCAAAACGAACGCAATTTACGAATAACGACAACGTTAAACCGTCGTCGGTTTAACAACCGATCCGATTGATAGACACTTAAAAAAAGTCTCACATATTGTTTTTATTTGTCACTTTTTTACGTCGAGGGATTGTGAAAATATTTTTTTCGTAATCTAGTGTCGTCTTTCAATTTCAAACAGTAAATACAATCATTCGGATGAAAAACGAGCCAAGAGCCGTTTGATTTAAAACGAACGCAAAGTACAAATAACGACGACGCTAAACGGCGCTCTCGTACGACGAATCTTCGCCGCGGCGAAATTTTCGAGATTTAGTGCGTTTACGTTACAAGCGATAAACAGCGCATGTGCATACAATAACTCGTCCCGACTTCCGAGGGTTTTCCAAGTCCCGTCGGGCGGTTATAAAAGCGAGGGATGCAGGTATGCGAGAGCGCGGCGAGTGTGCGCGGCGGAGTAGGCGCCGCCGTGCGAACGCCCACAGACTCACGGATATTTCTGTACTGAATATACAACGTGGGCAACTAACGAGTGGGCTTGCCCCGTGCCGCGGCGGTGCGCTCGCGCGCCGCCGAGAGTCAGGCCAGGCGCATGAGCCAAAGAGAATCAGAGAATTACTCGCCGCGGTCTCCGATATATATTAAGAGGCCCGCCGATGAAGCAACCGGTCAACACTTAATTCCCGCGGCTGTTACGCACGAAACTCGATTGCTTTTTTACACACAACAAAAAAACCATCAAAACTGTTATATCTATTTATACATCTATTTATACAAAATTCTTGCTCTACAATATAAAAAAATAAAAATAAAAAATACTGTTTGCATCACGTTCTACATCATAACCTATTTATAACTATGACACTTTGAATTGAAGATTAAGTACAATCTTTTTTTTCAACAATTCGCACTATCGCAATCCAGTCCTTATCGCTCTACAATAAATAGCCTAAAGTCGGATCTCGTAGCTTATATACTATCGAATCCATCGTCGGGGCGACCACTCGACGTCGAGCCGACAAAATATCGATTCCACCAGAGGTAACGACTGGAAATAGCTCTCGGCGTCGGCAATTAAAAACTGGTCGCGCTCGCCCCTAATCGTCGACTTCCATCGTCGAGAGACTCGCGCAAGAGTCGCGCGAACTCTCTGGAATTCTACCTGAATCGGATGAACGTGCGAGCGCGCGCTGCTGCTGCGGCTGCGCGACCACCCTCGCTGTTCGTTCCACGCGCGCAGCTACGCAACGTAAGACGCCTTCCTCTCTCCCTCCCCCCCTTCCCCTCCCACTCTACTCTCCGTCCCTTTTTTTCTCGGCTCTTTCTGCGCCGCGAGATAAGTCGCCTCCCGGCAATCAACGATCGAACGTACGTGTGTCGCCCGTTGGACGCGCCATCTACGCACGCACACGGACACCATAGACCGTATACCCGCACCTTTCCATGGCGCGAGTACGCGTGACGCGAGAGCGAGCGCGTAGGCGCACCAGTGGCGAGTAATCACTCTTGCGCTCTCGTACTACACTCCTTGCGCCTTTACTACCTACCCACGAGATAGCCCCGCGCACGCGTCGACGTGTGCGTCGCGACTAATACAACGACAGAGACACGCGAATAACTCGCATACCGTCCGCGCGCTTTGCGCACGCGCTGCTGCTGCCGCCGCTGCGCACGTGTCAGCCACGCAACGCGCGAATGTTGAACGGCGATATGTAAAAATTCGCACTGACTGAACTTTGTGCCCATTAAGCAGTTGTGTCGATCTAGAAAAAAAATTAAAAGAAAAGAGAAAGAGAGAAAAAAAAACATCTTGGGTATCTCATTCGCAGCGACTGTCGGGAGGCTCGAAAACTAGTCGCCGGTTTGGCCTTCATCCAGAACAGAAATAAAATTCTGGCTCTAGCAGCGGCTCTCGCCTGATCGCCCCGCGCAATTCTCGAGCGAAGGAGCGGGTTGGAGGGAGGGGGGAGGGAGACGCGCGATCACGAGGTGCGAGCCTCGCGTCGACGGGAAGAACAAGGGACGATAATGCAGTGTGAGAGAGCGTCCGAAATATATCTCGGATAGAAGTCCTCCTCCTCGCTGAGCAGCGGCGAGACGACACGGGAGAATCCCACAACGACTGCGCCGGACGGAAAAGAAAGAGAACGATGTGAGAGCGACGAGGGAAGAGACGCGCGAGAAGACGAGAAATATGTACAGTCGGTTGCACAGGAAGAACACCGCGCGGCCAGAGGGAGAGAGAGAGAGACTTACGCAGCAGCAGCGCAGCGTCGCAGTAGATCATTTGGGCGCCGAGAAGTCTGGTGCGACCGGCGGCTGAGACGGCGCGCGAGGTGGCGACGGAGAGCGAGAGAGACGGAAAGAGAGAGCGAGCGAACGAGCTTGAGGCGAGACAAAGACAGAGAAACGAGGCGAACGGGAGAGAAAGAGAGAGAGAGAGAGAGTGAGGCGGAGACGGAGAAGGACGACGAAGGCGAGAGACCGAGAGGCCATGCCAGCCAGAGAGGCGCGTCTCTGGTTACGCGACCATTTGGGGCGCCAAGCGAGCTGGGGGTCCGAGGGGAAAGTGCGGTAGGACGAGTGTCTCTCTGTGTGTGCGCGCCCCGCGGGGCCCCGGGCCGAGCCGTTCGAGGGGGGAAACGAGCGGGGGCGAGAGGGGGAGGCGAGAAGCGAGGAGGAGGAGGAGGAGGAGGAGGAGGTCGAGAGAGCCTCGCGAGGTTCGGAGAAACGCAGGGTTAGCCGCACGTATTATCCGTGTACGTTCTCTCGAGGCTGCCGGCGGGCAACCGCGAGAGAGGGCTGCTTCTCGAAGGCATCAACGGGGCAGCAGCAGCGCAGGGTGGCGCAGGGCATCGAAGGGGCCCTCGCGGGATCGCCACATTCCAGTGGAAGATCGCGTGAGAGAGAGAGCGAGGAAGAGCGAAACGTGTGCACCGTACGCCGAGAGCCAAGACTTTTTCGAACGAGCGCTGGGAGAGACAGAGAGGGAGAGAGAGAGGGAGAGAGGCCTGCGGGGCTCTCTCCGCCGTGAATGTAGGTCCTCGACCGAGCCCTACGGGCACACACGCCGTGAGTCCGCGGCGCACGAAAGCAATGCCGCGATCGTTTATATATTCCGTCTTGCTTCTTTTCTTTTTTTTTTTTTTTTTTCATTATTTTCCGTCCGGCTTATCTTTCCCTCCTCGTCGCGTCTCCACAGCTGAGGCGGCCCGTGTGTGGATTCCCCCCTTTCTCCTCTCGCGTTCCGCTTGCGACCGTTCTCGACGGTCGCCGTCGTTATTTACTCCGCATGCGCGTCTCTCTTTCTCTCTCTCTCTCCGTGTTTTTTCATCTCCGTCTTTGTCCGCCGTTATCATTTCTCTCCGTTCGACTCGCGTACCTACACACGCGCGCGCGCTCAAAGTTCGCTCCGTCGTTGTCGTTCAGCAGTTCGCACAGAGAGGCGGTATGCGGTATATACACTACCTAGCAGTCTGCCGAGGAAAAGGAGGCGTCGGCGAGTCCACCGACACAACGAGTTTACATCGCCCTCTCTTCGTCCGACTCACGCACGCGCGTTAGCTCGGTCGTCGACGACGGGGCCTCTCTCCCTCTCTCTCTCTCTCTCGGCTCTCCGGGCGTTCGTGTGGAGAGCGGGTTCCCCCGCTCGTCCCCCCCCCCTTCTCGCCCGTTCGCCCCTCGACCCCCGCTCTCGCCAGACCCCTCGGCGGGCCACGGAACTCGAGCGGCCAGGCCGACCGAGCTGGCGACACCCTGTCTGGCAAAACCGGCCGGCGGACAAAGGAGGGGAACACCGTCCGCGCCGCGGCGACGGCAGCGCGCGGCGTTGCCACGTTCACTGCTTCCCATTCTCGACGCTCGCGCGCGCGCGCGCGCGCGATAGCCGAGCCGCTCGCATCGCTCGTACGTGTGTGTATTTTTATGTGTATATAGGCGCATACACGCATCGTGTGTATACATGTATATAGACACTCGTGCCGGCGCGGTCGCGCGCTTTATGTAGCTGTGGCTGCGCCTACCTTCAGCCCCAAGGACAAATCCGACGGTGCCAGCCATCGTGGCGACGGCGACTGCCCGCCTGCACGCCGCGCGCGCGCTCGTAAGCCAGCAGCACGTAGGTCGTGAGCGGCTCTCGGCTGTTGCTGCCGCTGTTGCTGGTGGACTCGCTGCTGCTGCTGCCTCGATCTTTTCAATCGAGATCTCCCTCAGCTCGCGAGTCGATATATCGCCACCATCCGTGATTTCGTTCACAATATCATCGAAGCTTCGCTTCGGGTTCTCCGTACCCGCGGCTGCCGAGGCTCTGGCCGTAGAGGTTCGTTAAATATACATGAATTTTCGTGATTCAACGGGCGCGTTCTAATAATACGGAGGCGAAATAATTCGAGGTAGCGCCCCGGAGGAGGCTCGACTTCTCCGTGGAATTCCACGAGTCGTAGTCACCCTAAGCCTTGCGGTCGGTAAGACGCTGTTGATGTATATATAACTATACATTCGTGTGTATATATACGTAGTTTGCTTAGGTAGAGTTGGTAATACACTCGGCGGTATACCAGGAACGAGATAGGGTTACCGCAGCTCTCGGACAACGGGTGGCGTGATCGAAAGCGCCACCCTACCTATATATGACGTGCACGTGGTATATCTGTGCATATATATATATATACGTATGTATACACAGATATATAAAGTACGGTGCGAAGCATCGGAGCTCAGATGTATGACGCAGATAATGGAGGATTCCACGGCGATGAGTCGACTCAGGAGGCCGCCGAAGCCGCTGCCGCGACGACTGACACCTCTCCCGGGGTCTCCTCTTGCACCCCGCACGTCGCCCTGCGACGTGGTTTATGGAGGCGAGCAGGTGCCTCCGGGATGATTGCCAACGCCGTTCGGTACTTCGGTGGGGCCCACCGGTGTCCGAGAATATAAGTGCGACGGAGACGCCGGGCGAAGGCGAATGATGGAGGATCCGAGGGGGGTTCGGGGGCCTCTCTCTCCGGACATTGTTGTACCTCGGGGCACTCGGGTACCAGCAGGTTCATGAAGGTTCACCGGGAAGAATCGACAATCCCCCTTAAACCCTCCTCCCTTTTTTTTTTTTCGCCGTTCCTCTCTTCCCGAAAGAAGCGGGCGGGGCGCCCCTCTGTGTTATAATCCCCGGGAGCCAGCGGGAGGTAACCTCGGCAGTTTTCTCTTAATTCGAGACGTTCGCGCGTAAATCGTTTACCAGAGGGGCGCAGGCGATAATAATAAATACGGGTATGATGGAAAACTCGAAGAACTTTCCGCGATCGCGCCAGAATCCGTCTTTGTCGCACCTTCCAGCTGGCAAGTGCTCGCCTTGTCTAGATTGCTGTGTTGTGCGTGTCTCGATTGTGTGTGTGTGTATATAGCGTGTCGAGCAGGCGGCGGCTTGCGTCATGCCTGCTGGTGGCACGGCTGCCTGCCTACACATCGGCGGAGGGAGAAAGAGAGACTGCGAGAGTGAGAAAGAGAGAGAGACTTGGCAACCGCGCGGGAAGCTAAACATATTAACTGTCGGGCTCACGCCACAAAAACAACATGATCTCATTCCGTGGCGCATATGCGAGGAACGCTGCTGCAGCCGCAGCCGGGGCCCCGCGTCGTCGCGGGCATGAAAACCGAGGGGGGAGGGGGGGGGAGGCTGCGCGCACATGAAATCCCATTCAAAACTGCGCGGCAATCGAGTTGAAAATTACGTGGGCAATTGTCGAGAGGCCCACTCGCTGCGCGCGCACCGAAATCCGCTATAGTCCCACACGTGGACATGGCTTTCTCGGTTTACAGTCCCACGTGGCGTTAATTTATTCACCGCGTCAATTGATACGACGACGCGACGAGGACGCTACTGTCTCGGGTGAATTTTAGGAGAGGGAGAAAATGATAAAAAAAATACATAGATTAGAGCTCTGTGTCGCGGGACGAGACAGGCCGGGGCGCGATAATGATTTACGACGAACGACGAGCGCGACGCTTCCACGAAGCCGAAACGAAATAAACCGATAGGCGAAGTGTAACGAGGTCTGGAAGTACGAGAATCGGAAATAAACCGAGCGAGAAGCGAGGGGGAAACCTTTAACCCAGCGTTGACTCTTGACCCGCCGCCGCGGCGAGCTTGCGGCGTCGGCGTCGAAGCGACTTGTGACTTCCCGCGGCCTCACGTAGGCCACGCAGCGAGAGATTTCTCGGAACTCGATGCGCGAGGCCGTCGCGCAGCCGTCGTGCGAGCACCTACTGTACGTCGCTCGAATAACACCGCTCCGCAAGATCGTCGTCGTCGTCGTCGTCGTCGTCGTTGGGCCAAAGTGAGTCACTGACTCGCGCGAGCGCCGAAGATAAAACACGTCGCGGCGGTAACCTCGGCTCGTTAAATGCATAATATACGCGGGGCATTGAGTTTTAAATGGAATTACCGAAAGAATCGTGCGCGTGCATTGAAAAGCGCGGGTCGCCCGGGGGGCGGAGTGTGGGAGGGGGGGAGGGGGAAGAGAAGGTCCGAGGGAGAATCCTGTTTGTCCCGATACGAGAGTCGAAAAGCCTAGGCTCAGCGTCTTGGAAGTGGCGGGGTACGGAGAAACGCGGTGGAAGGAAAAACGAGAAGCATAGCGAGGGGTCGGAACGGAGCGACCGGGGAGAGAGAGAGAGAGAGAGAGAGGGGGAGGGACAGAGGCGAGAGAGAGCGAGAGAGAAGAGACGAGGCGAGCAAAAATCGAGGCTCCGCGCTGGCTAGCAGGCCCGCCGCCGCTCTGGCTGCGCCGTCGAGGCATTCAGACGATCGTGGCAGACAACATGGCGCCGAGTTGCGGCGCGGCGGCTCGACTCGGGACGGCTCTGCGGCTGGCGATAGCCGAGCCGTGTGCGCAGCTCTCCCCCCTCTCTCCATCCTCGGCTCCCCCTCGGCGGCGCACACCAACACCGCCGACGTGACGTTTGAGCCGCGCTGGCTGCGCCGTACGGCTCTCGTCGTCGTGTGTGCGTGTGTGCGGCTCTCGAGAGCTCGCGCCCGCGTCATTAACGGAAGTGAGGCCACAAGATGGCGGAGCGGCTTCAGCGTAGAACCGACTGGCTGGCTGCTGCGTCTCTCGCCGAGGTGTGAAAGCGAAAGAGGGGGGCGCCTACGCGCCTCTCCTATCGAGACAGCCTCTTTCTCTCTCTGTCTTACACACGGCTTACGGCCGGGCGCACAATACGTGGAAGAAGAACAAAGACAGTGGAGAAAAAGCTATACGGGGCCAGCGGGGGGCAAGGGGGAACGGGGGGTGGGGGAGAGCGGAGGAGACGCGCGAAGAAGCCGCGGGTGGCACTCGAAATCCCCAAACTGTGCAAGCGAAACAGAGAGACAGAGACAGAGAGAAAGAGAGAAGACATATAGTCAGAGAGAGATCGAAACGAAAACCGAAAATCTCGAAGGACGAGCAGCGGACGCGGGCGCAGAGAGGGACCTCCGGAATACGATTGTGTGCGGGGTGTTCCTCTCGGCCCCGTCGTCGTGTCCATACACGCCGCAAGAATTCCCGGTGTGCCTGTAGGTGGTTTGGGTTGGGTGGCGCAAAGAAAGAAGAATGACTGGTGGCCGCGCTGGCTGCCGCCGCTGACGGTCGAGACCCGTCGTCGTCGTCGTCGTCGTAGTCGTCGTAGCGCCCGGAGTTTGCGTCTGTGTTGAGACCTGAGAGCAGGGCGCGCGCGCGCGCGTGCGCACACACACAAAACCGTGACACGGGGGGGGATCAGTGTCGGTGAGTCAGGAGGGACGAAGGGGGTTCCCGCTGCGCGACGAAGAGAGCGACCAGCGGCGCTTGGCGCGCGGAGCGAGAACGGTCGACGGAGCTGGCGGGCGAAGAGAGGAGGAGAGGGGGTATGCAGAGATGTATTCGTGCGTGTGCGTGTGTTGCCGCGGGAGAGCGTCGGGACGCCGGGCGACGGGGCGAGAGGGGCGTCGGCGTGGTCGGTTGCGCTCGGGGAGGGGGAATGGCGTCCGTGGTAGTGGGACGCGTCGGTAGCGACGACGTCGACGACGCGCTGTCTCTGTGTGTGCGTGCCGAGTTGCTGGTGGCTCTCTCAGCAGTCCCCTCGGCGCTTCACCACCACCAGCGAATGCACGCGCGCGCGCGAGCGTTCGGTGTCCCTCGTAGCGTCGGTTCGCGCCTGTCTGTCTCTCTGGCTGTGTCCGCCCGCGTCTCTGTGTGCGCGTGCGCGCGCGCGCGCGGTTGGCAGCGGTTGTCTCTCTCGCACGCACGCGCGAGCCGCAGTCGACGTCGGTTCCCCGAGAGCTCGACGAACTGACTCGCCGAGCGGAGTGCCGGCGGCAACGGCGGCAGCGGCGGCGGCGGCAACGACGACGACAGTGGTGGGGATGAAAATTAGTTACGGCATCTACCCGAGAGACCTAAAAGGAACTCCGTGAGCCGCGCTCGGCCAGGCCACACTCCGTGCAATGTTACGCGTTAAGGTACCCCCGGTGCGTCGATCGCAGTGCCTGCCGGTCTCTTAGACGGGAGACCAGCGCAGCAGACCAGTGAAAAGCTGCTTATACAGGAAGAAACAGTGTTCGGTTTTTTTTTTGGTTTTTTGTAACTAAGTGACGTGCGTGCGTGTGTGTCCCCGGTGCCTTTATTACGCGTGTTATTTTATATTCGGGAATATATGTAATATATACATATTGTATACGAATAACACACGCGGTTTTCGTGAGCAAACAATTCGGAGAGAGAGAGAGAGAGAGACAGAGATATACAGTGATATCTCTATCGAAGACTAAGACGACAGCTCGTCGCTTAACAGTGCGTTTCGAGTGTCCATGTGCCCCGAGCAGCGCGCGGATTTTGATACTTCGTTGCCTCGATTCCTCGCTCGTATCGCGCTCGAGTGTCGCGATTCGGACAGACAGAAGCACCGCCCGGGCTTTTCTGCACATGGTACTTTGTTAGCGTGAGAACGTTTTTTCTTTTCGCGTTTACGTCGTTGTTGTTACTCGTCGACGATGGCGCACGGAATTGGTGAAGTCGTGAGTGGCGACGGAAGCGCGATAAAAATTGCCCAGAGCAATCATCACCCGCAGATAAATCATCAGCAGGCGTTGCAGCAGCAGCAGCAGCAACACCAACAGCAGCAGCAGCAGCAACATCCGTCGGGCGGACAGAGAAAGAACGTCGGCGTGATGGGCAGCCGAAGAATCTTCGCGGCGGCCTTCAAGCTCAAGGTCCTCGACTCGTACAGAAACGACATCGACTGTCGCGGCAATCAGCGCGCGACGGCGCGAAAATACGGGATACACCGGCGACAGATACAGAAGTGGCTGCAGTGCGAGGAGAATCTGCGTAGCAGCTGCGCCGAGAGCAATTCCACGACGACGGTCACGAGCAGCGGATGCTGCGCGGTGCCGGTGGGCAGCGGCAACGGCGGTGTTGCCGCCGTCGCTGCGACTCCGGGAACGGGAGAAATTACCGCGAAGACGGACGTTACGACCACAGCGTCGCCGTCGTCCTCGTCGCTGTCGTCGCCGTCTTCATCGATAAACGGAAGCAGCAGCAGCAGCAGTAGCAGCAGCAGCAGCAGCGACTGCAACGAAATCGCATCGTTAGGCGTCGCTGCGAGCGTCGGGACGCCCATAGCGACTCCAGCACCAGCAACAGCGTTGCCGGCCTTGAACCTCAGCCTCGCCAGACTGCACGGCGACGAGCAGCACCACCACCACCACCAACAGCAGCACCAGCAACTCACCGCCCGCCAAGGAGCCCCGTCGCATCTTCCCTCGATGGCCGCCCCGGTCGCATCCCTCCGGCATTCCGCGCGTCGCGCGTCTTCGCCCACGTCCCCCCTGTACCCCCCTCAGCCCCAGCATAATCACAATTCGCATAATAACAATCATCATCATCAGCATCATCAGCGTGTGCCTTCTTCGTCGTCCTCGCCGAGCGGCTGCCCGGTGCCCTTGCGAAACATGCTCGTCGGTTACGCGGACTACGTGAGCCAACAAGAGGCGCTACAGCATCATCATCAACAGCAGCAGCAGCAGCAGCAACGTCATCACCGACGTCAGCAGTCGAGCGAGCGGCCGCGACACGACGACGAGCAGCAGCAGCAGCATCTGCACGAAAAGCTGATGGAAGACTCGTCGCGCTCGCCGGAAAGAAAGTATTCCTACGTTATCAATCGCACAGCGGCGAATTACGATCACGACGTTACACGTGGCACGGGAACGTCGTCGCGCTCGCCGAATTCCGAGGCCTACTACCAGAGCCTAGAGTCTTATCACAGCGGCGCCGGCTTCGTTGGCCTGAGGAGTAATAATAGTAATAATAATAACAACAACAATAATAGTAATAATAATAACACGAAGGAGATCGGATTAGGCGGCCCCGTCTCGCCGTGCTATCAGGACAAGAGGAGCAGCAACGTGGACGCGGCCGGAAACGTGTGCGAGCCTCCAGCGCCGACACAACCGACCTCCTTCGCCTCGTCCTCGTCGTCGCTGTTGCTCCACGCAACGGCGATAAAGTCGGAACGCGCTAGCCCAGACTCGCTGGCGACGCCAGGGCCGTGCGAGACGCCGGGCTCGCCCGAGTCCGTCGCGCCGATGCCCAGAGCTCGGCTCAACCACCACCACCAGCAGCACCAACACCAGCAACTTAACCAACAGCATCAGCAGCAATCGCTACCGCGGCACGTCGCCGACTCGGGCGCCGATACGCGCGGCAGCAACGCGAGTCCCATTGATGTGTGCAGCACGAACACGAGGAACAACCTCGTGAGTCGCGCAAGTGCGGCAGCCACAGCGGCGGCGGCCATCGCCACCGCTTCTGCTGCTGCTGCTGCCGCCGCGGCGGCTGCTGCCGTTCACTCGAACGAGACAACGAGCCCGTTGGCGCACGTGCACGTGAACGTCGACTCACACGCGTCCAACGCGCGAGATTCCGAGAACCAGCGGCAGCAGCAGGAGCAGCAGCAACGGGAGAGAGAGCAGCAACAGCAGCAGCAACAGCTACATCGGGACAGCGTCAAGGTGGAGTATGAGGAGAGAATGGGAAGCCGAGTGAAGGAGGAAATCGTGGACGGAGAGGAGGTCGAGACTACTACGAGCAACAGTTGTAATGCAACTTCAATGACGACCACGACCACGACGACGACGACGACGATGATGATGATCCGAGAGCCCAAGAGGGAGATGACCGAGGAGGAAGCTCTCGCGGAGCGTTCCAGGTATCACCGGGAGAGAACGACGTCGGCGGACGTCGTCGCCTCGTGCCCCGACTATCAAGGAGCAGCAGCAGCAGCAGCAGTGGCGGCAACGGTGGCCGTGCAGCCGCCAGTGGGAACGCCAACTGGTTTGTCATCCGGAGGCTGCTCGGGTCTCGCGAGTCCGCCGATAATAGCGCGAGAACCCGCGGGTTCCTATTCGGGCCTGTCGAGTCCCAGGGCCGCCTCGAGCTCCGGCATATCGACGTCGAGCAGTTGCAGCGACAGCGAGATCGATCCCCTCGACTACTCGTCGAGCAGCGCCGCGCGCAACGCGATGACCGATCTGTCGCGACGGCGATCGTTCTCGTTGCGCTTCAAGCTCGGCGTGCTCGACGCTTTTCACGGCGACGCCGCGGTCGCGGGTAATCAACGGGCGACCGCGAGGAAATTCGGCATCAATCGTCGTCAGGTGCAGAAGTGGCTGGGACAGGAGAGCGAGTTGAGGGGCGAGATCGCACTGCGCGGCGGTGATCTTCGTCAGCGACTCGGACCGATGACGGAAGCGATGTCGAGCGCCGAAGCGTCGACGCCCGTCGACCTAAGCCGAACGACTTGCCCGACGACGGCGAACTATCATCCGGCTGTGGGTGGCGTCGCCGAGACCGAACTCGAGGCCTCGTCGCCGCCGCTCTACTGCTGCGACGTCGGCTCGTCCTCGCACCGTCTTGGATACTATCATCATCCGGGCGGACGACTCGCCGAGTCGCCGGACGTCGCGCCGAGGAGCTGCAGCCTCTCGTGCTGCGCCGACGGCGTCGCGGCTGCCTCGCAGGGCTGCTACCAGGAGTCATCATCCGCGAGAAGATCGTCCCTGGGATATCCGGAGTCGCAGGCCGGCAGCCTTTACTGCTACTCGCCGAGGGATCCGCTGGAGAACGGATCTAACGCGTCCGAGGGAATCGACGTGACGATGTCGACGTCGACGTCGTCTTCGTCGTCGCCGCTGAAAAGAACCGCCTCGTGCACCCTCACCTGTTGCTATCAGCTCGTGATGCCGTCGCCGAAGCGTATCTGCCTGGAGAGCAGCGTCGAGGAGACGCGCTCCAGTCCGAACAACCAGCAGCAGCCGCAGCAGCAGCAACAGCAGCATCAGGGTCAACCTCCCCAGGACGCGCCACTCTGTCTCGTGAAGCCGAAGAGCGGCTTCGCGGATTCGCCCGTGCAAACGGAACCGGTGACGAGCACCGTGCCGACGCCGCCGGCTCAACCCGTCGTCGCCGCACCGACGACACCGGCCGCCGCCTCCAAGAAGAACGCCATCCTCTTCAAGCCGTACTTGGACAATCCGGTTAGCAAACCCACCGACGAGACGCAGCAGCAGCAGCAGCATCATCATCAGGCGAATCAACATCGGGGACTCTCGCCGCTCAGCGCTCAGAGCGTCATCGTCAACAACAACAACAACTGTCACGGTACATGCAATCTCAACGAGGAACGATCGATCGTGCCGAGCACCCAGTCGGATTACGCCCTCGAGCTCAGTCTCAGGGTGCCGGTCACCTGGCGAACGCATCACGCGGGCTACGCCGACTTTCCCGACAGACTGCGAAGCGCCTTTGTCCGTTATCCCACGAGTCCGCACTACACGTGACTCGTGGGGCAACATCGTCGTGGTTTAATTTCAGCCGACGGACCGTAGAGTTTGCGAAGGTGGATCGCGAAGAGTCGCGGAAAATTCAACAGTAGAATTCAATTGCTCGTTCAAACGTTTACGTGATCGTCAGCACGTTTGCCACGGGGAGTCGGATTGATTTATAGTAGAAACGCTTTATCGCCGCGAGTTATCGATCAGATACATTTATAACAAAGTCAGTAGTTTAATCGGCGCACGGAGTCGCGTTCGCGGTAGCAGCTCGCGACGATGCTCGCGTGCTGCGACCTCGACGACTCGGTGTCGTCAGCGTCTTGTTTCTTTCTTCGCCACTCGGGCGTCGAGTGTGTGGGTTTTTTTTTGTTTTCTCTTTTATTTTGTTTTTCTTTCCGTTTCTCTTCCAAACGGCTTATCAGCGGACGAGATTAGCGGACGCCGAGAGCCTTATCTTCTCTAGGCCGTTTAGAGGTCGCCTCCACTTGCTCACGGTCCGTTAGCTGCGATTACGAAATTGCATTGGCGGTTCTCACGTTGGTGTCTGCGTGTTTGTACGAGTCGCGCCATTTTAGGGGCACGGATATATACCCTTATCAATCCTGCGTAACATATTTATATACGACGTGTATACGGTGAACGAAGAGAAAGAGAGAGGAGGATAATTGAATTGCTCAAAGAATTGCTTCCATTAATCGAGATATTTTAATAGTAGAGACAAAACAAAAAGAAACAATTGATAAACTGTGTTGGTTTGTCCTTAAAACCCTTTCGAGTATTAAGAAGCGCTTCGCGCGCATTCGTACCAATTGAAACGATAAAAAAAACTCTTCTTTTTCTTTCCATATTTTTAGTCGACTAGGCGGTATGTAAATATGTAAATAAGCAAATAATTATTACGTTGTTCAAGCGTAGAATTTTTTTAGCGACGAGAAAGTCGTTCTCTTCATCGGAGAACGACGAGTATCAAGAAATTTTCGGAGTAGGAGCAAAAATCGTGCTCCGGATGTTTTCGCGTGCCTTCTCGTTCCGGGAAAACCGGATGAAGTATCGGAAAAATGCTATATTTATCAAACATATCGATAGCGTTGTTTGGTTGTTTGTGGAGAACGTACGGATCACTCGACAGGCACGTGTCTCTATTTTCAAAGAATATTCATATTAATGTTTACCGCGGGGAGGTTGCCTTTCGTGGGAGACGAAGAAAACAAGCGGAAAATCGTGGGAAAAACCGGTGTGTGCCTTATAGTTCGCCGATAACGCCTTTCTTAAACCGTATCGTCGGCTCAGCGCGACATAGTCGCGAGATAAGACATACAGGGAGATAATTGTAATTATAGTATAGATGCAGGTAGCGAAAAACAGGGATCGTCGATTTTTGCGACGAACGCGACGCGAATCGACGGTGATACGTGTGCGCGGGGAGAGAAAAAAAAACAAACACACACTCGCAAAGCGCCATCGTACACGAAGTGTGTGCACGTTGCGAGGGTAAAAATCAGTGGAGCCACGGAGCTCGCCGTAGCTTAAACACACGAATCGTCCTCCAAAGTTAACAAAAGTATTTTTCACACCAATAATTTAACGTCCGTAACGAATATTAAACAACAACGACAAAAACAACAACGTGCTCACGTGGATGAAGGATCGACGCCCTCTGCTCGGTACAAATGGGACGCGAACATTTTTTTTTGAGAATTTTTCAACTCGTGGAAATCAGAGATCAAAGAGCCTTCACCGCACGTGAGTCAAGGTGGCAATGTACAATAAAGCAAACGGAGAGGAGTATCGTTAAACGTTTTAAGCCATAATGAATTACATAATGCCATAAAACAATTTACATAATAGCGTGTGTGTGTGTGTGTATGTGTGAGTGTGTGTGACGAGAGACGAAGGGAGGAAAAATAGAGAGTAGGGGGGCAGCGAGAGAGCGAATCCTGCGAAGTCGAGCAGTTAATTCTCGACGTCACGGCGCTCCGAGCTCGCGTGCTCGCCGGCCCACAAGAGTCTATTAACGTAGTATACGAGAGAGAGTTAGTATACGACGGAGAATGAGCAATATTTTTAAACTGTATAAGAAGAGGCGTGCCTCGTGGGCAAGCCCACGTTTCTCTCTCTCTCTCACTCTCTCACTCGAGCGCAAGCATATTATATTATTAATATCATGAATATTATTATTATTAATATTATATAAATATTATTATATTATAAATGCAAATTTATTATACAGATAATATAAGTTAAAACAGAAGTTATGTATACACGAGACAACGACGGTTCGCAGTGTAAATGTACAAGCACGTGCGGATATAAATTAAAAAAGGATTAAAAGAAGATGACGAAAAAAAAAACGATATTACGTATTTATCGCGAGAATTATTTTAATATGCCGAGTTCCGAAGCGAATTCCGCGCAAACTGGATTCACACTATTTACCGTATATATACATCGACGAAAGGAGGGGGAACGACTCTTCCGTTAATTCGGAGAGCGAGTGTCCGACCTCGCGTGCCTTAAATATCTCAAATAGTATGAAATATGTTCAAGATGAAATACGTGCTTGATTTTTTTTTTTTTTTTTTTTTTTTTTTCAATGAGGACCAGAGAAGCGCGAGTCTGGTGCTTTTCCTCTGTCATCGGCTGCTCAATGTGTGATAAACTGGAAACGAGAGTGGGGGGAGCGGGGGGGGGGGGGGGGGCGAATATCGACGACGAAATTGTGCGCAAGACCGAAACATATGTTAAGCGAATTTACGTTGCGGTAGGAAAGTTTTTTTTCCTTCCTTACCGCGACGCGCGACAATTAAGCGGAGAGCTGAACAACCGGTAACCGGGGCGTATTTGTGATTCATTCGGCGAAAGAGAGAAAGACATACAGAATTATATAGCGTTATGCAGTGTTTGGCGAGTGAGCGAGAGGGGCGAGATAGCGCGAGGAGTGCGGTGTGCACGCGAAGAGACGCCTGTTGTCGTCACTTTTATATGCTCAGAGACTCAAGAGTTATTGTATTTAAAAAATATTGTACTATATACAAACATAGATTATTATATATAAAAATATATATATATCTCCTAGAATTTTACCGAATTTAAGAGAAAATATAAGAGATTATTTTAAATGAACCTCACATTGTCAATTATTTACCTTTACCTTTACTTTACTGCATGAAAAACCCACTATTCTCAGCAATATTTGAACACCCAAGCGAAACGAATTTCAGACTAATGATTTGCTCGCATAAAAAGCTCATTTACGAGTCCCAAGCTAACGCTAAGAAGAAAATGAATATCCTGTTTCGAATCGTGACGTCTTAAGGACAGAGGTGAAAAAAAAACATGTGGTGTTATGTCTGGAAAGGAAAAAAAAAACAAGTCGGAGAAATACCCGGCGCAGTTTACGAACTCTTGTTAACTCTCGAGTGGCTCTCGAGAGAGAACGTTCGTCGGTGCGGCTACCGCGAGTGCATCCAGCTCGGCAGCAGCGGCGTCCGCGCGCGCGCGCACACACACATACGACTTACGCCGAGCGGACTTGAGCGCGGCATTGTTTCCGTTATCGCAGCCAGCAGCAGCCAGCAGCAGCAGCAGTCGGTTGCCAATTGGTGACTAGCGCGAGGCAAACACATTATGTGCTATTGCCAATAGCAACCTACGGGCCCTACGCGCAGCTCCAGCCTCCTAAACTTTCTAGGCACGCAACGCGCGTGCGCGCGCGCGCGCGCAACTGCAGAGACGAAAGTGCGCGCGACGAGCGTCATTCTCCGATCGTGCGTGTGTCACACACACATACACAGCGCCAGTTACGCACGCGCGCGCCTCGTATCGCATTGGCCGGTACAAGGTGCATATCCGAGAAAAAAGAGCCAAGCAGTCTCGGTTCTCGGGCCACCTGCCCGGGCGCTCCGTTATCGCCGCGATTACGAACCGACGAAATTAAATTCGCATATTCATTTACACCTGCGTATCAAGCGGCATTTTTACGTCACCCCTTCTCACTTATCGCGGCGTGCACGTGGCTTCGTCGAGCGAGATGCGCGGAGGAGAGCCGCGCGCGGACAAAAAGCGCTAGTCGGTAAGGCAGGGATTTAAAAAAATATAAATTCGTTTATTTCGAGCAGGTGAACAAATTAGGTGAGTTTGGAGATATAAACGAAATCAAAACCAATGCCAGAAATGTGAATAAACCGAATGGCCCTTTTCAGGCTCTCGTCGGTTGAGAAGTTAACTAATATGTAGAGCTTCTGAGCTATACCGTTAAAGCTTTGGCGCGAACGAGTTAAAATTATAGGTGTGCTCCAGGAAAATGCAAGAAAAACTGGAGGGCAAGTGGTGGACCTCGCGGTGCGGGCATTTTTGTTTACAACTAACAAAAACACTTAAACCTAAATAAAAAAAGGATGAAAATATACATATACAATATGTACATTTTTGTAATCTTAAGTTAGTCTGATATTTATATTCTAGCTTGACTGAATAGGAACTTTAAAAGTCTTCAATGTAAGTCCAATTAAACTTAGTCTATAACATGGTAGGTAAAGCAGGAATCGCGCGCGGCGACTGGCGGTCGGCGTGTCGGTAATGCAGGACTCTGCCGCGTATTTCGCGAGTCGGCGGATAACGGAATATCTTCGTTTTTGTTATTCCGATGAAACGCTTCGCGCAAATATTTACCGTATGACTGCTTCGGAAAATCCGGTTGTCTCGGAATAATCGACGCGGATCGATCGCGAATCAACACCCGAGGGTTTTAATGCGAGGCGCAATTATCGTTATCGCGCGGGGGGATGCGACTTCGGGCGAACGTGACAACGAGGATGAAGATCGTGACTCAGTGTGGCTTCATTGAGTAACCGGAAACGAGGGTTACTGACAGGGACGGTAATGCGCGCTGCTGCTGCTGCTGCTGCTGCCACTGCTGCTGTTGCTGCTGCTGCGGCTGCAGCAGCCGGGCACGACGCTGCGATATATTACGAACCAGGCGCCCCCCAGCTATGGTCGGTAATATAATGACAAGCCGTTGTTATCGAGGCCACGAAGCGTGTGTATATGCGCTCTCGCTCGGTGGCTCGACGCGGACCTTGAATCGAAGCCGCACGGCCTGATGCAACGTACGCGCCAATCAGAGCCAATAAATTCTATCGCCTGATGCAATACAATTAGGCGGGATGCGCGGTAGCAGCAGCAGCAGCGAGAGCGCCGCGATCTCGTGAGCCCCGCGGGTGGCGATCGCAAAAATTCCTGCATGTGAAATCCTAGAGCCGAAGCGATGGAATAAAACGAAGCGACCGGCGGGGAAAACGTCTAACATCTGATTACTCATCGACGGTTTTTTTTCGTCCGCAACGCGTCACGACAATCCGTTTTTATCGTCAGATTAACTGCTTCGGCGAATATAATCATGATTGCCGCCATTTTTTTTGCGCTCGGACGTCCGGAATTATCTCGCATGTGATATATACAGGATGGTTACGACAGTTTAAGGGGATTACACTCAGAAAAATGTATGGTCAACTATGCTATACGACATATTTGCCTGAGAGGACAACAATATTTTTATGGTTCTCGCGACGATAATTAATGTCACTGGCTATATATTATGGTACCTATTATCTGTTTGTATGGTCAAATTCGTTATATTTGGCATTTTTATCCCATCGATTTTTCTCAGTGTAAACGAGAGAAAAAAAGTCTCCGGGGAGAAAACTGCTTTTGATGTCTCTCGATCGCTCCCGCCTCTCGACCGGAAATTAAAAAGGGGATTCCGAAAGTTTTCTGGCCCGCCGCCAGAATCCGAGCAACGTGACTGGCTCTACTCGCGGTTCCCTCGCGGAGATCGCGCACCGCGCGGACAAAGGCCGCTTCATTCGATCGATATTCGTCGCTCGCGATCCTGCACGTACGTAGCTCTCCCGACGATCGAGGCAGTCCCAACAGCAGAGCTGCGTGTAGGATCCTAAGCTGTTTATTTCTCCAACATTTTGTCGTGTGAAACTAACCAATCGGAGTGATACGGGAAAAATCGCGCTCTGTCTTCCCCCGGACGTCGTCGTCGCGCATGCGCGCCGGCAGCGACGAACGCGCGCGCGCGTTAGCTGCGAGAGACATGGGGGGAACGAAGAAAAAAAAGTGACGCGTTTCGAGGAAAAAGAAACGGGAGTAGCATTGTTTCGCAAGAAGGAAAATCACGCTCGTCATTTGCGAAAGGCCAAGCTGACGTATTTTTATCTTGGCGTCGGAGAGCCGACGACTCATAGCGCTCGCCGGTTCTTCCGTAACGGATGAGAGGGACCGTACGACAGTCTTCCCTCGATTCCCCGGGCGTTCACCAATCCCCAACCGGCTCATAATAATAACGCGTCTCGTGACGATTCGAGACGTAGCTTCCCGGGGAATGTCGAAGAAAAATGTTCATTCTCCCTCTTTCACTCTGTTTCAGACTCGCAGGGCCGAAGGTGGAAGCTGCGAGGGCCCGGATTTTATCTTATCTCACGTTGGTAAATGACTGCGAGATATGAATCTCCCGATGTCAATGTCGAGCTGACCAACGACGATATTCACCGAAGATATCAGGACACCGCGATGGTAATCTTCAAGGTATCATTCTAATGGTTTTTCCAATGCCATCGATTTTTTTTTTTTTTTTTTTTTTTCGTCCGTCGATTTGTATCACATTTAGTCGTTGAATGTTTCAGGATCATCAGAAGAAGACGGGGGTGTCGAATTATCTGAGCTACGGCAGCAGCAGACGGACCGTCGAGTACAGCAATTACGGCAATCAGCCTGTTATCATTCGAAGACCCGCGGGTACGCACAGCGACCTGACCTCGCAGGTTTTGAGGATATACAGAAAGCCTCAGGAGAGTTGCGCTATAACGTGATGTAGATTAATAAAATGTTTCCATTTTGAGAGTCTCGCTTATTTTTTTTTTTAAGTATTTTCCGTCCATCTCGCGACACGAGCCCAACGCGATATTCCAAACGGTTGTTTATCGACGTCGAGCGTCGGCAACGCGAAGATAATCACAGAATGAATAAATGAGTGAATGAACCTTGAACAGCGTCGTTATTACTTATTTACACGTTTATATTCTTAATTTACGTTTATATTTATAATATATATATATAATATATACTGCTATTTTTTTACAATTTTTTTTTAAGACCTCCGACCGCGCCGGAGAATCGCGGCAAAAGACATCGAAGCGCGAACTTTGAGTATCAAATAAATATAATACACGGGCGTTAACGACGCGACCGGCGGCGGGCGAGACGGGACGACGAGTAGTTTGTAGAAAAGTAAAAATTCTTCAGCTCTGTCGAATGATTTGTCGGCTGACGCTCGGGAATAATCTCTTCGAAGTTTACGAACAGTAGGCTGAAGTGTCGCGTTATGTTTTTCAAAAAGCACCTCGCGGCTTCTTCATTGCGTTATGACGTCGACATGCAGAGGTGGAGGAAGTTGTCCGGATAACTGAGATGCTCGGAGAGCCACTGCAGCGGCGTTTCGAGAGGCGGCGAGACACCCTGGGTCTTCACTTCGACTGCAACGAATGCATTCATTTAATTCTGTTCATCGTTAATCTGCCGATCTGTGGAATCAGCTAAATTTATTACCTTTGTTGTCCTCTCCAAAAACCTCGTCCAACAAATGCTTGAGAGTCTTTCTCTGACCTTCCTCGTTCACCGGTTTCACCAATTTCTGTATGTACTTGTCCTCGCTGGTGTAACACCTGAAGGGGATGTACTTGAAGCCCTCGTCCGTGTTATTTGTTTCCATGAGTCTGCGATTCACCGCCCAGAACTGGTCGAACTTGTCGTTGAGCAAACCCAGCCACAGCTGATTGTGGTCTTTCTTCTGCATACTGGAGACCACTTGGCCTCTGTGTTTCAGCACGTCGGCTTCCTTTATGCAGGAGAGAAAATGCGCCTCGACGACCTCTCTGAAACGATATCGTCAATAAAAAAAGATGACAGACCGGTTTACTTCAAAACTGGTCCGCTTCAAAGTACAATTATTACTTGCTGCGACAGTGCATCAAGACATCCTCCGGGAACTTGTCAAAGTGGACGACTATGTTCCAGGGTAATTGAATATCCGTGGCGTACAAATCGAGCAGTACTCCTATGGGAAAATGCCACTTCATCGGGATTCCGTTGAATTCCAGCCACATCTCGTTCTCCTGTTTGTCTTGTTGTATGAAGCGTATGAAGTGTTTTCGTACCTGAAATTGCGTTCGATGCAAAAACGGAAGTTCGGAGGTTCATAGCTAAAAGTTGAGATTGAGCATTCTACGAATACCAGAGGATAAGTGACAAAGTTACCTTATCTGTGCACAAGGGAAAATAACTCAATCTGGGCACCATCAGATAAAAAGGATCCGGTGCCTGCAGCTCGCACACTTCCTCGGAATCCAGCTGAAAGCACACCGGCACTTTGCCTTCCCAAATTTCTCTCAAAACTTCCCGGTCGTTCGCCATCTCTCTACGGATTCGCGGATAGAGAGATTTCCGGCGAGTGTTCGTTTACTTTCCGCGTTTCGATCGTCGCGAGTGACAAACGTCAAGGTTATATTTTTCGGATGTGTTGTATATCGTGCGGTGTTTGGTGTCCGACGGGGTTGTCAACGGGAGTGCGAGGAAGTGAGTAGCGCGAACTGCGACAAGGCGGGAATCTGACCCGCTTGGGCAGTAACTTGACCCGGTTGGTAACGCTTTTTTATCTACAGCCGGTAATAAAAAGTTTCTGTCGACGGCAGGTAAATAACGTTGCAGGCGAAATAAAGAGAGAGGAGAAATCCTTCGTTATCATCTGTTGGTAACAAAGGTGCCGAGCTAATCACGTCTTGTGAAATGACCTATGTAATCGATTTCCAAATAATATCACAACAATAATAATTATACCCCATGATTTGCATGCATGTTTCATTCTCCGGGAATTTCGGGACTTTTTCGCCAGAAGATAACCAGCCATTTCACTATTACTTGAGACCTTATAATATTGATTTCAAAAAAGTCCATCCAACTGCCAAAATCACCAGAAATTCTAAGCCGAGCCAAGATCGTGTTATTCATAAAGACCGGAGAAGATTAACAACAAGAAAAATAGTTGTTTTGACACACAACGTAAAGTACCTCTTATAGATAGTCGAAAAAAAAAAGTTTCCCGCCAACAATAAAAATTCTCTCGCGATTTCCTCACTCGAACACATCGCGCAATCTCCTTTTTTTCTTGCTGTGGACGATAAGAGCTTTACAATACGTCGGGAACTCTTAATCGAGCGGATCTATCGTAAAACACAAAAATAGAAGGAGGGGAGGGAAGAGCGCGCGGCGCGCGTCGTTATCGCGCAAAGAACCGGCAGTCGGCACAATCGTTTCAGGGGGGGTTTTGTGACGTATCGCGCACGACTCGTGTGCACATGCTGAAAGATACGCGCTCGCGCGCGCGCGCGCGCGGTTGTCGATGAAAACCTTTGCACTGCCCGCGACTCGAGACAATCGGTCGAAAATTCCTTTCCTGTTCTCTCCCCCGAGTGCTGATAACGAAATCCCCGCAGCGCGAAAAGTGCCGAGCCGCTCGTAACCGGAACCCGTTGGATCGATATTGTTTATTCGATTTTTTTAATCGTTTTTATATTTATTTTCTTTTCTCCACTCGCCGTAAAGTGGGTTAAAAATTATAAGATAAGCCGGGACTTTCTATCGATAGTTTGAACAAGGGAGCATTGTTTGAGGCACCGATTGGCGGAAATAAAGAGAAACATCGTTCGTGTTTGTCTCGCGCGGCGGTCGGTTATCGCGCTTTCGTTTCTCTCCCCCACAGACACATTTATGCAATCGGTGCGTGGCGGCAAAATGCGCTAATGCAGACTCGGCGGAGGGATCGAGACGAGTAAACGTTTTGATTGCGACGAGTGCGCGCGACGTCTTCTTCTTGTTTCTTCGATTGGGCGCGCGCGACGCGTCTAGAGATGCGAAATGACGGTCATTTTTAGAATCGATCAAAGGACCAAGAAATGATCGTCACTTTACGGTCTTGTGAAGTCATTTTTTTGCTCATTTTGTCGAAGTAAAAATGACGGTCATTTCGACAAAAGTCTTGTGACGGTCCAAAAGTGACGAAAACACCTATCTAGGTGCGAAATGACCGTCTTTTATTTTTTGGTCACAAATTTTTAACGTTGAATTCAAACATGTAAGTCAATATTGAAGCTAAACATTGGAAATCGTGACTTTTAACGTAGATCAGCTGATATATAACATTTATCGAACATTTAGACAATTTTTTGATGATTTCCTAAATTTTAAATGCAGGTACCGACCATTCGGACTCAGACCAAAACCTCGCGCAATTGGTGGCAATTTTAAATATTCGGTCGCAAATAAATTAGTTATTTTTGTACGCGTCATTTGACGATCATTTGGTGGTCTTGTGACGATCAAATGACCGTAGCAAAATGGATCTCGCATCTCCGCGCGCGCTCTTTCCTCGTCGCGCGCGCATCGCGTCCCGCGCAGGCGGGGAGAGTGAGTAGTGTGACCCGCTTGGCTCGCCGGGCGACTGCACGGCGATATCGCGCATGCGCGCGCGCGCCTCGTGCCCCCGTCATAGAAGTCGTCGCGGTCGTCGTTCCGAGATTGTTTAATCGCGCGACGACCACGCGAACCGTGACGAGAGCATGGTCGAAGGTGGCGCGCGCGCGCGCAGCGACGGCGATGACTCGGGAACAGCGCGCCGAGGAGATAATGAACGATTGTAATGCGCGGAGAGAAAAAATTAAATGAAACGTTAAATCCGCGCAGTCGCGACCGAGTCACGAACGCGGCGTTCTTCCTGGCAGTCACATTATTATGATGAGAAATATCAAAATATTTGTATTCCTTTACATTTTAGGTCTTTGGATATTTTTCTTTATTTATATTTTCACTCGTTCCATTTTTTAATATCCAATTTTATGTTTGCTCCGTTTTATTTTATTGACGCGATTTTATTGGGAACAATTATTTATTTTTTTAACTGACAGTAGATTAAATACGAGAATTTATTTTATTGCAACTTGTTTACACATTTTTCAGGTATTTCTGCGCAGTTGATCGAGCTACAAAAAAAATGTGTTTCTTGAGCGGGTTCACGTCCGAGTTCAGGGCGTAACGTGCAATCTCAAGTTTTTTTTTTTTTTTTTTTTTTTTTTTTTTCGTGGAGCCGACGGGGAGTGTCTTCTCTAATTAGTGAAAAATCTCGCGCCGCGATATCGCGCGAGAATATCGAGCAATTATATTTCTCGTCTACGTACGAGCGGCGTAAATTACCCGATGATTTACCATATCGGAACGCTAAACACCGCGCGCGACATAAAACTCGCGGCGCTCTCGGAGACTCGGGTCGCGATTGTCTTAATACATAATATAATTTATGAACTCCGTGCGTGCGGTGATCCTCGACCCCGCGATACATGTAAGTTACGGTCGGCAAATAGTGCACGATTATTTTAAGCAGCGTGTTGTGTCGCTGTCTGCGCTCGACGACGCTCGTCTCGTTTACGGAAGAAGCTCAATATTATCTCACCATTTTTTTACGTACAGTCTAATACTTCATAAATCAGTTTTTTTATAAACCCAACTCCAGTCACTTTTATTTATTGTTATACTCCGGGAATGGGCAGTTTGTCAGAAAAAAAATCAATTTTTGCATTTTTCTCCTCGAATTTTCTATTTATCGGACAAAAACCCGTGATTTTTTATATCAGCCTTACAAAATCCATTTTTTTCGCCAAAATAAAAACCCGTCTTCCACAAAAAAAGTTCGTGAGCAACTGTTGTCAATTTATTCGGCCTCTGATTGGTCGTTGGGAAGACAGCTAATAGGTACGACACGACTAACAATATTTTAAAAATGTGTACGCGTGACGGAGCCGAACGCTCATCGACTATGGGAAACGTTTAATTTCCCAACGACGGCGCATTCCGTCCGCGCGCGGATGACGTGGGTGTCCCCGGGTACCGCGAAATTACCTGGCGCGCCCACCGCGCCACGGAGTTATGAATATGGGGGGCTTCTCCCCCATCCTCCCCGAATATGCGCGAGTTATATAGCGTCCTTATTTCCGGCGGGTTCTCGGGACCGGAACTCCCGCCTCGAGTCCGACCCGGGCCGGACTGTCTCCCTCTCGTGCGTCGACCATAGTCGAGGGGTTCGTTCGGGACATCGTCAGGCTTTGCTCTACGAGCGGGGAGCGTGAACCAGCGCCGGTCGAGTCATTTCACGCCTCGCGGAGCGCGGAAACGGCCGTTTACTCTTTCTCCCCCGTCTCTCCCCTCGTTTCGAGATTTATTTCGTAAATCAGTCGACGAAAACACGGGGGTCGCGCCGCGGCATTAAAATATCGAAGCTTCGTTAAAATGCACCAGCGTCGAGGATTCCGGACCCGCTGCACTATTTTTTAATACATGCACCGCGGCTGAAATCGTCCGATTAACCCGGACATTCCACTTGTTCGGCACGGATTTAGCGTTGGCGAACGATCGGCGCACAATAAATACACGTCGGAAGGGAGGAAAGGAGTGGGGAGAATTTTTTTTTCGTTTTCATTGTGCGACCTGGATGACAGGACGTTTCATTCACCTGCTATTAATACGAATTTTCGAAGCGAGTGACTATCGCGTCGATGCAATCAGTGCAGCACACATGAATGTAATTACAGATTTTATTTCCCGGCTGTGAAGAAGGCCGGGACGAAGGGGATGGAGTGGGGGAGTAGTATAGAAAGCTGTTTTTTTGGTGCAGCGGGGTTGTTGGGTGAAATTTAGTTAAGCTAAGCTAAGTGCGACAGAATTGTTCTAACAGAACACGAATTGCGACAGTGTAAATAAGCCAAAGATAAAATAAAATATTTTATTAGAATAAATAGTGTAAGAGATTCTTGGAATGCTAAAATATATTGTCTTGTGATGGATGAGGAGATGCAGAAGGCGAGTTGTATTATAGATGTATGAAGCAAATGTAAAAGGCGAGAAGCCATACGTGGAATAAACTTAATCACCATTATTTCCCGAAAGTCGCATCGCCACACGAATTAATAAAATAGTTTTCATCTGTCCCAGGTTTAGCCACTGAATTTCATTTACACGGTGGCTACATTTTTTTTCTGCAATTTTGTAACTCGCATCATTCGGCGTCACTTCGATAACCTCAAACCGTAATCGAGCTCGATGTCTGGGCCTGAGAAAAATTCAGATTTGACTGAACATCAGAGACGCGCAGCGGCGTCGGATCGTCAACAGGTGAGTCGACAGCCGGGTAGCGTACTTGTTGCGCTGCGAAGATCGCGCGGCTCCCTCGCCGCGTGGATTTCGACTATATATATTATGCGTTGCTTCTGTCCGTTTGTCTCGCTCGTCTCTTTCTCCCGCGTCGACGTCCCGCTTCTTCTCTCGCCGCGTCTCCGTCTCCCCCGAATCTCTCTCCGGCGATGCAGTCCCGACGTGTGGCATATGCCCGACGTGTACGCGAGAGGAACCCGGCAGATGGGCCCGAAAAGTGTTGTTACTGCTGTTGCCGCGGCCGCACTCGTTGACTCGCCGGGAGAAAAAAAAATGGCGCGGCAGCAGCAGCAGCAGCGCCAAGAAGATCATCAGAGGGAATCGAGAAGTCTATGTCTCCCTCATAAAGGGCTGACAGCGTTTCACAAGAGCGACCGTGTGTTCCCAAAGGATAATCTCCCCGGTTCCTGGGATTACATAACCCCTGCGATACACGCAGCGATCGACAAAAGGAAGCCCCGATCATTAGCGCAAATCGTTAAGAACCGCCCGAAAATGCGAGTCAAGAGGCTCTCCAATCAAACAGCAATCCCCTCGGTGGGCAATGAAAATCGTTAAAGGGAGACAGAAACACCGACGGACTGACTGAGGGATATCATAAGTTTTCCAAGAACACTCGAATTTCCGGTGGAATCCATTTGCGGATGTTCGGGGAAAAGGGGAACAGATGGATTTTGAGGTTAACTCAAAATCTTCGTCTACATTCCGATTCCAATCGGATTCTATCAGTTTCAGTAGGGATGAATGGGATTTTTAAGCAGAGAACAACCCACAAGCTGGTCACTCTCAAAATCATCCCTCATTCCAGGGTCTATTTTACGTAAAAACGTCGAGCCTGAAGAACGAGTGAACTGCGATCAATCAAGATGTCGTCCTCCGTCGTCTCTCGATTCGATGCTCGATTTTTCCATGAGTCGCCGGTCTCGCCGCGAGACAAAGAAGGCTGACGCGACGCGCGCCGGGAGATCGCGGCGTGATGGAGGCAGCACCTGTAGATTCTCGCGGCGGCGGCGGCGCCCTCTCGCCGTTGTGTTTCTCGCCGCCGCCGCCGTTGCGATCATCCACGCGTCTGCCCGCCGGGCGAAAAATAACGCGTGTACGCGTGTGGCAACCGAGAGACGCGCGCCGGATAGCCTTCCCCGAGTGAAATAAGCCCGGGCGACGTTACAGCTGCCGGTCGGGGGGACGCGATACTCGTGAGTGCGGTGCGGTCTCCTCCCGGCCGCCGCCGCCGCCGCCGCCGTCTGCGACACGACACCGAGAGAAAGGAGCAGCCTCGTCTGCCTCTCCTCCGCAGCTCGCCCGTTGGGGCCGATCGCGAGGAAGGTGCGCTGCTCTGGCACCGGTGCTGCCGGCTCAGGGGCAAGGTGCATCCTGCGTGCGGCCACCGGTCGCTTCTCCGCGAGCGAATCACCCGGCCGGCGATGCGAGGGGCTATGCCAGGTCCAACGAGAATAACACACCGACAGGTACCACCAGGAAAAATAGTGCAAAGGGACAGTGCGAATCTTATCGCTTCGAAGCGCAGTCTGCAAAAGTGTGTCTTGTAAAAGTAATTATTTTATCTAATGATTTTTTTGTTTCAGGTTGTCGCAACTGCGGAGATAATAGAGAGGCAACAGAGATTATGGATTATGTTGCGACATAACTTGGTTCTTGTTTCTCTTTGTCTCTTCGAGTACTTTGAGTAGGGGTCAAAATAGCGAATCGCTAAAATAGTGAATCAAAAAAATGGACGTCTAAATCTAGAGTGGTTATAATTACGGAATTCGCTATTTAAGTCATTGGACATTTTGATAATTTGCTGTTTCGACCCTACATTTTATTAAAATGAAGTTAAAGTAGCGAATGATCAAAATAGCGAATGGCTAAAATAGCAAATTTCATAATGATGGCTATTCTAGATTTATAGACGTTAATTATTTTCAAATTCGCTATATTAGCCATTCACTATTTTAATCATTCACTATTTTGACCCCCACCTGTACTTTGATTCCTCAAGACAAGTTTGCGCCCAGAAGTGAGAATTATAATTGCCTGTCCTAGTTAAACATTTGCTCAAGCGGAAAGGTGCGATAATTTGTGTTTCTTTTTTGTCTCAGGCTGCCTCTGGTTGCGTGGACAACCCGTATGTGTCGTCCCCCTTGAGAAAAGGGGACGAGGGGGCCCCCTCGTATTTTCCATACCAACGGAAATTTCAACGTCTCGGTTACGTCGCGCAGCATATTCAGAGTTGGACAAGCGGGACGCGGTTATTGAAGCTCAAACGAAGTTTCCGACTTGCGAGGGCGAAGGCGGCGCCTTCGTTACGGTCTCTCTCTTTCTCCTTCGAGCTCGCTGCTCCCCTCGCGCGCGGATCGTCGTACACGGCGGCGGCGGCGGCGGCTTCGGCTGGTAGCAGGTATACCACAACGTGTCATTAAATCGAAAAAAGCACTTGTGCCGTGGGTCGCTCCCGACGCGCCTGCACTTGCCGTCCAGGAAGAAGCACCTGACGCCCGGGCGCGCGCGCCCCGACGACCGTTCGACCGACGATCCTCGGTGCGAGCGGTTGGCCCCTCGGCGGTCGCCGCGCGAGGGCGAGGGTGCCCCACACCGCTCTGGGCTCGCGTTTATCGCGCAACCGTCGAAACCCGCAAACGCCTGTCGCTTCTTCGCTCCCACCCTTCCCCCACCCTCCACTGTCCCTTGTTCCGCGCGCTTCACGTGTAACCACAGAACCCCGAAGAACTTTCTGACCCACGGAAAATCATCCTCTGGGATAAAACCGAACTCCGATCCCGTCGGTTAATTTCCGAATTACTGATTGCATCTGACAAATTCACGATGTCGCGTCCTGAAAAAATTGCTTTGGAAAGAAAAAAAAAAAAAATCAACTCAGAGATTTAAAAAAAGGTATTAATAATCAGCTTTGAAAATGAGAAACTTTGTAGCCTTCACTTCTACCCCCAAAACGCGTTTTTCCTCCTCGTTTCCTGAAGCGAGTTTCGCGACTTGGTCCCGAAAAAATTCCTTTAGAAAAAAAAATCAACTCAGAGATTTAAAAAACGGTATTAATAATCAGTTTTGAAAATTAGAAACTGTAGCCTTCCCTTCTACCCCCGAAACGCGTTTTTCCTCCTCGTTTCCCGAAACGAGCGGCGCCCGGACTTTGGCTCCCGAGGGAAATGCGCCCTGGAAAATTACATAGGTGAGACTCGACGAAGGAAATTTTACAGTGGAAAATGTATCTGTTGATGGCAGGTTGGCGTGGATGCCCCAGCCGTCGCGCTGGAGACGAGGACGTCGAGGCACGCAGGGTGGCGTTGCCGCGCTGGGAACCGATGGGAGCAGCGTCGGGAAAGGACGGAGGGGTAAACCGCGCAACGTTCGCTGGGATCGTCGGCGGCCGTTCGTCCAAGAAAACGACGGTTACACGAAAGTCGGTGCCGAGGAGGCAACACAGGGATCGCCCCACCCTCCGCCCCTGGCCCCCACCCTCGCCACGGTCGCTTCTTCCTCCTTCGCGTTCCTCTCGCGTGGGACCTTCAGGTGGACATGAAACTTTTTAGCTCTCGCGCGCGGACTCGAGGCGCGCTCTGGGGTGCACCTGCTATACACCTGTTGGCCGTTGCCGCGGCTCTCTCGCACTTAGTTCACGAACTCGTCGTCAGGAGGAATCGTCTACACGCGCTCTACACTCCGAGCAACACACACACTGTTAAAAATCTACAGTGTAAACGGTCGCTTTTCTCAGTTTTTATAAAAAAATTGAAGAAAAAATCGATTTTTTCATTACAGATTCCTCTACCGGATGATTGATTTGTAATTTTTTTTTTAATCAAAATTCTGAATAATTCATTAAAGAGATTCACATTACTGGCGTCTGTATTTCAATTTTGGCTTCGATCCGTTGATAATTCGCGAAAAACGGCACTTCTGACCTTTTGAGGTGAAAGTCGGTATTTCAGACTCCCTTAACACCGCTCATTATCACCGCGATTGGTGTGGACATATATAGACACCGTCTTGGTGTTTTTTTTTAACACCGGATTTTTAACAGTGTACAAGCCTAAAGTATACGCGTAACGATCTTTGAAAAAGAATGAAACTTTTGGCATCAGGCGCGCGCCCTGTCTACCCGGCAACCGTCTGGGGCCTATCGCCCTTTCTCGCTTTCTTTCGCTCTTTCACCTTCTTCCTTTCCGTTGCAGATCTCGAAACGATTGTCCCAAGAAAAGAAAGGAAGAAGAAGCAGACAAACGTATCCTTCTCCTTCTCCGACGGCAGGTACCACTTCACGACGGTTCCTATCACCAAGCTGTCGCTGCTGGTGTATCGGCGGGGAAAGATGACGAAGAAGACGAAGAAGAAGAAGGAGAAGAAGCAGGAGGCCGAAAAAGGGTATCGAGTATTTTTGTTGTTTTTTTGGTTTTTTATTTTTCGTCCGTTTGTTGGCTCATGAGCGCGAGTCCGTCGGTAGGTATTTCTCTTGCGAGAGACGGTGGTCGAGGGTGGCGACTGTGAAAGAGAAGAAGCGGTGGGGAGAGACCGAAGGATTACGGAGGGACGGGGGGAGGGGGGGCGAGAGAGCCTGGGGAGAGGAGAGGATGCCTGCTGCTGATACACTTTTAATACGGGACCCGCGAGCGGCGCGCGGTCGTGTGGCCGCGACGCCAGCGACTTCGAGAGCCCCCTGCGCAGCAGGTGCACTGCAGGTGATTCTGCCGCTGCCGCTGGCTTCGACGCTCGTCCTTCTTCAAACGCTCGCTTCTTCTTCTTCCTCCTCGCCGCCCGACCGTTCGTACTGTTTCAACGTTTTTCCGAACCTTCCGCCGCGAGTCAACTGACTTTTTCGATGCTCCTCATCTGCCGTCTCTGAAGAATTCAATAAAATTTCGATCTTATCTCCGGAGGAAATCACAAATGTGGCGTTTTTTCCACATGTTTTTTTTTTTTTTTCGATCCTACAAGTTTTGTGCGCTTGATTTTCTAGTTTTCCGGTCGTTTAACGGAATTTGATTTTCATCTTCGAGTGACAATGACGATAAAAATTCTCGCGCGCTCCAATTACGCATTTGAATCGCCACGTGTTATGTAAATAGCACAGCGGGAATGCAGGTTGCACTGTTTTTTTTTGTTCAAGCCAAATAGAAGAGGAAGCGAGGCGCGGAGGGCGGAGTGTTGGGGTCGCGCGGTCCATTGGGGTCCGCGAAGGGTCAGAAGTCCCGTCGGACCCCTCCGGGTCAGTCGAGAGAGCGGTTCTTCCTGCCGCTCCGATCTCCTTCTGGTCCAGACTACGAGAAGCTGCTGCTGCTGGCTCTCACGTCGCGATCTCTCCGGCTGGCCGAGGCCGGCAGACGATACCCATAAATTTACGGGTTCGTGGGTCCTGTCCGAGGGTTTTTAAAAGCCCGTCCACCGGCCCGAGCGCCGGTGCCCCGCGCGCGGGTTCCCAGGGGCGCGCGCGCGCGCGCGAGAGGCTCTCTCGCCAGGTCGAGAACACGACAGCGGCCAACTGTGTGGGAAGACGCGCCGGGACCGAACAACCCTTTGCGTTTAGCCGCTCTCTCCTTCGACCTGCATCGGTGCGGACCGGACGACAGGGGGGCTCTCCCTTCGGTGCCCCTCTCGAATGCGTAATTGATACGCGCCCCCGTCTTCTTTTACTCTTCGGGATCAATTTCGTCCTCTCTTTTTCGCCTCTCGCCCACAGAATTTTATCTTATCTGTGTTGAATTTTATTTTATTTAACGGGCGAGTTAAGATCACGTAAAAATTATTACAGATAAAAAAACCAATCGAAAAAATTGTCATCTGTGTTGAATTTTATTTTATTTAACGGACGAGTGAAGATTACGTAAAAAAGATTACAGATAAAAAAACCAATCGAAAAAATTGTCAATACACAGCAGATGATTTAAAAAACAATTTCAATCCACCGTTTAACGCTTGCAAACGCGAAACAATTAGTTGCTACCACAATTCCGTACATACTGAGAAATTACTCTGCACGAGCGCAATTACCGGACTGTCCAAATAATGTTTCCCCCGGTCGGAGTCGAGAAGTTATTAGTCATTCTCCCCGATCGGAAATTACACAACGTGCGGCTCGCCGACCGAAGTTTTACCTATTTCTTCTTTTACGCAGGGCACACCTGATGTATTCTTTCCGCTGCCGTTCCCGAGGACGTCTTTATGTCCACACACACGCGGAGAGGGGAGAAGAGAGACGGAGAGAGCGACGAATAAAAAGGGAGCAACGAGCAGCGAGAGACGCGAGGTGGCACACGCGCGCGGGCTCGCGCTTGATCCCTTGATGAGGGCGAAGAAACGAAGCAGCGCGCGCGCGCTTCTCAGGAGGACTCGCGACGGTGGAGGAGGGAGAGGAGGCGAAGACGAGAGAGGATGAGGCGGATATGGAGGTGGGTAGCAAGGTGCCGGCTGCTGCCGCTGCTGCTGCTGCTGCTGCTGCCAAGGTGGCCGTTGAGGCAGCTGATCTTCGAATAGCAGCAGGTGAATGCGGGGAACGCGCCGCGGCTCTTATACATAACATACTTATGTATACACGTACAGATACACCGAAGAGTATCGCCGCGCAACGGAGAAATGGCTGCGCGCGCACATTTCGTTCCTCGGAGAAGCGCGCGTGCATAAAAGGTGTTTCGTTATTGTTACCAAGGGGCACCGTCGCGTCCGTCCTCGTTACTCCCCCCTTTGCCCCTCGACGCACCTTATTTCTCATCGGGATTTGATCGCGAGGTTCGAAAAACTCACACAAGATTCCGGTCGATTACCGAGACGCTCTATCTATCGTAGCTGGGACGAATTTTCACACCTGCCTCGATTAAGCAGATCGCGTCGGATTAGAATGAATGGAAAAAGGAATTTCAACGAAGTCAATCGGTTTTTCGGAATGGAACCATTTTTAATTCAGATGACTTTGAGGATTTCACCACAAAAAAGCTGAGAGACGAGAAAATCCAAACTAACTGCATAAACGTTTCTAATTTAATCGACTCGATGATCATTTCTTCCGCGCGTTATTTGCAAGCGCACATTTTCATTCCCGTATCAAAGCAATCACCGCACTTGATTTGCATCCCATTTCGTTTTTTCTTTTTCTTCAACTTCCAGCCACCGATTTGTATTCTTCTCCCGCGCGTCAGGCTTTCCGCTGAGACAGATCGTATTTTCTCGATGATTGGTCTGGATTTATTATACAAAACACAAAGGGGGAGAAGTGGAAGGATAGGACAAAAATCGTATCACGTTCGCAGTTCTCGGTTTCTCAATGTCCCGCGCGCGCAGCGGAACGGAATATCGACGTGAAAAATCGTAGAAGAAGATCGAGGAAGGATCTGCGGTTTGGTTATATCGAACATAAAATTACGCCCAACCTGACGCAACATAGTATCTAAGATCATGATCGCGTTGCGTGTGCAAGAAGTTTCCGATGGAGCGTTGCGGTTTGAAATTACCGACCGAGTCGCGCGCGCTGCTTCTGTTGCATCGACGTGCGCGGAGTGTCCTCTCAGTCCTCTGCGCGTTTTCTCATGCGCCTCCCTCTTCGCGGTCCCTCCCCCACCTCGTTGTTTTTGTTGTTCTTGTTAGCCCGCAACGCTCTTTTCACCGTGGCGAGCGCGCACGTAGAGCGCAACAGTTACCAGCAGCGCCCACCGGCCGCCGATGCCGTGACGCGTACATAGGGGCGCGGCAAGACGACGGCGTAAGGAGCGAAGGAGGGAGAGGAAGAGAGACAACAACGACTTCCTCGACCAGCGGCTACGTCTCAACCGACTCTGGGAGTCCTGGTTCCCATGTCTTTGCTACCCCGGAGCGGTGGAATAAGCGGATCCCGCACTGCCCGTCTCGTACGCTGGGTCTTTCCGTTGTCGCCGCTTCCCATGGACTTCCTAAACATTGGCTTCCTCGCGAGCCGCGCGCAGCGGCTGAGTCCGAGGCGGCAGATGGCCTATTAATTCGTCGACGACGACGACGACGAAGACGAAGAGGCCCGACTTTCTCATCGTCTTCCTCCTCGTTCGTTCTTCTCCCTTCCTCGTTCCTCCTACGAGCGCTCGTTAACTCGGCGCCGAATCGGACGGCGGTCGACCAACCCTGACGCTCCGTGGCGCCGGGAGGGGAAGGAAGAAAATCAAATTACCGCACGGGACTCATTGCTACGTCGATATTTGCATTGCTAGGGTTAAGTCATCAGTGAATGAACGGTTGAACGGAAAGATTTGTTTATCATGAGTTTTTATGAATTGCAATATTTGAAAATTGTTTGCGTAAATTTTAACGGTTGACCAGAATATCAAAATATGTGGAAAAGGTAAAAAAATCTCATATTTTCATCGAAAAATACGAGATTTTTTTACCTTTTTATTTTTAGCTTCAGCGACATAATCACAGTGGATAGCTAAAAAAATGAACAAACTAATAATCTAATATTCAGCCAAGTCGTCATAATTGATCATGAACTCTCAAAAAGCTGTTGTTTATTCACTGGTGACTGTTCATTTACTGGTGCATTCACCCTAAATCATTGGTCAACGAATTTTCGGTAGTGAATTCGTTAACCTTTGTCTTTTATGTCAGACTGTAAATAAAATAGGTGAACGTTAGATGGTTTTTCTATTTTATTTTTTTGGAGACGTAAAATGGTCGAGGGTATCGAGCGGTCTTGACGATCGCAGCGCGACGAATTCGATTGGCATTCATTAAGCGTAAAGATCGTGAGTCCCGACAGCAGCAGCCTTTGCGACAGGTAGCAAAAGTCGCGCAGGGATTTCCCAGCGCGGCGCCAGCGGTGCGGCGAGTTGGGACGCGCGTGCGCGTGCGCGCCGGTCTCCGGGCATATCCGCCGCGTATCGCGCCGCCGGACGGATCGCATTGGCCGCGCGGCGGTCGTCCGGTAGCGAGCGAGATGCAAGGTCGAGATGAATCTTCGGAATGAAATAAAGGGGCCACCGAGACGCGCGGGGACTGTGGCTGTTCCAGGGCAGCGGAGGGGCGGAGGGGGGAGGGGGGAGCCCGGGATACAAGCGGGAACGGCGAGGAAATCAGAGAGACGCGGCGAACACGGAGCGGAGATATAGCTTCGAGGAGAGATAATATCTCGAATGGCTCCCGTCTTCAGCGTGACTGGTAAGGCGTAAGCGCCGAGGGAGAAACGGAGACACGAGGACCCGGAGGCTCTTTGATAATTGCCGACTCTCGTAGATCCTCGTACTTGCGCATACGCGCGGCGCGCGCGCACTCTCGCGGCGAGTCTGCGCACACGCACACGCCACCGGAAAGTAGGCGCACTGGGCGCTATAGGAACGCGTGCATTGTAGCGCAGTAGTGCGAAGGAATATTGTTTTGACATCCAATCACCTATCCTACCCTTTTTTTTACAGCCGGCGCTTCTACTGGCTCGCGGCTGCGCAGCTTCTGATTATGAATCTTGAGACGGAACGGGAATATATATCGATTTCACATTCCTTGTCGACTGTATTTCTTAATGGATTTTTATGAGAAATGGATTGAGCAGTTTTTTTTTCTAGGTGAACCGTAACTTAAAATGCAACTATCACTGACACCGAAAATCAGATATAACCAAAGTGTGTCAAACCCCGACGATATTATCCTTCTCCGTCGGATACTCGCATTGTACTCGACCTACAATACCGAGACTCTCGGTACTCAATTGTGAAGGGAGCATCTCGAATATATAACCATCGGCGTAAGGTTCTCTTCGCATTCGACGTTTCCTCGCTGTGTCGGCGCTTTGTTATTATTATTTTTTCCACCCGTACATTGTAGGGATGTGGAGCAAGAAGGTCGAATTATTAGTTGGAAAAATACGTTCTGTGGGCATAAAGCGTTTTGCGGAGGTAACACAATGGGGTTATGCCTCGCGCCCTGTGCACATAACGCTCGTCGATGTATCACCGACAGGTCGAAGAGGTGAAAAGGGACGGGCGTAAGGTTATAGGCACCAATGGGAGAAGAGCGCGAAGAAGCCCAACGCGGAGAAAGATGCAGGCTGCTGCTGCTGCTACTGACGTATTCACAATGCACGACGGGATTACGTAGGCGCCCTTGGGATACCCCTATTCAAGGGGGGGAGGGGGTAGGGCGAAGGTTCTGTTCAATTGAACCCTGGAAAAAGGATAATATCCGTCGATGAACGACTCCGACTGAGAGGGAAAGAGACCTGAGTACATTTTTCCACCCCCTCCGGTAGACCCAACGTTTTTAAATCCCCGTTTGCCGTGCGAACGAAAAAATATCTACGAAGGGACGATAAAAAAAATATACGAATGGTCAGCAAAAACTATCATCGGGTTCGTCTTAAGCTTATTTTATTAAACCCGATAATCCCTTTTTTATCAGCAACGAGCTACTTTCTCACATCATTACGTGGATTAAAAGGAAAAATGCTCGCACACAGATTATATGCATTATCGCAGCCAGCCAAAGCACACACCGAGTCACGAGGTACGACTTAAATTTTTCCGACGTTCCTACTATCACCGATGACCTCGTCTCTCGTCGCACAATGTACGAGAATAGATTGTTTGTTGTGCACATAGAGCGCGGATCCCGCCCCCGATTGTCGCGGGTCCCGATACAACAAAGTACAAAGTACGCGTATCGATACCCGGCAATCTTGTCCCCCGGGAGGCGCCGGGTGTATCTGCGTGTTGCATCGAATTTCGGCGCGTCGATTCGGCGGCCCCCGTGCCGAGTTCGGAAGATATCATTTCGATTCGCGTGTACGCGATCTACGGATCCCACCTGTTTCACTCCCACCCGGCGAGACGAGCGCCGTGCGCACGCGCGCACGACTCGCGTGAGTCGACCTAACGTACCGGCTGCTCGGCCGGTAATATACATAGTAAGATTAGCCTCGTCGGTGTGCGGCACGAAACGTGTATTTTACACACACACTTGTAAATGATGGCAGGACTTGCTTACACTGTTACAAATATTTCGCATAAACTTCCATTACTGGTAAAGGAAACCTGTTTGCATAAACTGGTATATTAAATTCGACACGTAAATGGAATGCAAAATTACAGTATTTTATAAAATTCTATAAAATTCGAATTCTATAAAAATTTGGAAATTTTATATAAACGATAAGAAACTGAATATAAAAATTTGAAATTGTACCACACACGTGTATTAAATTTAGTACATCAGCTGATGAATCTGGTTTTTAGTAACGTAAATTCAGAAACATTATTAACAGTGTAGAGAAAGAGAGATAGATATAGATACAGCACAAAGGAAGAAGATAGAGAAAGACAGACAAACGAAGGTACGCGTCGAGTCTGCGTATCTCCGGCAAAATGCACGAGAGACGATGAGTTCTGTTGCGCTCGGCTTCTGATGCCTCGGTGCATGCGATTCGCCGGGTCGGGAGAGTGAGAGAGAAAGAGAGAAACCAAGGAACCGCGGTCAAGGGGGAAGGAGGAGGTGGAAGGGGGAGGGGGGAAGATATATGGCAGTAGCAGTAGCAGCGAAGACGGTGGAGCAGGCAGCAGGCGAGAAAGAGCGAAAGAACCGGAGTTATATAGTACGTACGCGTGTATATCGCGTACGAGAAAGAGAGAGGAGTGAAGAGGAAGGAGAGAGAGAGAGAGAGAGGGAACGGAGAAAAAGAGAGCGAGCGAAAAAAGGCAACGAGGGCCACGAAGCGGAGGAAGAAAGAGAGGGAGAAGAAGACGAAGGCAGAGAAAAAACGATAAGCAAGCCGCCCCCAGCAGAGCACGCAGCCTCCGCAGTTCGCCTCGTCCTGTCCCACGCCCGAGGCCTACGCTCGACGCCGCGCGAGTTCCTTCTTCTTCTCTCTCTCCGCCGAAACTCACGACGCCTTCCCCCTCCTCTTTTTCTGGCTCTCGTCGACGCGACCGCAACGGACGGTAAACACGCTTGTGCGTTGGAGAGGAGGGAGAGAATAGTATATTGTGCAACAAGTGGGCAAAGTCGGTTATTTCGCACGTAGGTTATTTTACACATACTATTTTTTGGAATAGCGGTGCGTAAACGAGATTTTTCAAAATATCGACTTTTAATCTATACCATCGTTCTCAAGTCGCATATTCTACCCCTGAAAACACTGGTTACAACCCTTTTTTAGTTAATTTTGAAAAAAAAATTTTTTGGCCGAACGGTTTGTCTGAAATCGTAGATCTGGCCGCCGGGCCGAAAATCGCCCAAATCGGGGTCACGAAATTTATTTTTTCAAAATATCGACTTTTAACCTATACCATCATTCTCAAGTCGCATATTCTACCCCTAAAAACACTGGTTACAACCCTTTTTTAGTTGATTTTGAAAAAAAAATTTTTTGGCCGAACAGTTTGTCAGAAATCGTAGATCTCGCCGCCGGACCGAAAACCGCCTAAATCGGCGTCACGAAATTTATTTTTTCAAAATATCGACTTTTAACCTATACCATCGTTTTCAAGTCGCATATTCTACCCCTGAAAACACTGGTTACAACCCTTTTTTAGTTGATTTTGAAAAAAAAATTTTTTGGCCGAACAGTTTGTCAGAAATCGTAGATCTCGCCGCCGGACCGAAAACCGCCTAAATCGGCGTCACGAAATTTATTTTTTCAAAATATCGACCTTTAACCTATACCATCGTTCTCAAGTCGCATATTCTACCCCTGAAAACACTGGTTACAACCCTTTTTTAGTTGATTTTGAAAAAAAAAATTTTTGGGCGAACAGTTTGTCAGAAATCGTCGATCTGGCCGCCGGACCGAAAACCGCCTACATCGGGGTCACGAAAACATTGTATTATTCGTCGGGCTATTTGGAGGATGGAACATTTTTGTTTAATTTTTTGCGCTGTCTCGCTTGGCGGATAAACTTTTGTGCGTTCGCCGATATAGCGGCGACGTCTGATCGATGAGAGCCGAGAGACGCGCGTCGAGTCCGGCGCCGCTGGTCAAGGTCTACGGGACCCCGGTGACTCCTCGGGGTCTTGGTACCCCACGAAGATATTTTTGATATCCCCCCCTCCCCCCACTCCTGTTTCTCGCCGCGTCCTCGATCGACGCCTAATCTCGAATATTCATTTATTTACAAGCAACTATGTTACAGGCAAAAGGTCGCACCGTTTTTTTTCTTCGAAGCCGGCAAACTTCGATCATCGCCGCCGTATCGTCGAACGATTTCGCAAGACGATTAGATATCCCTGACTTGAGCGTCGCGCGCGCCGCGCGGATGTTTATTGCCCCCGCGACGACGATTATTCTCACACAATTGCCGTCGTTAGAAAAATACAGCGAGTATCGCTGAGATACGTGACGCAGGCTCTGGGAATTTTTGTATCGATTACACGATTTGTTTTTTTTTTTTTTTCAGGCTCGCACGATGGGAACCGACCGTGTAATCGACGACACTCGGCGGACGCACCGAGGTGTGCGAAGCGGAAGAATCTCCCACGTCGGACAAGGATGGACAGAGACAAAAGGAGAGAGAAAAAAAAGCAGATGAGACGTGCCCAATTTGATTTTTTTCTTCTTCAATACATAAGTCGCGAGTAGTTGGCAACGCTGAATTGAATATAATGCCAAGGTTTGTCAAACCGGAATTTTTACTCGACAGGAAAAAAACCACGGAAATCTGTTTAAGTGTTAAGTCGCATATAGCGACTGGTGGGCTGGCCTCGTGAGCCTCGAAGAGGACCTCGAAAGGACCACCACGGCGATTAGATACCAGAGTGGAAACAGAGGAAGCACTGTCCCTGTCATAGGATACTTTTTGCGCGAACGTTGAAAAAAGAAGAAAAGGAACAAAATCTGGCGCTACAATGTGTCCCGCTCGTCGCACTAGTCGCGACGTAACCATTACACCGTCGGCCTGAAAAACCTCGTCTCGGTTACCCGTGTGGTAATTCGAGCCCTTTTTCGGCATTCCGAGTGACCTAATTGGGACCACCGGGGTCGTCGCTTTGGCCCCCACGACCAAACCGACCAGCAACCACCGCAGTCATTCTCTCTTTTCCTGCTCAGTACACCGCAATACGACTGTTCTAATTGGACTGATTTACAGCGCTACCGATTACAGCAGCCACCCCCCGAACATCCGGTTGCAATGAGTTGTCGATAGATCACTGGTACCATCGATACTTCAGGCTCAATGAAAAAAGTAAAAATAACGCAAAGGCCCGGAGGATTTTTTTTTCTCCAACCGTTTTTGATTTTGAAGTTTTTCAAAACCCAACCTGTGCAGAAATTTTCACTCGGATCCAGAATGAAATGTAATGCTTGCCAAATGGATTCCCATCAGGCTACCCGACTGGGTCCGGACGTGGATTTTATTTCCAAATCGGTATTCTTACGGAGACCCTAACTTCACTGATTTATTAATTACGTTGCCAAATTGGCATCTATCTGGATTTCTGCAAAGATTCCCGTTTTTGGGAATCCCGAAAGCGTTCCTAAAATCGTTTCCATTTCCAAATCTTCGTCCACGTGGATCCCTGATTGGAATCGCGTTTTGGGGGATACCCACATCAAAATCACTCTGGATTCTTACAAGGAGTCCGGATTTGGGAAATCCAGATGAAATCCCAATAGGAATCAGATCGTACATTGGGACTCCACAATAGATTTTCTGCACGGGAAACATTCTGCTGGACTCGAAACACGAACAGAAACTGACAAAAAAAAATCCAGAAACGACGTAACTTTTCCCCACGAGGAAGCGACGAGGCGAGAAAGCCAGTCGTTGTCTATTTTTGCAACGACGACGCGCGACGAGCGCGGAGATCGTGATCCAGAAGACCCGAGGAGTCTAAGCGGGAGGCTGCTCTGCGAGTCCCCACCAAGAGTCGAGTGCGCGCGCGTTGAGCGGAGTTAGCCACGCGCGATGCGATCCGCCTTGCGGCGCACTTTTACTCTTTCGCTCTTTCTCCCTCTCTCCATATTTTTCTCTCCGTCCTTGCGGACCCACAGACACACGTACGGCGATCATCGTCGTCGTCGTCGTCGGCTTCGAGGATCCCTCGAGCACCTGCTCTGCCGTCTCGCTCGCTCCCGCCGCGTAGGCGCTCTCGATTTTTATATCCCCTCCGCCGCGGTACGTACGTCCCCGGTGGGTTTATCCCCGCGTACTGCCGGAGAGAGGATCGAGTGAAGAGGAGACCCTTTTGGATTAATTTATATATCCCTTCCTCTCGCTCTATTCGCCGATGCCCCCACGTCGTCGTTTTTCCTCCGCTTCTTCTCCTCGTCTTCGTCTTCCTCTTCTTCCACGGGCTTGGATCGCGTCAATAGTACGAGTATAAGACGGGCACAGCGAGATCGCGTGTGTGGAAGGACCGACCTTCAATGGAACTCGATCTTACGACGAGCTGAGTGTACGCCAAGAGCGCTCACACCGAGCGCCCGGGCCTCTTTCCCTCTCTCTCTCTCGCTCGGTCCGTACGTGTTAAGAAGCTGCTGGTACCTCTTCTCCGTATCTATATATACAGGCGAACCAATACGCGCGGATATAGCGTACGCTTTTCTCGAAGCAGGGGGCAAGGCCTCTATTACCTACGGGCGGCTGCTGCTGCTGCCGCCGCTGATGATGCTGCCGCCTCTCGCGTCTTCGCTCCTTATTTATTTCCTTCTCCCTCTCCGTCTCTTCACCGCGGATACATCATGCGTGCGCCCACGTGGTCCATGAATATCGGCTACTCGGCTACCGGCGACTCGACCGATGCCGAAGCTTCGTCGAACGTCGTCTTCGATTTATCTGGAAAATTATTAACAATGTGCGTCAGCCTCGCGCGAAGAATTATTCTAAACAAATATGAGAATATTAAATTTAACACAAAAACCAGTCCTCTCAGATCCCACGCTTTTAACTCACAAACTACAGTCCAATAATTTTTCCTCTTGTGAATTACAATTAATAGTTACTTCAAAAAAATTCCGGCCGAAGCTTCGTCGAACGTCGTCTTCAATTATCTGGAAAAGTATTAACAAAATTAGTGCGTCAGCCTCACGCGTAGAATTATGCTAAACAAATATAAGAATATTAAATTTAACACAAAAAAACAGGCCTTTTAAATCCCACGCTTCGCAAACTAATCCACTAATTTTTCCTCTTGTGTATTACTATTAATAGTTACTTCAAAAAAATTCCTAGTGTATTAAATTTCATTTAAAAAAATGTGTGCCTTGCATTAATTAATTATTCTGGCCTAGATAATTAATAATCGCGCCGATGCATCTCGTATGCCGCACGCTGCATGATTTTACTCGTACAGTGGTATTTTTGTTTCCTTCGCTGGGAGCCGAGAGGGTACGGACGACGACGACGACGACGACGGCGACGTTCAGGGTGGGGAGCAAGGGTGAGTGGTGGGCCGCGTAGTGGGGGGTTAGCTAAGGTTAGGGCCCCACTCCTTCTCCGCGCCGGGCCGGAGCGCCTCCCGGGGGCCCGTAGGTGCCCACGGCCCGCAAACGCCGCACCATCGTCCCTGGACAAGGGATAGAAGGAGAGAAAGAGAGGAAGAGAGAAGAGGAGAGAAAAAAAAAAGGGAAAAACGAACCGAAAACCCACAGCCGAGCCCAGCCGCGGGACCTCTCCTCGTAGTAGTCTCAGTTCGAACCCATCCTTGGAAACTCGCGGTTCGCAGCCGCACACGAGCGTCGGTTGCCTCGCGTGTTTATTCGTCTTTCGGCCTCAACAGTTTTCGGTCGTTGGACGCACGCGGTGCCTCTGTTAATTCGAACAAAACACACGCTTTTTAAATATTTTATACACACGTTTTTTTCACATCGTTCGACATTACGCCAAAGGCCTATTTTTTAATTTATAAGATAGTTCATTGAAGAAAAAATACAAACGTGCTCCATCGAGGGACTTGTTTTATACCTTTTTTTTAAATACCAAGAGTGATCGTTTGTCGACTGACGAGGACAACAGTGACTGTTGCAAATTGTGAGAACGAGAAGAAAACGTTGGATTTGCCTCTTCGACTCGGCGGCCAAGTGAGACCACGTGGGTGCCGACTGGAGGATTTTTCTCGAGACTCGGAGACGTTATCCGGTCCAGGCGGCGGTTGTCGATCCATCTGCCGCATCGGCTGCTACCTGTAAACGAGATATACCTGAGTTAGGAGGAAGAACAAGTGAGGAGGAGACGGAGACAGAGGAGAACGTGTACTTTGGATTCCAAAAAACTCTGTCGTCGATCGTGACGGACGATCGATCGAACCGGCTGATCTGCCGTTGGTAAGTGTCGGATTTTTTTTCTTTATATCTCTGTGATTCCCATGGGCCACTTTCACCTCGGATTTCGCGACAGGTGCATATTCGTCCGATTTATCGCAACCCGACAAAAATTCCATCGATCCCTCCGATCGTTGACAGCAGCTGCTGCCGGTGTGTAACCGGAGATCTTATCGCGCCGCGGGGAAGTTGACTGATGCACTTGTCGTCGAAAATCTAAAACGTCGAGAAAACGTCCCGTTTGGGATATCACCGACCGAGCGAACAGGTTGAATAATGGTCAGAGAACGTGCTTGCGGTATAATTTCACTGTCTCCCACCTGTCCCCCCCTTGTACCGGAATCCCGCAATATTTATGCCTTCTGCCCGAAGAAGCCCTAAAGAAAAATAGCCCCTTGACTTTCAAATAAGTCGCCTGGCCCGTGACGCCGCGAAAACGTCGTTGCTTTAATTAACGAAGATCGACGGGACGACACGAACATCCCTCGAGACGCAGATAAGAATTGAGAGGAATCACAGCGGGGGATATCCCAACGAAAAAAAACACCTTTACGAGCCCAAAAAAAAATCTGGCGGATCCCAGGAGACAACCATAAAAATCACCATCGCGTCTCATTCGAGTCCCGCGACGTGTGTACAAATATTCCCCACGTGAACCCCTCTCCCGAAAACGTCAAGGTTGTCCTCGCCGGAAAAAAATTCCCACAGACATCAGAAACGCATTCGTTCGGCCGAGTCGTCGATTCCCCCGTTTGCACCTTTTTTTTCTCCCCTGCAACACGAAATTTTTCACAAATAAAATCCCGCGCATCGTCGGTGCGTAACGAGTGGGGAGGGGGGAAGAGAAAAAGAGACGGAATGAAAAACGTAGTCAGGGAAATGCGGACTGAGTCCGAAGCACCGGCCGCGAGATTCGCTACAGAGGAGTCGGAAACGGAGGAGGAGAAGAGAAAATAAGAGGCAAACCGTGCGACAATGCGGGGTGAATGGGATGGCCATGCAGTGGGGCCCCAACAACGGCGACCCTTGTGTGCGACGCATTGGTGGCGGGTGACGGTGGTGATGGTGGTGCACACAAGTCCGTGGGGGAGCCGCTAGCGTGGATAGGAACCGTGCACAGTTTAAATATAATGCCGAAGGTAGAGCGAAGAGAGAGCCCCGCATATACGTACGTTGGAAGAACGACGTCGACGACCACGGCGGAGTCCCCCCCGGAGGATGGGATTATCTCGGGTCGGGCAGGTATATCCTGACGCGCGAGGAGAGGTCCCGTGAATCGAATCGAATCGGGCCCCCGTTGCACGCGAGAAGAGATCCGCACCCCCCTCAGGTCCACGAGCAGACGACAATGTACAGGCTCCGAGTCGTTGAATGGGATTGCGCAAAAATCTCGTTCGACCCGACGAATTTTCATTGTGAGCTTGCAGTGTGGGAGTCCCTCTGCACCAGGGATTTTCCGGGGTCTGCAGGAATTTCTCTCTCACTTGCGTCACACTTGGCTGTATTTTTCTTCCCCCTGCACAGCCGTCCCCGAAGAGCACTGAGAGCCCTATCCCTGCAACAACAGAAGCGGGTGAGTCGGTGAAAAGCCTCGCCGAGGGAGGGGAAAAAAATATATATGGGGAGAAAAGTATAGCGAGAGCGATTTGACGAATCTCGGAGCACACGTAGACTGGACTGGAACGAGAGTGGATGAGCGAGAGATCCCTTTGGGGACAACGTCGACGCGTAACGTATTTTGCACCTCGTCGGTAACCGTCGCATGGATTCGGGAATTCACCGGTGTCCCCTGTCCCGGGTATTTCCCGGCAGCGACGCTGTTGCGCTCAGCTTTGGCGCAGCGAGTCGGAGGTGCGAGGAGAAAATCCAGGCGCGTTCGCCGATATCCCTGCGGGGTGAAAAACCCACTGGGGAATCCTGATGTGCGGCTTCGCTCCTGTTGGACAAAAGACAAACACTGGATCAACGTCTGGCGACGATTATTTTCCTCGTCGTTGGGGTATCGGCGAATCTCGCCCCGTACACAGAGAAAACGGGGGTTCTATAGTCTAGCGATTTGTGCCAGAATATAGAACCTGTTGGTATTTTTTTTACAATTATTACAATGTCGCCTAGTAAAATCAGTCATATTTGTAGTACTTATTGGCAGAAGCGTAGAAAAAATTGTTTTTTATTTTAATACTTGTTTCCAAGCTTATAGCATATTTCAAATGAGTTTAGTATTTATTGCTTGTCACACGAGCCCCGTTTTCTCAGTGTACATTCGTCGTCTCGGCGGAAAGTCGTTACCGAGCGATATCCGGATTGAGGAGCCTCGCGCCCGCGTACAAAACGTCCGTTGGTCGGCCCGGAAGATGCTCCTGGATACGTCCGCGGCGTCCACGCGCGGGACTCTCGGTTGATCACCTATGAACCTTCGGGCGGCCGTTACGCTCGTCGCATCTCCGAACAGAGTCCAGTCACTCGAACGGTCCTAATCTCGGGCGCGCCTAGACAAAAGGCGAAACGTTGAGAGAGTGAGTAAGAGTGAGAGCCGAGGCGAGATAGGAGAGACGCTTCGCGAGCTGAATGCCGACGATGCACGTCCCGCGCGAGAAACAGGATAACCGGTATCCCGGGACGGGACCGTTGGACGACTCGCAGCAAGCGCCACGTGTATATCTCCACTCGCTCTCCTCGTCATCCACGGGGGTTTGGACGTCCCAACCCCAGGACCGGATAACCCCGAGGAATAAAGTTCCAAAGCTCGTGGCGCGCACGTTACGCTCGCTTCGCGGTGTCACCGACCCTTTGCGAGCCGTTTTTCAGCGCGCGCTGCGGAGGCCCCGAACGAGAATATCCGCGCTGGGGGATGGTTACACCCCGTACCGCTTTTCGTGATGGCGCGACATCCCCCAGGATTGTTGGTCGCCTCGGAGGAGACAGGTTTTCTTTTACGGGGCCCTCGTATGGTAATGACGCGAGTTTCAGGCCGGTGCAGCGCGGAGATAGGGGAGGATTCCATTCTGTATTTTTTTGTCGAGATCCTTTTTTTTCTTCATTCACCGCTTCTATTGCCAACGGGGAACACCGGGTCGCAAACGGGCGACGAGTCCCGCGAAGAGGAACTAGGCGCGCATAGAAGCGATTTGCATATTTTCGGCCCGCGCCTGGTGTTGCCACTGCGGTTCGGTCTATTGTGGGAATGTCCGATGTCCTCTCTCGCTTCTTCGTACTGAGAAAAAAAATTATTTGAAATTTAATGTACGTGTGCGGGAAGTTTTCATTCGTAAATTGGTATATTAAATTTACTGTACAAGTGCGAGGTCCAATTTATTTTTTGGTACAGTAATTTTTATAATTTGCTTTAATTGTACTGTAAAGGTACTTTGTGTTTTTTAATTTACTTCAATTTCATTGGAAAGGTACCTTCATTTCAAATATCACAATTGCACCGTAAATTTAATTGACGAGGTTTATGGATAAAAATATCCAGTTTTTTTATAGTGCGCTCTTGAAGCTGTGATTGGTGCTTGTCCTTCTTTCGCTCTCTCTCTGTCTATTTTTTCTTTCGGCTGGTTTCTCAACGGTTCGATGCTCTTTATCGCAGCTCTCGAGGCACTTTGGAGTCGCGGGGGTCTAGAGAAACGGAATTTTTCGGGCAACGTGCGGGCGACAAGCGCCAGTTGGTGGCCTCGCCAAGCGTTTGGCCTTCGGGAATCCTCAACCCGGGGGACCCAAAACAGACCATAAAATCGAACAATACTTGTTTTGGGTGGACGTTACCCTGAGTTTCTATGGAGCGCAATGGACGCCTTCGCTCTCGCCGTTCCTTTGCCGCCCCCCGCGGCGCTACTTCCTCCTTGGCGACTGACCTACGTCGTCAACGGGTGCTCCGCGCGCTCGTGGACAGTGAAGGGGAATACGACACTGCGAATGGTTTTCTCCGACGCACCGCAACAGTCCCGGAGCGCGATGGACCTCCGCGAGGAGCAAGCCGACAATGGACCACCAGAACCGAATTTCCAGGCACCGGGGAGGGCCACCACGACGTCCAGCAATTAGCTACAATGCCGGGGAACCCCCGTCAGGATGCTGCCAGACGCTCCGCGACAAAGTTCTTCTTCTTCTTCGTCTCGCTTTTTTTTCTTCCTCTTCGCCCGGCGAACCCGCATATGCAACTCTTGTCTCGAGTTCCCTTTTTCGTTGCGCCGTATTCCGCACTCTCGTGTGTCCTCGATTGTTTTGTTAAAGAGCCTCGAGTGAATCTGTAAAAAACAATTATTAAAATTCGCAGGATTTCATCGTTATCCTCTCCACGCGTTAAATTCAATGCACTGAGAAAACGGGGCTCGGGTGACAAACAGTAAATACTAAACTCATTTGAAATATGCTATAAGCTTGGAAACAAGTATTCAAATAAAAACAATTTTTCCTACGTGTCTGTCAATAAGTACTGAAAATATTACATATTTTACTAAGCGACATTGTAATAATTGCCAAAAAAATCCGAACAGATTCTTAATCGCTAATTCTGGCACAAATCGCTGCACCCTTGAATCCCCCTTTTCTCCGTGTGGGTTTTTCAGGCGAGAGATTCGACTCCGCGAGTAAGACGATGAATATTCAATTAATTGGCAGATTATAAGAGTGCGAATCTAATACTTGCGTAAAGTGTAATTTGATTCTCCCGTCCTCTGCTCTCGCTGCTAGGGGAGAAGAAGAAGAAGAAGAAGAAGGAGGAGGAGGAGAAGAAGAGGGGAGAGAGGGACTCGAGCGTTGAAGCGCGAGGTCCGAGGAGAAAAAGGATAGAAAGTGGACGGACCGAGTGGGGAATCCTTCGTGTGTGGTCCAGGCCCATAGTGGGAGCAGCAAAGCACCAGCGGAACAGCAGCAGCAGCAGCAGCCTCGGTCACTCGGAAAGGTGTCGCACGGTGTGTGGTATGCCAGAGTGTCCGATCCTCGTGCCACTGCCCACATGCCCGATGCCATAGTCCCGCGAAGCTTTCGGGACTCTAGACGACGACGAACGCTGTGGATATCTCCGGGGTATCGTCTTCGACCTCGTCAACGGCGGACGACCCCCTAGAGGTGTCGCGCGCGCGCGCTGGACGAGAGCGGGGAGAGAGTCGCGAGGCTGAATATCGACTGGTTTCGCGACCCTCGCCGAATCCGCTGTAATTTATTCGCCAAAAATTATGTTTTCTTTCTCCTGGACAACGAAGACGAGAAATGTGTCGGGGGAGAGCCTCACGCAAAAAGTCTCGAAGGAATTCCTCGACACCGAAAAGCAAAGTCGAAGCCCTTTTATTCCATGTGGGAGGTCTTCCAGCGTTTCTAGGCTCGATATACGAGACACGAAAAGGGAGCTCGAGGAATCATTTGTCAATGCGGGTCCAGTTGAGCGATTCGTCTCGACGTTGCTGTACCTCCTCTCTCTCTCGTCCATTGATGGCTCGGAGCCTCGACGAACGTCTAGAGCGCCGTTGGGAAATCTCTTCGAGGGGGATAAACGCGACTTCGGTCGTATACAGCTCGGCCTCGATTCTTCTGACCTGCTGCCGCTGATTCGTGCGTCCGCCCGTTCGTCTTCCCTCGACGGCCGCGACCGAGAAAAAGGATGCTGAAAGAGAGCGGCCAGAGGTGTGAAATTCGTGATTAATTATCCGCGCTCTCCGCGTGGGCGGATCGCGCGCTGGGAACAAAGTTCTCGGGAATCTCACGGGGAGGTCCGTGTTACAAAAATTAAATTACCTCTGTCGAAGCGGACGGAGTTGCGGGCTTTTCCCACTGATTCGGCTGCTTCCCCCAAAGACAAACGGACCGACCGGAGTCGTGGCAAATATTATTTTGGTTCCTCTTCCCAAGCAGGGCTCTCGGAATATCAAAACTTTGATTTTTATAAAAGTATTGAGATTTCATCCCCCGCTAAGGGTGCTGAAATATTTTTTATTTTCATCCTCTTAATCGTCATAATAGCTTTTTATACTTAGTACGAACATTTAGGTGCGATAATTTTATTTTTTATTTTCGTTGCATTCCAACGATGCAAACTTCAACATCATCGGGCACATCGGAAAAATGCAAAATGCCACGCGCGTTGTGTTTGTCCTCGTCCTCGGAGCGGCGATGCCGGTCGTAAAATCTTTCGAAGACTCCAGTTTGGCGACGCGAGAGACCTGAAACAATGCGGGAACTTTCGGAATGGATATACACAAAGAGTAGCGCGCGCCGCAGTATTATTTGGTAGGGACGCGGGAGGAGGGAAACGACGAGGCGAGCACCGGCGCCAGGGGCCTATTAAAAATCATCCTTTAAAGAACGAATTATGGAAATGAGCGGCGGCTATCGTCGCGTATACTTTGCCGTCGTCGTGTGTGTGTGTATATACATATATATGTATATATGTATATGTTATACGGTACCCGGGGCTGCTGCTGCCGACGTGCCTCCTTCGCTGCGGGCCCGTGGGGCACCTTCCCCCCTTTTTCTTCCTCCTCTTCCCATATTAGAGCGGAGGCTTTCGTCCGCTCGTCTCGTTGAAATTACAGGTTGACTCCCACTCGCGTCCAAAAGGGCCGGCCACGGGTTCGTCCCGGCTTCGCGAATACGTCCGGAGGAACCGCGACTCCCGATCCCCACTCGCCAACGTTGGCAACGGTGGATTTTTTTTCGAAACGCTGCTAGAATTAAAATAAACAAATTAATTAATTAAATCTTATCTACGAGACGATGCAAATACTTTTGAGACAAGATCCAAGAGAGGATAATGACGAAGAAAAAAAAAGAAAAAAATATGTTTCCGCCCGGGATCGAACCGGGGACCTTCCGCGTGTTAGGCGGATGTGATAACCACTACACCACGGAAACTCAGTTGTTGGGACGATTCCAGATGCGCGGTGAAAAGGCTCAGCTCGACGGTTCGCCAATGTGTTCGAGACAATTTTTATTTATATCTATATAAATTGTTCCTAAGGCGTTAATTAAGTATAGAACATTTTATAATAATAATAATAGAAAATCTATACTTAAGTATAGAAAAAGTATAGAAAATGATTTGTGAGTAGGAAAAAGTCGGTGCGATCTTCAATCAAATAATCATTCCAGCATAATTTATGATTCGAAAATTAATTTATTTCTACGATTAATAATAATTCTCACAAAAATAAAAAGCTGCAAGAAGAGGACAAAAAAAAAATGTTTCCGCCCGGGATCGAACCGGGGACCTTCCGCGTGTTAGGCGGATGTGATAACCACTACACCACGGAAACTCGATGCTGGCGTTGTCTGCTTTTTGCGGCTGACCGCGGCAGGTGCTTGGCTCGCCAATTAATTTCAATCTACCCGCGCTACCGGATTCATTTTCATCGTCATTTCCATTCGCATCCGTTTCCCTGATTGTCAACGATTCTCAAAATCATTTCCCCATTATCAAAACTATCAACTGCCCCCACTTGGGCTATTAAAAAAAAGCGCCTAATTACTGAGCAAATATTTAAAAAATCCGCAGCGATTGCAATCAGGAAGGGAATTGCGGCGGCCGAAGCTGAGAGGCAGACGCGAGTCTCATCGTGGCGTGTTTGTTTCTCGGTAGCCCGAGAGCGAGTGGATAAGATGAGAAACGGCGTCGTGAGTCGTTCGGGAGTGGCGGCGGCTGCGGAGCCAGGAGAGTCCGGGGACCCCCGCCGTGCTCTCCCGCTGCGACCGGTAGCCATCCTCTGTCCCGTTTGTAATACGTATTATACGCGCATACACGCGAGACGAGGCAAGAGCAGAGCGAACGGCGGCCTCTGCGGCTTCCCTCTCTTCGCCCTCCCCCCTTCTCCCTCTTTCTCTCTCGCTCCCAGGCGCGCGCCATTACAATATTAATATTCCCCCCGTCGTCTCCGACGTGATTAATCGGCCCGGCCGAGGAGACCCCGAAGGACGCGCGCGGAAACTCGATCCTCTCGTCTCCTCCGCTCGGTTCGTCGCGTCTTACGGATGCAACCGAGACGATTTTTCCCCGACTTCCTCCTCGTCGGGCCGCCGCGATCAAAGGCCTCGTAATTAATCCGTCCCTGCTGAGGAAAACCAAAAAAATTCAACGAAAAAAAAAAAAAAAATTGAAAATACGCTCGATAATTAGTAGCAGTAAAAGAGTTATTGTCAATACGATTACCGATTTTTTTCTTGTACATTATTTTTTTTATGGTATATCCATGGTTTTTAACCGTACACGCATTGCCAATAGGCCATCGACCAGAGTCCTTTAGCCTTCTCAATAATTACCTTTGACCAAACCGCCGCTATACAGTAAGAAAAATTAATAGTTGTGATTTCCAATTATTGGTCAGAGCTACCAATATTTTAGTAACTGCAACCAATATTTTGGTAGATCGAACCAATGATTGGAAATCGTTAGTACTGATTTTTTTTCAGTGTATACAGTCACAAACACCGCGTGTTTATTTCCTAACTCGTCTATAAATAGTTCACCCCGAAACGACCGTAAATAACGAAAGACTTTCGGCCAAGCATCGGTTGGTCTGTGCGTGCATTTTTTTTACATTTTTCGAGGTATGTACCGCAGGGTTTCCCAAAGAGTGATGAATCTCCGGGGGGTTTCCTCTCTCACGGCGGTGTCGCGCGGCTCCTCGAGAATTCCCACTTTCGTTTCTCGCCGGGCACACACCACCGCAAGGCCGGCTGTTGCGATACTCTCTCGCCGCCAGCCGAGTCCTCGCGGCCCCCCCCCCCGTTTGGCTCTCCGCACGCAGAGGGCCCCGGAACGATCTCAAGTGAGTGCTCGGATTCCACGTCGGTTGCGCCGCGGAGACTCTTCACGAGTCTCTCGTTCTCTCATTCGCTCTTTCTCTCTCGCTCTACGCTTCACTCTCACTTTCCCTCTCGCTCTCACGTTCCGAGCTTCTCTCTCACTCTCGTTTCTTGGCTTCTCTTGCTTCTCGTTCTGGCTTCTCTCCCACGGCTCTTCGGCTGACTCTCTTTCTCCCGCGCGACCACTTCCTTCGGCCCGAGCGACGCGCGCGCTCGATCCTTGTATACACTTTGCTCTCGTTCGCTGCGCTCGCAGCGCCTCCTTAACTCGCAGCGCTCGCTGCGTCGAAAAGAAGGAAAATAAAAGAGGCGAGTGACAGAGAGAAAGAGAGAAAGAGCGAGAGAGAAGGGACAGTGTGAGAAGCCCCCAACAGCGCGAGTAAAATTAAACCACCGAAGGATTCTCCCGCTGCGTACACTATTCTCAGGATATATATTTTTAATAATAAGCGAACCTCACGCGAAGTACGCGCCGCGCGGCTACATCGGCGGCTCTGCATTTTCGTTTTCTCTTTATTTCCAGAGCTCCCGGAGTACACACCGTGGATCACGAGTGTGGAACGGACGATCGGAGAGGGGCGACCATGTTTTTGGCGTTCTTTTTTAAATCCCCCCCCCCCCCACTACCATCTTCCCCTCTCTTTCTTCCTCAGTCGCTATCGTCCGCTCAATCTGGGAAGTTGGAAAAAATCTCGGAGGGGGGAGGAGAAAAAAACGAGGAGGAAGCGAAGACTATATTTTCTCGAGTTTAGAGACGCGGAGGACCCGCGCCGACGATGCTCGAGCATTGGGTCGCTGGTGGTATTTCATTCTCCTCCTCTCGCTTCTAACTCTTTCTCTCTCACTTTTTCGCTCGCTCGCTCCTAACTCTTTCTCTCTCTCTTTTTCGCTCGTTCGCTTGCAGCATTCTCTATCTCCCTCTCGCTTGCTCGCTGCCCCAGCTCGCTGTCTCTCTTTACCTGTTCCCGTCCGGCGTTCCTCCACCGGCAGCGCCGAGCACACCGAGAGAGATCAAAGAGCGCCGCCGCGGTCCGTGGGGTGTCATGTATATAGAATGGAGGGTTGCGGGGAGGCCTCTAGTCGGGTCCAGAAGATCGTCCGCCGAGGGACGAGAAGGACGCGAGGGGGAGGGCAACGGAGGATACACCGAAGGAGGAGGAGGAGGAGAGGGTGGCACCATATTCATTAATACGTCCGGCCGCGGCGAAGGACGCTGGGGGTATAGAGTAGAAGCTCGTGTTATACGCATCGCGGTGTATCCGCTGCTCCTCCTCTAATAGACGGACGAACCCTGAGCCTCGTTTCATCTCGTCTCCTCTCTCATTCTCGTTTTCCTTTCTTTTCTTCGTTTTTTTTCTTGCCCTGAGCCTTCCATTCTTCCTTTTTCCGCTGTTTATTCGTGTGGGAGGATTCCTGGATGATGCTGCCTGGCGAAAGCCAAATCGGTTCTACGGGAGAATTTTGATGGTGCAGCAAAACGCGCGGGGATTATTTAGGTTCGTCGGATATATCGGAAGTACCGAGGCAAGACGCTTAGACGCATTCGTTTTCTGTAAAAAAAAAATGTATTTTATTTTTTTTTATCTCGATTGTAGTGAAGGAAATTGTCGAACGATACGTTAAGATTTTTTCGTGAAAGATGAATATTCAATTCCGAACAAGTTAGACGTATCTTTTTTCTGTACAAAAATATGTATTATATATATTTTTTCATCTCGATTGTAGTGAAGGAAAATTATGGAACGATACGTTAAGATTTCCTCGTGACAGATGAATATTCAATTCCCGAACAAGTTAGAGACATTCTACTGTATGTATTTATCTTTTTATTTTATTTTTTCGCCCAAACGCCACATTTTTCTCGACACGGTCGCAGGAGGGGTCATAAAATCCGGATCGATCCTCGTCTTCACGGAGAGCACAAGGTCGCCGCCGCGCATTCGCCGGATTCCCGTCGAAAAGTCGTTAAGATCGTGGGGGGGCAGATAAGCGGCCGTTTAGCCTCGGAATCGCGCCCGGGCGACGTATTAGACGCTCGGAGCGCCCTCTCGCGCTAGCTCAGCGAACCCGACGACGTTGGCAGATCGTCGGCGGAGTTAAGGTTGTTATTTACATCCGAGGAAGCGAGGCACGCGAGTGCAGAGCGAGAACAATGCGTCCACCGTCGCCGTTGTGGAAACCCGAATTTTCTTCACCGTTTTATCCTCAGCTCGGAACTCAAACGGCCGGAGCGTCTATCTGCCGTCTGGCATCAAAGGGAATTGCGTCAACAGGCGTCGCTCGTGTTTCCTGTTTTTTTCGCTCTTTCTATCTCTCTCGGCTCATGTGTATTTTTTTCTTTTTTTTTATTCGCTGGCAATAAACACGTCGACGCTGCTGGAGGCCCGATGAGAGATACATTCTATCGCACTCTTATCTACATTATTTTTATTATCACCATCGTCGTTATTATCATTGTTGTTATTATCATTTTTATCCCTATAATCGCGGCTCCGTAATCTATGGTAAATCGCAACTGTTGGCAACGCCGATCCGGTCGGCTTTGCTCGGTCTGCCGCTCAACGAACGAGACAGTCCGGTACTTTTCCTTCCAGCTGCGACGAGGCTCGCATTGATTCGTGCGAACGCCCTTTTAGCCGCGGACGTCTCGTCTTGCACGCTCGAGTCGTGATCAATCGCACAATTGCGCAAAAATATCTACGTGTGTGTGTGTATGTATACACATGCGCACGAACGACGCTGCCCCCCTCAGAGAATTAACACGAATTTCGTCGTTGTTTACTGATCGCTCGTCGTCGCTGCTGACGCGCTCGCGGATACGTCGCGTTGAAGACCCCCCACCCCCCACACGTTCGCTCGCGGCAACGACACGACGAGGAAGATAAGACGCTCGGGGCGCGTCCGATCTTTGTGCTCCGCTGTAATCGAGCGATTTCGCAGACAGACAACACGCGCGAGTGACGCGAAAAAAAAACGCAACGAAAATAGAGTATTGTCATACGTGACCGGAAACACGTACAGTCTGGATTTTCCTTGCCGAATTGGCTGTCCCAATCGCTGACCGCACATTTTTTATTTATTTGTTTATTTAAATCGTTGAAGGCAGAGCCTATTTACGTGGTTAGACCGTTGACTACAAAAATAATTATGGTACAGTGGTTTAACATAAATTATGACAACGCTTAAAAACTAAAAACACGCCTTAGAATTTGAAAATACGAAAAATAAAAACTATATACATTTTATTAAATCCGGAGATTCTTATAGACTAGCGATTTAAAAACATTTTAATAATCGTTCTGAATGTAAAAAAAAACAATGGTTTCGTGATCGTCGCATATTTGCATTGCATCGTGAAAAGTTTTATTATTTCAAGCAATCAGGAACGTCGAATAAAAGGAAAATCGAATAATAAGCGTACATGCAATGTACGCTGAGTTATCTCCAAAACATTGAATCAAAGCTGTTTAAACACGCAGTCGCCGATTGAACGTCTATTAACCGTGATACCTGCGCCTTCGAATCCAGCTGTTGAAACAGAATCGGAAGTGCGCGAGAAATCTAGCGATGTTTTTTTTTCGCGCGCAACAGGTGCGCAGTCGATAACGAGGACAGCGAGTTTATCGACGCGCCGTTGGCGCGCTTTTTTCGTCGGGTACATAAGCACCGAACCGGCGAGTGAGAGAGAGAGGGACTGGCGGATCAGCGTTCGACCTTGCCGAAGGCGCGTCGTGTCTTTCACGACCGAGAAACGCTATACGTTTCTCCTTTTACGCGGCTCCCTCGGGGAGAGCCCCGCGGTGGCCTCGCGCCGTTTTTTTTTCTCTCTCGTCGGTCGTCGTCTCTCCGGGATAGTGGAAAGAGCGAGAACGCGTCGAATTCGCCACGTGACACCGGCGGCAGCAGAAGCCACGTGCACAAGTTCGCATACCGAGAAGCGCGTGTTTCGTTGTTTCTCTCTCTTCCTCCATCGTTCTCCATCTGCCTCTCTTTCTCTCCTTCGTTCACGACGATCTTTACCCGTCCCGAGGGCCGGTTGACCGCGGTCGGCGTCGACTTTGATTCCCGCCGACCGCGATCCGCGCGGATAATCTCACCGCCTGTTTACCGAATCGATTGTTTCTCTCCTCTATTTTCCTAATTCGATAGACGCGTTCCTTTGCTTTGTTTTGCTCGCGCTTCTCGCCCAATTAGCGACGGTGTTTTCGACGAGAAAGCAAAACAAGCGGATAGGTGCGGGCGACCTCTGCCGGCAGGCGGCGCCGCGATTGGCGGGTATAGCAACAGCTGCGATTCGCGGAATGTAAGCACAAAGACCGCAAGGGGACAATTTATAGCGTTATTTTTTTAAGCGCGTTTCACGTGTCCCTCTATTTTCTTAACGCTGATGTATCGGAAAACACGGAAGAACTCGGGAGACACGTGATTGTCACGTGCCGTGAATTATCAAAGCTCCAAAACGTGCGACGCACGCGTTCGGCAACCTGTATAACATTACCTTACGATAATGACTCAATTGAATTAGAAACAAGTGAGCAATTTCGCGTAAAAAATTACACGAGTCAATCGGTGTGAAAGTAATAAGGACGGAAACTCCATTGAAATTACAAATCGTTTCAAAGTCATGATTAGCCAATAGCGCGAAGGAAAAATTATATCGCAAGGACTTCGCACGAAAGAAAAATTGCAAAATCCATGACATTGTCCCGAACGAGCTAAACTCCGATCCCGGGTCGACCCCACGGCCAGAAAAATAAGTAAAAAAAAACCGTTGATTCCGCAATTCAACTCTGTTGGGGGGACGCAAGAATTTCCAACGTCACAGCGATACTTTCGCGTCCGCTCCGGGGGAGAAGAATTTTTATTGCCCGCCGACTTCGATTGTGACGCGTCTTCCTTACGTAAGGCGCGTCCGGCGGAGTCGGACTCGGACCCGGCAATTGGCCTCTTTCGCCTCCTTTCATCCCGGAGACGAAACGTCGCGAGTCACGAGCGACGGTGAAAACGGAGACATTGTTTTCGTCTCCCATTCAGCGGAATCGAACGGCGTGGTACGAGTCGCACTGTAGCTGCACGAACGAAACTCACGCGAGGCTCTTGAATGGAACTCGGCGGAGGGACGGAAGACAAGCGAAAAAAAAAAACTTAAGTATGAGCTCGTCGCGTCGGATTCTCGACGGTGGCTCCTCGACGGCAGATACCAACGATAAGACTCACGAAGAGGGCGCCCTCCCCCCTCCCCCCTCCCCGCGGCGGCGTTTCGAGTCACCGGGAAATTCACGACCCCACGGACCAATGGCAACGTCCCATCGGCGTCGACACAACCTCACCACTGCTGCCCCCCCCCCCCCCCCCCCCGCCCGGCTCGCTAAGACGTCGCGAGACGCGATAACGAACGTCTGGAACATACCCGGGACTTTGATCCCCGCTTCGGCCGCCGGTGGTCGACGACATTGTTGTTCCCCCCGCGAGTCTCCTTTCCGCGGCGCTCACCTCGCGGCAATCATTGGGAGTCGCTGGCTCGTTTTTTTTTAAATACGAAAAAAAAAAAAATTCAAGATAACGAAATCCGTAAAAATATTTTAAGTTCATCGACGATCCGGTTATATCCGGAATTCCACATTCCGGGTCAGTCCGAGTGTCACTCCGGAGTTTGTTCGGATAAGCCCCCTCCCCTCGGTTTGCTACTCCTCGGTTTTCCATCTAAGCGTGAATTTTTATCAAATCAGGGCAAACGACCGGGGTCAAAAATAGAGCCTCGCTCGTGCGCCGCAGATGCCCGAAAATTCACGCGCGTCTTTGGAGATAAACCTACGCCCTCTGCACGAGAAGACAGTTGGCGGGACATGCGCAGGGCCGTTGGGTGTGCAAAGTCTCATGCGTTGCGCTTGCACTATATGTTGTATGCCATTGTAACCGGCGCGCGCCGGTTTGGGGCAGTGCGCAGGCGCGCGCGCGCGGATTTCCATAGAAGAGACGGAAAGACAAACCAGTCGCGAGCGGAGTACAGAGCTAGCAGCCAATCAAATGAACTGAACTGAAGAGACGGAAAGAAATTGCGCGGAGACGAAAGGAGAGACAGAGAGAGAAAGAGAGAGAGAGATATAGACACACTGAGAGAAACGCCGGAGAAAGTGTTCCTGCGGAGATCATCCAATCGCCGTTATCGCGTCGTCTGAGTCGCCTCTCGACTAAGCGGACGATGACGCTCGACGCGACGAAATCGTTTCTTCTTCGCATTGCCGCCGACGCGTACCGAACAACTCCGACTCCCGAAGAAAATAATCGAGCGAGAAATACACACTCGCTATGCGAATCGCTCCGGCGTCTCGTCACTCGCTCGGCGGTTCGGCGCCCGCGGCGATGCGGTTCGCTCGTCGTCTTATCAGCTCAGCTGCAGTCGTCGCGGGGGAAGAGAGAAAAAAAACGCCGAAGAGCCGAGCGAACGAGAGAGAGAAAGAGAGGGAGACGAAAAAACAGAAGTGGGGGCGTCACGAGGATAAGCGAGAAGCTTGAGGCGCAGGGGGGGGGGGAGGGGACAGCGGAGCGTCGAGGAGCGCGATTAAGACCAACACTGTATAAATAAGGGGCCACGAAGCGCTCGAACTTTAGTTTGACGACGTTCGTTCTGGCGCCGAGTAGCAGCAGCAGCAGCAGCAGCAGACCGCGCAAGAAGCCGTTCGTCGTGTGATTCGTTCAAAGTCGCCGCAGCTCGGTTGTTGTTCGGTCTCTCTCGGCGGTTATCCGCATCAGTCACAACACAGTCGCGACCCTCCCTCCGCGCCTCTCCCCCCTCAGGGCTTTTTCCACTCGTACCACATTCGAGCGTATATATCTCGAGCGAGCGGTGGCCTTTGGCCCGTGCCAATTAACGCCCCGTGAATTTTTCGCTTCCGGCGAGTCGCATCTCGCATTCTCCGAGCGATCGTGAGAATTCGGTTTTTCCGTGTCTCTGCTCTCTGTCTCTCTTCCTCCGGCGGTGGGGGAAGCGGCTACGCGGCGCGAAGATACCGAGAAAGCCGACGAGGCGCTGGTGATCCGCACGGCGGCAACGACCAACGGTCAAAGTTCGTTCTAAAATCGGACGCGCGGGAACGGATCGGCCGAGCGCGTAAACGTTACACGACGATTACGACTCTGGAGACCAACGGCGACGACGATGGAACCCGCATTTTCCTAGCAGCGACTAATTAGAGAAAAATAAAAATACTTTGTATACGTATATATAAAAAAAAAACATCGTCCAGTGACTAATAGCTCGATCGACGAGCGAACGTCGATAAGTGCGAGCGCGTCGCCGTCAAACCAATCGCGAGGGACGAAAAATCCGCGGCCGGAAAAATACAAAAGAGGCGAATAGGCGATCAGCGCCAGAGTCGCCGGTTGTCGTTGTCAGCGTCAAACCTGTTTCACGTGCGAATCCGCGACAAACAGCCCAGTTATGTTCTCGATCGAATACAGCAAGCAATTCCTGAGCTACCGCATACTCAAGTCCAACCGCTTCAAGTACATCTGACGATACGAACTCGGACTAAGTGCAGCCTCAAGAGTCTTTCATAGTTCGTCCGAGCGAATACTATTTCCTCGTGTGCGCGCGTGGCGTGTTGTGTGCGGTTGTGCGCGTGCGTGCTGCGGCGTTGTGCGCATCAAAGCGGTTTGGCTTGCGCGGAGCTCAGGAATAAATACCCACCGAGAGGAGGAGAACACCAACGCGAAACGAAATTTCGTTGTCGGGATACACTCCGCGGCGATCGGCAAGACCTGGAAAGTCTTGTCGGCGAGAACGCGCACGCGCGCAACTCGCCCCGCCGGTGGCGCCACCCCCGGAAATTCCGAGCATGAGTGCAAGATCAAAATAAACACCTGAAGAGCGGGGAATTCGAAAAATTTGGAAAAAAAACACTGACAAATAAAAAAAAGACAAAGGAAGAAGAAAATAAAATCGGGAAAGCGATCGAATAAAAACGCAGGCATCATGAGACTCTATTGATATCTCATCAGCCCTAGAGAGCTGCTATTTTAAGGCATATTATATTCCCCAGGATAAATCCCTTCTCCAATCACCATCTTTTATCCTCCTCCGAACCTGTATCCACCTGTAATTAGAAATTTGTATGCAACGCAAATATTGTCTCTCAACTCGCTGTGTTAAAAAAAAATTGTCAACCAATCACGGAACGACGTTATCTCTGATCATTGATTTGACCGCAAGCAACGTTGTTGTTGTTGTTTTTTATTGAGAAAGGAGGGAAGGTGAAAAATTCGTGAAAATGATCGTTTACGTTCCTGGCAGAATGCCAAGCCACGTCGGCCCGTACGGAGCCGCTCGTTACCCGGGGACTCTCCTGGGCGCCGGGGCAGCGCCGGGCTACTACACCACCACCACGGCGAACGGCTACACGAGCAGCAGCAGCAGCAGCGGCGGCAGCAGCCCCCACCCCGCGAGCCCGGTCAGCCCGGTCAGCTACTACACCGCTAATCTGAATCTCCGGCGCAGCCCGCTGGACCTTCCGGTTTGGCCGCGCAGGATGCCGGCCGAGGACGAACTCGGCGGATCGCCGACCGCCGGACTGGGGAGCCTCGCCGCGTCGCCGGGTGGTCTGGCGATGAGCGGCGGACCGCCGAGTCCCGCGCACAGCGACTCCGACGCCTCGAACTCGAGCCTCGAGCTCGGCTCCGTCAGGAGGGGAGAGAACGCACAATTGAAATGCAGGTGAGTCATCATGATCTCCCGCTTCCCGCCTCTTTTTTATTACAGGATCAAAGGATTTTTTTTTTGCAAAGATCGCAGCAAGGATTTTGAGACTTCATGATTTTTGGGAAACGAAACGAAAGAAAAATCCGAATATTTGTTGAAATTTTGAAAATTGAATATTTAAACAAAAATGTATTCATTATTTTGTCAATCGGATGGAATTAATGCAGCGCGGATCGATGGAGGCATTTTTTTGGAAAGACCGCAGTATCGATTTGGATTTTGAGACGATATCTTGATTTTTGGGAAACGAAACTAAAAAAAAATCCGAATATTTTTTGAAACTGAAAATTGAATATTAAACAAAAATGATATTAATTATTTTGTGCATCGTATAATGCAGCGCGGATCGATCGAGTAATATCGAAATTTTAACAAAATATAAAATTGAGATTATTCGTTGAAATTTTGGAAATTGAATACAAAAAATGTTATTAATTATTTTGTGCATCGAATAATGCAGCGATCGATCGAGAAATATCGATTCCGATTTATCGGTATCGGGGTTACGGATAGCTAATTAATCTTGGCGGCTTTCGCACGGAGATAATACAGTGGGCCGAAGCTTATCGCTCGGTGCGATAAGCGACGCTTTTCATTCTATTAGCGAAGATAAAACTGTTCGACTTTGTCGAAGACGCGGGGTGTGGTATCTGACACGTGGCGGGCAGCATGTGCTCGCGTGTTACAATGGGATCGCGTTTTCACAGCGAGACTGGGCAAATATGTAACTCCCAGTCGCGACTGATAATACGATTTAATACACGAGAGCCGGGGACAACAGTATTGCTGAGGCACTTTGCCTCGTCGGGGGGGTTAATCTTTTCGGCTGAGTATTTTACAACCGCTGGCAATAATGTAAGTTAAGATTGCGTTCATTGGAGAGATCTCTACGGGGGCTACAGACTCCAAAGAGTCATTGTATTCTTATCTCATCCTTAGCGCCAGGTAGATTTTTTTTCCCGCGTATCTCGCAGATTCCGCCGTGCAAACTTCAATGCGCGATATACGTTCAATTTGCAATCCTAAATATGATCATTTATGTATATTACAATTTGAGGATTGTTGTTACATGATAAAAAAAAGTTACGCGATTTGGTTTGAAAAAAATTCATTTTATTTTATTTGCCTCCTAAGGCGTCAATGCGGAATTCACAGCGTTTACTCTCGTCGTACTCGGAAACAACGCTAAACGTTATCCGTTTGTAACCAGTGTCCGCTATCTCCGCGCGAAAAAGACAGAAAGAAAAGCGTGGGATTACCGCGGGAAAGCCTCTTCGATCCGAGGCACTCGTGCAACGAAACGTAAGAGTCTGTTTTTCCGATCCGAGATTACGAAAAAAAAAAAGCTAAAATAAAACTCCAGCCGAGAATTGCGTATCTCAGCACGTTGCGTCCGCGTGTGGAAGAGTCTCAACGACGCGCGACGCTCACCCAGCGAGTGAAGTTTTCTTATCTTCATCTGGCGGCGTTCCTCTTATCTTCCTTGGCTTTCTCGATTTTCATAAGCAGAACGCGCGGCACCCTATAACTCCAGTCTTAGGTGCGACGAGGACGAGCTCTGCCCAAGAATACACAGCGGTATATAATATATAATCGCGTCGCACGATAAATTGCCCGTTCGGATGTGGGTATTCTCGTCGCTGGCGTAAATCGGCAACCAAGTGCGCAGTTTGCGCTCGAGAAATCGTCGGGCGACTCTCGGCGCTCTCGAAGCTCGCCGGCTGTGTGTACACCTAATTGAGAAAAAAATAGCACGAGCCAACGACAATGACGAGCCACTGTGTTTATCTTTCTTCTTTTCGCAGTTATCGCCTCTCGTCCGCGCGCAACCAGTGGCTCTTTCCGAGCGTCACGCTGAGTCGAACTTTTCATTGCGCGTTACTGCGAAAAGCGCCGCTGCGAATTGCATTGCGACCTCTCAGGGTCGTCGCGATTGGCGTAGAATCTTCGGTTCTATTTTCTAGCTTCCTCTCCGTAGAACAACGATGCCTCCGCCGCCAATTATCCTTGGTCCGAGCGACCTCCTAGCTTCTTGCGTCCGCAATCGTCAAACGGGAGCGTCCCCCTTCAGCCTCCACCCCCACGTCGTGTGGGCCAAAGCGGCGACTCGACCCATCAGCAGATCGCAATTGGAAGTTGAACTCAAAAGTCAATCGACGAGAATTGTCGATTGGCCGCACGGGTTGACTCCAATGTAGGGCGTAACGACTCCGACGAGAGAACTCCGCTGACGCAAATCGCACCGACGCGCGACGATCGATATCACGGATCGTAACCGCCGCGATAAACCGATCCACTGACTGCCCGAATTAAAATTATTGGAAAAGATTAAAAGTCGAATATTAAAATTACACGAATATCGTTTATTTGTTACTTAACCATAGAAAAAAAACACGCCAACGGTAAATTCTTAAATTGAGATAATTGAAGTAAATTAATACTGCATTTGTATGTGTGTCGCTCCCGTGTCGTCTCTTGCATCGGCAGTATTAGTCCAGTCGCGGTCTTTTCGGGGCGCGCCGCTCGTGACGCGGTACTCCCCAGTCCTTTGCGTTTGAAAGCACCGATCCGAGACTCGCGAGGTACTCATTGTCTGGCACCGGAGCTATGACTTTGTCCTCCGCGAGGGTGTCGATAGTTTCTGCGACATCAAGTATAAAATTAGGAATTATAGAAAAATTTTTATTTTCGAGGATATTATCGTTAATTATTGCCTCTCACCTAACAAACAGGCCGAAAGTGCAGTTTCCTTGAACAGCGCTTTGCCGCCCACAGCCTTTTGTGCTGTGTAAAGCAACGCGACGTCGCGGGTCATGTATTTGCGTAAAATAGCTGTTATGTTCTTTGTTATAGTCTTCTTTGTGTCGTACTTTTGGATTAACGAGTAGACCTGTAAATTAAAATACATTATTTGCCGATTTATCTTTCTATGTAACGTCGAATGTTTTCGTACTGGAAAAAGAAAAAAAAAACTTACAAACGCCGCGCGGAATTGTTCGTCCCGGGCGAGTTGCTCGTCGAACACGAGAAATTCTTCACGCGTCAAGTAAGGCAACTGCAGTTTGTACTTCTTCTCGAAGGGCTCGCGTTTGTGCTGCGGCGGATCCGTCGAGAAACACTCGAGGGTGGCGTTTATTCGATTTACCGCCATTGTCAATTGCTGCTGCTCGTACGATAGCTTCTGTATTCCCTCGAATATAAGTTGCAGTACTGAAAGTCCAAAACAATAAGGAAATCTCATTGGAACTAATAAAAGCCTCCTCCAATGTAGATAAAGATGCAATCTTCACCATTTGAACCTGTGGCTGTAGCAATATCTGGCAACACAGTATCTGGTGGTAGGTTCGTGTCTTCCAGGACCCTCTCTGAAATAATTGCTATCATTAAATGAGACCTCCCTAAATTCCCATCAACAATCGTTTGCCAAAATTAATACTTACTCCGAACTAATTCACTGGCCGATGTCATGCCAGGAGTGTCAGGATCTCCGTAGCCTTTCCAGGAGGTGTTGCTTTTTACAGAAGACGCCGGGGAAGTTTTTAACTTGGAGACAAACTCTTCGAAATCAAAGCCCGGTCCTGCTTGGACGTTCACCTCTTCGATATTGGCTTTCATTCCAATATCGTCGGTGCCCATTGCGTTGTGGTTTGGGGCAGCTGCGGGCCTCGAGGCCTCGGATCCCGACTCGTCGTCGGAAGATTCCACAGTTTGCGCAGGAACATTTTCTTCTCTGGATGCTGAATACAATTCGGATTAAATAAACGCCTAGCGATATAATAATAATTAATTGATGGAGAAAATAGGAAATACATAAACATCAAACTCACGCCTACTGAATCGTCGCAAAAATCGGTGTTCCATCACCTCCTGAGCTTCGGCGCGTAACGCTCGGTGCTTCCGCACTCGCTCCCTGTTCAGGGCCCGGATAGCTTCGCGATCCATCAGCTTCAGCGACCTCGACGGATCGGATGAGCGCGGCAAAAAAAAATCGCCGTTGCGGAATTGCGACTCTCGGGGGCTTTTTGAGGTTAGGCGGTGAATCGATGCGCTGTCCCGCTCAGCGTCTGGCGTGGTAGTGGCGACGCCAGCGGCCGACCAGCGCCCCGACAGGCTTCCTACCTAATCCCCATGTCGCGTAACTCAGCCGCCGCGCAATTGCCGCCATTTCTTTTTGCGCCCGCAACCGACCCGAGAAGCCCGAGTCGCGCGGTTTATGGGGAGTTCGACGCGAACCGGTTCGCTATTCTTCAGCATAGATACAACCGATTTTGTTGCGATACGAATTTCCGTTTTTACAATTAACATCCGGTTTCATAGAATCAGCGATATTTAATTATAACAATAAAAAAATCGGAAATAGTATGGCTTCCCCGGGCAATTCCCGGGTTGCGCCGGGAGTGAGTCCTGGTTGGGCGCTGGATAGGAATTCTGTACAGAGATACAAATGAGATGAACTGAAATGATCACATTGATTCAGAATTATGTTTCTAATTAAGAATTCTAAATATCGAATGAAACTCAATGGTTCGTTTTTGTTCGTTGCAGATGGCGAAATTGCGGAAGATGGTTCGCGTCCTTGGAACAGCTGGCCGGTCACGTGGCGCGACTTCACGCCGGGCCCGGACCCGGAGGACTGTTTTACTGCGGCTGGGAAGGATGTGCACGCGGCGAACGTGGATTTAATGCGAGGTAAGAATCCAATATCTATTTAATTTGGTTTTCCAACTTAAAAAAAAATGATATATTTAATTACACTGTTAAAAATGTTTTTAAATTTACGTTACTGAAAATGGTATTCATCAGCTGATATAATAAATTTAATCCGCGTGTTTGGTAAAATTTCAAATTTTTATATTCAGTTTCTTTGTATTAAGTTTCCAATTTTTCATAGGATTCGATAGAAAATATTGTAATTTTGCATTCCATTTACGTATCAAATTAAAAATACCAGTTTATGTAAATAGGCTTCCTTTATCAATAATGGAAGTGTATGCGAAACATTTTTAACAATTTATTAGAAATCGGTAAATAGACATTAATTGACTTTTTCCCGATTCCAGATACAAGATGTTGGTTCACGTGAGGACGCACACGAACGAGAAGCCTCACCGTTGCTTCCAGTGCGACAAGAGTTTCAGCCGCGCCGAGAATCTGAAGATCCACGCGAGATCTCACACCGGCGAGCGTCCTTACGTATGTCCGGTCGAGGGTTGCAACAAGGCGTACTCGAACTCGTCGGATCGCTTCAAGCACACGCGTACCCACGCGGTCGACAAGCCCTACTGCTGCAAGATCCCCGGTTGCCACAAGCGTTACACCGATCCATCCTCGCTGCGCAAGCACGTGAAGACCTATCGTCACTACGTCAACAATAACGACAAGCTGCAAGAAAAGAGCTTCGACGAGAACAACAGCAGCCTCGAGAAGGGCCGTTACGACGTGACGCCGGAGAAGCGATGCGGCACCGAATCCTCGGACTCGAAGAAGGACACCAGCGTCGAGAGCAGCACGACGTCGTTGTCGTCGAGCCCGCGCGCGAGCAACAGCTTCGAGGAGCAGCGAAAATTCGTTGAGTGGAACAACATGTACAATCTTCAGGAGCAACGGAAGACGGAGCAGGAGCAGCAGCAGATAACGCCGCCAAAGAGTTACGAGCCGGACGCGAAGCCCTGCTACCCGAGGATCTTCGACGAGAGCTTCGTGACGCCCGAGAAAGTCCAACCGGCGCCGATGTTCCCGGCCGGAAACGCCCTCTTCGAGGATTGCTCGTCGCCGAGCTCGCCGCACACGAGTCCGCGGCACGCGCCGGAAACGCTGATGCTGCTGCCGAGGATCGGTATGCAATCGACGCCCATCAAGTCCGAGACGCACGAGGTCGTAACCGGGAAAATCGCCACCGTCGACTACCGTAACATCGAGTCGATAGTCAACAGCAGCACGCCGTGCAAGAAGGAAACCGCGAGCGGTTGCAACGTCATCAGGCATTCGGTCATCAAGCGCGCGGAGCAGCTGAAGATGGAGGTCGCGGAGAGTCCGAAGGAGGAGGAGAACAACGGCACCAACGGCGCCTGTTGCTGTCGTCACAAGTGTTGCGTCCACAGCAACGACAACATCATCGAGAAAACGAAGATACTCTCGGATCTCATTATGAAGACGCGGAATCCCCTCTTCCGGCATCTCCTCGGCTCGGTGGATCTGCGATATGAGTTGAGGAATATGTGGAACATCGGCGAGGATGCGACGAGCGAGGTCGTCGGCCAGGATCTGAGGATAAAGGGCAACGGCGACGCGGTCACGGAGATGGAGCAGGATCTTCCGCTCGACCTGACGATCCACAAGTGAGGGACTCTCGACGAGCGTCGGACACTCGACATTGCCAAAAAAGAAACATACGAAAAACATACCGTACATCACATTAATTTTGCGCCTGCGGGTCGCGCGGTGAGCTTTAATCCGGGGATTATATGTCTAGCTGGTCTACGTCTTCGTTGCTCGGGTTCGGCAGTCACGAATCGCCCGGGCAACGATTACCTGGAGAGCTCGGGTGTCGTTTTTAGATTGGTCGAGAGGTTTCGGAGTGTTTGTAGAGAAAGAGAGAAGCCGTTCCGTTCTGACCGGATCGCAAAGCCAAATATGTTATTCTAGTACGTCGCGAGTATATGGGAGCAAAGAGTAGTCGAGAGAAAGCGAGAGAGTGAAGGAGAATGGAAGCAGAGTCGATCAGGGAGATACTCAGCGTTACGCCGAATCAAGCCAAGATTTGCTCAATTCTTTAAGCCGTTAAGTTTGCACTTGTGACCGAATGTTGCCTTTGGATCTTCAGGAGTCCTGTTGTCGGTTGATTTATGCCCCTCGTTCGAGCGGACTATCGAGTCTTGCGTATGTACATATATTTAAGGGGTGTGAGTGAGAGAGAGAGAGGAAAAATCAAAAGATCGTGTATACGAGTTCACGAGAAGGTCGCGCCGATCGAACTCGTGTCAAAAGTCGTTAAGGCGTGCGTTGTCCTTTAATATCGAAAGCTCGGCATCGCGACTATCCTATCCAATAGAAAGAAGAAAAAAAAATGAAAATAAAGAAAATATATTATAATTTTCCACTGACAACAATTTACCTCGACGCCGGGCTTCGACGCGCCGCTCGACGTGTGCCATTTGCGTGTATGTACATATATTAATCGAAACGGAGCGACGACGGTCGCGAACCAAAAGTGCCTTACCCACAGCGTGGAGTGAAATAATAAGAAGAGAGGGAGGAGGATGATACAGCGAAATTGTTAAACGATGTGAAGCTATTCAATAAAAAGAAAAAACGAAATACATTATTTATACAAAAAAAGAACAAGAAAACAATATTTTTATTTCATCCGAACCACACAAGTCTCGCCTCATTTTTTTTCAGCTCTTTCGACAACAGCTCGGCCTACATTTCATTTTGTTTATTTCCACATGCATTTAACATCTTCCGTCGCACAACGAGTCGACGTAGCTGCGATCATTATTCGCGCGCGGCGCAGTAGTAGAAAAAATATTTTAGGCGGAAATCCAGTGCCTGGTTGGAAGATCTCGACGGTGAAAATTGTGCAGCGGAGTCGTGTGTCGAAAGGGTCGACGACAGCGTCGTTGCTCTCTTTTTTGTGCTTGAAAAAACGCGACTCCGCCCCTCCCGGTGACTTTTGGTATTTAAATCGTATTACGGAAAAATGTTTCGAGGCACTTGGAGAGATTATGTTCGGAGTCGCAACGCCCGGCGACTCTGGAGCCTCGTTCTGCATGTCCGTTGTGAAATCCTCGCGAGCGCCCGAAATCATCGGCCTCAAGAGACGCTGTGACCCGAGAGCAGATCGGACATGCCGTCTTTGATGATTTTCAAGCTCTCCAAATCGGTGTTTATCGTGTCGATAAGCTGGGCCATGCCTTGCTGCTCCATGCTCAGGTACTGAAATTAGAACGAGAGATAGCAATCAATTTTAGTCGGCGAGATATGGGTCACAAGATAAATCGGTAAGATCTGGCGAAACGTTTCTAATCATCGAACTAAAAATTGCGATATATATGATGTTGAAGTTTGCATCGTTGGAATGCAACGAAAATAAATTAAACAAATTATTCCAACGATTCTAAAAAGTTATTTTAATGATTGATCGTTATAGTAACTTTTTATACCCAGTACGATCTTTGGGGTTGATGGGAATAATTTTTTTTTCTAATTTTCGTAGCATTCCAACGATGCAAACTTTAACACCATCGATATATTTGATCGTTCGCTATCGGCGTCTGGCGAAAAACCGAAGTGGCAAAAAAAATAAAACCCACCACTTTGATGTCGTCCTGAGCGATCGGGTCCATCGTGTACCTCTCCTGTATCTGCATGTCCACGTGTCTCCTCATTCGCAATTGCGACAGCATTTCGCTTATTCGTCCCTTGAACTGAGTCGGCGCGCTTATCTGCGCGTGCATCGCCTCGAAACGATTCGTCAGAATCTCCTCTTCAGGCTGAAGCGAAAGGCCGACCTTTCGCGTGACTTCCTGACGCACGAGAACCTGGAGAACGCGATGCTGCAGCTCCAGCAACGTTCTTCGGTGCTCCTTGAGTCTCGCCTGAGTCGCCGTGTGTTGCCTCTGAAGTCCCTGTATCCTCTCGGCCGCCATGTCCAGGAAAGCTCGGTGTCTCGCGGTCTCCTCCTCCTGACACTTGAGACGATTTTTCACCTGTTGAAAGCCGATCATCGGCACGGGAATATACATCTCGGGATTCGGATTGTCGAGTTGCGCCTGTTTCCACAGTCTCGGATCTATCGAGCACGGCGGATTGTCGAGATACTCCTTGAGCTGCGCTGGTTCGAGTTTCACCTGCGGAAACATATTTTCCACGCCAATCTGCGTGAGCTGCTGCTTCTGCACGGACTGCGTGAGATAAGCCACGAGCTCGTTCGCCGGTATCTTTCGCGACGTCCCAGTGACGCCCTTTTCCGACACGAAAATCGTCGCCTGGCTCTTCGTCTCGCCGTTCGACTTGACGCTGTCCACGGTAACCGTGAGATTCGGTTTGTTACCGAGGATCGCGTTCACCGAATTGATCAACTGTTGCTTCCCGTCCTTGATCTCCTGTTCCTTCTTGTTGAAGCAGAGCACCACGAGGCCGTCGTTGTTGTCGGCGTTCGGCATGCAGCTGTAGCCAATGGCTTTGAATCGGCACAGCGGATTCTCCTGCGTGAGCTCGATCGGCGGCGCGTTCGCCGAGTAGTAAGCCTTTCCCGTGCCCCAGAGCGCCTGAATGAGATTCCATCGAGCGATCGTGTTGTCGCGCTCGTCGTTGAACAACTGACAATTGAAGACGGCATTGTAAAGCGCCTCGGAAATCGCATTTGCCGCCTGTTGCTGCTGCTGCTGCTGCGTTTGCTGCTGCTGTTGCTGCTGCGGCTGAGTCAGACTCGTGCCGAAACCTCCGAAGGCGCCGCCGGTGCCGAAGGCCCCGAAGCCGGTGCTCGTGGTCGCGGGTTTCGCACCGAATGCTCCGAATCCGCCGGACGTGCCGAAACCTGTGGACGCTGTGCTCGTCGCGCCGAAATTGCCGAAGAGACTGGGAGCCGTGGTCGTCGCCGTCGAGCCGAAGTTACCGAAGCCTCCGAAGCCGATGGAACTCGTGGTTGCGGGCGCTCCGAGATTTCCGAAACCCGTCGACGTCGCGGGAGCGCTTCCGAAGGCTGTGGTGTTCGTGCCGAAGCCGAACGTCGTCGCCGGAGTGCTGAAGGTACTGGTGCTCGTGGATGTCGAGCCAAATCCGGTTGCCGCGGGGGTTCCGAAGCTCGGCGTCGCTCCGAAACCAGTGGTCTGCGTCGCCGGGGTGCCGAACGCACTGAGAGTCGGTGCCGACGTAGCGGGTGTGCTAAATCCGAACGAGGGTGTCGCAAAGCCAGCTGGAAACAGATGAAAACGTGTTATTGTTTTTTTCCCTCTCTGATTTACAGTATAAGAAATGAAACTCGCGGTATGCCAGCCGTTTTTTTTTTTTTTTTTTTTTTTTGGTGTTTGTCAATCTGTCACGTTGACGTTTGTTGTCCGAGTCGAAAACGCGGAATTATCGAGGGAATAAAATTCGGCTCGGGGAAAGGAGAGGAATATGTGAACGAATTTTTTAACATTGATTTTATGACGAATTGAAATGCCCGGAATCGCGGGGATTTTTGCGTCTGTGAAAGACGCCAGGTTGGGATATTCGGGAGAAGAATGGTTTTCAAACGGCGGGCAAGAACTGCAGGGATAATGAAGATGTTTTACAATTATAAACACTTGCCACGCTCTTACGTCATGGGGACTTTGGTACGACGACGCGAGGACCCTGAGTATGCTACGGAAATGCTAAATGAGTTAGGAACAACAGATGTCGCTATAGGGGTAAATTTGCATCTAATGTTTACACTTCGTGAATTTCCGACGACTCAGTCGCTTTGCTTGATATTAACAATAATCTGTCGATGAATGTTTGACTCAATAATAAGGACGTTACTGCGGAAGTCATGATCACAACCATAGGAAAAATTCCCAACGAGATGTTTGATCTGGAGGAAACAAGCATCGGCTCAGCTATGGCCATGGCGGAAGCTCATCACGAAACGGCATTAGAGATGGATGTAAAGGACGCAGAAGGCAGCGGAGGATTTTCCACACACTCCGCTCTCTTCGTCGTTTTGACCGTGGCGCTACTGATACTGCTGCTGGCATGCTGCGTGGCGGCCTGCGTCATCGCCAGAGCCAGAAAGCGGTTCGTGGACTCGGAGAGCATGGAATGCGACGCCGAGTGCAGCGGCGCCAAGCAGCCTCTCATAGGCTCCGATAAGCTGACGGAAACCACCAGCAAAAGCAGCGCTACGTCGACGAGGAACTGAGCGAAGCGGAACGAAAACTAGAAAAAGCAGCGCTTGGTCAACGAAGAATCGAGCAACTTGACAAACGCAGGGTGACGATTCGAAAAGTCAAGCAATCGTTTCGCAACCGTCGGAAACTCGTCGATCTAACCTATAAATGGACGATCGACGCTGATTTTGAGGATGGACGGAAAGAAAAATTATTTCTAAGGTTCGCGACGCAGAGCCGGGATGCTGTGTTCTCGTTGTCACGCGAGACATGACAGAAGCGTGATTTCTGACGTCCAAACGGCATGACATAACCTCGAAAACGAAGAAAAAACCGTACGACTTACTTGGTTTGACCGGCGTGGCCGCGGTCGACGTCGCCGAGCCAAAACTGAACGTGGATTGCGTGGCGGGTGCTGTAGCGCCGAATCCGGTGCCGAACGACATTTTTGCAACTGTTTATCAACGACAATCGATATCAACAAACTATACGCACAACACTGGACACGGATTGCGCGCCGAAGGCTCGAGCGCGGTTCTGCGCATGCCCGAGGCACACCGGAAGTGCCCGGTATTCGTTTTTCGCGGTAGAACGAAGTTCGATTTTCAAACGCGAACAAAAATAATGAGAAACCACGAAAGACTTAAAGTATTAATATACAGAACAGGATTTTAGAGCCATTATTTTATTCACGCGTCGAACTCGACCAGCTCATCGGGTTTTTTTCGATAAATTTTATAATTCCAAAAACTTGAATAAACATTTCCATTCACTAACTAAGGTATATATATATATGTGTGTGTTCGTGTCTGTGTGTGTGTATATATATATATAGATACGGTATACTTTCTTCAACGTTTTCATATGTTCTCTATGGCATTTGTGTTATTTTTGTTCGGGCAATGTTTGCACGCCGTCAGCAGTGATTGCTATGAACGCGGATCGTCGCATCAACATTTTTATCCTTCAAGGTCAATGTTGAGGCGATGTGATATATTTGTTTAGGTCGCTTAACTCGCGACGCAGCAATTTCACGGCCATGCAGCCACTGAAATAAAATTCCAGGAAATTTTGGCATTTTCCAAAATCATTTTTTTTAATTGTCTGAATAGACGTGAAAGGCGGCGTCGGTGAGGCTGTTGCGTTTGAATTGCTCCTGAGAACAATTGAATCCTTCACTGACAAACGATTATTCACTTCCCGATCTCGGCGCTCGCGCCGACTTGTCCTTCGCTTTGCGCGGCAAAGGGTTCATAAACAAACGGTAAGTACAACTTAATTATATCATCTATACACTAACATCGATTAGATTAGCATGTTAATTGCAGTCAAATCGCGTTACTTCGTAGTTCGAAAACATATCCAGGATTGTCGAACAGATGTGAACAATATGCATTTGAACAACAATTGTCTCTCGTAATAATCATCACAGTATAACAAGAAGATAACAAAAATGAAACGTAAGGGTGAACGAGTGTCAACGATTAATTAATAATTTATATATCTCTCTATTCGTTATTAATTAACTTATCGCCTCTTTGTGTTATATTGCTTTACGTTCTAACGTCGACGTTGCCCCGTGTTCAGCCAACGTGGTCCGTCTCTAGAATCAGAAAAGCCAAATACGAAAAAATTGAAAAATCTCGTCCTGCTACATTGCGCTACTGACCCATTCATAAATAATCGTTGACGAGGAATATTGACTGCGTCGTTGGAATTCGTTAGCTCGATAAACTTTTGTTTCATCGATCAACTGCCACAATCGCTTGGCCGACCAACACTATAAAATAGTACAAATATCTGTATAAACAGGGCATCACCTCATCAAGACTCCCAAATTATTTATGAATGGCATTTAGTTTAGTAGGCGTTTAAATCTCGTTAGTACGTTTATTATCATCGACTTAATTAAGCTTCTTTAACGGTCAGTGAGAATGTTTTTTTTTTTCATGTAAAGCAAATCAATTTGGGAGCACACTTCATGAGGTTCACATCGAGTTTGGTCTAACGAGATTTAACTGCAATAATCTTATCGTTTCTACTGCGTATTCAAACGGAAGACGGGATAAATGAAAAAATTATTATATCAATTCGCTAGACAATTTTTCCTTATCTCTTGGACCCGAATCGCGTATTCATACAATATCATCTAACGCGAGAGTCGCGCGCGCGCAAAATGGATAAATAAATCGAAAAATTATTTTACCGATCGTTGTAGAAAATGAGCAAAAATACTTTAGGCCAGTACGAAGTATTGCTGCTCGTCTCGACACGTTTAAACGACTACGATCTTCCGCGACACTTCGACATTTACACATTTACACGTCAATTACGTTATTTAGATTTCAATTGAATACGACTAGTTACAAGCAACGCTTTCGTTTGCGTATACAAACGTATATTTGGGTCAAGCTCGTTCGACACTTTTACACAAATATCTCTGTCTCCTGTCTCTCGATTATATTTTAATACTATACTTTAATATGAAATTCGTGCAGTTCCAGTTCCGTAGCAAATATTTCGTCTACTTTTGATCCTCTCTCGATTGTGTCTGTGGGGTGAGTTAAAGCGGCAACGACGTCGGGCGTAGTTATAGTTTTACATATCGTATATAGGTTTCTTTTTTTTCTCGCGTGAAAATAAAATAATTCTCGGTACGCGATCACCGAGAGCTCTCGAATCTCGGCGAAGTTTCGTGGGGTCCCAAGTGTGTCATTGTGAAAGGCAGGCGCGTTGAAAGACGTGATTTTATGATTTTCTTTTTATCATCGCTTTCGAACGTTCGTTTTGATATACATTTCGAGGCTCGACTCCGGTGAACCCGAGCGTCAGGATAAACGAGGACCGCGGTTGAACCGGGCGGAGCGCGCGTGGTCGTCTGTCGCGCGGAAAATTAGAGATAGGACTCGGAGAACTCAAAGTCGGAAGCCGAGGCGCGCGAGGATCTCGTGTAAACGGAAATACCCCCACCGATCGCGCTGTCCGAGGTTCCCTCGCCGGTCACGAAGTCGGCGACGATCAGCGAGTCCTTGGGACAACCACCGCCTTTCAGTGCGCCGCGTTCCGCCAATTTTTGCTTCAGCACCTTGATCTTCTCCTCTTTCTGCAAAGAAAAAAATCAGCAGATATTAAAAAAACTTTTGGCCGAACAGTTTGTCAGAAATCATAGATATGGCCGGCGGACCGAAAACCGCCCAAATCGGGGTCACGAAATTTATTTTTTCAAAATATCGACTTTTAACCTATACCATCGTTCTCAAGTCGCATATTCTACCCCTGAAAACACTGGTTACAACCCTTTTTTAGTTGATTTTGAAAAAAAAAATTTTTTGGCCGAACAGTTTGTCAAAAATCGTAGATCTGGCCGCCGGGCCGAAAACCGCCCAAATTGGGGTCACGAAATTTATTTTTTCAAAATATCGACTTTTAACCTATACCATCGTTCTCAAGTCGCATATTCTACCCCTGAAAACACTGGTTACAACCCTTTTTTAGATGATTTTGAAAAAAAAAATTTTTGGCCGAACAGTTTGTCAAAAATCGTAGATCTGGCCGCCGGGCCGAAAACCTAGCAAATCGGGGTCACGAAATTTATTAAAACTCTGGTTATAATCAGTATTCACTCACGGTCGCGATTAATTTCTGCAGCTCGTCGTTCTCGCTCACGAGCTTCTCGTATCGCTCCTCGTCCTCCTTCGACATTCCCACGTCGGGATTGTACTTGGACTCGGCCTTGTCCTTCGGGTGTCTTATCACCTCGATGACTTTTGGCACGAATATCAGTGCCATGCTGAGGAAGCAGCAGAATATTATCGCCAACGCGACGAAGGTGAAACTGGCGTCCTGCTGACTAGCTATGACCATCGTAACCGGGGCAGTTATCAGGCAGAGCACGACGACGTTGTAGATCGACATGCCGACGTATCGCGAGTCGTTGATCTGCTTGACCTTTATGCTGCGCGTCTCGTACGCGAGGAACAGCCCGAAGACCAGGACGACGGCCTTGTAACCGTAGACGACGCCTAAATAAAAAATAAAAAATAAATTATCAGTGAACGAGAAGTCACATTGCATCCTAAATTAATTTACCAAGCCAGACGCTGTTGTGATTGCTCTCGCAATGCTCGAGCTCCGGTCGGATCCTCGCGTCGTCGTCGCCGTAGGGCGGCAACTCCAGCGGGAAAACCTCGATGTTTCTCTGCAGCGGATCCAGTCCCTGCCAAGCGCCGTGGATCACGATGTCGATCGCCAGGAGCGCGCTCACCATCGTGTACAATTTCCACGGCTGAATGTTCTTCTGCACCGACGATACTTTCTGTTTCGCCATGAATAACTGTGCAGAACATTTTATTTTGAAGGATCTATGCGGTTGTGGCGAATTTAATTGGCCTCACCTTGGCTTGATCGGCTTTCGTCTTCGTCGTCAGCCGATGAACTCGCCAGACTTTACTGAACATCGCGCCGAACGCGAGGGTGAAACCGAGCGAGAGCATCCACGCTCGGGCCTGGCAGATCCCCGCGTATTCCCACGGCTCGACGAATCTTCCGTCGACTCCAAGCAAAAATACCGACACGAAGCAGGCAATCACGCCGACGAGCATAATCGTATTACAAACCGGATGAGACGACTGTATCACTCTGCAAAAAAAAAATAAAATTGAGATAAAACCGTGGATCGCACGATACAGGTGTGAATTATTTTGGAGCGAAGAATTCACCTTCTGTGTCGGTTCCAAATGTTGAATATTATCAGGAGAATCGCTATGACTATTCCTGAAGAAGATATCGCACCCATGCAGATGAACAGGGGCAGCGAAACTGTCCTCAGTACCGTCCTTACTATCGTTCTGTCCTGCGGCACCTTCCCCGCTATCCATCGTTCCATATTTTTCCAAGTCAGATTGTCGCTCTGGGTGTCGTAGTATCCCAGCTTCACGTACTTCCCGTCGATCACCTGCTCGATCTGCGTCAACGCTATCCGATCGCCCTGGGAGCTGAAGGCTACGTAGCCCTAAAACAATCAAGGCACCCTTAAGCCTTAGGTACAAAAATAAAATAGTACTTTCCGACGTGGAAAAGCGATTATTCGACTCGACGAGCAGTCAGCTAGTGTAAAAAAACGTATGCGAAAAAGTGCTCAGGCTATTTTCGCCACAATTGCAGTGCGAACGTTTTTTCCTTTCTTAAAAAAAAGCAGAGCGACGTAAAAGTGGCTACGGAGACTTACGGAGATCCCAAGAAACTGGGTCGAATTAATCGCCGAGTATATCTCGTCGGCGATTTCCTTCTCGGTGTACGTAAAGTTCTTCAAGCTTTTGCCAGTCTTCGCGAGCTTCTCCATCGTTTTATTAAAAGCTGAGTGAACAAAACAGAACGTAAGACAGTAAAAAAGCTGCGTTTGAAATCATAAAAAAAATCATCTCAGCTCACCCAACGCAACGGACCAAACGGCGTCGTAGGCGAGCGGCGCCTCCTGGTAGCCCTCGGGATACCTATTGTTGTCAATGTCATATCCGTCGGCCTTCAGCAAATTGTTGAGACGCTGCCTAAAGTCCTCGGAGGTCATTCCACTGATAGTGGTATCGTTGTTCTGATTCCACATGAGCGCTTCGGTGGTGAAGTGACCCTCGGCCGCCTGTCGCATCTCGTCCTTCGTGCAGGTGATGCCCTCCTTGTCGAGATTCACCTCGAACCAGTTGTCCTCGTACCAACCGATGAAGAACCACACGTAGCTCTTGCCGTAGAGACTCTGGCGGAAAACCTCGCAGAGCACTCGACGAGCCGCGACGACGTAGAACAGACCGACGATTATTCTCGCGTCCTGACGTCGAAGATTTCGCACCGCGTCCGACGGATCCGACAGAAAGCTCTGACGAGTGACTATCTCGATTCCGGCTTCTTTGCAACGAGCTTCCAGATCCTCTACAGTCTGGAAATAAAAAAATTATATGTATTTGTGGATAAAAAAAAAACGAATTCAAGTAGGTACAATATTTTGAATATATTTAGGGCAGAAATTTATAATAAAATTGATAATTCGCAGGGCTTTTCTTACCGACATGAACACTTCCTCAGCCTGCTGCAAAATCGCCACTCGGGACCAGCCGAATTTCTGGAGCAATTTTATTCGCGTCGGATTGTGAACGGTCGCCGAGGGATGAGTCCTGAAGAGGGTGGGAAAACGATTTCTGTCCGACAGCGCCGGCGACGAGGCACCGTAACACAGCTGAATAATTAGAAAAAAAAAGTAATTGAAATTCTGAACAACAACTCTGAATTTTTATCATCAGCTGTGCGTTACTCACCACCACTAAATTCCACATTTTCGAGGCCTCGGCCACCGTCGTGCAAACGGTGCTGCAACCGGCCAGCAGCATCAACTTCTGCGGGGTGTTGTACAGCAAATCGTACATCACGGAAGCACCCAATCCTTGTTCGCACTGCGTTTTAAAAAAGAATGAAAAAGAGCACTTTTTCGCACATTTTTTACACGAAAAAAAAAAAAAAAATCGGGCATACCTCGCTGTCATTTGCGTGCAACTTGAGGGTGAAGCCTGGCAGCAAATTTTTCTCCCGGTTGACGTCCTCCAGGGCGAGATTCGCGGCTGGCATGCAGGCCTATTCAATTCGAAAAATAAAAAAAAATTATTAATAATCAATCTTCCCAGAATTTAGTCATCGTTAAAAAAAAGACCCACAGAAATGTTTTTCCAAAACTAAAATTGTACGCCAAGTATTAAAATTGTAGTGATCGCACAAAAAAATCCTTAGGAGCGAAAATCGCCAAAAAAATTATTTTTATTATCATTTTTTTTTCACAACGGATAATTCACCTGACCGCCCTGCCATCCGCCCTCCCCGTTGATGGGAAATATTCCGCCGATGTGCAGCACATTGTCGTCCGACGGTGGCAGTGAGCCGTCGATCGCGAGGGCGATCGACAGAATTACCAAAGGCAACAGCATCCTAAACGTTGCTCGTTGCTTCGGCGCGAGAATAATTTCTCAATCGAGTCTCAGTACTAACAGTCGTCCCGACGCTCGTAATTTTCTTCCACCAGTCTCCTCGTCATTTCTGACATCGTGTAGAAAAAAAACGCTCAGGCCTCGGGCGTTAGTCGGACTTTATTGTCGGGACGCTCGAATCGCGTCGATCCAGCGTTGGGAAGGGTGCGGAAAAATCGTGCCGAGGTCAATAGGGCTCGGCGCACAACTCCAAAGCCAAAAAAAAATATTCACCGCTCGCTTCGCATGTCTCAACGATTTTTTTCCAACGAAATTCACCCTCGAACGGTCGACGCTGGTGTCGCGATCACTGAAACCGTCGGCGCGACCTTTTCACGCGTAAAAATACGGTTTTTCCGTGCACGGCTCGTGCGTCGCGTGCGAATCATATTGATTCCATTCCCGTGACCCGACAGCCTCGCGGCGGTCGCGAGTGGGGAGGGGATGAGGGTTGCTGGCGGTGGCTTCGCTTCGGTTCTCGTAAAATCGATAAACAACCCTTTTTAACAATACTTTGTTTAACGTCATTTCTCGGTCCGGGCTTCCGGGTCCGCGAAATTCGGATTTTTATCAGCTGTTCGGAGTCGCGGGTAACGAGAGCGAATAATCATCATACACAAGCGCGCACCTTAAGGGTGTTCGAATCTCTTCCCGGGAAACTGAGATCACGGCAGAATTATTCGCGAGATGAAAAGGAATTTACTGCCTCGATAAATAAATATAATCATAATTAATTTATAATTCTGCGAAAGTCCAATTATAGTAGAACTCCAATTGAATAGAATTTAAAACCCCGCGTTTCGTCCTTTAAATCCGCTTCAATTGCCGGCGGAGTAAACAATGATAATCATAACAATTGACCGACATCCAAGATGGCGGCGGGGGGGTTGTTGTTCGGCTCAGCTGTTGTCCCCCGACCGTTGTTGTCGTCATGGCCGCCGCGTGAGTCCCGTCGCCTCGTCGATTGCTCCGCGGAAGCTTCGTTTTCGGGTCGACGAAGTGGGTTTTCGTAGAATTTTTGAACATGGCCGTTCAACGCTCGATGCCGCAGAGCAAGGAGGCGCTCCTGAAGTCCTACACGACGAGACTGAAGGACGACGTGAAGTCGATGCTGGAAAACTTTGAAGGTACGAGAGCACCTAACCTCAAATTCGCGCCTCGGCGTCTGTTTACAATCGACGAAATTTATTATATTAGGGTTGCCGTTTTTTAATAGATTAATAAAAAAAATCGGTTTTCGGTAGATCGCTCTTATGATACACAATTTATGGTTGGAACGATTCGTTGCGGTATAATTCGAATCGATTTGAAAAATTGATTTATTTCAACCAATCCGGCAACCCTAACAATAATACCAGGAGATTGATGATTGATTGATTGTTTTTGTCTTTTTGTGTCCCACGCGCAGAAATCGTGAAACTGGCGAAAGGCGAGAACGACTCTCAGCTATCGCGGATGACGCAGTGTGAGCAGGACACTTACGAGATGCACGTGCGAGCGGCGAACATCGTCCGAGCCGGCGAGTCGCTGATGAAACTCGTCTCCGACATAAAGCAGTATCTCATCCTCAACGATTTCCCATCCGTCAACGAGGCGATCGCGACCAACAGCAAACTCTTCAGGACGAAACAGGCGGAGTGTGATCAGAAGCTCGCATCCCTCAGGGACGACATGGCAGCTGATCTGTACGACCTTGAGGAAGAATACTACACGTCGATATACAAGTGAAGCCGGTGTGAACGATCTGAGGGTAACAAACTCTGTGCTGATTCGTTGAGGATTCGAGCAGCGCAAGCTCAATTTTTATAGACAGCGGTACAGTTGATTGTGCAAGGCTTGATTTACAAAAAAGACTTTGTAATCGGGTGGCAAGCTGTGCTTGATAAGCAAAGCTGTGTATGATCAGCTGTGCAGGTCCGGAGGTTGGATCAATTGTGATTGTCTCGTTCGTGTGGTTGTACTATATATATTTAAATAAATGGCAATAACTTTCTTAAGAAAAAGGATATTTTTTATTGTTGGTGTAAGGGAAGCGACATTGTAATTTGGAATGATAATTATTTTACAATGATCGAGGACTGGCAAGAAGATGGTACAACAGGAAGCTGCATTTACGTTCACTTTTCTCTTTTATTACTTTGATATTTCGTAACACACAGATTATACATCACACGATACTTCTAGCTGGTAATAAGTATGTATTTTAATAAAGGGTAGTTTCATTTATTTTAGTTCATTATGAATTCAAAGTTTTCGGAATATTTAAACGTAATCTTACGGGTAATACTACTAGTAAATCTGCGTTTCCTTTTTTTGCTGCTTCACTTCGATTCTTCTCTATCTCAAACTCCGACCGTTGTTATTTTTTTACGATCGTCTCGCTCTCACGTCCACGCTGGGATGTATGATAATAATTTACAGAGAAACTAAAGACAATACAAAACAAAAAAACGATCGGTTATCATGGAGCGGTCACGAATCTGAGTAACGTCGAAATTTTGGAATGAATTCGGCGTACGCGACATATAATTTTTTTTACGGACGCACTAACGCAAAGTGTAACAGTTTACGGATTTATTACAGAACGAAAAACCCGTGGATAAAGACAGTACGAACAGCTTCGAATGTTAACGAAAATATCACATTATGGGGACACTCGATGTCGAGAATAGAGACGAACGCTTTAAATGTGAAACGGTACGACGAAAATCGGCGTTTATCCTCTGATATCGCGACGATTAACGTCAATAAATTATTTCAAATTATCTTCCGCTTGCATTCTCGTAACCAGACATTACATAACGAAATTTGAGAAAAAATAAACGTAATAATAATAATATTGTAATAAAAATAATAATTGTAGTAATGAAACAAAAAAATACACAAAAGAGAAGTTATTAATAAAACAACGCATTTTCTTCCGTTCGATCCTTCGAGAAGAAAGCTTCGCCTCTCGACTTCTAACGCTACACAATAATTTAGTATATACACAATTCGAGTTTGTTGTTTTTCTTTTCTTTCTCTTGCTTACTCTCACTTAAAATTAAACAGTTACAGACAAATCAGGCTTTCCAAGCTCCTGTTACTTGCATCTCGCGATTGTACCCTCTCTGACGGGCGTTTAATCCTGGCTTTGAAATAAACTTCTTTTTTTTTTTTTTTGGTCCTCGTCCAGATATAAGAAACCGTTAGCGTCCATACTGACGATCGAAAACACAAAAAAAGAATACACGTTAGACGTTACAGTTTTCTTTTCAATGGAGTACGATTTGACCTCTGATGACGCGACCAACGACGTTTAATCGTTCGAACGGTACGAAGCTACGAACGTGGAATGATTACAATTTCGTGGAGGATTTACAATGATTACACTCGTTGTCTTTTCTTTCATTTCCATTTTTCCCTCTCTGCTTCGACAAATCAAAACGAAACGAGCCGACTTTATGGTACATTATACATTAAATGTTAATCTTAGCAGACTTACGCCCTACTTTGGCAAATACTTCTCTACAAATCTACCACTCGCGAATCACGAACAATTTTCTCATACGCAATTTTTTTGTCTAATCTCATTTTCCTATCAATTTTATGTCTTTTTTCGCAAAGCTCCTGTTTTCTTTCAATTCTCCCGTTTTTTTTTGTTTTTTTACTAATTCATAGAATGTCTCAAAAATCTTCTCCAAAAGAAGTACTTTATTAAAAACACTTACACTCTCAGTCCTTGCTCAGTCGTGTGGTTTCTTTTATTTTCTTTTTTCTTTTTTTGCTATAGCGTTATCTATTACTTATAAATTCGCATTCGTAAAAAAGACGTCGAAAAAGGGTGGGGTGGGAAGGGCAGCGGCGGCGTTGTGATATGCTTTCATTAACCAAGTCGCGAAAACATCGCGCCTAAACATCCGTTCGTTCGCCGGTGTCTTACGAGCGAAAAGTCTCACGGCTCTCTCGGCAGTTTTTTTTTTTCGATGATAAATATTTCATTGTACGCAGGAAAAATGTCTGTTTCTTCGTTCGGTCTCGATCGTTCGTCTCGAGGTGTTTGGCTATGGTGGGAGGTGTTATTTTTCTTCCCGCCCTCTTTCTCTTCTTCTCGCGGCGAGTATATAGCAACGCGATAGTAAATGCATTTTCGTTTACTTGGAATGATACTGGTTTTTTTTTTTTCGTAATAACATTGTCCACCGACGAACTCGCGTCTTTCGCGCGACTCGCAGGGCGTTCATGGCCGGTGGAACCGTTTGCGCTGAGTTCCAAGGATCACCCTGCGCGAGTTGGCGACTCCGTTCGACGGCCATCCGGGCGCGGAACCCGATTTCCGGAGGAGAGCAGCACAGTTCTCCGCTCCGTCTGTTCGTCGACGAACAACTCGACGTCGCGCTGAGTCGACGGCTGAAGGACACTCCGATGTTCCTGCTGAATTATTTCCGAGCATGCAGCTTGCGACGCTCAGTAGAGAAGATCGGCCGTCGCCTCTGCGCCCCAGGCAGCCGCGTCCTGCGCCGATTTCGCATATTCCTCGCTGTCCTCCGGCTGCGCTTCCTCCGTCGTCGTCGCAGCTGGCGCCGTCGTCGGCGCCGCGGTTCTCGTGACACCGAGCTCGAAGCCCTCGGACGCGAGGTCGACTTTGCTAGGCGTGAAGCTCGCTAGCCCGCCCCCACCTGTTCGGAGAAGAAAGAAAAAAGCGCTAGCGTTAAGCACACTACGGATACTACGGAGCGGCAGCGCAATTGCTAAAAGGAATTGCAATCGGGTCGCTATTAGACACTAGGAGCTTGACACTAATGCCGGCGGTAATTTTCTAGAGTTCTCGCCAGAGTTGCCCAAATATTCATGAGATATGGTCAACAGTATATTTTTTATTATGATAATTTCATAATAATAATAACAAGGGATAATGGAAAAGTGTAAACATTTGAATAGCTGAAAAAAAGACTGATTTTTGCTTTAACATTGGAGAAATAATGGAAAAAATGGAAAAAAATGTAATTGCATTCAGAAAGTAATGCATCAATGATTTCTTCCATTTTTTCCACTATTTCTTTTAATATTATAGCGAAAATTAGTATTTTTTCGGCTATTCAAATGTTTACACTCCATTTTATAATCACTACACATTATTATTATGAAATCATCATTACAAAAATTGTACTGTAAACTATATCTCATGAATTTTTGGGGATTTACAGCTCTGGTTCTCGCGGCCAAAGCCAAGTTAACAGCTCGCTTCAGCGACTGAAGAACAAAAATATATCTATGAAGCCTTCGCGGAGAGGAAATCGTGTGACGATAATCGGGATAGAATAAAAAGAATCTGGAAGAGAAAAGGGAACTGGGGATCTAGACCAGAGACTCCTGCGTGGGATCGTAGTCGAGAAAGAATAACCGTCGCCTCGAATTATTTAATGAGCTCGACGATTCTGAAAAATATCGATAAAAAAAGAAGAAGGAAGAGATACTCATTGTACTTTTAAAAGGCGACAGAGAAGTGAACGAAACGAAGTGGGACTACTCAGTGAAATTTTGATACTAAGCGATCTTCGTTTTTGAGGAATGGATTTTTTTAAGTTGTACATAGATAATGATAATTGGTTTGTCGATACCTCGTCAATGCTTACCAAGTAGAGCGGACGACATCGTGGAGGCTGAACTGGCGGACGAGGATTTGTTTGCTCCTTGATTGGCTCCTTGATTGGTGGATTGTTGGCCGGCGGACGAGGAGTCGCCGTCTACGCTGGTACCTTCCTCCTCGAGCATGGAAGCCTCGCTCGGATATTCGAACGTGCGCGTCGCTCCGTCGTCGAACTGTATTCGGTGCTGGAAAAACAAAAAAAAAATATATTAATACTCGTGAATCACATTTTCAAGAATCGCAAGTCGCGTGGAATGAACAGAGAGACGCTGACTCAACGCTGGCTAATTTATAAATACAAAGCGCGTTGAACGAGGGAGCGAGCGAGAGAAAGAGAGAGAGAGAGAGAGAGAGAGAGACGGGAAACAATGCCACGGTTTGTAACCCCCGGATAACTGTAACCGGTCACACTCGTTGACTTTTCGGCGGCTGCCTCGCAACGTTATCTTTCGTTTTCTTCTCCTTCGCTGGCCCGGAGTGAAAGACGGTGGATCGACTATGTTTATCGGCGTCGCACGCAGCCGCAAATTGAAGTCGGTTTTGCAGACGCAAATTCGTCATGATGAATTTTGCATCGTTGGAATGCGACAAAAATTTAAAAAATAATTATTCTAACGATTCTATAATTATTTTGACGATTCTAAAAATTTATTACGACGATTAATCGTTATAATAACATTTTATACCCAGTACCATCTTTTGGGTTCGTTAGAATAATTTTTTTTTAATTTTCGTTGCATTCCAACGATACAAACAGAATAATTCGTCACGAGGTATCGACGTGAATTTCGATTAATTAGTGGCGAGAAAAATGTCCGCCATTTGGAATATTATTTGGTGCGGACACTTTCCAGTCGCTCGTCGCTGCCTCAACGAGGCCGGGAATTTTTATCTACGGCGACAGTTGTCTTCGACAGCCGATTCTGGCGATCGACTCGGGTCGAGTTTTCCTCGTGAAACGAGTTTTCTCTCCTGAAACGTCCGCGAGCGGATCGTCGACGACACCTCGTTCGCGCGTCTTGCTCCGAAATGTTAAAAAACACTCCAGTTCGCTTTTGCGCATATCCGTCGTCTACCCTCGAAGCACTCGAGATCGCCAATGACTATCTACGAGTGCATCGCACAGTCGACTTCACATCGGTCAATTTCTATTTTCGGCGGTGATCACGGCGAGGGCTTCGATCGATGGATACTACGGATCGATCGACGAAGGCGCGATGCACGTTTATCGGCGTGGAACGTAAAGCCTCGGGCGCGGCTTCTTATCGTCGCCTCGACAAATAGATATCGATACAAATAGAGAATATCGATATCCCACGATGATTCCCGTTGCGACGATTCGCAACGACGACGACGACGACGTTCGCCTCGACGTCCTCGAATTCGCGGCGAAGAATTTTTAATCCGCGTTTCCCGGCTGCCCTCGGAGACGTTGTTGCTGCTTGACCCCATCCGACGTCTCTCTGTAACAGTACCGACCGATTATTTCAAGCACGGGACGACGGCTCGCGGCGTCTAATTATGTGTATACCGTTCGCTCTCCGGGCGAAGATGCGCAGCTCGCCGCTGTTGATACCATAAAGCACACAAAAAATGTTGCTCGAGATCTACGACTCCTGCTCCGTCAGTTCGCGCACACCGCCCGACGTGTTGACTTAGGTTTTGCGGAATTATTCAAGCGAATACCGCTCGTCGAACGCGACTGTTTTTAGCGCGTGGAAACTCGCACACGGCTCACTGGGTCGGCGAATAACCCGACGGAATTTTTCCGAATTTTCTCCAGCCGAGAAAATTCACATTTTGTAATCTCAAATATTTGGAGATCACTAAGAAGTTCGGAATTTTCATGCTCATTCGATTCACGTCATCGTTCAGCGAATGAACCGACGGGATTTTTCCGAATTTTCTCCAGCCGAGAAAAAAAAGCATTCTGTAATCTCAAATATTTAAAGATCACTACGAAGCTCGGAATTTTCATGCTCATTCGATTCGCGTCATCGTTCGGTCATCCTCCGCGAATGCAAAAGGAATGTAACACATTCTCATTTAACGCCTTCGTTCCAGAACTGGAGAAAGTCCACGGATTTTGTCAGCGGTTATGACAGTCTCGATCTATAAATAAACGCTAATCGAGCTTAAGACTCTGGAAGCGAGTGAGGCAAATTAATACCGTTTCCCGAGGAGCCATCAAAGTGCATACAAGATCTGGCGAATTCCGCGCAGTGGTATCGAAGACGTACGTAATCCGAGGATCGAAGGAATTCGCGTTGTATAAGTAGCTCGCGGCGAGTAGAAGTCAGTAGTGGTGGTGGTAAGCCGTAGTAGTAGTAACTCAGCCGACTACCGGTTCAGGTAATGCCTTTTCCACGGCTGGCCGTCTGCCGTTTTTTCGTTTCGTCTCAACTCCATTCCAGCTTCGTTTTATTTTATTTCTTTTTTTTTCTGTATTTTTTTCTTCTCGTCTCCGTTGCTCGCTGAGAGGACAGACGCGGATGGAAGAGAGGCGCGCGCGCGACATTCTCTCTAGCGGTCGACCGCGAGTCTGCTTTCGTGGAATCGAGACGTCCATCGGTTGACTCGGTTGACGAGGACGAATCTCCGACGAAGTCGCCTATCCGCAGCTGAGCTGAGGCTGAGAATCCTTCTTCTTCTTCGCCATCGTCCAAGCGTCATTATCAACTGCCGTTTCTGGATCGGCCGAACAATCGCCTCCTGCAACAAACACGAAGCTGAGCCACGAGCGGATCGTTAGCGGTCGTCGTTGGCTCCTGCGGATTTTTCGCCAACCGATGATCGAACAATTCGTGCCTCACGACCTTGGGATTGGTCACGATCGTCGCGTCTCCGCTTTAACGCTCGGCTAATGACTGAGCCACCGGTTCCGGTAATTCGTCGAGCAACTATCGACTTGGCCCGAGCCTTCGGCTATTTCGTGAATTAGCACATTGAGAACGCTGCAGCGATTCGCACTAGGTGCTAAATACCTTTTTTTTACGCAATTACACGCGATTATTTTACCGCAAGTGAAGGGCGACTCGCATGAACCGTATAAGTAAGTCGGAAAAATATTAGTAACCGCGGATACTTGAAAAAAAAATTAGTTAATGTTCCTGTAAATCCACGAGTGTCAATATTTCACCGGATTGAGGACGCCTGCTATAATACAAATGATCCCTCGCTAGCTAATAAATAAAATCTTATCCGCCGCAGGATTGACAAAAATCGAAGATCTTGGCGCGAAGTCCTGAAACCGTTTTTTCTTTTTCTTCGAGTTCTGGTCGAGCTCAGGAATTCCACGGCGAATTCGCCTCCTCGCCGCAAAATAATTAATTACCGAGGCATCGAGCGCGGCAGAAAAATGGTCAGACAGATCGCTTCGCGGAATATCGCGCGCAGAAGAGGCCTCTCTCTCTCTCTTTCTTCGGAGTTAGCAGCGTCTCGACGGCAACGGCGCCTCGCGACCACCAAAGTCCCGTTGGTCGTGGCTCCCTCGCGCCAAGATTGCTTAGCCGGGGAGATCGGCGCGGGGTCTGGTCTACTGCCGACGTCGCGGCGTACGGTGCCTTAAACTTTTAACCAACGACGCTGCGGAAAACCGCGCGCCGCCGATGATACCGGGAAATTAACGTTCCGATGTCGCGTGCTCGCATTCCAAACGGAGAGGGGATCGTTTCGTTTCCAAGCTTCCAACGCCAGTCACCGACGATGAGTTAAACAGCCGCACAAAGGTCGCGGTTACGTTGCGGAAAAAAAAAACAAAACAAAAAGATGAAGCGAAATAACAACAAAAGAGTCGAGATGATGGAGCATCTCGTCGACATCCGCGTTATCGTCTATGACTACAGCTTTTTTTTCTTTTCTTTCTATTTTTCGTCCTACTCGCACCGCCGACAATTATACCGAACGGTGAGGCTCGTGCAACACGAGTAGCAATTTGCTCGTTTCACATGCGCCTTTTCGCTCCGACGAAAAATAAATTAATTACACAGTCCCGGCGAGTTATCTATAGGCCGCTTTGCGGTCGTAACGCGTTGCCAGAATGCGTCTTCTTCTTCTTCTTTTTTTTTTCGTTGCGCCTCTTTTGTTTTCCTACTTCTTCGACGGCTGAATAACAGACCGCTTTTAACACCGGGAATTCCGCAGCTGCGAAGTTGGGAATGAGAGTCGAGTCGACGAGCGAATTATCGGACGTACGCGAGGTTTTAATACCGTCGGCACCGTTACTGCCTGGAAGGCAGTCCGAGGATGCGTCGAAGATTCCATCCTCCCACGTTTTGCCGCCCCTCAGGTGCTTTTCGGCTACTCGGCTACTTTCCGCAATTTGTAGAATCCGCGAATAGATAAATTCCGTCGCTTCTTGTTCGCTGAACGAACACCTCCGACGGCTCGACACTCTCGTCCCCCACCAGAGTGGAGCCTCTCGAGCTGCTTCGTGCTAAGCACCAAACGCGATACCAGAAGCCGAGGCGTGTAATTATCGCCGGGCGAGCAATTTGCCTCGTGAAATTAAACAATCCGCGGAGATTATCGCGCGAGACGAAATGGCGCGCTTGCAGGTATTAGGCGATTGCGCAGCAGCAGTTGCGGCAACGGTCGTTCAGGAATTTCTCCTGTTTTGTCGCTGAGTTTTCCCGGTCGCTGTCGTTTTTCTCTTCTCTTCCCATTCACGTCTGGGGAATTCCGTCAGTATTCGACTCTTCCGGTCAGACGTTTCCGGGCGCGAAGAGCGAGCGACTGACCGATCCGTGAAATCGATCGGCGGGCGTTGAATTTTCAGTGATATTTTCCAATCTTCCTCGTTGATGCGGCGTTGAATTTTCAGTGAAATTTTCCAATCTCCCTCGTTGATGCTTCGAGCTACACCGATGATAGATGCAACTTCGAAGACGTCGTTCTGCAATAGATAATAATCCATTTTATTAAAAGCTACCAAGATACGCGGTGACATGGAAAAACCCGGCGATAAGATAGCGACAGTTTTGTTATTTCCGTCTCTATCGTTACCTCTATTTTTGTTTCGGCTTCCAAGATTCGCGAATCTTGGGCTCCAAACATTGCGGCGAACGCGACTCGTTTCTCCAGGAGTCGGCGCGGCGGGCGCTTATTATCCACGTCGAAGATTCCCACGTGTCACGGGGACTGATTGAAACTTATATCTCGCCTCCCCCTTCACTGATAGGTGCACGTTCTTCGGAGCCGGCGATGCGTGCACGATACGTGCGGCGCATTCTCGGCCGAGCGTGCAATCTTCTCGAATGATGCACCGAGGCGACGACGACGTACCGAGAGGCTCGGTACGCGTCTTCGAGGCTCGCGAGGCAAAGCGGAATAGCCGCCTGCGAGGCTCGAGGGACGCGTGTCTTACGCCGACGAACGATGTCAGTCGGTCGCGTGTCTTCGCTAATAAAACCAAGCGGCTTAGAATTTAGAACTCGCTGTCGATGCCTTTTTTTCATTAGAGAGCTCCGCTCCTCAGCAACGACTTTGCAACCCCCGACATTTTGTTTTTCATCAAGGTGTTCTCCCCTCCGCGAGACTCAATCGCAGCAAATCGAATTGTCTCTCCGGAGTTTCCAGTTACGACGGCTCCGAAACACTTTCGTTCACTTTCATTTTATGCATTTCCCGGGCTCTCGTTCCTTTCGTCTATTGTGGAACGGCCGGCAATTGTGTCTAAACACAGGGGAAGCCTGAACGGCTGAGTTACGAGCGAGCGCGCAGGTTCTCGCCGCTGGATGCCGAGAACAGAAGCGATGTCCAGTGACAGCGCGGTTGGATGTAAAGTGAATTTATATCGCGAGCCAATGATCCTCGCAAAGTGGATCGTAAAGCGAGAAATTGGTCGACGATCACGACGAGCCATTAGCCTCTTGTTTCTCAGTCTTCCGAGTTTGTTGCTCCGAGAGCCGAGAGGACATCGCGAATTTGCGATACTCTCGCAAATTTGCGATTCTCTCGCGAAAATCGCAGCTCGAACTTTGACTCCATCGTCGTGAGCCGTAACGAAACGGTCCATTATTTTCTATTATCCGTCCATTATCTCCCGACCAATTTTTCCCGAGTCGGGGAAACGGACAAACGAGCCAATGATACTTGTAAAAAAAATCGCAACGCTCAAGTGAGAGAAATTCGTGATGTTGAAGTTTGCATCGTTGGAATGCAACGAAAATAAATGAAAAAAATTATCCCAACGACTTTAAAATTATTCAAACGAATCTAAAAAGTTATTTTAATGATTGATCGTTATAATAACTTTTTATACCTACTACGATCTTTGAGGTTCATGAGAATAATTTTTTTTTTCTAGGTTTCGTTGCATTCCAACGATGCAAACTTCAACACCATAGAAATTCTCGTCTGCCACTGCCGTCCGAGCGTTTGGAAAGGATTTTCGAGTATGAGGAAGCAGCCGGCGCGGCTACTTGGAAACCAAGATGCCGGGGACGACGGCACCGGCGCTCCGTTCCGCCGGCGATGTGCGTTGCGCCCCGGCGGAACGATAAATAATAATATAGCCCGGGCGATGTTGAATAATAAATAGGAATTCCACGGCCCGGTGGCGTCCGCTCGCTTCGACGATTTATTCGAACGCGCCCGATGCCGCCGCGCATACGTTTTCCGGATCCTCGAGCGCCTCGAGACTTGCGACGTCGACTTTTTGTTCCGCGCGTCGGAAATCTGGAAAACACATTGGAAAAATATTAGCGGTGAGAAGAAGAGCCGACGGGTTTTTCGAGATATAAATCGTCGAAGGCGCGAAGCGGTGATCGATTATTCGATTGATCCGCGAGAGGAAACGGTAGGTTTAACATCGGAGCCGCGAGATAATCTTCTCCTGGTGGGAAATCCGTTCCTCGTCGATGGACCGTAAGGACTTTTACTTGCAGATGTCTCAGGGCTGAAGATCTCTCGGCCCGCGGGAAAGACAAGAACTCGGACAGGCGAAACGAAATTGGCGCGACGCAATAACAGAGCGAATAAAGTCAGAGCTGCTGCTGCTGTTGTTGTTGCTGATGTTCCGTCGCCACGGGTGAACGAAATCCGAGCGAGGATTCGCACAAACCGGCGTCGCGTTCCCGCGACTCCGAGACGAACGTGAAACAATGGCAACATTTTCGCACGTGAGAAAAGCTCGAGCGATAGAAGGAGAAGGACCGAGGCGAGCAATTGCCGCATCACGCACATTTGATATGAATCAATTTGGAGTAATCTGTGTGTAAACACCGAAAGAATGGAGAAGAATAAAAGGAAAATAATGATGATAGGATAATGAAAAAAATATATATATGACTCAAGAGCCACTTTTTTCCCTCTCTAATCTGCTTGGACTAGATCGCACTATCGCTATTTCTGCAACCGACAAAGTCGCGACGTTTGGGGGGAGGAGGTGAAAGAGGAGGAGAGAAGAATGTAATGGAGACAGCGTCAAAGCCCGGCGAGTATATGGAGCGTCGCGAATATCGAGACTGTCGCGGCGAGCGCGATCGTTTGTTCCGCTCTCGAAGGCAAATAGACGAGAAGCAGACGAGCCGAACAACAACCCCCGGTAAACATTGCTCCTGCGCTGTAGCTTCCCGGCCGGCTGGCGACTGTTTGCGAAGCGAACACCAGGGAGAAACAATAACTTTTTTATTTTTCAAAATCAACTAAAAAAGGGTTGTAACCGGTGTTTTCAGGGGTAGAATATGCGACTTGAGAACGATGGTATAGGTTAAAAGTCGATATTTTGAAAAAATAAATTTCGTGACCCCGATTTGGGCGGTTTTCGGCCCGGCGGCCAGATCTACGATTTCTGACAAACTGTTCGACCAAAAATTTATTTTTTTCAAAATCAACTAAAAAAGGGTTGTAACCGGTGTTTTCAGGGGTAGAATATGCGACTTGAGAACGATGGTATAGGTTAAAAGTCGATATTTTGAAAAAATAAATTTCGTGACTCCGATTTGGGCGGTTTTCGGCCCGGCGGCCAGATCTACGATTTTTGACAAACTGTTCGGCCAAAAATTTTTTTTTTAATATCAACTAAAAAAGGGTTGTAACCAGTGTTTTCAGGGGTAGAATATGCGACTTGAGAACGATGGTATAGGTTGAAAGTCGATATTTTGAAAAAATAAATTTCGTGACCCCGATTTGGGCGGTTTTCGACCCGGTTTTACCGACCTGTCGGTAAAAAAAGCTGCATCGCCTTGAGGGATTAAAAAAAAATCGTGACCTTGCCAATCAGTATCTTTCCATCCTCTCAATATAAACGCGACTCGCGACCCTGCGATTACTCGCGTTAACAAGGAAAAAAGAAACACGCAGATCTCCAGACGCCAGCGATCACCGAGCATCTGTCTCTCCGCCACAGAACGAGAAGACGGAGGAAAACACGAGAAAGGAAAAAAAAAACAAACTGCGAAGGAAATTCCAGGGCCACGTGGGGGCCCGACCCTTTCACGTTGGCGGTCGAACCTGCGAGCGCGAGCGACCGCAACGAGCACCCTGGACGAGCCGCTTTCCCACGGAACGCGCTCGGTGGGGGGGCCTTGAGAATTATGATTTCACGTGTCTCCCGCTTCGAGTTTTCCACAGCGCAACAGAAACCGAACTCGAGTACAGTGACACAGTGGATATTCTCGTTATTCGAACGGCGGAGTTAAATCGATGAGATTAGATTAGGCGATATCGGTAGGCATTAGAAAGGCTTTTCTCGGGTCCAAAAGTACCTGTCTCGCATTCCCACTCAATCAATAAACGTGGCACAACACTTCTGTTAGTATTGTTTTTTTTTCTTCTCTCCATAAAGAGCAACGGAGAGGTTTATCTTTGCCAACTCGACGCGCGGGTGCAGAGCGGTTGCGTTATTATTATTTATTTTATCTCTCGTTGTTTTCACTCGCGAGGAAAACGTGCAATGGGTGCCTCGACGCGCCCATTACTCCCAGTCTTTCCCAGGCACCTTCTTTTCTTGGCGATTATTGCCCCAACGCCTCTCGGGCGAGCCAGTCTCGCTCGCTCGCTCCATACTCACCTTACGCAACTCGTGTTCGCTATCTAATTACGATAATAAATAGTTCAGGCGACTCGCGAGCCGCTCTCTGTTCTCTCCGGCCGCCCATCGTCTCTCGTGAATCTCTCCCTTTTGTTTCTCTCTCTCATCGCCGCCTTCTTCTCAATGAAACCATTCCGCGCGAGGAATCGGCGGATCCAGGCGTGAATCCGGCGCGGCAGTACCTTGTGATTTCTCGGTTGTCTCGAGAGATTGCTGCGTCCGTTGATGAGGACGTTGTCGTTGGTGAACGAGACGTCGCACGGCGATGGCGGACCTCCGGATATCTCCCAGTCGGAGTCGTCGGTCGTCGAGGCGTCCAGGGTTGCGTCCAGCACAATGACTCCACCGTCTCCGACCTGTAAAGGCGAATTATTCGATTAGTATCTCGTTCACGAAAAAATCATTTCCAAATTAATTACCAAAATACATTTTTTTTTATCGTCAGATACATTTTATAGCCGTGAATTATTCGACAATTACAAAAATGTATTGAAATATAAATTTTGCCAAGTATCATCGATGATCATATATAATATTCTTTAGAAATGTTTAAGCTAACAAGAATAATTATCAGTCGGAGGCTTCAATTACAAATTGAAGCCGCCGACCTGTAAAGGCGAATTATTCTATTACTATCTCGTTCACGAATAAATAATTTTCAAATTAATTATCAAAATACATGTGTTTTTATCGTCAGATAAATTTTATAGCTGTGAATTATTCAACAATTATAAAAATATATTGAAATATAAATTTTACCGAGTATCATCGATGATCATATATAATATTCTTTAAAAATGTTTAAGCTAACAAGAATAATGATCAGCAGATACAAAACGAAGGCTGCAAGCCTACAAATTGAAAACTCGTATCATTCGGTATGTAACGAGAAAACATTGGGCCGTGTTCGGCGCCGGACGAGCGGACGCTCGGCGTTGGCCGCTTCGCGCCGAGGTTGACAAACCCTGAGCCGCGGCAGCGGCAGCCGTGTCCGGAAACTGGTTTTGTCAAAGCGCACGTGTGGCGTTACACGCCCGACGCGTAGGCTCCGCACCGTCCGGCACCGACGAGGAAAGCAGCGGCGACTGAGCGGACGCGGCGGGGCAACGGAATTCCTCACGGTGATTCTGTTCTATAATCGTGATTCGAGGGGGCATCGCGTCCATCGCTCAAGGCCGCTGCTCGCGCGAGAGTCAAGTGCACGAGGGAATCTCCATTCGGCTACGACGTGAACGTTCCACTGACGTTCGTCGGCGCGACGTATCAGTGGCACACTTGTCGGTCGGCGTCGTTTGCTCTGAGTCTACAAGACAACTACGACGACGTCCACGAGAAGGATCTTCATTTTCCTCCATTCTGAGGCTTTTGCGAGGTGAACATTTTCACCATTCAACATTTTACGACGTGACGCATTTTTTTGCCTTGAAAATGTTTGTAGTCATTTTTTAAGGATGTTCTTTGCGAATAAAAAAATGTTTTGGTGACGTATTTCAGCCAAACGGTTGATCCACAAACGAGTGAAACCAGTCGAAGTAAATCAGTGCAAATTCACTTTGCGAGGTGAACATTTTCACCGTTCAATATTTTACGACGTAACGTATTTTTGTTTGCCTCAAAAATGTTTGTAGTCATTTTTTAAGGATATTCTTTGCGAATAAAAAAATATTTTGGCGACGTATTTCAGCCGAAGGGTTGATCCACGAGCGAGTGAAACCAGGCGAAGTACATTCGTGCAAATTCACGGTTGAATTGTCGCAACGACTTGGGTGCTGCTCCGATGTACAGAGTTCAAACGTGCAATGGTCACCAGCAACAGCTGGGCGAGGACGACTCCCTCTCGGTGGGTTCGTTTCGTTGTGAATGAAAGAACTTCGACGGCTGTGGCGGGAAGCCGCACCGTGACCGCAAGGGACAATGAAAAGAGGGCCCCGCGGGCCTCGGACGACGAAGGCCATATCGCTCCTCTTTGCACTCCTGCGCTGCACTCCTCAAGTCGCGTGTGCAACCCTCGGGACGAGACGAGCGCTGCACGCGAGCCTCTGACATTTTTCCCACCGACTTTCGAACGACCAGTCCACCTCGAGACGAAAATTCCTGCGACTCGACTGCTGGCCCGACCAGCCCAAAGCGACTCATGCGTCTCATAAGCTCCAGCCATTATTTTTCCCTCGTCAATATTTTATTATTTCTCCCTTCCCCAGTCCATTTCTGTCCTATATTGGGCCGGATCTGGTGCGCAGCTCCAGTGGTACCGCAGGAGACCGGCAATTTTCCCTCGACGCAACAGACTACTCGACGAAGTTAATTTTTTATTTTATTAAAAAAAAAAACTTTTTTCCCCGGAGTCTTTGCTAACCCAATTTTATAAAGAATCGTGAATACATCGGTAGGCGATGTGCCTCCGATCTCAAAACAATTACCCAAAAGTTCCGAAATAAAAAAATTAAAAAAATCAAGCGAACGACAATTTTTGCAAATGACAGAAGTTGAATGCGAAACAAGAAAGTTTCTCAAAGCAAAAGAAGCGCATCTGTCACCACGAATTTCCCGGACAATTTTTCCCGCCCGACGGCTGTCTGAATAATTAATTCCCACGTGGCGAGGGCAATTAATAGCGCGTCTTCGTGTCTGCGAAGCCGGCGTTGGCAAACTCGTTGGCAGGCGAATATGTAGTCGCTTAGAAATTTGCACAGGCAGTACAAACAGCGACTTTCCAAGTGTTATATACACGAGTCTCTCTTCGTCTCTCTTTCTTTCTGGTCGCTCGAGGGGAAAAATGTTTTCGCCGAGAGTCTCGCATGATCGACTGGCGCGTCGTTCGGCCTTGCGACGAGTCGTCTTCGCGGGGCCGCGGTGCGTTTTACTTGCCCCCGCACGCGGAGGTCGCGGGTCCTCGGAGGCCACGAGGAAAGGTGAAGTAGCACGGGTCCCGCCGTAGCCGGGACACGAGACCCGCGCAAGATGCACAGCCGAGGAACGGGGCGAGATCGATTCCGGCTCTCTTCGAACGAGCCGGTTGCCGAGCCACGAGATATCCGGTCGTTCCGCGACTAAACTCGAAGAGCCGGTTGTTCCAACGCCGATGTGTATACGTCGACGTTCGTTTCTCGCTCGCTCCGCTCTCTCCGTGTGTGTTTATAGCCGCTGCAAGTCGCGCCGTATGCGTCGTCCCGGGACAAAGGAGTCTCTCCTCGAGAACTTCGCCATAGGCAGCGCGCGGCGAGCGACGACCGATCCACAGCTGCGCGAGCTGCGAACGCAAAAGAATTATAAGTCGAATGTCTCAGGATCGAAGCGAGTGTACATATATATATGTATACAAATATATATTAAAAAATATTTATACGAAAATATATATGTATGAACTCGCAAGTATCGCTTCGCTGGGAAAAAAAATAATCGTTCCTCAAATATTTTGATGGCATGACGAAATAAATATTTTATTATTATCATTATCATTGTTATTGTTATTGTTGTTATTATTATTATTATTGCCAAATTTATGTTGAGACAATATTTTATTAAATTAATTAAAAATGATTTAATTAATGATATCAAATCATTGGTAACAATTGAAAATGATTAATTTGTCTCAACTCAAAGTTGGTGATAATAAAAAAAACACACGTTTGTTTCGCCATATTCAGCGAAACGTTTGTTGAGAGACAAATTATTTTCTCAGTGCTGCGAAGCGTCGTATCGTCGCCGATCTCGCGAAATCCACGATGAGCAGCAGCAGAAGCAGCAGCAGCTTCAGACGGAATTATATCGTCGGCCGGGTATCGCGGCGTCGCCGGGGCAAAAAAGTTTCGACGGCAGGAAATGACGAGAGCTCCGGAGTAAACGCGGCGAGCAATTGCCGCCGCGCCGAGTGGTACACAAACGTGCGGCGACGTCGACGGCAACGAACCCCGGACGATCGTCGGTCGTCGTCGTCGTCGCGTGTGTTTGTGTTTACGGCGAGGTGCGTGACTCTCCATGAGAAATTCCCAGGACGCTTTTCCATTATTCCTCCCGGTCCGAGGGGATACAAACACACTCGGCGAGCCGCGCGGAGAGACACAGTTTATTGTACCGCGATCGTTCATCCGCGCCACGCGCGCGAGCGGCGAGCCCCCGAGGACCTTGAACCTTGCCTCTGTCAACGCTCTCGACGATTCGCACAGACGGAAAATTCATCGTTTTCCCCGATTGACGTGGGAGAATTTCTTTTTTTCACACCGGAAATTTACCGAACAAAAATTGACAATCTAACCGCTAAGTTATACGCTTTAAAAATGTATCAAATAATGAAAAATAAAATGCTTGAAATAGGTTTTTTTAAATGGAATAAATTTTGAATTCAAAACGCACCGTCAGAAAAGACTGGAAATTTGTACCCTTAAACCTCGTCAATTAAATTTAATGTACAATTGTGATATTAAATTGAGATACCTTTATAATAAAATTGGAGTAAATTTAAGAAATGAACGTACTTTTACTGTAGAATTAAAGCAAATATATAAAAATTACTCTACCGAAAATAAATTGGACCTCGCACTTGTATTGTAAATATAATATACCAGTTTATGAATAAAAACTTCCTGTACATGTAACATTAAATTTCAAGTAATTTTTTTTCTCAGTGAGAAAAACGTTCTGAACCAAACAAATAGAATTTTGGCCACGATCTCATTCTTTTTGAGCGTCTCAATTTTTTTTTCTCACTGAGAAAAACGTTCTAAAGCAAACAGATAGAATTTTGGCCACGATGGAATTCTTTTTGAGCGTCTCGAATTTTTTTTCCCTGTATTTACTTGCAAACTCTGGCGTCAAATGAAAGGAAAAACTCGAGATAGGTACCAGGGGGGCTCCGCGAGTTCTTTCAGGAGATACGGCCGTGGCGTTTATGCAAAGTCCGCTTCGTTGTGAGTGTTTGTGCGTGTGGACGAGCAACGTTGTTGCACACACTCACGCACCTGTGCCGCGCGTTTGGCTCTGTATTCATGTATTCATGTACGCATCCATGTAGCGTTGAATAAGAAGCAGCAGCAGCAGCAGCGGCAGCCGCAGCAGCAGCTGACTGGGGAACAACGTGTCCGTGGGCAAGGTCCACGCGGCGAGACCGGATGCCGCTCTTCCCGAACCAGCTCGCCGGGGCCACACTCTGTAATTTCTAGCCGAGATTTAATGGCGTTGATTATGCGGTCCCTCTCTCTCTCTCTCCCTGTGTGCGTTTCTGCTCCGGACCCGGCGCACCTATCGCACCGGCCACGAATTCCCCTTTTTTTTCTTCCCTCCGAGAATCCTGTGATCGACCTGTCCTCTTCTCTTCCTTTTTTCCTACAAAAGCGAAGAATACGCTGCTCAAGGATTTTTTTTCTCCAGTCTGCAGGGTTCGAAAAGTCTGCGATTTTTCAGCGCCTCGTCGTCTGCCTTTCATCGGTACGTTTGACCATTTTTTTGTCGTCGACCATTCAACGACAAAACGTTGCAGAAATATTCACTTGAGTCGTGTGTCTCATCCTCCGTCCTTCGTCATTATGACTGCACGAATGTAACTTTCATCGGTGCGTTTGACCAAATTTTTTGTCGTCGACGATTCAACGACAGAACGTTGCAAAAATATTCACTTGTAGTCTCATCCCCCGTCCTTCGTCATTATGACTGCACGAATGTAAACGTGTACTTTGCCGTCCAGTCGGCGGCGACTCTGCGTGCCGAGATCTCGGTGAACTTGAACGTAATTTCTGGGCGTTCCTCGCGACCATTATTTATCGTTGTTTGCGCCTCTTTCTCCGTCTGCGCGGCGCCTACGTCCCATCGTCATCGCCGTCATCGTCGTTTGCAGCCCGAAGCGTCTGGGCCCGTCGTCGCTGTGGGTTGAGAGATGCCCACGCGATTTTTTGTTTCCTCCAACGACAACGCGGGCAACGCATTCGCGCGGATCCAGCCGAACGACACAGTCGCATCCTGATGATTCAAACCAGCCGCGCGTGCGTCACCGAATTTTTCGTGGCGTTCTCGGAGTTACGGCTGCGGTCACCGAGAATCCGAATTATTGTTCGGCTGCGCGAGCGAAGAGAGGTCAGCGACGACCTCTGCCGACACGGATTCGTCGTTGAAATTCGACCGAAATTTACATTCTCTCGGGTTTAGCCACGTGGTTATTCCGGGCGGAGCGTACACGAGTACAATTAAGTCGACACGACCGGCTTCACCCGATTGTTCGGGCTCCCTTGCCGTGAACTCGTGTCCTACTGCCGCTGCTGCCGCAGCAGAAATTCGTTTAGAATATTTTCCTCTCGCTGCTCGCTGCGAGAGGAAAATATAGTACACTGAGAAAACGGGGCTCGAGTGACAAGCAATAAATACTAAACTCATTTGAAATATGCTATAAGCTTGGAAACAAGTATTAAAATAAAAATAATTTTTCCTACGTGTCTGCCAATAAGTACTAAAAATATGACTGATTTTACTAGGCCACATTGTAATAATTGCGAAAAAAATCTAAACAGGTTCTAAATCGCTATAATGGCCAGCATTGCACTGAGAAAAATGAATAGTTGTGATTACCAATCTTTGGTCAGAGCTATCAATATTTTAGTAACTGCAACCAATATTTTGGTAGATGTGACCAATGATTGGCAACTACTGATTTTTTTCAGTGTGAGCACACAAATTCTGGCACAAATCGCTACACCCTAGAAACCTCCGTTTTCTCCGTGTAGGTAAATTGTTTTTCGAGTAGTTGGTGAAGTAGGCGATTTATCGGCAGTTAAATCGCCGTTCGACGCGGCCCCGGAGACGACGTCGACGTCGACGGGAGCCGGAACACGTCCTGTGCGGAAACCGGCTGCCCCGGCGTGTGTTCCCCATTTCCAAGGTCGAACGAGGTCAGCAATCTTGGATTTTCATAGCTGATCCCTGCGCGTAAATCCACTTCGGAGTATCGCACACGACCAGTCATCCGCGATTACGTCCAAGTCCAATGCGCTTTCTCTCCAGCGTCAGCCGGTTCCACGCAACGTTCCATCGTTTCCTTCGGCGAATGCTGGATCGGTCTCCGTCCTGGCCGCTGACGTGACTGCAGACGTCGACGACGAGAGTTGCCTGTTGAATTGATAACAGATGTTAGTACGTCGTTGAATTTTCGAAAACTGTTCTCTCTCTGACAATTCGGTTACTTTCCTTCCGGTCCACTCGGATATTTTTCAGAACTCGCCGAGTATTTCGCAGTGAGAATATTTTCGGAGAATTGTTTCCAATATTCTTGTTCTCCACGAATAAGGCGTAACAGCTGTTTTATTGGAATCTATAAAAATGTACGAGCATCGTGTATCAATAATCGTAAAATCACTTCACTTAACATTATTGCCTGGAAATCATTGACTCGAGGTAGTCGAACAAAGGAGACCAAAGCAACTTTTTCTCGGTGTTCTTATTAATCTCATCGGGTTTGCCGATTTTTCTCTCGTCAATCAGACGCGTCGAAAAACGTGGCAATGTCGTCTCGATGAAATTAGCTACGTGCGCGAGACATTCGCCGTGAAAGTTCGAGGAAATAAAAAGTGAGAGGTCCCGGGAAGGAGCTGCGGTGGCATTTAATAGAAAGGAAGAACGTTCTGAATTCATTGCCTAAGTCTTTGACTCCTCGACCGACGAAAACGTTCGGGTCGAGGCGCCAAATGATTCTCATGAGCTACGAAAAGTGAGAATGTAATGTTTGCCGGCTGCGCAATGAAGAGCGCAACGGGTTTACATTCTTTTCGAAGAATTTCAACGCCTCGCACCGAAAGAAATGACCCTAATAATTTTTTTTTAAAATAGGGTCGTCTTTCAACCGTACAAAAATAATTACAAAAAATCCGCCATTGGCTTCACCAATGCTCCAACGCTACAATTCGCCTCAGCAAAACGTTGCGGCGTAATTCACGAAGAAATTCGATGACACGAGTTTTTCGGGAAGCCGCGGCGATGACGCAGTGAAGTATCGAGTGTCCACACGGGAGCGCCGAGTTCCATCGATTGCCAATCGATAAGACCCCTCTCGGCGAGTGAGTCATCCCTCGATAAGGGTTTCCGAGCGTCTTATCCGATCGTCTCCTCGCAACGTTGGCCCGGCTGAAGCCTCTGTAAGCAACTTCGATGCACGGTGAAGATTTATTTCTGGTCTAAGAAAAAAAAGTGACTTGAACACGTTTCCTCCTTGGGTCAAATTATTTTCAAACGCAGCGAAAAAATTGTAGCCCATCGAGTAAACACGTTTATCGTCACGTTTTTTTTTCGAATACAGGTTCCTCGGTTATAGTATAACGCAGTGCCAGCTGCGAGGAAAAATAACGATTAACCTTTAGCGCGTCAACCTATTGGCCAAGAGCTCGCGGGGGAGATTTGCGGCGACCACAGCCAGGAGCCAAAGTGCCGAGAGATATTATTCCGCGTGTACAGGCGCGCGATATAAATGTCGTCTATCTATATACGAGCGGTTGTTACGCCAGCGAGAGGCGACCGCGGCTGACGAACGAGCGCGTAACCGGAGTCCTCTTGCTCAGTGGCAACAAAACGCATCAGCTGCACCAAACCCGATACAGTTTACAAGCCCAGTTCGCTCTTAGGCCGCGCGACGATGATAATAATTACAGCGACCCTCACAGCACTAAATCCGCGAGACGTCAAAGCGATTTCGAAAGCTCCACCGACGAGCCGCTCTTTTTTTGTCTTCAAAAGGAAACTTTCCTTTTAAAGTCTGGTTTTAAAGAGCGATCCCGGGAAGCCAGACGACCGGGGGAAAAAATATATATATACACGCGAGTGATCCGAGCAGAAGGAGACGAATGCTCGGAGAGCAGCGAGGAGAAACTGGTGATTACGGTGCTCGCTGCGGGAAACGTGCTTTTATCATACGCGGACGGGTACGTCGAGATTTCTGTGTTCAACTGCGTCGCGACAACGATTCGCAAAATTGAATACACGGCGACAAGCTCGACGAAAAATGATTCTGATTTTCGAGGATTTATCTCTCTCGCGTGCGTTTAGAATGTCAATACGCACTTAGCGATAAGATACTCGATTCCTCGAGTCACAGATGAAAATAAATTGAAAAATAAAATAAAACAAAAGTGTAGTATCAGCATCAGCGTTTATAGAATTAAAAAATCTTTTGCGAAAATGCAATTACTAAGACACGAGACTCAGCTGATCGAATCGTCTTAATTGAATTGTGTTGATGTAATTTTTTTTCATCTGCAACTCCATCTCATCGCTTCGAAGGAAAAAGCTCGACGAAAAATGATTCTGATTTTTGAGGATTTATCTCTCTCACGTGCGTTTAGAATGTCAATACGCACTTAGCGATAAGATACTCGGTTCCTCGAGTCACAGATGAAAATAAAGTAAAAAATAAAATAAAACAAAAGTGTAGTATCAGCATCAGCGTTTATAGAATTAAAAAAATCTTTTGCAAAAATGCAATTACTAAGACCCAAGACTCTGCTGATAGAATCGTCTTAATTGAATTGTTTCACCCGACGCGTTTACACGTGTTGATGGAATTTTCTTTCATCTACAACCTCCATCTCCTCGCGTGCTTCGAAGGAAAACAGCGATATATTCGCATCGCTGTTTTCCATCGCAATGTATACGCACATTTGTACGTGTAAATTGTGCGTCGAGCGAACTGAGCGAACTGCACTCGGTGCAGGCTGTGAGAAAATTGTGCGGCGTCCCCGGGAGAATTTTCCTTATGAGGAAAAGGATTATCCTTCTGGGTGCTCGCCGCCAGGGGCCTTCCCCCCGGCCGGTGGGAGCGGATACGCCGAGCGGAAGTCGCTCTCGATAATGGCGAAGCGAGAGCGCGATAAAGGGTCGGGTGAACATGATGCACCGACGACTGCTGCGTCAATACAGAAGGATAAGCGCGGTCGGCGATATGTCGTGGCCCCCGGCGACGTTTGACCGAACAGGACGTTGGTGACCGAAACCGGATGCGCCGACGAAAGCTCGACGCACTACGAAGACCGAGGAGATAGTGAGCGTATCGCACTGAATATCGAATCCGGTAGATTCGAGCACGACTATGGCATTCCAGGCTGAATCGAGGAGGTCTCCGAAAGTCATTTTCACTCGTCGATTTAGTCAGGCGGTGTGAGAAATACTTGAAACAATTTTCCATATCATTTTTAAAATGTATTTCATTAATATCTTGCTTATTATTAAAAAAAAAAAGGTGGAGCTTTCAGCAGGACAAAAAAATAGAAAGATGTAAATTTGAAGTGACGAAAATCTAAAATACCATTTTAACGGTTTTTGTTTTAGTTATTTTTTACGCTGCCCCCAAAAATGTATTGAATGAAAAAAAGGAGAAATAAAACAACCGCGAATCTCTCGATCCAAAAAAAAATGGAGCTATCAGCAGGACAACAAAATTGAAAGATGTAAGTCCGAAATAAAAAAATCTAAAATACCATTTTACCGGTTTTCGTTTCAGTCATTTTCAACGCGGCCCCAAAAATGTATCGAATGAAAAAAAAAAGAGGAGAAAAAAAACGACCGCCATCCTCTCAACGCGGAAGGCCGCGGCGAGATCCTCGTTATTGAAGCGAGATTTAATCGCTAATCTCGCTTTAATTATCGCGCGAGCGAGCAGAAGCGTCGTCGTCGTCGTCGTCGTGGCTCTCTCCCTCCCCGCCTCTCGCCTCGACTGCACAACAAACGGCAACCGCGCGGTAAAGCGGGCATAACGCAATTACCAGCGGTTACGCGTGTCTGTGTTTACACGAGATTCTCGGATTTCCAGACGCCGAGCTCGCGAGTCGCGGAATATTCAAGGCTCTCGAGTCACGAGTCGCACTGTGCCTACCGGGCCAACGACCCAGCTTCCCAGGGGGGCGCATCGATCGGACAATAACCGAATCGACGACCCCGGAATTATCAGCAATGAGCTATCGATCATTCCCAGCTCGCTTCGCGCTCTCCTTATCCTCACTTCCAAGCCGAACGAGCATTATTAGTCACACGACCCAAGGTCGAGCCTCGTTCGAGTCGCGCATTCAGCCGACGGTGCGATTTTTGCACCGATGTGTGTCACTCGCTCGCGCACGTGCGTTCGTTTCGACACGCGCCGTGTTTACATCTATAACAAACGATGCGCACACGTCGCCGACTTGCATAGGTCGGAGAATGCGAGAATAAGTCGGAAAACAAACGACGTGGCGACGACGACAACGCAAGTAACGCCACAAACGTCGGTTGCTCCGAGTTCGGTGGCTCGAGTCGGACTTTTGTCCTGCGTGTTTTGAATGCCGAGTGTTTTTGCTTTGAAATTCCAGTCTCTCTCCGCGAGGGAACCACGCTGACGAGGAGACGTTCGAAGGTGCTGAACGGACGCTCGTCAATCACACGGAAGGCTCATCACGTTTATACGACGCGCTGTGTTCCCCTTCTTCTTTTTTCTCCTTCGTCTTCTTCGTCTTCTTGTTTCACTCGTCTTCTCTGCCCTGTCGAGACGGCTAAAGAAAGTGAAAGAAATCGGTTAGCACACAATCCCCGGATTCCGCTTACCTTAGGCTTCTCCCGCTTTCTTCGTATAATCAAACCGTCGTTCTCGATGTAATCCGGCACGTCCTTTCGATTGCTGAAGTTGAAGACCATCGTGTTGTTCGCCTGGTTCCACGGTTTCGTGTCCCAAAGTCCTCCGCCTCCGCCTCCTCCTCCTCCTCCACCTCCTCCTCCGCTTCCAGGACTCGTCGGTGCCTTCTTCACCGGCTGAATCTCATCCGCGCTGCTCTTCAGGCTCACTACGACCTTCGTCGGTTGCTCTATGCTCTTCACGCGATTAATCAGATTTTTTTCAAGCTCCCGATTGCTCAGATTCTGCTGAGCTATCTGCGTCTTCGTCGACACGAGCGGCCGAATAATACCGATCTGCTTCTGCGGCTGCGGCGAGGAGTCGGACTTTTGGCCGGTTCTTATCGTTTTGCTGTCGTTGCCCTGCGGATAAGATGTCGCGGTGGTAGCGGGCGACGATTTAATCAGTGCCAGGCTGGAAATTGCACCGATCGGTTTCGTGTATTCCGGTTGTGTGTTTGCGCCGGGACTCGGACTCCGATCGGATGCTTTCGTCGTCGTCGTCGTCGACGCCTCTTTGCTTTTCTCGGGTTCCAGTCGCTCCTGGAGCCTCGTCGCTTGGTCCTTCGCCTCGTCCGTTAATGCTTTCGAGGCACTCGAACAATTTTCCGCTGACGGCGGCGTCGTCGCAACGACCTTCGGCTCCGACGACGGCTCTGTGACTCCGTTCGTCGCTTCCGATTTCTCGCCGTTCTGAGGCATCGCACCGGGCAGGTAACTCTTGCCGATGGACGTCTGGTCGCCGAAATTGAACTGCACAGTGCTGCCGGCTTTGCTTATATTGTCCAGAGCGATTTTCGATATCGTTCTCGAGCAGCCGTCCACCGATTCGGGCTGCTCATCGTTTCTTTCAGCTGCGATCGTCGGAATCGGCTGCTGCTGTTGCTGCTCATCGTCGACGACGCGTTTTGATTCTTCTGCAATATTTTCCGCGCTCTGACTCTCCTCTTGCCTCGAGTCCTCGACGATCGGCTTCGCCGCAACTTCCGTCGCGTCTCCGTCGTCGCCCCGCGACGCTAGATGCGCCGTTTCCGGTGTCGAAGACTGCCTGAATAATTCCCGACTCGGGCTCGAAGGCGGATGAACGGGGCTGGAATTTTGCCGCAACAAATCTCTCTTCGGCGATGCCGGCGACACGACTCCCGGCGACGGGATCCTCGGCGACGGCACCGGCGTCACGGGCGGCGACTTCACGAGACTCTCCGTGCTGGCTTTGAACTTGCCAGCCGCCAACGGCTCCGGACTCGGCGCCGGCGAGAATTTGAGCTTGTAAGCCGGCTCGGGCGACGGCGACGGCGATTGCGACTTCTCGTACTGCTGAAACTTGCTGACCACACTGGACACTGACTGGACTATCGGATCTGTGACGACACCGTCATTTCTGTACTCCTCTAGAACCTCAGGTTTCTCAATAAGCTCCGCAGTCGGTATCTGAGGCACAGGAATTTTCTTCGGCGAGCCAGGCTTAGAATTTCCATTGACAAACGGTTTTGGCTGTATCGGCGGCTTCGGCACAACCTTCTTCATCGCCTGCGCCTTGTACGTATCGTTGATGGTCTTGAAGGTGGCAACTTTGACGGCCACTTCGCCCTTGGGCTTGAACTTCTTCACCGAACCCTCGAATATCCTCATCGTGGTCTTGACTAGATCGGCTGGCGGCCTCTCCGTCTCCGCCAGCAGCGGCTTGATCCTCTTGGGCTTGTTTATCGCCTTCGGCCTGTCCGGATCCACCAGACGACTCTCTATCTTCACCGTCGTCCTGTCTATCAGCACTATGTGATCGTTCGCCGGTTCCTGGCCTATGCGCACAGCTATTATGCGATTCGCCTGCACCGTCTCCTCCGCCACAAGCGGCGCGTTGTATCTCATCAGCGTCTCGACGCTTCTGGCTCGCTTCATGGACTCGTTGCCACGCTGAGCATTTCTGTATCTGTCCGCCTTGGCAGCCGCTACACCCTGGACGTTTCTCTTGGCGTACTTCCTGCCGCACTTCTCCTCCGTCTCCTCGTCACAGTCCAACAAATCCTCCAGACTTGCGGCTCGCCTGAATCGCTGCACCGACGCACGCGTCTTGTTCATCTCCTTCAGCGTAAGATTGAGATATTTGCTCTTGAGCCGATTGACAATACCCGGTCCGTACTGAAGCTCCTCAGAGCTATCGCTCTCACACTCATCGCCTTTAGTGCCATTCCCAGGTTGCTGCTGCTGCTGTCGATTTCGCGCCTCGTTACCATTATTACTCCTGTCGATTCGGCTGCGTCGTTGCGTCTGTTCGCTCGCGAAAATACAGACACCGGCGTTACCGCCATTCCCGGCATTCCCGCCGCACTCTTTGTCCATCCTCTTGATGATCCTCGAAGCCCGACCTCGCGCCTCCTGCTCCGAGTCCTGCTCCCGGTTATTAATCCCAGCCCTCGGTTTATTATTCCCACCGTTCGCGTAACCGCGCACCGCGTCCTCGTTCTCGTAATTCTCGAATTCCAAACTGCCGCCGCGTTCCATAGCACTCGCGTGTTGACGACTGTTGCGCGCGTTACAGTTCGAAGGAGCATCCTCCGGGCTCGGGCAGAGGGACGACGCGTCCGCCTCGAGGCGCATGTTGCACACGACTGATGATGGCGCGGCGACGGCGGTGGCGCCGTTGTTGCCGCTGCTGCCGTGCGTCCCGCCCTCCGCCCCAAGAATCTCAACGCGACCGGTGGCGCCGCCAATCGGCGACGACGACGACGCTACGCCGATCGGCTGCTGGCAGCTCGACGAATTGTCCGAGCGACCGTCAGTACTGTCGCTGCGATTTCTCGCGACTCCTGGAACACCGACGACGCACTGCTGCTGATGTTCGTCTCCGGCGCTGCTGCTGGGCGATCGTTCGCCCGGCTCGCCGGACGAACCCGCGTCCGCGCTGTTATTATTGCCACCGCTGTTGTTGTTATTACCGAACGTGCCAGTCACGGCCGAGCAGAGTTTACCGCTCGCACCGTTGCTCGTCAGCACTTTGTTCTGCTGTCGTCGTCGCTGTATCAAATCCCTCTTCCATTGCGGCACCGCGGCTGCACCGCCGTTGACACCGCTGCCGCTGCTGCTCCCGACGTTGCACTCGGGGCTCCCGTTCGCGGAGGCCATGTTGACCTCCCCCCGGACACCCCAGACGTCTGCTCGTCGCACGCGCTTCGTCTGCCGCCTCTGAATCCTGAATCCTGCGCCTTTTTTATTTCTCTCCGGCGTTTGGTGGATCGTATCTACTGCAGACGCGGAGCGGACACACCCACACACTCATGCATATATGTATTACATATATGTATTATATATATATATATACACACACAGCACACACAAAGAGCGGACGCCGCGTCTCGCGTCAGGGTCTCGTCGTACTAGGACCTCCCTCTGCACCGCAGCATCGTCCCCGTCGGCACTTCCTTCACTCTCTTCTTCTCACTCGTCGCGTCGCTCTCGCCCCGACAAACACACAAACACACACACACACAGTCGGCTAAATCGTGTGGCCCGCCGCGCGGCGTCGACTCGCGCGTGTTATGTATCGCCCAGCTTTTATTCACCGATTCGCGCGACTCGCGGACGACGACAAACCCCCTCCCCCTGGGGCGGAGCTGTGTGTGGAATACTCGGAGACGGCGCGCGCACACACACATACACATACACACACTGCGTAAACGCGTTAGTTATATACACTAACACACGGATGCGAAGTGTCGGGGATTAATAACACCGACGACGTGCGCGCGGCGTGCACTCTCTCGAGCGGCGACCGGTCGATGGACTTCGGGGGCTTTAGGTTAAAAAACCAATGACGCGAGGATCTCCGGCGAGGGGGGAGGGAGGGGGGAGAGGAATCCAGTGGAAATCGAAAGCGGTCGACACACCTGTCCCGTCGCCGAAGAAGGAGACGACGAGGAGGAGGGAAAGTGCGAGACGGAGCGAGGCGAGGGGCCTGAATGACATACGCACACACTCTCCTGTCTCCTGGAGGCCGCGGTCGGTCGAGCAGGGGGGGCGGGAGCGCCGCGCGCGCGCGTCGACGTCGTCGTCGTCGTCGTCGGGCGCACCGTGAAACCCCGAACGCGAAACGCGCGACTCGCCGCGGGTTCGCGACTCTGCGTGGCGAGAGGCAAACGCGCGCGCCGCGCCAGGCGCTAGTTACGCGCGGTGTTCTCTCTCTGTCTTTCTCCGGCTTTCTCACTCTCTCTTTCTTTCTTTCTCACTCTCTCTCTTTATCGCGCTGCTGCCGCCGCTAATACTATCGCCGCTAGTAGTACCAACACTGCTCTGCGTTCATTCCTCTCTCTTTCTCGCTCTACTCGCTCGCTCCCCCTTTTGCCTCGGTCTGAAACGTACTCTCCCCTCGCCCGACTTGCTTCGTCGTCGCCGAGCGACCCTTTCGCGACTCCGGCGACTCTCCCTATGCCCGCTACTCGACCGGCGCAGCAGCAGCAGAACACCGGCCCTGACGTCAGCCGCAGTCTGCACGACTCGCCGAAGATTGTCTGTCTTTCTTTTTACTCCGTTTAGCTCGCACACTCCGTCTCTTTCTATCTGCTATCGAACCCACAGCCGGCAACGCGCTCGCATGGTGCATTCGCGCGCCTCGCGCCGAGCCTACCCACACGGAGGCCAGGAAATCGAAACTACGCCGTCGCGCGCGGAGAGTACAGTCCGACTCGCAATCTCCCCCGACGCGTCCAGGATCCGGGGAGATGTATCCGCTCTCGCTTGACTCATGGCCCCTCTCCCACGTCGAGCGGATTGAAAATAAAGAGGGACCCTCGGCGATGTCGCGACTGAGGGATAAATATTGCGAACGAATTTTCTGCGACGCGCGTCGACGGGATTTTGAATCGCTTTCGAGGCAGTCCGAAACGACTGCAGTATTGACGATTTTTTTTTTTCAGGAGGAGCTTTGCGCGAAGAGTCTGCATTTTTTTAAATGTACAAGAGGGATAAATACTGAGGGATAAATATTGCGAACGAATTTTCTGCGACGTCGACGGCGTCGACGGGATTCGACCGCTTTCGAGACACTCCGAAACAACTGCAGTATTGACGATTTTTTTTCAAGGAGCTTTGCGCGAAGAGTGAACCTGAATTTTTTAAAATGTACTTTTAGAACATTTTTATTATTGTGGAATGAGCGTAAATGTATAAAATAAATGTTTACGACGCTTCGAGCGCTTCAAGGTGACCCCTTTATGAGTCGCTTAACACATAAAGCGACACATAGCTTATAAGTTATTAGGCATAAACAGTTTATTATTAGGCGATAATACAGTTCGTTGTATACAGTCGAGTCCCGGCGGCTTTTTTTTTCCGCGCTTTAACCGGACAACGGACTCGTCGAGATGCGTCGGACGCGCCGAGGGTCACGCGAGCGTCGCTCGGAGCGCGCGACCCGAGCGCGATAAAACGCTGTTCGGACTTTACGAAATAGTTCGCTTCCTGCTTCTGGGCCCGGGGAGAATTAGAGCGTGCGAAACGTTTGCGTCGGAATGCTCGACGCGACCCTGAATCGGTTGATCCCGTCGCCGAGGATCCGACGAGCAGCACTCGATGCGTCTGAAGCGCCGTCCGCGCGCGGAGGACGTTCTGAAAGACGTGAAAAATAATAATTCGAATCGTCATATTGTTCGCCTCGCATCGATTACGAAACATAACCCTCAATCTGATGCCCCCCACGCACCGCGAATGCGGCCGGCAAATGCTATAGAAATATTTGGCCACGCCTGCGCGATTCCACTGCATCGTTCTCTGTCTCTCTTTCCCTGTGTTGTATGTCTTTCTCTCTCCTTCAGTCCAATTCTCGAAGGCCCCGTCCTTCACGCCCTTTCACTTTCGTCCCGTGTGGCCTACAGATGAAATTCATGAAATATGTATCCATCACGTGCGGCCGCGTATTTGCTTTCGCGAGATCGAGAGGAAGGGGTTTGCGCGGCTCGCGCGAAGAGATTGTACGGGATTCCAGGTGCAACGCGCGCGTCGCCACCGTAGCATTTACCTGCGACTATTCGCCAACTCGTTGCGAGTTCGATCAGGTCGGCGCGCGCGCGCCGCTATTTATAGTTCGTCACGGAGAGCAGATGAATTTGCCCGATTAATCAATCGTCCCCGCGCGCTATGCTCATTTTAGGCGCTGGCTTTTAGAAAGTAAAACACGATGAAACAGAACGCGAGACGGTCGTGATCGCGTCGCGCTATGATTTGCGGGGATACAATCGAATCCGAAGATTCGGGCCATTGGCCAACCGAGAGACGCCGCAAGGGGAAAGTGCACGGCGATCGAGGCGCACTTAGCAGACACGGGGAAATTATTTTGCTGCTTCATCAGGCGCGATCGGTGTACTCTACCGATCTGTGTCGTGTTGCGCGCGTGCGTGCAGCATTTTGCCGATTGACCGATATTCGCAGTCGATCGCGAAATTTCGATAATCGAATCGCGCGATCACTTTTGCCACTCGTGCGCTGCGCACTCGGTCGGTAAGAAAAACTGTAATGCGGAGAGTTCGGTGCTGCGGTTTGCAATTTAGTTGAAATACGAGAGTACAATGTTAAAAATGTTTGTAATGTAATGTTTTACATTAGGAGACATTTGATTCATTAGCTCATGCATTAAATTCAATTCATGTGTGTAGTAAAATTCCAGATTTTTATACCACATTTCGTAATTTTTATATTAAATTTCCTAATTTTTGTGGGATTCAGTAGAAAATGCTGGAATTTTACTTTACACTTGCATTTTTTATTTAATACACCAGTTTATGTAAACAGGCTTCATTTACTCGTAATAGAAGCTCATACAAAATATTTTTAACAGTGTAGCTACTGACAATCCTGCGGTCTACGTTTGTCCTATTTTATTCGGGCGACGAGCGCAGTGACGCGAATATCGGTATTACAGATTTGTTTTTTACCGGCCGAGTTAATACATTAGATTTGAAATCACGCTGAATGCAGACTGAGAGCCGGGTTTTGTTTCACCGCGAATAAAAGATCGTCCAGGAGAATTTTTTTATAAAATTAATAGAATATTGAACCAATAATTGAAATGCAGTCGATTACACCGGAACCGCCGTTCAGATTATTACGATTAGTCGCTGAGTCGAACGACGATGCGAATGCGTTCAAAACTCGTGCAAAGGAAGTCGGCAGCAGCAGGTGGAGTCTGTTTCGGACACGAGGAGGTGGGGTGAGGCGTCGGGACGCCGGCGTCCGCAACATGGCCGACGATTCGCATTTATCGAGGCGCACTGAACCAGTTCAACGAGGTACCGGTTTGGAACAACAACTTTTGCTCGGCTTTATCGTCGAAACTGCGCAACGCTCAAACCCCGGAATCGTTTCCGCAAAGGACATTTTTTCAAAAAGACTCGTACCCGTCGAAATAACGCCGGGTCAACGATATATGGCGAACAATCATCAAATGAACGGTATGTATCAGTTCGGCGTCGTAACCGTTCCGTCTCCACGTTGTTATGACGCAGCTAAATAGATTAATGGGAGGGAACTTCGCAAACAAAGCCGAACGCACGATTTTTTGACGAAAATCATTCGTGACCTTTCAGTGGGACTGAAAAAAATTACAAAAATTACTGCAGAATTTGAATAGAACCTCTGTTCACGTTTTAACTGAAACGGTTATGTGAAACTGATATGGATAGTGGAAATGTAGTGATTCTAACACTGATTGTAATGTGCTATTTGAGAGCTGTTATGTTGATATTAACACTCAGTGAATGAAAACAAAATTGGATGTACACATAGACTCAACCTCAAAATACTTTTGAGAATGTTGGCGCACAAAATTTGGTTAATGTGAAATAATTTTTAGCATGTTTGTTTATTTCAGAAGATATGGAGGCTGACATAGAAATAAAAGTCGAGCCGGCGCCCGACTACGGAGATGACGACAACGAGAACGGCTTTGTGGGCTTCGACAACACAAACACCATTCCGTCGGCCACCGAAGTAGGGACACTGAATCTGTGGACGAGCCACGCGACTGCCTGCCTCATATCTCAGTATAAGAAGTACCACAACATGGTGGGGCAGACGTTGCGCATAAGAAGCTTCCGAGAGATGTTCGAGACTATATCGCTGGAGATGCAGAAATATGGCTTCTACTTCAGTCCGCAGAAGTGCGAGAACAAGTGGCGAGTTTTGGAGCGAAAGTACAAGAATCTCGTGTTCCGAGAGAGGCTGAAGAAGCCGGGCAGAATAAGGCACTACGGTCACTGGGAGCACAAACGAGCACTGGATGAAATATTCAACGAGAAGAAGAGACACATGTATCTCGACGAGAGCGACTTTCCTCCTCCCAGCGGCTCGGCCAAGTTTGTCCAGAAGGCACTGCGAGAAGCTGCGGCGGCCAACGCCAAGGCCAGCCAGGTTTGCGACGATTCCCCAGGAAATCCTTGTCCGGCACAGAGACAATTTCAGAATGGACAAAAAGCGTCGCTGTCGTTTTTCGAAACATTCCTCTCGGAGATGAACAAAAATTTTGCTCAGGCCGAGTCCAACAGGGAGAGAAGGCACAAGGAGCAAATGGCCATCAGGCAGAGCGAGCTGGAAGTCAGCAGGAAGCTGCTGCAACTCAAGGAGCGAAAGATGGAGCTGAAAATGAATCAGATGAACGCCGCCGCTCAGTACTTTAATCTGAATACGGAATGACGGAACGAAAGTATGTTGGCACTGTCCGCCGATGAACGACGATTGCACGATGATTACGAGGTGTACAGATAACGATTACAGTGCCATTGAAGCGATTGTGCAGAGTGATGAGATGTTTTGTTGACTGGGGACTGTCAGTTAGTTTTAAAACGGCGTCTCTGTGTAACGGATTGTGTACTATTGTAATAAATTTACTGATAATGCAGTTCTTGCTTTTCAACATGAGTCCTTTGTTATCCGAGCACCCTGCGACTTTTTTTTTTGTAAATTTGTGAAGTGGTTAAATATACAATAAAAAAAAATTGTCTTTGTTATCAATTCGAAGTTCACCGATTATGACTGAATTTAGTAAACCTTGAGTGCTTTAATCTCCGCGTATTATCGCCGTTCGAAAAAAGCCGCAAGTGGCGACATCAGCCGATACGGCGAATACCGCAACTATCCGACACCTGCGAAATAAGCCGCTGCACGTGCAAAAACAAAACGATCTAACCTATTCAGGCCGATTGTTTTTAATCATCTTCAGTGCGTCGAGTTATATTTTTACGGTAAAGATGGATAATTTGATGAAATTAAATAACGAAATGTTCGAGAGTCTCGCTAAGAGTGCGGCGAACGTGATAGAATACTTTGGTAAGTTGCCTGAAACATTAAACCGTATAACCAGATCAGTATAAGGACTCTGTCACTCATACATATTTTTCTGCCCTGAAGAACTATCATTTTTCCAATATTCATTCAATTTTACAAATGAGTAACCATCTGTATATTGTACGGTTCAATATTTTATAAATCAGTAAACATCTATATTTTTGTGTAGATGGTGACGAGCGGCAGAATATGCTTAAGCTGCTGCGTTCAGAAGTCGAGAAACTTTGCACTATGGAGGAACAAGTGAAACAGGCTCGTCAGATCGAAGAGAGTATCACAGATGTTTACGGCTCGGATGAAATTACAGACGAAGAGAGGAAAAATCTTGTAGAGGTGAAGAAGCTTTAACAAAAAATTGAAGCGTCAAGGCTGGAATTGCAGTAACCGGTCAACAATTTTTTTTTTTTTTTTATATACAGGAGTACAAGACAAAAATGGCACAGATAGCGCCCGATCCAGCGAAGAACGCAAACCTTCTGGAGTTTGATAGAGTCGTCAGTGCTCTGCAAAATGGTAAGAAATTGTCATAATAAAAATGTTGATTTCCGAAGGGAGTTTAAGACTCTTTGCGTTTTACAGACGGCGCCGGCAACGACGACGGTGACGATGGTGATTTGCAGCTCACAGGCAACACCATCATCGTCATTGATCCAGTCACGAAGAAGCGAATGACTGATCCTGTGAAAAATGTTATCTGCGGCCATGTCTACGACCGCGCAAGTGTCGAGGCTTTGATCCAGATGAACGCTCACACTCGGTACGATTATGTTTTTTTTCATTCAAGCCAATTTGTAAACTTTCAAATTTGTCCAATAATCACGAATTTTTGTTGTTCCAGTTGTCCGGTTCCCGGCTGCAAATATAAGGAATATTTGCACATGAAAAATATGAAATCGGATATTGTCACTAAGACCTATTTGCTGCGACATCCAGCGTCGAACGACGAGTAAAGTCGTCATCGAAGAAAGAGAACGAGACTTCAATAAAACGTCGCTCAAGTGATTCGCGTCTATTGGCATTGACACGAACAACAGACCAAAGAAAAGGTTACGAAGATGAAAATGTTACGAGGTAACGCGACGTGCGCCATTCTATTTTTCTTACGCTCAAGTATTATTAAAACTGTGATTTTCTGTAAAGTATTCTATCCAAAAGTAAGATTACTCTCATACGATGTCTTCGTTGTTCAATCTGACTAAATTCTCCCACCTAAGATCAACGAAAAAAAAAAATGCTCAGAGTACTTTCTATAAAATATATTTAAAAAAACAAATGTTTAGTTACAAGTCAACGGTACATGTCATCAGTCCTGCGATTATTGGCCTTGTTCAGTTGCGGAGATATCTGCGTGCCCTTCGAGCTGCAGTTTCGACTGTTGATTATCTCGTCGATGCTCTGCTTGAGCTCCTCCATCTCGAGTATGTCGAGCGGCAGCGATGTCTGCGTCGCCATTTCTCGCGCGCCTTTCTCCATATCCACGTCGGGTTGCATTATCCGACACAATTCCGGACAGTACTCGGTCAGGCTCGACGCCAGATCGCCGATGCAGGGTTTCCGATACGTATCCTTCGCAGTAGTCTCATTCTCGATATTCATGTCGCTCGCCTCCTGCAGCAGATGCTTCAGGACTGTCTCGTCCTGCAGAATACTCGAAAGCGAGTATTTGCTCCTCGCTCCCTCGCGACTTCGCCTTCCGCTCTCGTGGCCATAGCTCTTGTTGCTCGTTTTGCTGCGACTCCTTTCCTGCGGCTGCTGCTGTTGCTGTTGCTGCTGCTGCTGCTCCTCCGGTTCCACCATCTTCGCTTCCTCGTCCGGCAGACTGTCCTCACTATCGCTCTCGCGATCGTCCTTCGTCGTTCTCGCAGCCTCAGCGCTCGCGCCTTTATCCGCCGTCGCTCTCGGCTCCTTCTCCTCGCTGCTGAGATTCTCGTCGCTCGCGCTGTGATCGGGAAACAGGAACGGTAGCAGCAGATCCGCGTTTTTGCCCTCGAGCGCCTTTATATTGATCGCCTTGCCGTCGAGGCCGACGTTCGCCGATCGTCTCTTCTGCGCGATATTCGGTATACCCGCTATCGTCAGCGTCGAGAGAATCTGCGCGCCGAGCTGACTCTCCTGGGACGTTGTGCTGCCGCGACGAAAGAGCGGCCCGACTTTTGTCGATCGTGATTTACCGAAATCACGTCGTCGCTTGTTGCGTCGGCTGCGCGAACCTGAGACCTTCCTCGTCGCTTTTATCTCCGCGTATTGCATCGATATCTGCGAGTCGACGGAATTCCGCCGCGATTCCACGGACACCTTACGCATGCTCATGCTGATCTCCGAGTCGACGGAGTTGCGACGATAGCTGGATACGGAGCCCGCGTTCGCGCCCACCAGGGCCC